>BSBM01000660.1:2355000-3050000 GCA_027924585.1 Larix kaempferi | reverse complement strand
GCACTTGAGCTTGAAAAGGTTACTTTATGGTTGAAGCCGTTTGTTCCACCTAGGCATGTTTAGGACTATAGACCCATTCCCAATTCATGAAACCTACTCATGTTGAATGTATCCCACTAAGATACTTAGAAACACAATCCATGGCCTCAACAAATAGTCTCGGCATGGGTCAAAGACATAATATTGTTTAAGGCATGAAATGTAGCCTAATCATGGTATATGTATCCATCTGGATTTGCTAGAGATGCCCCACAAGGGTTATGTGTGGTGGTTTGAATATGCATTCAACATCGTATCCTAAGAATATTCTTGAGTTGTAGGTGTTGTTCATGGTGCTTGAGCATGAGAAAATTCATTGAAGGCATGAGGAGCTTCTTGTTGTCCCTATACCTTGGTCAAACCTTGACACCCATTTTTTATTCACAACTGACCTAGTCATGGCACCCATAACACACTTGAAGTTGAATAATACCATATATATTTCATATGCGCTGGTTCGAGGACTCTAAGCATATATTTCACCCTCTAAGCATGTTTACATTTCAAATCTTGTGTGGCATTGCACCGGGCGCGACCCTTGCAAGTATGATGTGGGATGCTACTACTCCCCCCTAACCCTTAAATCCCTAGAATCCTTAACCCCCCTCTCTTTAGCCATTCATTTATCCACTTTTGAAGTGTAGTCCAATGTATGCAAATATTTTCGAAGTGGGGGAAGGTTTGGCATTAAATGGTGTAAACGTTGGTTAATAAATGGTGTAAATGTTATGCAGGGGCGCCTGCATGTGTTTTAGCGCATACGCGTTGTTGACATGTACGCGCTACAACCACGCGTGAACACATTTAAACACGTGTGCACGCGTTTGCTGCTAGATAAAAAAACAAAGTTTTATGTTCCCGAGAACGCTACCAAAAAACACGGTATTTTCTGTCTTTCGTGGGTTCAAGCTATTCCAGGTTGCTTATTGGCTCACATTCATTGATCTTTCGGACACTCATTGATCTTTTGGACAAAAAATCACTCTTGGAATCTAATAAACATCTTCAGTGGTCTTGGAATGTAGTGGATACATTCAAGCTACCAGTTTCCGTTGCAAGTGGAGATCATTTCTATAGGTATGGTGAATTGTAAATAATTCTTTTCATTCACAAGATTTGAGTCATATGTTTTTATAATATGCATAAACTCTTGATTACTTAAATTTCTAACTTCAAGAATAATAATTATCATTCATACAAAAGTATAAGATCCTAACACAAGGTAGGATTCTAACTTGATATAGGAAAAACATACCTGGTTATCATGTTTGCTAGTTATGTCTAACATGCTCACATAATGTCTTATTGTTCTCTTTAATGACTTGTGCTAGTAACCTGCATAACTCATAAGTTAACCATTGTAGAACCAGAATTATACATACCTCGTAAGTAGAGATTTTGTAATGGCTATGGATGAGTCTTTGTCTTCATGTCACCATGGTCATATGTTCTTGATCTAGAACTTGATTTGTATTTCTTGATGTACCTTTCATGTTAGTGGACAACATCAACCTCATACAACATCATAGTGCATTAGTACAATCATAAGTGTCATAACCCTAATCAATGAATCTATTCTATCATTCACATGCATTCACACTTTTACTAGGGTTCTAAGATAAGTCTAACATTAATCAAGATTGTACTAACCTCAATAATATGAAGATAAACATATCATAAACTTAATCATGAACATATTTCAAAACATACCTGTATATCCTCAAGTCATACCTGTCGAGATGGTTTGTAGTATTCTTATGTAAGGCCTTAGCCTCATCTCCCTCTGGAACTGGAACTTCTTCACTTATGAAGGTGTCCAATTCATTCTCTTCTAGGATTAACCCAATCCATGTTGATTTGCTGAGACTGGATCTGGAGCTCGATTAGGGTTTGTCAAAGAAACCCTAAAAATTCAAATTTTGAATTTCAAACTTCTGAATGGATGGAAATATGTGCCTTGCCGAGCTGATCAAGCTGGTATACTTCAACTTTTTAAATTGCAAAATTTGACCCCTCAAAATTGCCTTTGAAACTTCTGGATCTTCTCGACAGGATCCCGAACTAGGGTTTGATAAATCTCGATCTTTTGCCCAACCAAAAGGTTCGATATTGTACCCTAAGCTTCAATTTTTCTGAGGATATTCCAGCCGTGGTCTCATATTCCAAAAATTTCAACTTTTGCAGAAACCCTAATTTTCCACCTTTCTTATCAAAATCCTGAACTACGGTTTGATGATGCCCAAGGTTCTGCCCAACCAAAAACTTTGATCTTGGTCTCTAAATTTCAATTTTTTTGAGGAGATAAATCCTATGCTAATATCACTCCAAAATTCCACTTTTGTCAAAAGCCCTAATTTCCCGCAGTAGCAACAAGCCAAAAATGAGAATGCTCAAAATCCAATTCTATTTCACAGAAATATGTGCCTTATTGTTTCTGGTGCATCTCTGCAATTTTGGATCCAAAGGGTATGAAACTTCGTCTTGTGGTAGCCTAACCTGTCATCTTTCTAACCCCACAGGTTTGACCTCAAATGGATTCTCTGAAAGAGAGATATGCCAAATGTCGCAACGTGACCTGTTTATGGGATAAAACAGGATAGCGAGCTTGTACGGAGTGGCACGTGTCACTGGTTCAACTTCGGCCTCCGAAACCCGGACCATTGCAAGAAAAATCCGTTCTCTTACTTTCAATTTTTACGAAATTGCATTTGGAGCTTCCTAGCCCAAGTTGTGACCTTTTTTCTTAGGTCACTTGTTTATGACTGAGATCTGGAAGAGGCAGAAACCCTAGATTGTAGGGATCATAAAACCGAAATTACAACAAATTAGATATTGAGCTTCAGAAAAAACGTACATGGGGACGTTACCTTCAATCTGTAGAAGTTTCAGAACCTGAACCTTCACCAAAATGGATTTATAGAGAAAGTTCCACGATGATTGGTTTTTGCTATATCAAGCCCTAGCTTCCAATTTGTCGTAAGTGCAACAAGTGTCATAAATTCCATACCATGCCTTCCTTCAGGATAGCTCTGATACCATGTTAGTTTTTCATCATTTAATTCAATATGATGTAGGATCTTAATTGAGAGAACAACATGTACAACATATTAAACACAAGAGACAAGAGACAAGAGACACAAAGCATTTCTCCGAGGAAAACCAAGAAGGTGAAAAACCCCGCAACTTCCTGAGAGATAGAATAAGCACCAATACAATGATCACAAATATCAAACCCAAAAGATAGAATTATTCAGCAGCATACTCCTCCTCCACTTGTGCGCACTCCTCCTCTCTCTCACTAATGCGAAGTGAGTGAATGAGAGAATGTGTCAAATGAGAGAGTCACACGCTCTATTTATACTTTTACTTTCACTTGACCTTTACTCAACTAGGTTGGCCTCAACTTAACCACTTAACATAATGTTGACTGGGCCAACCCCACTCAGGTGGTCTAATAACCCTTTAACCCACATGACTCATACATGGTCGACCCCACACTAGTGGTCTAATAACCCATCAAATATAAGTTGCGACACTTACAATATAACTTGCAACACTTGCAAGTACAAATGATGACACTTCCAATTGGAGGAATAATACATCTCCGTTGGGGATACAGTAAAGTACAAATGTAATACATACAATATACAAGTGAATATCTTCCGAATTTACAAATACATCAATAGGGAGAAAAACCGATTTCTCCCACAGGTTATGAGCATTTCAAATGTCCCAAACGGCCCCCATGAAACCCCAATTCAAATGCCCTTCTTCCCAACAATTCTGCAACACCAAAAACGCCCTCTTCCCAGCTAAAAACAAGGAAACACAAGAAAAACATGGAGGGAAAGCACCCAGGAAGCTCCAAAAACGTGAGAGAGGCAAAACTGGTTGATGGGTAATGGCTTGGGGAGAAATTCATGGCTCTTTTTTGTGCCCAAGGAGCCAAAAAACATTTTTCCATGAAGGGTGGCTTGCCCATACTCGAATTTTGGACATCCATACCTCCCATTCCCCAATGCATTAACTACTTCACCCAACTCTTGGTAGAAATGAATGATTGGGTACAAAAGTCAACATGGGTAGTTGAGGGTTTTATGGGTTCTCTCATTGACACTTGGATTGACTTGACTGGCTCAAGGGTTTGAATATTTCCCTCTGAATTCCTTGTGAAATCATGCCCCCATCTCTTATGGCATTGCATAGCTAGTTGTGGATATTTTATTAAATACATATTTACAATTCCCATGGCTCACTAGCAAACAAGTAGCATAATATCAAATACTTGCCTCTTCAAGGTCGAGCGTTCACTAGGGGGGCCTTGGCCTTGAGCTCCACGCTAGGAATCATACATAATATGCATACAATATTTACATTATAGCCCAAAATATTACAAGGGTCAAAATGGGGACATGACATTAAGATCATTGAAATCAATGCATCTTAAAAATACTATTACATCATGTTGCATTCCCCAATGCACAAATTTTAAATTAGAGGGATGTTAGATCATAATGCAAATATCCATCTAAATACATAGATCAATAGATCATAGATTCTCGTCATTTTAAACAATGCATATTAACAACTAAGAAAGAACATTTTTTAAATTAGAGCATTACTAAATTCCCACATTAAAATATTATATGCAAATATATAACCAAATTAGGGTTTTGACACTACAACAAATCCTGGAATTAGTGTCTATTTTAGCTCCCTTTTTAGCATCCACTATCACTTTTAGTGTATTTTTCATCATTTTTTATACAAAGTGGACGCTTTTTCACGAGATGGCGCTTTTAATGGCATTATTTGCGTCCTTTTTTGAAAGTAGATGTTAATTGGGACGCTAATTAGTAACCCAATTAATGTCCCAATTAGTGTCCCAATTAGCATCCCAATTAACGTCCCAATTAGCATCCCAATTAACGTCCCAATTAGCATCCCAACTAATGTCCATAATAACATCCCATTGAACGACCAGAATAGCCTCCAAAATAATGTCCAAAATAGCACCAGGTATAGAGTAAGTGATTGTGCCAGGAGTTTTGAAAGGAATTACGCCATGAATTGCACTAGGAATTCTGAAAGGAATTACACCATGAATTGCACTAGGAATTCTGAAAGGAATTACACCATGAATTGCACCCAGAAAAACACTTGATATAGCGCTGGGTATAGAGCCAAGCATATCGCTAGGCATAGTGCCTGGAATTGCTCCACGAAGTTCGAAAGGAATTGCGCCAAAAAAAAGTGCCAGGAAAACTCCAATGTTGCGCCAGGGATAATGCTAGGCATGTTGACAGAAGTAACACCTAAATGGCCATTTTGGAAACTGAGAGACCCTAATTAATCGTAAATAAACCTAAGAAAATCTATGGTCCATAAGACATTATAGTGTGCCTAACGACATGCTGGTGCATATATCGACAATTATAAATATGGCAATGATGATTTATACAATATTTAATAGGATGTTGATGACGACGATGATGTCAATGCCAATAATGATGATGCAGGTTTATATAGCATTATTTGATATCGGTTGGTCCTAATGGAAACACAATTCACCGTAATGGCATCAGAGTGACCATAATATCCCCTATATGACCCTAATCGCATCTGGATGTCCCTAATAACATTTGAGTGACCCTAATGAAACTTGACTCACCGTAAAAGCACGACGATGATCATGTTGATGATGCATGATGGAAAGGATGTTGATGATGATGATTATGATGATAATAATGAGGTTGAGATGAATGACTATGATCATGATGATATATGATCGGATGCCAATGATGATGATGATGATGTTTATGTACTCATGTATGGTGTTGATCATGATGGTTATGATGGCGACGATATCAATGTCAATGATCATGATTCGTGTGATAATACTTATGGATCTTTATTTATCATAGTGGCACCTAAATTATCGTAATCATGGCACTTTTGGATCTCGATTGATCCTAATGTAGGGTAAATTACCTTAATGTCACCTAAATTGCTCTAATGGTATTTGATTTTCACCAACAACATTTCATAGACCCTAATGGAATTTGATTGACCCTAACAACATGATGATGATGATAATTCATTATGATAATTATGATGGAACTTATGGATATGATTTGATAATTATAAGACTATATCATCCATTCTTGCAAGGAAGTAGGGTTCCTTGCTCATTATTATCACAATTATATTGATGATGACAATGCTGTACTTGATGACTATGGCGATGATGATGATGTTGATTTATTGTATTATGTTGATGATGACGTCGATGTCAACAATGATTATTCATGTGGTATCACTTCTAGATCCTGATTGATCCTAATGGCACCTAAATGTCTGTAACAACATCTAAATGATCCTACTATGACCGAAATGACTATAACGACATCTAAATGACCCTAACAATTACATGACATTAATCCTGATGGTGATGAGTGATTATGAACACTAATGCCATATGACTTACCATAATGACAATGATGACGATGATTTTGTTGATGATGTACTTGATGGTGATGATGACGATGAAAATGAGGATGATGATGGAGATGATGTTGATGTACCATATGGCATTGATGATGATGATGACATCAATGTTGATGTCCATGATGATGATGCATGTGATAATACTTCCAGACACTGATTGATTCTAATGACACCTAAATTTATGTAATCACGTAGGAGTGACATACTAATATCACCTAAATGACTCTAATGACATTCAATTGTTGTTGACGACATTTGAGTGACCTTAATGGCATTTGAGTGATTGTAAAAATATGACATGAATGAAAATGGTGATGACTAATGATGAACCATGGTGGCATATGTCTAATCCTATCAATGATGATGACAATGATGTGGTCGATGATGTACTCATTGATGAGGAAGACGATGAACATGATGTTTTTGATGATGTATTTGTTGATGTTGATGTTGATGATGATGACGATGGAAAAAATGATGATGATGCAATGTATGACGTACTTGAAGATGACATTCACTTGTCCTCGACAACATTTGAGTGACAGTGATGGAATTTGAGTGACTCTAAAAACATGACATGAATCCAAATGGAGACGAGTGACGATGAACCCTAATGGAATATGAGTGACCATAACGATGATGATAACAATGATGTTTTTGATGATGATGATTATGTTGACAATAAGGATGATGATGATGATGATGTTGACAATAAGGATGAGGATGATGATGATGGTGATGCACCATATGATGTATTTGATGAAATTCAGTTTTCCTCGACAAAATTTGAGTGACCTTAATGGCATTTGAGAGACTCTAAAAGAATGGCATGTATCCAAACGAAAAAGACTGATGATGAACCCTAATGGAATATTTATAGGTTATTCAAACCAATAATGGTTCTCATAACCTAAATAATGGTCCATGGTTATCTTTAGTGTATGACTCGTGGTCCATGTGTAGATCCCGACACGTAATTAATTTACCTTACAAGTGCGATATGGTGTCCGTTTAAATATTTGTAACATTGAGGATGGTTCTCATGGCCTAGACCATGGCCTGTGAACTAAATTTAGGGTCTAATTCCATATTAATTTGCTATGGGTTTGTTGGTCCCTGCATGTTAACCTAGACTATCACATAATACCTACGTACAAAATATTTAGCCTACGTGTGAGATATGCCCACCATTTTGAGGAGGGGCACATTAGTGATGGTTTGCAAGACCCATGACATCCTAAAGGTGAAATCCAACGTTTTAGTTCATATTTAAATGTTTTGAACACTACGTATGGTTCTCATAATCCACACCATGGTTCAAGTTCAAAATACATTTTATTAGGATGTAATAATTCTCTTTGTGGCTCACGAGTGATGCACAAGGCCTAGAGACATCACACAATCTCTATAGAAGTAATATTTCATCTACAAGTGGGATATGTTGGTAGTTTTGAGATCTGTAACACCAAGAATGGATCTCTTGGACCACAGCATGGTGTAAGGTTCAAATTTATGGACTAAGTTTGTACCAATTTCTTATGGGGTCATGGACCATTACAATGTCCTATACCATCACATTTCATATAGTGTGGAGAATTCACACTCTTTTAATGTTAAGAAGACCTATATCCCATGAATGTTATGAAAGAGTTAAGGGAAGGTTGGACATATACCCTAAGGTAGTTAGGATCGGAAGATCAACCTTCAACCCCGCTTTCTCCATAGAAGGGGCATAAACATAGGCAAACATATTTCTTTTTGAGTATATTTTCAAATCCATAGACAAGTAAGCCACCTTATTCATCAATATACTTTTTATTTTTATTTTCAATCGCTCATTTAGGAAAAAACATGTCCCATAACTATTGTTATATTCATCACATTATTAGCTTCAAAACATTTCAATAATTATCTTCATGTTCATCCATCCTGCAATTCTTGAGTTTTTGTTACTGAGGCATCATTAGAATTTAATTGCCTATGAACTTGTAGTGATGCATAGATAATACAAAGTGATCAAACTTGAACTCAATTTCATATATATATCGGTGCTTCACCAAAATTTCAAACAAACCACCATCCTAAGAAATACCTAGGAAATTTAGTCACAATATTATTAATAGGAATTTAAAAGGGAAAAATCTAGTCATAATTTAGTTAATTTGGAGATCCCTTCATTATTATTATCTTGTTGAACTTGCAATAGGGAAAATAATGGATTGGAGTCCATTTTATCTTTATGATTAGTGTGGGAAATTTATGCTAAATGTTCAACATATTGCACACGAAAGATGGTTTCTGTGATGTGTCATATATTATGCATAGGCCTATAAAGTGTTACAAATGAAGAAGCATGAAAAAAATGCTTAATAGGAAACAAGGTAGCATCAAGCTAAACCTTTAAACATATGTATAGAAATATAATTATTAAAACAATTGAGAGCGCCATTCTCGATGCATGAACCCTAAAAGATTAATTTCATGCAAAATAGTAAATACCCTGGATTTAGTTTGTGTAACATGGTTAAGGCACTAAGACCCATAATATATGCTAAAAACATTGTAATGGCACCCATATCCCACCTACAAGCCAAAGATTCCATTTACAAGACATTTGAGGTGATTGGACCATGTGCATGTCCACTAGACATAAAGATGGATATTTTAGGGGCTACAACCTCAATTTTTATTCCTAAACCTTGTAAGTGGCCCTAACAACAATCCTTGGAATTTTAAATATTGCAACAATAATAATATGATCCATGCAGGGAAATTATTCACTCTACATGGGTTATGTGGTGGTTTTTTATTGTGTGCATGATCCATGGGCGATAAAAGCCTCTTTTAGGACCTAATACATTGTTTTCCTCCTTGAACAATTTTCATGACCTTAAAAACCATCCCTAATATACAAAACCCTGTAGTGGAACTCGTATGAAACCTATAGGTCAAAGATTCCCTTTACAAGTCCTACAGTAGTTCTGAGGCGCTTGGATGGTCCATCAGCCATAAATCCTCTTTTAGGGCCTCATACATTTAGTTTCATCCTTATACAATGGTAGGGAATCAATAACAATCCTTGGTGCAATGGCACCCATATAATGCATGCATGCTAAATATTCCCTTTATAGGCTTGTATGGTCATTTCAAATAATGTGCGTGCATGGTACACAAGCACGGAATGCCTGTTTTAGAAAATCCATGTGATTGGGCCATAAATTAATTTATCTTTAGGACTCGTGGTCCTTGTGTGTGGACTTAGGTCACCAAATAAACAAGCTCTCCAAAGGGCATGAGATCAATATATGGTTCTCATTTCAAGTTTTGGCACACCAAGTATGGTTCTCATAGCCCACACCATGGTCAAGGTCAAAAGATAGAGTATTAATTAGGCTAGCATAACATTTGCCTCTATCGCTTGTGAGCAATGCACAATGTCTCGAGGGATCACATAGGCCCTAAAGAGGGAATCTTTTGGCTACACATGGGGTGGATGGATCTCTTGGCCCACACCATGGTCTAGGGTTAAAATGTGAGGTCTAAGGTCTTACCAATTTCTTATGGGGTTCATGGGACATCATGGTGCCCTACTAGATCACCAAACATAGCTTGCATAGCGAATATTTAATCTACATGTGAGATATGGTCACCATTTTAAGAATTAACACACTAGGGATGGTTGTTTCGACCCATGCCACGATATAGTGTGGGTCGATGGGACAAACTGTGTATCCACATAACTTCTAAGGTATCCTTGTTGGCATGTATCACCAAAATCAAGTTCCTTGTGTTTTTGTTCGATGTGGGTGGTTATCACATGATTTGTTATCACATTACTTTTATTTACTTACAACACCTAAGGTACTTTCATCGAATACATTACATATAATCATTAAATTCACCCATTAAACTCAAAACCATTGAGGTTGTGATAATTAAATGTTGATGTTGGGAGGCAAGGGGCACTTGACTGTTGGCTCTAAAACGTGGTGAACTGGAAAAAGAATGGAACTCATATGTGCTATTACTCACACATAACACTATTTATCTCCATGACTCTAAGGATGACTTGGTATGGTCCTCTAACAATGTAACATGATGTCTCACAACAAACTTAGGATACAAGGCACTTAATTATGATATCTTGGTAAGTGATAGACAATGGTGGTAGTCTTTAGTCTAGAAATTAAAATGTTCACTGAAGAAGTGCGCTTTCATGTGGCTATCCTTGGCTAATAGAATCTTGACCTAGGATAATAGTTTAAATCATGGATGGTAGGGTCCCAATAGATGCATTCTATGCAAGGTTGAAGGGGATATGGTGGACCATGTTTTCATTTCTTGCTCCTTTGCGATGATAGTTTAGCAGGATGTGCTTCATTCTTTGAATTGCCCATGTGAGTGGAACCTGAATACTCTAGAATGATGTTTTAGATCATGGATGACAAGGCCAAATCTTAAATCCTTTAGAGACCTTCCTTGCTATGCAATATGGGGCATCTAATTATTTAAAAACCATGCAAATTTTTAGGACAAGGGAGGATGGACTTCTTTGGCAGCACATAGAATCAGAACTGCGTTCAAGGAATTAAAGAATGAGGCCTCTTGGAAATTGGTAAAGATTTTGTGTCCTCCATATTTCAATTTATCAGTTGCATGGGGTTAGTTCGATTCAGTGCCAGTCAAGGTGTTTTGACTTGGTACGATACTTTAACTTAACCCAAATCATTATCTCTCCGAAACTCAGTGCAGGAAGGGGTTCAAACAATTGTGCATAGATAATAACCCTTTGGTTATTGCTCAAATTTGCATGGGATAAAATGTATAAATATTTTGCAGGTAGCGGGGGGTTCCAAGTTTGTTGGAGAATGAGGCGATAACTCTAGAATTTAGGCGAGATCTTCTAGATTCATGGTATCAGATACAACAGTAAGAGCCTGTACCCTCCACTCCATTACAAGACATTCATCCTTGCCTTCATCCATGTGCCCTCTTGTCCAATTGCGAACAATACCTCTAGCGTCTAGCTTCCTCCCCTTGATATGAATGCTATAGCTTTGACGTGGTTCCGAGTTATGGCATCATCTCAAGAAGTGATTCGTATTCATTAGAATGGATAGAATAAAAGATAGGTTTCTCATAGCTTTGTTCATGTCCATGCTTTAATTCCCCCTCTGAGAGGTTTACCATGGAGTTGGCCTAGACATCTGCCTTCTTGTTGTGTTCTTGTAGGATATGGACAAACTTGAATTTCTCCATATTGTTTGACAGTGCCTTAATTCTTGCAATTACTCTACGAAAAGAGAAGAGAGATCTTTTGGTGATGTATTGCAATTTAGGAGACAAGTAATAACGTTGAAGTATTGATTCCTTGGAAAAGATTCAATGTTACAAATACTTTCGATACACTTCAAACCAATAAAAAAACACAATTCTAAAAAATGGCCAAACTTTTCAAATAATATTTACTTTAATATCTATTCTCCATATTCTACATCTTCGTGTGCAGTATCTCCCAAGTTATTCACGCCAAGAGTTGGATTTAATCACACATATGTGTCAATGTTATATGTAAATCCCAATTTCACAAAAAAAAACATTTACAAATTTCATTTGAAAAGTCATTTAACTGAATTTCATTTTAATGTTATCAAATAGTATGCATTTTACCGCCTCTTCCTGTCTAAGCCCCACAGGGCTGCACATTTTGAGTATCACAGGGTTTGCCGCTCATCATGTGAGAAGAGAAGGTCTGAAGGCGGAAGAGGCAGAGCAGCGGGCGAGCTTGTGGATGTTGCTTTCAACTTTCCCTCTGCGGTGTTAATCTTTGCATATTTGAGGATGTAACACCAGTCAGAAAGCATCGAAAATGTTATTTCAGGAGAGTGGGGCAGGGGGCTTACGAAATGAGATAGTGCGGGTTCCTCATTGCGTCGAAAGATGTTTTCCCAACTCCTCATATCCATGAGATTTTTTATTGAATACCAAGTCGCTTCTTATCTATCAGAATTGCTACACCGATCCAAATGTTTATCGATCATTCATCTTGGAAGCTTGAATCTGTAGCTTCGGTTCCGTTCCTCCCCATCACGAGACTTGGCGAGAAAAATAATGAATGGGGTTTCTTTGAACACTAGACTAAAACCGGATTTTTGAAGCATTTATAATGAATATCTCTCCCTTCCTGGATGCAGATACCTAGAGAGAAATCCCCTATCGCACTAATCGATGTTGACATTTATGCACCTCTCGGAACCAGAGAAGGGATACTAACTTTGTTTCCCACCAATGCTTCAGTGCTGGGCGGAAGTACCAGGTGCATTCGAGGGATGGATTTTTGACCTCTAATGCATTACATACTGTCTTTCTATGAACCAAATGGCGATCTTTCTATGAACCACATGACGATCACTCAACGGGGCCACTCATTGTTCATTCATTCGACGCAGTTCTCTTACTGCTGCAAGGTACTGCCCATTTCCTTTTCTAATAGGTTAAATTTACAAATATCTTCCCAGATTTTTAGCTTTTTAATGATCAGATATCATAGAGTTTCCCAATCACTGCAATGTGGGGTTTGGAGGCTTCATTTTGAGTGGAATTTGACCTATTTATTCAGTTCATCAAATATGCCCGTCTTTATGTTCTTGTCTTTTAATATCATTTTGATAACTTAATTCCTTCTGGTTTTTCTGTAACTTCGTTATGCATTAAATTCATTTTATGTTCGAATTCTTGGAATTGGAGTGTAGATAGTCTGGTTTCTTTATGAAATAATAACAACCACATGTTCTAGAGCAGTTGAAAATATAGATGGTCAACACTCATCATTAGTTGAAAGAAAGGAAAATAAATGTCAATCAAATTTTCCATTTCTGTAGGCTTGGGTTCTAAACTTAAAAATAATGAAAATATTTCTTGGAAGAAGGGCCTTTCTTTCTACAGGAAGCCAGAACTGTCTAATACCAGTAGAGAGAGTTCATCTTCTAATTGGAAACCAGTCGAATTCACCCTGTTCAACACACCCAATATTAGCCAAATCTATAATGGGAGCCAATAACTGGAGAGTTTTCTGAACAACAAGGCCTTTAAGCAGATCTTCATTGCTATTGGATTATAAATGGCATTTAGAAAGTGACTCGATCTTACACATTTTCTATGTACTGGCTTCATTATTATCATTTCTAGATATCCCTAAAATTTTATTAATTCAATTTAACAATGTATGTAGCAATTACCTGAAATAATATCAGTTGGTGGGTCAGTTTTCTGAAATCATTAGAATCTGTAAGAGGAATCAAGAAACATCATTTCAAAGATTGTCCAATTTTGTAGTAACCAACTTCTATTCATGTGTGTACAACAACATCACCTTAGTATTACTAATAATTTTTGAAATGATATCATTATTGAATTTTTTTTTGCAACAAATTCAACATTGGGTTATTTGTGTAGAATGTGACCATAAAAATCCCCTCCATTAAAATAATTATCTCATCACAGGCAGATCTAGAAGCTGAAACAGAAAGGTCGGCTACAACACTTTTGCTTGTTGAGAAAGATAGGGGGAGAACTAAACACCCAGCCATGGAGAGTTCGAGGGAAAAATCAATGATAGCTAGACCGAGGGACCCGAAATGAAGCCATCCTTTTTAAACCCCTCATTTCCGCTGCTACTAGTAGTATATAAATAAATTCAATAAGTAATAAGAAATAAATTCAATAAGTAACAAGACAGATGGAAGCATAGCTTCTAGTCCCTACCAAAAGGATAATTTTAGATCATGATGTGTAATTTTAGATCATGATGTGCAGTTACTGCTAAGACTAGACAAACCTAACCAATCATTTCTACCTACTATAAAGTGAATATGTAACAAATCTCTTTTTTCTCAAGGGTGCCATTTAGAGTTTAACCAACAAGGAGTAGGCAATGAATCTCTGTATCTAACAAACCTAATTCTGCTCTATATGCCAAGCCATCAGTGAGTTTAACCAACAGGGAGTAGGCATTGAATCTCTGGATCTAACAAACCTAATTCTACTCTATATACTAAGCTATCAATCTGGATTGAGATTAGCAGAACTTCCAATGGTTATTACAGTTTACACATGTGACAAATGTAGTCATAAGTTCATCTGCACTTCTTGTTTGCAACTGATAGTAGGTGCACTTACGCTGCCCACATTTACCACACTTGAATTGATCTGTTGTAGCTTTAGGCTTTATCCCATGTTCACACTCAAAAAGTGCCTTGCCTTCGATCTGTTTGTTCTCGAGCTTTCTTTGATCACTAGACATTTTCTCTGCTTTCATGACAATAAGTTTGATCTCTGGTTTAATTTCCCCAAGAAGAACTCTCCTCCTCAAATCTGGATTGTTTGCATCTTTCAGGTTGAACACGATAGATCTATACTTCAACTTTTGGGTTCCATTGGAACACCCTAACTTTTCAAACATCACTGTCTCAACGGTAACTGCAACTCGTACTGGATCACATGCATTTACTCTCACCAAGTTCTCGCCCTCAGCTTCGTTAACTACTTTGGAGAAAGCCTCATGAGAATCTCACGGATCTTGTCGCGTATTGCATCATTACACTTAATCATTGTTGTTAGTTTTGGAGGGCCATTTGAAGAGGATGATATCGTCTTACTACCGATGGATGCTTCTTCTTCCTTGGGTTTTTTCTCAACCTTTACAGACTCTCGCTTAACAGTAGTGACCTCAACTTTAATAGAATTGGACTGCTTATCTTCTGACTTTGTAGCTTTGTTTTCAATGTTAACAACAGTTTCTGATGTGACAACCTTCTTCCAAGAATCAAGTGACCCATTGGCTAAGGCACAAATATTTTCTTGAGGATGCCTTGTGAGATTTTGGAGGTGTTTTCCAACCCGAGAATTGAAATGTCGTAACAAAATGAAGTTAAGAAAAGTCCTACAAGAAGAGACTCACATTAATGAAATAAAAAGTTGACCTCAGAAGCTTTAAATTGGAGAATAATATAACTAAAAATGGCCATTAAACTTAGAAAGAGGCATTAACAAAATAAGTGGACTTTAAGAGAGCTTTGAATAAGACTCAACTTTCAAAGTAGGGGTGAATTTTTAAGAGTAGTATTCAGAGATAAAGGGAAAAAATGTCAGCAAGAAAATCTGAAGGAAAAACTAAAATTATACAAATTATACTGATATTTTTGTTTCAGATATGTTCTCCATGCTACAAATCCTAATTAAGTGCCTGGGGTAAAAGAAAAGTTTGGATTGTAGCTCACTATAGCCACCCCCAAATAAGCAAATGAGCCATTTTCAAGAAGTAACTCTGAATTACATTCAGAGCTTCAATCTATCTCAAAACATAGATGTATACTAAGAAAAAGATTAGTGTAGCCTTAAAATCCATTTACCACAACCTTTATAATACAAATATTAATCCAGTAGAGAGAATTTCATTTTAAGAAAAAAATTGCCAGCAAATGCAATGTGCCATAGGTTAAATTACAAATCAATTCAATAAAAACATGTGCCAACGTAATGCTTCTAAGAAAGCCTGTTCTTGAGTTGCACACCACAAAATGCAGCAATCAAACCAGGCATTGGCATATGGATATGAACAAACAGTCTTACGCTTACACATCCAACTCTATCTCTTCAACAACACACACCGGCTCCACGATGTCACTTCATTCCACTCCACGAGCTAGGGTTCATAGTGTTATCATTTTATTAATGAGCATTCTTCAATTTAGTGGAGTTCCATCACCATCACTATACATAAAACATTTTAATGCAGACAGAATCAACCACAAAGAACCTCAAGCAGAAATTAGGTTTTGATAGCACCAAATCTTATCAATGCTCTTGAAGAAATGTGATGCATCTCACCAATGGAACCATATGGAGAGTGGTATTCAGTTAAAAAAAATGTGCAACAATCTCAAATTCACAGTGAATGAGCTTTCCACGAGCTACAACAGCCACACCATTCACCAACTCGGCTACAACATCAAAATATTGCAGTCTTCAATCACGGGCTCAACCTTTCTCTCCAAACGTGGACACCAACAGTCTTGAAAAAAATTAGGTTTATGGAGAGAGTCTTCACAAAAAATGTGCACCAGTTATGAAGAACGCCTTTTCGAATATTCAAGAGGATGTAGTCGAATCTTCAACAGGATGTAGGAGATGACAGAGAGAAAACAACCAAAACGTCAAGCAAGATGGCAAAGAATCTTGCAAGCAGGAAATCATGCAGAATCACGCATAGATCAGAGAGAATAACAGCCAGAATGCCAGAATTGAGAGCAACAGGAGTTATGGCCTCGAAAGGATGTCACCCCACCACACATGCACAAATACATCCGGAGGCCTGGAGAGAAAAGCTTACTCTGCATATTAAAAAATAAAGTGCACCAAGAATTAAACCCTTTGACCCGCTCCACTTTCTCCAGTGTTATGCCCATTTTTTTTACTAGAAATACAAATCCTTTTTTGGCTCGCCCCACAATTGGCAATACTGATTGGGAACAAATGCTCCTTCCCCCTTCGAGCCTGCACAAGAGGGATATACCCTCTTGACTACTAAGCTAGATCATTTCCCACAGACCACCTGAAATGCATCCAAAATATCTTTATATTGATAAGGTATCATCCAGAGGGAATGCCAATATGTGGTGTTTATCTCTATTTTGTGCAGCCCACACATAACACATGAGTTTAGAATTAGGAGTTTAAATCAAAGTTTAATATCATTTTTTATCATTTTAATAAAATATAATCCATTATTTAGGTTAAAACATAATCCCTTCTGTGCAACCCCTCCCTATAAAGGCCTCAGTCGTCGGCTTGTTATATCTATGGCAATGTACACTCACTGTTGCATCCATGGGACTTTGATTATATTTGTCGGTAGATTTGAGGCCCTTCTACCCTGGCTTGGCTCGCACTAAGTATGTTAGGGAGTCTTTGCCACTCCTCCTTATGAAAAAGGGGTTTCTCGGTAGGCTAAGCCATGAGAAAATGCTAAGAAGTCCAGCCAAGCCAACCTGTTTGGTCTTTTCTTAACTCTTACATTTCGAGTGTTATGAACAAACAGGTAAATGCGTGAAATAAAGATGGGTGTAAAGGATGGGCTTTGGAGAGTCGACAACGATAAAGCTCATTGATATAATTAAGTTCCTACCAATGGTCTTGGGCATCCCTCTCTTAGAGTTTCAGGTCCTTATACAAGAGAGATAAACAGTTGCATGCAATTTTAGCTTTTTTTAATTACGATTAAACGCCATAGTCATATGCTATATATCCGATTATGCTATTCAATGGTTGCACATCTTTGTTTGATACACTCACCAGGTATGTTATTTCCCCACTACATTTTTAATAATAGTATAATGAATTGGGACCTTAACCATTGTAACAAATTTTTCAAGGTTTTATTTAAAAGTTTTGTATTGTAATATGTTATTTATGTGCTAAATTCGATGAACACTAGGAATCTAGTCATAGGGTTTCTTACTCCCATCAAAACAAAACAAAAATTTTGTATTTTAATATGTTATATATGTTTCTAAATTTCGTGAACACCATGAATCCAGTCCTAGGGCCCGAGATCATTTTCGCTTTTTATTAAGCATACAAAAAGAAAAACAGTTTTCTAGATCACAAAAGTTTTCCTGTCAATTGTCTTATGAGATAAATAGTCGTTTAAGTTTTTTGCAGGTGTAATGGATGTGAAAGGAAAAATATTAATCGATGGCCCTTGAGAAAAAATACTTTCAAGTTTAATTTTGAATAAATGAGCAAAATAGATATGGCGCCATAGACTATAAATTTAAATTTAGACATATAGCATACAATTTAAATATTTTACAACAATTATTTAAAACATAAGAAGATAGAAGTTACACATTTGTTAGCACATCCCATAAATGTAGACCATATGGAAAAAGGTAATTTATTTACAAAATACAGACAATGTATTAAGCATTTTACAGATCGTGAATATGTTACGGGTATAATAAGTTACACAGCATATGGAATAATAAGTTACAAGCATTAGACATACCTGTAACTGTGTGTAACAAGGCAGACCTTTTTTACTATTTGTTGATCCCGAACGCTACTCTTTAAAGATTCAGATAGCTAAAACTATGCCCAACTCTTTGCACACCACAAAACAACCCGAAACCAATACAACCCACATATGTAGGCATAGGAATAAGGTTTCCTTTACAACTGTGTTGCTTGCATGAGATGGAATATCATCCACGATCCTAGCCACTCGTTCCAATTCTCAGAATACCTGGCTATTACAATGGAATATAGCTAGCTTACAAACCTCAAAAAATATCCATTGGCCAAGAAACCACAACCGTAGGGGATCTACTCTATCAAATATTCCTAAGGCTTGCACTTGTCCCCATATGCTCTATCAAATATGCCTAAGGCTTGCACTTGTCCCCATCTGCAAGGCGACCCATGAGCTCTATGAAGTTTAGTGAGACTACAACCAGCCTAGATCCATCTTAAATGATAAAAAAAATTACACCTCAAGGGATTTGATCCTATGGCATCTTTCAATGGTTTGATCTTCTTAACACTTGGACCAGGATTGAAAGGACCAATCATCAGCTTTGGTCCAACGAGATCCATCAACACCTTGCATGGTTGTTCCAGCATCTGATAAGAACTCCTTACATTTTCAATTATACACCTCCATACATCTAGGTTATCATGTGCACAATTTATTCGAATTATATTAACTCTATACTTAATTAGATTGTAAGTAAACTCCTCATTGTTAGCAGCTTCACTACCAACTATAACCATAATACGAGAGTTCTTACCCTCAACATTTGGTCCAAAAAGTAATTATGCATTAATGCGTGCATGGCTTTTCATTTCAAGTAATGAAATTTCTTCAGACTTCCCATTAGCACACAGTAATGAGCTTTGCCAAGTTTGACAGAATAAAAAAGGAGGCCCAAAGAACAAGTTACCTTTGTAGGTCCTAGGAGATCATTTTTTGATGTTGTGGATGGTGCCACGCATGGCTCTCTTCTTATTACAAGTAAATCACCTCTTTTAACCTGAACATACTGTTGCATTGTGGCTAGTTCAACTACTCTGTCATTTCCAATTTTAGGTTTTTTTCCTTTGACATGAAATTTTGTCCCTGATTCCACTTAGGTCATTTCATAGCATTCAACCTAACAACCGATATCAGTAGATGTGTTGAACTTCTCAGTAATATTTAACAAGTGTATTTTTCCTCTTGCATCATAAAACTTTTGCACATCACCAATCTCTAGGATTCTGGTCCACAAACTATCATCCACATGCACCACAACAACTTAACATCTATGGGTTGGAGAGTTCACTTATGGAGGAGCAATCCAAACTAATTCTAGAGAAATAACAACTCCTTTGGCATCTTTCAATGGTTTGATATTCTTAACACTTGGACCAGGATTAAAAGGACCAGTCCTCAGCTTTGGTCCAACGAGATACATCAACACCATGCATGGTTGTTCCAACAAAATGATATACGCTTCCTAGGAAGGTATTTATGTTGTATTCCAAATCAGTTGTATTGTCAACTATTAACATACATACTAAATATAGTACTAACATATCTCTTTTTTTAGTGGACCTCGATGTGGACTAGGTGAACTGCTCTTACTTGAAAATGAACTTGGGAGCAACACCATGCCTGTATGTATTATACCTAGACTTCAATGTATATATAACTTGTTGCACTTTTATTATGTTTATATTTTGGCGAACTTCTTCAGACATGCATATCCAGTGCAAGGAATAGCTAGCTACCAAGCATAGGCAATATAAAGTGTTTATATCAAAACATGCAATTCTATTGATTTACAGATGTTTGCTACTTCTTTTGTGCTCCCTTCCATAATGATTTAAGATGGAATGTGTAACACTTAATTTGTATATTTGATTTATTAATAGCATGTTTTTCATTGAGTTACAAATAGATGCACAACTGTTTATGATTATGTTTTACCACATACTAGTGGAATGATAAGTTTTTTGTAGTGCATACATCACAAACCATATGTTGATGTATGTGGGATATTTTTACATACTAGTATCCAAAAAAAGTAAAAAGCATGCATCAGTGCAAACTTCAAGACATTAACAAACATCAGTTCCTCAAGCATGCATCTAGTCTATCGAACCACACATTGGTGTTCAAGAATCTGGTGTAGTTTGGCTTTCTCCATGCATGGACTAGACATATCGTCCACCCAATTCTTAAATCAAGAGCCAACTATGATCCAAACAATTATCAAACTATCATGGTTGGGAATACATTCTCGAACCTATATTCTATAGTTTTGAATCTACAATTTTTAGATGAGTTGGAGAGCGGAGTTAGCATACACCATAGGGCTAGAGGGAAATCCAGTTACTATGTGCAGTGCCTAATGACCAATCACATATTCACACTTAGGGTCATTATCAAGGAGGTCTTGAATTTCTTTTCAAAAGTCTTTTGTTGGCTTGTAGACATTTGGAAAGTGTTCAACATAGTACTGATATAGGTTATTTTCCAAGGGTTTCACAACACTGGTGTTTCAAAGACCCTTCTAGTTGCCATTTGTTAGTTTTTTGGGTCAATTTCAAAAGTGTTTAAATACCATGTTTTGGGTTGCCTCATCATATTTGAGGTACATAGTGCATGTTTATCCCTTGGATGGTCCAAAATGGATTGTAGCATGAGATATTGTCCATGATAAATATGTACAATTGAGAGAGCTTTCTCAGTGGATGCTTCACCTTAGGATGGTGCTACCTTGGATTTCTTCCCTTAGGCATTGGAGATCTCTTTCCTAGATGGTGGATGCCCTTCATTGTGGGTTGGGACCATGCTGTGATACTATCTTGTTAGGGTATTTCCTTCTAAAACTACTATTGCCCCTATAAACCCAACATTTCTTCCGAGGGTGGGTAATGTCTACATTGAAAACTGGAATTGGACTAAGAATGGAGTATGCATGCTTTTGGAAATTCTGGGAACAGAAACATAGTGAAGTTAGCTTTGATGAGTTACACAATAAAATCTGTCTTTGTTTTTTGACTACTTCCTCCAACACTAAGCCACATAATGGTTGTTGAATCCACAAAAGTAACAAGGTAATGAATATCAACATTGGTATGCCTTGTGACTCTTCTTCTTGTAACAAAAACAAGTGACATAAGGTTTCTAGTTCTGAAACCTTTCTTACTTTCACTTGGGATTTCTCTCTCCCAAGTTACTTGTTCTTCCAATTGTTGGAATGTGCATGGGTCCTTAACTTTTTTCTTGCTACCTTTCTCAGAGCTTACAAAGGGATGTTGATCATTCTTTTTGATCTATTCTTTGGTTGGAGTTGTTGTATTTAGTCAATCTTGAGCCTCTACAAAGATTATCTTTGAGGCTTTCACATTATTTAAATGTGTCTTAGAACTTCTACCTTTGACTTCCTTACCACCATAATATCCTAAATGAACATGTTATAGTCTAGAGTTCACTGCAATGGGGCTCTTCATGCCTTAACCATGATTTTCAAGACATTGGCCATCAAAACCCATCCTTTGCAAAAACTTCAAGCCTATCTCTTTGGTATGAAATTCAAAACTACCAAAAGACTCATATGTTGATTGAAATTGAGCAAGGGGTGAAGTTGAAGTGCTTACCCTAAAATTCCATCAATCATGGTATGCGCATCTTGAGTCAAAACAAGGCTCCTTTCTTTCTTAATATTTTCCACCTCCATTTAAAGACTCATCAATATGGCTTTCTTACAAGCTAACTATTACACTATATTTTCCACAACCTAGACATTTTTCTCTTTAAGAATCTTCACATGGCCTTACAAAGTTTTATGCAACTCTTCATTCTTCTTGTCCAACTACTAGAAAGTCTTATCTAGTTGTTCATTATCCTCGGAGATTTGTTTATTCATCTCCTATAGTTCCTAAAGTATCACTCTCTTATGATATTTTCCCATGGATGCCTTACTGCAAGTCCATAGATTCATTAATATATTTCTATGATACCAATCGATCTAAATCTTTTGGATGAGTTGAAATCTCCCAATGGCACTAATATCAAATTTCAGTTAAAACCAAATAATAGGAATCTTGAATATTATCAACCATATATTATTTTCTTATTAAGCAATAATAAAATTGAAGACAAATGAAATCATACAACAATATACCAATATTTTTAAGGAGAACCCTTTTGCACAAAAAAATCCAATATGATATTCAATCTAATAGATTGCAACGAATGCATATTGTCTTTTATTAGAATTACGAATCATGCAATCTAGGTGTTAATATTGCTCATCTCCTCAATTCTTAAAGGGTGCTAGCTCAATGGAAGAGCGCCTGCCTTACAAGCAGGAGGTTGTTGGTTTGATTCCTCCGTGCCCTAATGATATTGCAATGTATTTCTAAAAAAATATTTGTTGTGATAATTTATATTAGTTGCTAAACGGGAAGCAAAATGTGATGATAGTGTGGGAGTAAAAATGAATGATAAATTGGGCGCTAAAGTGGTAGCAAAACATGGTGCTAATGTTGACATCAATAGAGATGAAAAACTAGGCATTAAAAAGAGGCCCAACACTTGACGCTAATGAGGAAGCTAAACATGACGTTGATATGGTAGCAAAATAAGATGTTAGTTTGGATGCAAAACATGGCACTACATAGGAAGCAAATATGGTGCAACAATAGAAGAAAAATTTGGCTCCATCTTGGTATCAAAACACGATGCAAAAAAGGAAGCAAAAATTGGTGCAAAATTAGAAGTGAAAATTGGTGCATATTGGAAGTAAAACGTGGTGCAAAATGGGATGCTAAAGTGGTAGCACATATGGATGCAAAATGGGATGCTAAACTGGTAGCACATATGGATGCAAAATTGGATGCTAATTTGGATGCAAATATGGCGTGAATGTAGATGCAAACATAAATGCTAACACGATGCTTTTAAGGATGCAAATAGGGCGCTTATGGGGATGTCATTTAGGAAGTAAAAGATGACGATCTCTAGGAAGAAAAATAGGATGTTATATAGGAAGCAAACCTCGACGTTGTTTAGGAAGCAAAATTGGACGCTATTTTGGAAGCAAAAAAATGGGCGTTATTTTAGACATCAGAAAGGATGCTATCTAGGAAGCAAAAAAAGATGTTATTTTAGACTCTTTAAATTTTTTCCATGACGCGTCCCATTTAGAGTCTACTTTGAGCACTCAATGAAAAAAAAATTACACTAAAAAGGGACGCTAAATGGGACACTAATTCCAGGATTTGTTGTGTGTGACTATTTAATTGTGGTTATTCTATCTACTCGGCTAACTATGGTAACTTAATCAAATTTGGGATTTGATTGTTTAACTAAGTGACATCATACAAAATGGTCAGAATGGATTGATCAGTGACCACATGGTTTTTTATTCCAACAACGCCCTGATGAGTAGATCATAGATGCCATTCTACTCGGCTAACTATTGTCATTCTATCTACTTAGCTAATTGTGGTAACTAAATCCAATTAGGGTTTGCACTATTTAATTGAATGATATCATACAAAATGAAATATCATTGAAATCAATGGATCTTAACAATACTATGAGATCACATTACATTTCGCATTGCACATATTTCAAATTAGAGGAATCTTAGATCATAACGCAAATATCCATCTAAAGATATAGATAAATAGATCATAAATGTCCCTCACTGTAATTGAATTAAATTAGGGTTTTGACCATTTGATGATGGTGATTCTATCTACTCGACTAACTGTGGAAACTACATTAGAATAGGGTTTTAACTATGTAACTAAATGATATCATACAAAATGGCTAGAATTGAATGATATCATACAAAATAGGAAAAAGAGATGGAGAACTATTTTAAGGGTTTAACAGATAAAGAATTTGTGCAATTTAAATAGTTCACCATCTGTTTTGTTTGATATCTTACAAAGAAGAACACGACCTCTCAAGTAAGAATTATATCTATCTGTTAAAACCTTAAAATAGTTTGCCTTGTTAATCTCAAATTCCATTTTTTTACCATTCTCTTTATAATATGCTAGTTCGCCCTCTAATTTTTTTTTTTTGTAACTAGGGAAATTTGCAACTAGAGACTGGGTTGGTACTCGCGTGACATGGGGTCCAGGGATCCAATCCTGCTACCACTATACCCCTAGGTGCCCCACAACTGCCCGCAAGCATGGGACATGGGTAAGCTCGGGTGTGATTTGAACTTGTGACCTCTGTTTACAACATGTAACTTCATATCAAGCGAATTGCCAATGAGCCACACTCGTATGGGCCGCCCTCTAATATTTTTATTTGCAACTACATTTGTGTATTATCTTGATAGTCTTACATAATAAATGATTGGCCACATATTAAACAAAAACAACTGAAATTTTTTTAAGTCATCATATGCTCAAACTCCATTTCGCAATAGGGATATTCAATCCAAAATTTTGATTTATATCTAAATTCATAGTTCGCGACTTTTTTTTCCTAGCTACTTCTTTAATTAATAATAAGTAGATATCTAAATACAAAATCCCATGAAAATCTTTCAGTAACCTTTTTTAAATTTTAACTAAATTCTACTTCACCTTAATAGCCTTTGTTGAACTTTAAAGTAATATTTTATATCTCCTCAACTACTAACGTTATATATCTTACTCCCTTATATTCCTTTCAAAGAATTAAATAATGACTTAAAACCTCATAGTAATGTTAACCTTTTAAATTTTGGTTAACCTTCAACCTGTTAGGAACCCATGTCTTTACTTGTTAGTATGTTGTTGTTGGATGCATATGCTTTGTAAGTCATCCCGTAGTATTTGTTGATCAATAGTTTGTGTTATTGTTGTTGGCGCATATGCTTTGTAAGTCGCCCGTAGTATTGTTGATCCATAGTTTGTAACGGCCCATGGTTTTGACCCATAGTATTGGCGCCTAAAATTAGTATATAAGTGTGTGTTGAGACCTATGAAGGCACTGTGAAGTTATTTGTATTGAGCTTGCTCATAGGAGGTTGCCCCCTCGAAGTGGTCTGTGATCAATATAAAATTGATTCTGAGTTCTGTCATTTCTGTTATTTCGCATATTCGTATTAATTAGTTGTTGCAGGTGCCTCACATCTGGTATCAGAGCACTTTCTTGGGCTCGCTGGGTGAAATTTCAGCCAAATTTTTTTTCGCATCTGTTGCAGCTTCGGATTTGGGAATAATCCCTATCCGCTTAACTGTGGGAAGTACTTGGGCATAAGCCCTAAAACTCATTGTGAGGAGTACCACAAGAACCCCGAAGTAGCTGGCCCATTGAGAGGACCTGCCAGCGAAAAGGGCAACGACCCCTACCTGATTGACTAGTTCCCACCCATGAGGAAAACCAAGAGCTGTCGTTTGTGGCAAAGCGGTTATCAGTTTTACCTGAGCCGTGGAGTGAGGGGTACTGCCCCAATACGCAAGCCGTCAGACAGCATTGGTGGCCGAGTGAAACCCTTGAACTATTAGGAAGCCGCACATACCTGGGGTCCATATCTAATTTCAGCTGAATTGTCGTCGATCGTTGCTGCGCCGTTTTACATCCAGTCATTCAGATCCATTTTGCAAGCCGTTCCAGATCCAACCATTTTCAATCCATTCAGCGCCGTTTCAGATCCCTTTCGAGCCGTAGCCGCTCCAGTCTGCAAAAAAAAAAAAAAAAAAAAAAAAAAAAAATTCAGTTTTTCTCCATATCTCTCTTGTTTTCACTCTGTTTCCCTTGAAATTTTTGGAGAACCTCTGTCACCCCATTCTCCATATTTCATTCCTGAGGACCTATCCACAATTCCCCTTCCCAAAGCCCGAAATCCCACATTTGTCAGAAACTTGATTTTCCTCGCTTCAATGGTACTAATCCAACTGGATGGATCTATCGTGCAGAACAATATTTCAGTCTGCATAATACTTTTGATGTCAACAAAGTTCCGCTGGCATCCTTTCACTTGGAACAGGAAGCTCTTCAATGGTACCGTTGGTACATCAAGGCTCATCCAGAGCCCAAATGACCAGATTTTTGCCAGCTCCTTTTGCAACGATTTGGTCCTAGTGCTTTTGATGACTTCACAGGAGCCCTCACTAAACTTCGCCAACTTGGCACGGTGAGAGAGTATCAAACCAAATTTGAGAATCTAGCCAACCACACCGAAGGATTGTCTGATGACTTTTACCAGAGTTGTTTTATCAGTGATCTAAAGGATGCCATCTGCTCTGAGGTCAAAATGTTCTGTCCCAACACAATGATGGAAGCCCTAGGGTTGGCTAAGTTGGCAAAAGACAAGATTGCAACCCAACAACGCTCCAAGCCCACTTTTGTTCCCTTCCGAAATATGGGTTCTCAGCGACCACCTATACCGCAGGCTCCTCGACCGACTCCTATCAAGCGTTTGTCTGAAACAGAGATGCAAGCACGCAGAGAAAAGGGGCTTTGCTATAATTGTGATGAGAAATTCACTCGGGGACATAGATGTGTTCAGCAAAAGCTCTATCTCTTGGATGTGGAGTCTCCGCCTGCCTCTGAAATTGGTGACGAAGATCCAGAAACACTGGATGCTCCGGTCGACATTCAGGAACCGCCTATTGACCCTCCGTCTCAGGATGACCAGCCAGAGATATCTCTCCATGCTTTAGCTGGAATCACTACCCCCCAAACAATGCGGGTCAGGGGTTACTTCAAGAAGCTTCCTCTTACAATACTCATTGATTCTGGTAGCACTCATAATTTCATTGACCCTCGGATCGCCAAACAAGCTGATTGTTTTATCCATCCTTGCTCCAACTTTGAAGTCATGGTTGCCAATGGGGGCACCTTACCTTGCAAAGGGAAGTGTCGAAATGTGCGTATCTCTATGGGAGATTATACCATGCGCTCTGACATGTTTTCCTTGCCCTTAGGTGGATGTGATGTGGTTTTGGGCGCTCAATGGCTACGCACACTTGGCCCTATCTTATGGGATTTTGCTGAACTTTGGATGCAGTTTTCCCTCAATGGACAAAAACACACATTGACAGGATTACAACCAGGTTCTCTCAGCATCATCAATTCACATCGCATGGAAAAAATCCTCAAGAATAATTCACATGGTGTCATTGCTCAGATCCATTCCATCCAGATGCAACCATCAGCGGTCTCCACTACTCCTTTAGATCTACAACAAATTCTGGATCGATATACAGGTGTCTTTGCTGAACCAGTGGGATTGCCACCTTCCAGGCCAGAAGACCATCGTATTCAGCTCCTTCCTGGCAGTGTTCCTCCCAACATCAGGCCCTATCACTACCCATTTCACCAAAAAATGGAGATTGAAATGCTCGTTCGGGACTTATTGAAGCAAGGTATTATTCGCCCAAGCACTAGTTCCTTCTCTTCTCCAGTTATTCTTGTCCGCAAAAAAGATGGGTCATGGCGCCTCTGCATTGACTTCCGAGCACTTAATCACCTCACCATCAAGGATAAGTTTCCAATTCCTGTTGTTGATGAGCTTCATGGGGCTCACTTTTTCTCCAAGTTGGATCTTCGTTCTGGGTATCATTAAATTCGGGTTCATGAGGATGATATTCCTAAAACAGCTTTCCGCACACATGCTGGCCATTATGAGTTTTTGGTCATGCCCCTTGGCCTCACTAATGCTCCTTCCACATTCCAGGCCTTAATGAATAAAATATTTCGACCCTACTTGCGGAAATTCATTCTGGTATTCTTTGATGATATCCTCATCTACAGTAAAACATGGGATGAACATCTCCAACATCTGGATCTTGTCATGCAACTTTTATCTGACCATCATCTCCATGCCAAGCAGTCTAAATGTGTTTTTGGACAGAAGGAAGTTGAGTATCTCGGGCACATTATCTCAGCACAAGGGGTTCGCGTGGATCCTGCCAAAATCGATGCCATGAACAATTGGCCGCACCCTCAGACACTCAAGAGCCTTCGTGGTTTTTTGGGGTTGACTGGCTACTACCGCAAGTTTGTCAAGGATTATGGGAAGATTGCAGCTCTATTAACTGCTCTATTGAAAAAGGATGCTTTTACATGGACACCTGCTGCTCAGTGTGCATTTGACAAACTAAAACAAGCTATGTGTACTACACCTGTGCTAGCTATGCCCTATTTTTCCAAGCCCTTCACTATTGAGAGTGATGCTTGCGGCAATGGACTTGGTGCTATTCTCCTTCAAGATGAACACCCCATTGCGTTCACTAGCAAAGCCCTTTCAGGTAAGAATTTAGCTGCCTCTACTTATGAGAAGGAAATGATGGCTATTTTGCATGTAGTACAAAAGTGGCGCCCATACCTATTAGGGAATCATTTATGCACCAAGACTGATCACTAGAGTCTGAAATATTTCTTGGACCAGCGTGTCTCCTCCCCGGCACAACAGAAATGGGTTAGCAAACTCTCGGGTTATGACTATGAGATCACTTACAAGAAGGGTAAAGACAATATTGTGGCAGATGCTCTTTCTCGCACATTTGATGCCCAAGGTTCTCTTTCAGCTATTTCTATGCCTGTTCCAAATTGGTTGCAATCTGTTCAACAGGGTTGTGTCAATGACTCTTCCTTATCTCAAATCATCCAACGCTTGACCAACAACCCTTCTGCTATACCACATTACTCTTGGGATGGTGCTTCTCTGCGATACAAGGGTCGTCTGGTGCTTCCCCAAAGCACAGATCTTCAACAGGCTTTCTTCTATGAACTCCATGCTTCTCCATCGGTAGGGCACTCTAGGTTCCTCAAAACGTATGAACGAGCACAATGTAACTTCTTTTGGCAGGGCATGAAAAGGACAATTCAACAGATGGTGGTCGAATGTGATACCTGCCAACGCAATAAGGGTGAAACAACACTCCTTCCAGGATTGCTTGAACCCTTGCCCATACCTACATGGATTTGGACATATATTTCTATGGATTTCATTGAAGGGCTCCCTAAATCTGGCGGGAAGACAATGATTCTCGTTGTGGTTGATCGCCTCTCCAAATATAGTCATTTTTGTGCTCTTAGCCATCCTTATACAACCTCCTCCGTCACTCAAATTTTTCTGGACCAGATCTTTCGTCTTCATGGCATCCCTTCTTCCATTGTCTCGAATCGTGATGCAACTTTCACCAGTCATTTTTGGACAGAACTATTTCGCCACACTGGCACCAAACTGAAGATGAGTTCAGGGTATCACCCACAAACAGATGGTCAGACTGAAATTATCAATAAATGCTTGGAAACTTATCTTCGTTGCTTCACCTCGGAACAACAACATCAGTGGGAAAAGTGGCTCCCTCTCGCTGAATGGTGGTACAATACCTCTTACCACACTGCCTCTAAAATGACCCCATATGAAGCAGTCTATGGTCAGGCACCTCCAGCTCTTCTTCCATACACCCCCACCAGTTCACCAGTTCAGGAAGTTGACACGGTCCTTTGAAACCGCGTTAAGATTCTTCGCATTTTGCGGGACAATTTTCACATGGCAATAAATCGCATGAAGCAACAAGCTGATCAGCACCGGTCGGAGCGCACTTTTCAAGTCGGTGATACGGTTTTTCTTCGTCTCCAGCCATACAAACAATCCTCCTTGAAACTCAAAGGGCGTCATAAGGCTCGCTCCAAAGTTCTATGGGCCATATCGGATTCTTCAGAAGATTGGGTCCGTTGCTTATAAATTGGAACTTCCTCCTTCTTCCCGCATTCATCCAGTCTTTCATGTCTCTTGTCTGAAGAAAGTTCTTGGCACCAACATCAGCGGACAAACGATTTTACCCGAACTGGATAATGAAGGATCCATCCTTTTGGAGCCAGAGGCCATCCTCAATCGGCGCACGCGTCAGCTTCGCTCTCACTCTATCACAGAGGTCTTAATTCAGTGGCACGGCATGCAACCAGAGGATGCTACATGGGAACCACTCCTTCAGATTCAACAACAATTTCCACATCTAAAGCTTTGAGGACAAAGCTTTTTTTAAGGGGGAGGGGATGTTAGGAACCCATGTCTTTACTTGTTAGTATGTTGTTGTTGGACGCATATGCTTTGTAAGTCGTCCCGCAATATTTGTTGATCAATAGTTTGTGTTATTGTTGTTGGCACATATGCTTTGTAAGTCGCCCGTAGTATTGTTGATCCATAGTTTGTAATGGCCCATGGTTTTGACCCATAGTATTGGCGCCTAGAATTAGTATATAAGTGTGTGTTGAGACCTATGAAGGCACCGTGAAGTTATTTGTATTGAGCTTGCTCATAGGAGGTTGCCCCCTCGAAGTGGCCTATGATCAATATAAAAGTGATTCTGAGTTTTGTCATTTCTGCTATTTCGCATATTCGTATTAATTAGTTGTTGCAGGTGCCTCACACAACCCTTTTCAATTAACTTCCACTGACTACCATGAAAAAGTATTTGAGCCAAACGCTTTTTAATGAACACTTATGGAAAATAGCTTCCTTGTTAACTTAGGGTCATGACTCACAATGGACTTATATGCATGCGTCACCTGTCGGTTCAATTTTTTTCTTTTTACATGATTTTTGACGTTGGATTAATTTGATTAACGTCACAATTTTGTCACGACCAAGGGTTAGATTAATTTACTCTCATCAATTATTATAATTCTGATCATCGATTATTCTAATTCTGATTGCAATTATTTACATCAAGAAGTTGATTCTTCATTTCATGTCAGCATTAAGGATGGTTATTGTTTTTTTTTCCAAAGAAAAAATATCATATTTCATTATATTAATGAATCACATTCTTTATGGCTAGAATAACCTCAGTTACATAGTATGTAACCTTAAAAAATAAATTGCGAAAGTAATCAAGTTTCTTTAAAAAATAGTCTATAAGATATTCTTTTAAATTATTATTCATAAGTAACAACTATACAAAAATATAATTCTAAATAATTTTCATTTTCTCTATTTTAGGAAAAAATCCACGAAGACAAAAAAAACATCTCATCATAGTACTTGAAAAATAAAACTTTAGAGAAATAATGCAAAAGGAAGCCTTGAAGGTTTCTGAATGACCTCTTTTGATGTATTCTTGTAGTTTTTAGATGACTAAAATATTATAGATCTAGGGTCATTTTCTATGATGGTGTCATTTAAACACTCTCATTTCCGCCAGATGCCATCCCCAAATTGAAGCCCAAGTTTATATAGGTTGTCTGCAATGATGGTTATTTCTATGGTTGAGTTGTAGGTGGAAGTGAACCCACTAATTTCTAATTATGTTTGTAATTGTTTTATCACACAATGCAATACCATCGAGAAGTTTTTTTTTTCATTTACGTGTTGGTATCGATGATGGTTGTTATGGCTTAACTTAGGGTGGAAACAAAGTATTTGTAATTTATTTAATATTTGTGTTTGTTACAAGGATTGAAGATGGGCCTACACACGCTCACATTAAATCATATTTTCTAAATATTTGTTACAATACCAACCTTCTTAACCTTTTAACTAATTCATATTACGGTGATTTAAGAATGCTTCTCTTATATATTTTCAAGCACATAGATAAAATTATAAAGCAAGTCCATTAATTCCTTAAAGTAAGGAATTACTTAACTTGCTTTATAATTTTAACAGTGATCGAGTTAGGCCTTGCTTTATAACTTTAACAATGATCGAGTTGGTCTCATTGGATATTAATAATCATCATCATCAACTTATTTATATTATTCTTACCATAAAAATTAGAAAATATATGTATTGGATTTTATTTTTATTTTGTATACATTTTAGCATTTCATTATTTAAATAAAACTTGTATAAATCTTATATAAATATGTTATTATAAAATTTAAATGAACACTTTAACAATATAGCACAAATATTGTAAGCATGATAGAAAATGTGATTAACACATTATGTTTGAGCACAAAATAACTTGGCAACAATGACGAGACTTTCTAGGATTGTTTTAAGTTATAGAGGAAATTGTGACATAAAAATGGTAATTATCGGAGATTAAAAGAGAAGTTTACTCTATATAGTATTCATAACATTAAAAATATTACATCATTTAAATTTAAGGAAAATTCTAGTGTAAGGAAGAAAAAGTGGATAAGAGAAAATTAAGGTGTTATAAAGAAGCCATTAACTCCATTTTAGAATTTCAAAAGTGTCTTTGTCATAACTAGAATAGAATATGAAGAATGAAAATCACTTTTCTTAAAATGTTATGTGTATACCATATTATATTTCAATCCCAATTTCAAAATATTTGTAATGTTAATGAACTTCATACTCTTTAAACTCACAAAACTATGAAGATTTAGGTAAGCCTCTCTCTAATCTCTTTGATTATAAAAACAAAATTTTAAGACCAACTTTAATATATTAAACCTTAACAAATTTTATAATTAATTAATTTAATTTAACATTTTTTTTATAATTTAATATATTAAAATAATCAATACTATTATAAATATTGTAGAAGTATACATAATGTGTGGATATGAAAAATACTATTATAAATATTGTAGAAGTGCACACAATGTGTGGATATGAAAGGCATTTTAGGGAAACATACTTTTCATTTTCCATTTTCAAAATATCACAAATATTACATATTCTTTCTTTATAGTATTTTTTTAAGTCTTGTTAAATGTATGGTGTCACAATAGTGCTTAAGGTCCAGATGTTTTTAAGAAATTTTAATTTTATTCTTTAAAATAAATTTATTTTTTATATTCTAACTTGAAATTAACAATTTCTTTATAATACATTTTTTTTAATATATATAAAATAAAATTAAAAATAATTAATAATTTAAAAATATTAATATTTTCTTAATTATTAATTTTTTTTAATTATTATTTTAATATCTCTTTAGGTTTCTCTACATTGTATTATAATTAAATAATCATAGGGATAGGTTCGGGTGCTACCATGGATTCGATGGGATGAGCAACTCTCGAGAATGGGTATGACTCAAGGGAAACATAACTTGTGCAATTCTTGAAATCCAAACTTTTCCCATAAGTCCCTAAGCACTTCCAATTTTTGTGAGGGTCCATCGATAACTGTTAAAATTTCCTACTGAAAAGGATTAAACACAACAAAAAATACACTTACACTATGATCATTAAAAAAATGTCTATTAGAAACAAAAATCACTCCACAGATATAATTAGAAGGATGCTAGATCAAGATTTGTAAAAAAAAGTACAGAAGCATGCACGAGAAATGATGCATACATGCACACACAAGAGAGTCTCGTTTCAAAATTTATACAAACCGGAGAAAAATATCTTACTATGGTGAGTCAACTACTAAGCTCATACCAAGCTAGATGGAAGCACCCCTAGCTAGCATTTCCAGGCTCACTCTCACTATTGGAAAATATTACAATAGGTGTACTTATTGGATGGAGATTGGCCTACGGTTGGACAATAGAAGCAATATCAATTTCATCCCTAATTTGAAATCAATTTATATTTGCACATGCCTTGGCTATTTAAGCCATGATTTGGAACTAGAACAACGACTGACAATAGAGAAGATTACCAATTGAGACTCTAACCACATGATGAGAATTTAAGCATCTTTTCTAAAATATATGTGGAGAAAGAGTTTTGTGCGTGAAATCCATGTGCCACCGCAACCATTTACCATAATAGAATGTGGTATTTATTAAGTCTGTCCATGCAAATGAAGTTGGAATCTACATGCCAATGTTCTATTAAGAGGGGTGCAAATCTAAATATTTAGGCTGTAACATGGGTATGACTGTTAACATCGACAAGACAAAAGTTATGATTATAAAATCTAAGAAAAACACCTATGCAAATTTTATTTATGATAACAATAAATTGGAGGAAGTGACTTCTTACAAGTATCTTGGAATTGATATTCATCACAAGCTCAATTGGAACCACAACATTGAGAAAAATATTAATGGAGGATGGAAAGCTTATTTTGGTCTTGAAAATAATTGTAAATCAGCCATCTTGGTCATGCGGGATAAAATGAAGTTCCTCTTTGAAACTCTTGTCGTCCCTGTTATCTTATACGGTTGTGAAGTATGGGGGTGCAACATTTCTAGAGAATCTTGGAGAAAGATTGAGCAAATCCAGAAGTAGTTTATAATGTATCACCTCAAAATTAAAAGCAACACACATTATCCTATTCTCCTCTTAGAAGTGGGCCTTTCCCCCATCGAGAGCATGGTTATGACTAGGTTCCTGATGTACAAGCACAAGATAAATAACATGGAAAACAATAGACTTCCTAAAATTGCTTTAAATTCAAGTCAAAACCAATTACGCCTCAAGCGGAGTTGGTGTAAAGATACGATGGCTTGGTTAGACCATTGGGGCATTGATGAAAATAACACTTTGCAGAATATCGCTAATGTCAAAAATATTATTTCTTATAAGTTTAAAGAGAAATTGTGGCGCGAGAAAAATTTAGTGATTAAGAGAAAACTAAGATACTATAAGGAGGTCATTAACCCTAATTTGGAAGATCAAAATTATCTCTCGATAGTAATTAGTTCAAAGAAGAAAATGAGCATATCTAAGATTAGAACAAGCTCTCATGAGCTCCAAGGTGAAATAGGGCATTGGTCTATTCCCAAACTCCGTGGGAGGAAAGGGTTTTCCATCTTTGTGAGTTTATGAGTGTTGAGGATAAAAATCACTTTCTCTTAGAGTGTCCTGCTTACACCCACATAAGATATGAGTTTCATAGTATTTGCTACAATACAAACCTTTCTAACATCTTGACTTGCCAAAACTATAGTGATATTGGAAAGCTTCTTTCTAAGCTTTTTGAGCATAGGAGCAAAAGTTTAAAGCAAACCAAGTAATAACTTTTTTATGGTCCGATAGACCAAAGTTGGTCTTAGTGGATGTTAATCATCATCATCACTTTTATCAATCAATATAGTGCCACTTGAAATCCCATTTGCCATGTCAATCAAGCAATGACCTTCAACTTTTGATCTCGCACATACCTAAGACTAAGGCAAAATCCAATTATATTGCCAATCATACAATACGTTGACTGAGTGATCATATGCAAATAAACTACCAATTGGTTGTTCTCCCAACTACAACACCTATCAATAAGACGAAGAACATAATAAAACATTTATTATTTATAAGATGGAAAAACAAAATGCAAGCCATTTATTCTCGCCTTTTTAGTGCCCATAATTAAATCTATGAATGAATGAATGATGATGATGATGATGATAAGAAGATGACAATTACAAATGAAACGATTTTCCATCTCCCTTCTTTATCGTATAAGAAACTTATTTCTTTGTGTTATTAAACATGTGTTATGATTACAACATTTATTAAAAACACAACTATCTCAATAATAAATTTAAAAACATTTATTTTAATTATATATTAAGTGCTTCATTATGTATTACATTTATTTATTGCAATGATAAAATTGACCTAAATATCACAACTAACATTATGATATATTGGTTTATTACTAAGATTTGTTAGTAAATAAACTTTTATTTTAATCTATGTATAGAGATATATTAGTCTTCAAGTTGTAATAATATAATTTTTTTTAATTTTAATATTTATACATTAAATTTAATATTTTGAAAATAAAAATATGATAAGAAGTTATTTTAAAATTTTATTATTTATATATTAAATTTATGTTTTGAAAATATGAATTATTTATTTGAATATTGAAAATTTAATATTTTATTTGATAAAAAAATGAAATAATAATATATTTTTGTTTGGATGGGAAATTTTGAAAATAAATTGTTATGCAATCTACTAGTTAGTTTTATAGCCAACCATATTACAAATTTTAACAACCATGTTAGTATATAATGTAAAATTGATGTCTTTTTATTAAAATATCACATTAATACTCCTTTTTCCTTTAAATGAGGTAGTTTATATAATTTACCAGGGTTGGCAGGTGCGGGGGGGGGGGGGGGCGGTTATATTTGACTCCAAGGGGAATAAGCAGAGAGAGTTTTCCTGGGGCATCGGGAAGAAGGCGAACAATGGCGCGAAATGGCTAGGCCTCATCAAAAGGATGGAGATGGCTATTAACCTGGGAATTAAGAATTTGATGGTCCTTGGGGATTCCTTAATTATAATTAGATAAGCCAGAAGCATCATCGCCAACAAGAAAGAACCTTCCTCCAAAATGTATCAACTCTTAATTAGCATCAACAAAGACTTCCATGAAATCACCTTCCTCCATATCCTGAGATGGCTTAACGGGCAAGCTGATGGACTGGCTAACAATGGCGTCGTGCTTTCCTATGGCACAATTATTTGTGATAATGTCACTCATGAAAATTCATGGATCCCCTAGCTTATGAATCCCCCATAATGCTTGGGCTCTACTCTTCCCCTTTTGGAACATCAACTTTCTTTGGGCTAAGAACTTTAGTAGCAATAAATTGCATTGGTTGGATAATGCCCCAAGGCATTTTGGCGGTCTCCCAACTCCTCGATGGCTTGCCATCCTTGCTGGCATTAATGCCATCTGGACAATTCGCCAGTTGGCCAGCATGCGAGTTAATGGCATTGGTGTATATCAAGGCAAGAGGCATCATTCCTCTTTTCATATGCCAGTGCGTTTTCACAGCTTGTCTTCGTTGCTCTCTGTATTTGAGTCCTGCGTTGCTTGTCTCTGCGGAACAATGGATCACCATTGCATTCTTGAACATTATCAGGTTAGGGATGATATGTATATGATGAATGCCGGCTGTTGAAAGCATGCAAGAGGCCACAGTGGAGGTTGTATCCGGGTCTCCTCGGCAGGGCATGATAGGATGGGCGAACTGGTGGGCAAGGTGGGAAGCAATTCCCCCGGGCTTGGCCCCTATCGAAATCATGCAGGAGTTGGTAATAAGCAAGAGCATGCTAGAAATCATGGCATTTCTAAGTTTGAAGTGGAATTCTTGGACCGACTGCAGGAGCTGGAGCTCCAAGTTAGAATGATCCATAGTGAAAACCTGGAGTTTAAGAAGGTGCTCTCCCATTTGTGTTCTCTGGTATCTGCATATCACTATAATGCTAAATCCCAGAATGGTAAAGTGGTTAATAAAATCGAGCATCTTGAAGAAACCCTGGGGCTTGCTTTCCCTCATAAAGCTCGCAAACCTAAAGCCTCCAGCAGTGAGTTGGAAGACATTGGCAAAAAAATGGAGAAGCTGCAGAAGTTTATGGCTCAAGCTGGGAACTTTGTGGACCTCAGCTCCGAGAAGAAGATGGTTGTGAATTCCGCAGGCGCGGTCATGGACATGGGACTGCAATAGCAGCTCGTTGGTTGGCTTCCTTCTGTTTTGGTTTTGTTATGTTATCATTTATGTCTTTAAGTTATATGTACAGAGCCTTTGAAGCTCATAGAACTGGAAGAATATGCAATTTTTGTATAAGGTAGTCAGCAGAAATGTTCTACTTTTGTATAGTCCTTTTAGGTCAATTTGTTAGAAGTTACAGTTTCCATAGAACATGAAGGTATCACTCTAGTTACAAGATAAAAAAGGATGAACTTGGAGCGATAGATGCTCTTCTGACATGGGAGCAATCTGTCAATCTTTTCTACTTTTTTTTCTATATATAATCAAAGCTGATTACCCATGTATATTAAAAAAAGTAGTTTATACAATTTAAGTCTACAACATATTGAGCAACAAAAATTTAGCTTAGATCAATCACACAATATTGTGTTTCAAAACATGTCAAGCACACACCAAGATAAAAATAAAAATGATGTGATCTAATGATAGGAATCGATTGCATATGTTCCATCACACAAAAGGTACAAGAGTCGTCTTCACTAGTTAGATTGAAGCTTGTTTCACTCTTTTTTGTTGAGAAAAAATAATAAAGAAGGCATATAATAGCTTCTAAAGTCAAACACAGATATCACATATACTATAAATATTACTCGAATTCAAACCTTTCTATACCGAATAGTTTGAACATATTTGATTTTGCATTTTCAACATAATTTTACAAGACTTTTTCAAAATTTGAAAATTTATAAATAACACTTCGATTTAACAAGCTCTTTAATAACAGTATATTAAATCAAATCATTATATTATTAAATTTATGAATATTTTACATACTATTTTTATTGTTTTAACTACCATATTACCTCCTAGAAAGAGAGAAATAGAGATTTCAACTACCATTTTTTTTTTAATGGTAATCCACAATTAGTCCACGAGGAGAATGCCAACACCTGATATTCTGTAGAGAATCAAGGTATGGTTAAAAATACATCATTACAATAAGGCTCAACAAGAGCATCATGTCACTTACAAGAATTGAATATGGGTGGGGAAGGAAACTCATTCCTCCCAACCACCCAAGCTACAACCCTATAAAAATCCCCTTATAAAATAATCCTTAACATTTTCCAAACAAAAATAATATACTCACTCTTGCTTATGCTTGTCATAAGATAGACGCTCAATACATTCACTGCATAACCTAAACATTGTGTGCACTAAAGAAATCTGTTTATTAAAAAAAAAAATCACAATAACTGGATCTAAAAGAATAAATAAGCACCATCTAAAGTAATGAATAAACAAGAAAATTCCTATCATAAATATAAAAATATTTTATAAAAACACAATCTTAATAGCAAAAACAACTCAAAAATATACCATAAACACAACACAACCATTGATATATAAATGTCAAAGCAAAAACAACTCACATCATTTAAAAAGTTTCTATTGTTTATCTGTCACATCATTTAAAAAGTTTCCATTGTTTATCTGTTGTCATCACGACAACATTTTAAAAAATTAACCAATATTATAATATATTTGTTGTGATCAAACATACAAAATAATAATTATAACTATTATAAAAATATTATTTATTACATTTTTATAAATTAAAATTTATATAATTTAAATATTAAAATCATAAATATATGAAAACAAATCAAAACTCTCTAAGCAAATAAAATTGCAAAACATAAAACATTAAATATTGAGGGTATGAATTTTCTAACACATGATTTCAGAATCTATATATATATGCAGATAAGTTTAGTGAAACATAATTTCAGTATCTATATGCAGATAAAGTTTAGTTAAACATAATTTGTACCTGAGTATTTGTAAACAGTTGACTATTTGTACGTATAAAACGGTATTATATAACAAAACATTTCTCTACCAGCATTGCGGAGATTTCACACAAAAGAAGTGCAAACCTATAAAGCTGTCTCACAAACACTCGGACCCTTGATCTTCAACAGTGGCTGCAGAACTGGAGAAGCTGTAGGACAAACACACAAGACCTTTGATTTTCACATATCAATGGCTGCAGAACTGGACAACTATTTACAGTCACTTGTGTTCGACTCGATGCCTGCAATTATTCAGAAGCTTAGCAAGGTAATTTTTATTGGGCATCAAGAAAGCTGAAAGCCTGATCAGAATTATAATGCAATGCAGAATTTGGGAACCAGTTAGTTACCACTTTCTTCTGAGCTCTCCATCGCTGACTCTGCTGCTGCTGCTGGTTGCATCTCCGCCTCTGTTATGCATTTACAGTCTCAATATTATCAGATATACAATCGAAAGAATTTACCTAAAATGTAGCAGAAGGAAACATTACGAACCCAAAACCTTGGAAAATCGTAAAGCTGGCACCTATAAATCATGGATTATGTGCCATGGATTCTGTTATCACTTGAGAAATGAAAATTCAGGAAAGATCATCAAGAATTATAATGCAATGCAGAATTTGGGAACCAGTTGCTTACCACTTTCTTCTGAGCTCTCCATCGCTGACTTTGTTGCTGCTGGTGGTTGCATCTCCGCCTCTGTTATGCATTTACAGTCTCAATATTATCAGATATACAATCGAAAGAATTTACCTAAAATGTAGCAGAAGGAAACATTACGAACCCAAAACCTTGGAAAATCGTAAAGCTGGCACATATAAATCATGGATTATGTGCCATGGATTCTGTTATCACTTGAGAAATGAAAATTCAGGAAAGATTATCAAGAATTGGGCATTAAGATTTTCAGTGTTGGGCTGTGAAGCGTTAAGCTTTTCAGTGTTCATGGGCTGTAAAGCGTTAAGCTTTTCACTGTTCTTAGGCTGTGAATGGGACGTCCCAGCTAATTCCACTGCTCCAAATGATTTCAGCCACATTTCATGCATTTGGCAGAGGCACTTGGGGCATCTTGTCAATAGTTTTCCATCAGAAACCAAGCAGAAGGGGTGGAATGTGTACCCGCACGATGCCACAATAATATCCAAGGTGTGTACTTCAAAGCCGAGATTGCAGACAGGGCAGCGAGAAACATTTATACTGGCAATTAGATCATCATTGGTATCGCTCGTTGCCCATAAAGGATGGCAGATTGGTCGAGGATGCAGTGAATAGACGCCCTTGTTCGTCTTTTTGGAAACACGAAGCCTGCCCATCTTCTTCTTATATTTCTCTTGAACTGCTAATGCACTTTTCCAATTATCTGGCCTTCAATCTTATCCAAATCAGCGGCTTTTTCGTCCCTGTTTCGTTTGCAGGCCGCTTCAATCACGGCGTTCTCTTCAAGTTTTATCTGACAAGCCTCATATACTATCTGAGCTTTTTTAAGGCATTCGGATATTCCAGATTTCTCCCTGGCGAACAACTCATTCAGCGATTCCTCATCCTCAGTACGGCCAGATTGCCAGAGACCACAAATTTTTCCAGTGAGTATGACTGGAAAATTTCTTTCATACACTGAAGTCTCTTCTCATAACCGGCTTTCAAGCTCGTCTGTATTCCAATGGCAGAATTGAGCTCTTCAATCGCAATATATATCTGTTCAACATAAGGATTCTGTACATGTTTGGAAATCCCCTCTTCCATTTTCCTTTTTCCGTGGGAGAGTACTCCATTGGTGTTACGCTCTGATAGACTGATCTGGACATGTTGGCGATTATCACACTGCTTCTTGTTTTCTGAAAGATATCCAGAATGGAAAAACCAAACATTCCAAGTATGATGAATCTTGAAGTGGGCAGGACAAGACTCTGATCCGCTGCAGTCTCAACACTCCTATCAATTATTCTCATGAAGTGGGCAGGACAAGACTCTGATCTGCTGCAGTCTCAACACTCCGATCAATTATTCTCAACACTCCTATCAATTATTCATGATGAAAGATGTGGCTGTATTTTCCAATCATATAAACGAGTGACCTCACTATATCATAATAAAAACATATAAACTAGCTTCACAAACTTTTATGATTCTTTAAAACATGTCATTTAATTAATTATTTTTAAAGTTGGTTTAGGATCCTGGGTGAAAAGTGTATAAAGGTATAACTTGATTTGGTATATTTTGATAGAAATTATTTTTTATTATTAACAATTTATGGTAAGAAAATAAATTTTACTTTTCCAAAAAAGTTTATATGAACAATAATAAATTTTTAAACTTTTTTCAACCGAATAAATTTTTAAACTTATAAAATAGTAAATAAAAAAGTTTAAATATTAAAATTAAATTTATAAAATATTTGATGGTACTTATAAAATAGTAAATAATATAAAATAGTAAATAAGAAAGTTTAAATATTAAAATTAAATTTATAAAATATTTGATTGTTAATTCAATATAAACTTCTAATTTGGAATCACAATGAATGAGATTTTTTTTTTAAGATTGACGATTCACATGTTTGTTTGAAAGAATTCTTTTATCAACTCAATTACTTATAAAATATAATTTATTTTTAATTTATGAATTTTTTAAAAATTAATATGATATTTATTTTTTAATATCAATATCTTAAATTAAATTTATATATTTAAATTGAATAAGTTGATACATAATTTTTAAATAATTTCATATTAATTAGAATTAAAAAGTGTTTTACTTTTTACTTCTTTTTTTCAAATCATCATTTCAATCCTATAAATAAATTAAAAATATAAACTTAATTTTTAAATAATTTTATAAAAAATTTAAACTTAATTTTTAAATAATTTCATATTAGAATTCAAAAGTTTTTGACTCTTTTATATTTTTTTAAGCCATTTTAATACTGAGACTCAGCATAGGAATTTCAACTGAGGTGAAAATTGACACTAAACACTGCCGCTCAGTCTCCACCACCATTGCAAGATTTTCCAGAAAGAGAAGAAAAGGCCACATTTTTTGCTATCAAACTGAAACGTGTCCAAAGAACCCATTTGTCAGCTTAAGAAGGGGATCACTCCACTTGCAGCGAACAGAGGAATTAAATGTTGCCATGAATTCATTACGAAGAAGATTGTGGAGTTGGCACTCATGAGATTGCAACATGCCAAGATTGCCAACAATAGTGCCACGGGTCACTTGTTGACTTTAGAATGGCACACTATCATATATTCACCCACAGAGATTTTGCCATAAGAGCTTGTTGAGAGCTTATTTCCACATATAGATCACGAGGCGATTTTATATTCGCTAGTCTATCATATACATCGCCTCATCGAAAACTAATACTCCCATAGACTTCTGTTTATTTTTGCTTAGTTTTCATATAATTTTCTCTTTATATTGGATTTTAGTTTCAACTTAATATTTAATTTTATATTAAAGATTTTAGTTTGAATTTAATATTTATTTTGGTTCGAGTTTAGTTTTTAATAAAATTTTACAAAATGTATTTCTTTGTAATTTTGTTTGCGGAGATCTTTAGAATATAATATCATATTCACGATTATAAGAATAATATCATATTCAATATTATAACAAGGAATTGAAAAGATTTGAGATTTAACTTTATGTATACTGGTTTATCAAAGCACTTTCGATAGAGTCAAACTCTATTGCAAAGTCTATTGCATTCACCAAATAATGGTGAAACCTTCATGGGCATGGCATGTCTTAACAGTCAAGACTGGTACAAGTCCCGAGAGATTAAACTCTTCTATAATGGGCATCTAAGCAGAAGCTATAGGGCTGGTGCAAGGTAATGATACCCACTTATGACACGTCAGTTGCATGGCATGTTAGAAAAACAAAATCTTATCATTAAAATGAATTATTAGAGGTACCTACATTAAATTTTTTTAGAATTAAGTGTAAAAAGACAAAACTTAGAAAAATGGATCACCTTCCGGAAAATATAACTTTTATTTATGTAAAAGTGGTATAACCACCCCAAAATGTCATTATTTTAAAATTGGTACATTATTTTTTTTCTAAAACACGGTGGACCAACACAAACATATGTATTAACATTATAATGCATATGTTTGTGTTGGTCCACCGGTTTGTTATGTAAATTGTCAATTTATGAGGAAACAAATATGTAGAGGCGTAGGCAACAGACGAATCTTATGCAGGACGAATCTTGACGCGGCTTAACAGAAAAGATGGACATCGAACATAATGAAGCGAAATTCACGCAGTCGTCAGTTTAAATTGAAGTTTGTTTGAATGGTTGAACGGTCAACAAGGTGCATGCTTGAAAGATCACGCTTGTCATTCAAAGATCTTGAATCGAGTACCAACATAGAAATGCGTGAGTTAGTGAATACGTGTGGTTATAATATATTCAACCGTGTCCAAAGTCAAACTTTGGACAGGTTGAATGTAATTCTCGAAATGAAATTATAGACATGGATTATACATGAGAGATCATGATGACTCGATTAATATGATGGCAGATCGTACGATAGGATAATTAATACCATATGGCGGTCATGTAATGATTCTGAAGATCGAAATGATGCATAATCCTTTCATTTAATGGAGGCGAGATGGATAAGGGAATGAGACCATGTGCAAAGTTGACATTTGATTGATTCCTGACATAATTAGCCAATTAGATTTATCAATAATATTCAAATTTGGACACCTTGGCATATTTAATGAAGCCATTGTAAGCTATGGTTTCATTCGGCACTCCATTTGGATCGTTGTTCGTTTGCCTCATTTGTCACCTCATTCGGATCGGCATTCGACCCGTCATTCAACCCTTCATACCAACTTGTCTGTACAAGATCTGCTTGTTGATGCTGACTGAAGCTGATTTTGCAGGGAATTTCTGAGGCTGTTAGTGCACAAAAGATGCTGTAAATTTTTCTTTTCTGGATCTTTCAGCTGTGTTCCTCTTTCTGCTTTTTGCATTATCCTGAAAACACCTATCATCTTATCAGAGATAAATAAACTCTTTTTTTTTTTCATAAATATTCAGAAAGTAAAAACAGTTATGATCCTCCCCCAAACCAAAAATATGGCGTGTCCTCAAGCCATCAACGAAAATTTGATTAATATTCATATATTTTTAATTAATGGTTTAGGAAATAGCTTCTAAAAATGCTGTGATAATTTTCGTAAGAAAATGAAATATTAACTATTAAATGGAGATGATTCAGATATGTACATTCATAAAAAAGAATACAACAGTGCTTAAGAAGACCATATGAAGAATGATAGTATAATTGATGTGAAAAATGCCATAGGAAAACTAGTCATCCATGACTCACTGTAAAGATCTCTTGTCATCCAAAAAATATAGATAAGGTTCACAGTAGAGTTTGTGATATTACGATAGTTATGGGTCCCATTTCTAGGATAGTCATATCCTAGGTATTAAGTGAATTAGATGGCAGGGTCCAAGTCCAACTTGCAACCATTCTCTAATGACAGTATAAATAATTGGCCTAAACATGTGTTTGTATACTTAGGTTTTTATGAGCCATGTGCATAGCAATGCCTTAACCAAATCTCTTTTACCTGATATTGCCCCGCTGCCAGCAGGCATTTTCAGTACCCTGACGGGTTTATCTTGGTACCATGCAAGCATAGCCCTGCTTCCAGCGAGCTTGTTCAGTACCCCGACGGGTTTACTTGCATTTACCGACCTTCCTTGTTTAAGATTTTACTTAGCATGGACCCGTTTCCATCGAGCCTGTTCAGTACCTCGGCGGGTTTGCTTCGTATAATGATATTTTTAGTAAGGAAGTCGATTGGCACTAGAGTGTGCTAAGCCTATTAAACACATAATTCAAATTTTTAGAGCGAACGTTATGAGTAAATTTATTTATAATGGCCTAAATTATAGATCATGTCAAAAGATAATAACCTAAAGCTGTTCTTTGACCTCTCAGTCTATCCTCTTCATAAAAGATCAGTAATGTTCCCCACAAAATAGAAAAATCGCTCACTTTTTGGCTACCTTTTAAATTGCTTAAGAGACAAGTTTTGATAATGAGTCTAGGATGAGCTAGTAATCCATAGGTGTAAGATGGAACTTTTATAAGACCACAGTAATTAAAGTGGGTCTTAAGAAATTGTTCTAATGATAAATCAGAAATGTACATGTCTAAATCAAATACCATATACAGAATCATAAAAGAAAGTGGTTAAAAATGATATAAAGAATGCTTTAAATTTCATTATAAATTTTCAATTTTCAACAATAATCGAAAGAGAAGGAGAACTATAAGTATTTACTTTTAGAGCACTTCCCTTTTCAGATAATATTGCATGAGCTGATTATAAGGTTCTTGTAATCAAACTACAAAAACACTTGTTAGATGATTCAAATTTATTCAAAACAAAAACATATGTTCAAAGAAAAAGTCATATGGAGTTTAGGAAAAAAAGGGAAAAGAGTCTTCCTGTGTTAATTTACAAAATTTTATAAGCTGATCATACTAATGAATTTCCTGTAAAAATGAATCAGTTGTTAGAAATGACTCTTATTATTAAAAAACAAAAATATATTTACATATATACAAATGAAAATAACCAAAATAATTCAAGAACCAGGAGAAGGAGGAATGACTTCCTCTTCTACCAGCTCCATTTCCTTCTGTTGTAAGGCATTCTGCACAAATCTTGTTTAGATATTGGTTTATGATAAAGTCTAAGTCTATGTCCATTTACAACAAAAGAAATTTGTGAATCATCAATTGTCTTAATTTTAACAGATCTATTATCAAAAGCTGTAACAATTTCATATGGACCCATCCATCAAGTAGTTAGTTTACCTTTAATTTTTTTGTCCCTTGAATCAAAAAGTAATGCCCAGTCTCCAGTTTGGTATTGTTTCTGTTTAATGTGTCTATCATGTCACTTTTTACGTTGGTTTTGAATTAAAATTATGCATTGGACAACATCTTGCCTAATCTCGTCTAATTCATTTATCTGTAGGATTCGTTGTCTCTGTGCTTCATCTAGATCCATCCATAACTGTATACCCATACAAAAAGTTTTAACTTGAAATTCAATAGGTATAAGAACTTGTTTACCATAAACAAGTTCATAAGGTGTGTGGCCAGTGGTGTTCCTCCAAGTTATTCTATAATCCCACAAGGCTTCTGGGAGCCTGCCTGCCCAGTCTTTGTGGTGTAAATGAATAGTTTTAGTCAGGATGGATTCTAACACTTTGTTGGTGGACTCTACCTAACCATTGGCTTGCAGATGGTATGGTGAAGATTTACAATGTCTAATACCATATTTTTCAGTAAGCTCTTTCATTAATTTGGAGGTAAACTGAGATCCTTGATCGGTTACAATTCCCCTAGGTACACTAAATCGGGTAAATATTTCTTCATATATAAACTCCACTACAGATTTCTCTATGGATCGGAATAAGGCTTTGGCTTGTACCACTTGGTGACATAATTTGTACAGACTAGGATGTACTTCTTCTTGCAAGCCATAGGGGAAATTGGACCAACAAAATATAGAGCCCATTTTTCAAAAGGCTCAATCATAACTTGGGGTTGTAAAGGCATCTCATCGGATGGCGCAGGTCTACCCATTCTTTGGAAACTATCACACCCATGATCACACCCCTTGACATACTTGGCAACATCTTTTAAAATGCTTGGACAATAATACCCAGAGTGCAACACTTTGTATGTTGTTCTCTTGTCAGAAAAATGCTCGCCACAAGGTCCACCATGACATTCATGTAGGATCTCTTCCATGTCATCCTCTCGTACACATCGTCTAATAATAAGATCAGGACCAGTACGAAAGAGATCATTGTCCACCCAAGAGTAACTAGAACTCTGAACTATGATCCTACGTTTTTTGGGTGGGGAGAGATGGTTTGGTATCTTTCCAGTTGCTAAATAATTGGCTATGTTTGCAAACCATGGGGTTCGAACAGACACATTGAACAAATGTTCATCTGGGAAGCTATCATCGATAGGGCTAGCATTATCGTCAATTTGAATTCGGGAGAGAAAATCTGCTACCACATTCTCTCGATCGGGACGGTCAACAATGGTGATGTTAAATTCTTGTAAAAAAGAAGCCACCGAGTCACTCTGCCATTGGTGATAGGTTTATTCATTAAAAATATGATGGCGGAGTGGCCAGTTTATATAAAAATTTCATATCCTATGATATACTGACAAAACTTGTTGATGGCATAGACTACTGCTAGAAACTCGTTTTCAGTAACAGTGTATTCCGATTCTGCAGGAGTCAAATTTTTATTAGCAAAATAGATGGCATGTGATGTTTGTCCCTCTTTTTGACCTAAGACTGCCCCTATAGCTATGTCAGAATCATCAGTGGATATATGGAAGGGAAGGGACCAATTGGGGCGCCTAAGTATTGGTGCCACTGATATCTTTTCCTTCAAAGTTTCATGTTGACAAGGTTCAGTCCATTGTAATTATGTGTCTTTCATGAGTAGCTTGAACATAGGTGTGGCTATCTTAGTGAAATTTTCAATAAAACATCTATAATAGCTTGCATGGCCAAGAAAACTTCTTACTTCCTTCGGAGTTTTTGGAGGAGGAAGATTAACAATTATTTTTATCTTGGTAGGATCCACCTTGATACCTTGAAGAGAGACATGATGTCCCAGAACTATGCCCTCAGTTAGTAACATCTTACATTTTTCATGACTAAGAGCTAAGTTCGTTTCTTGACGCCGAATAAGAACTGTTTCGAGGTTATCAAGGGCTTCTTGGAAGATATTGCCATAAACTATAAAATCATCCATATAAACTTCTACACAATCATGTATAAGGTCAGCAAAGATTCCTAGAACTGCACGTTGGAGAGTAGTAGGTCCATTACATAGGCCAAATGGTAACACTCGATAGGCATATGTCCCCCAAGAACAAGTAAAGGTTGTCTTGTCTTGATCCTCAGGTGCTATTAATATTTGATTGTATCCACTATACCCATCAAGGAATGAAAAATAGTATTTCCCTGATAAGGTATCTAACACCTGATCGATGAAAGGCAAAGGGAAGTTGTCCTTAAAAGTGGCCTTGTTCAACTCTCGAAAGTCAACACAGATACGACATTTCCCTGTGAATTTGTTTGGAACTACCACCTGAGGAGACACCCATTTACTGTTAGAAATTGGGTAAATAAAACCGACGTTAAGGAGTTTTTGTAGTTCATTTTTTACTATATCATTTAGGGTTGGATTCATTCTTCTCTGGGGCTGCCTAACAGGAGGTATGTTTGAGTTAGTGTAAATGTGGTGGATACAGGTATCAGGGTGTATACCTTTCATATCAGTATATTCCCATGCAAATGCTCCAGTTTGACTCTTGAGAAATTTTAGTAATTGTTTTGCTAACTCTCATCTAAACCTGCATTTATATGTAGAAATTTGTTGGAACTAACCTCACAAGGTATGGTATAAGATCCTAGATGTTCTTCGATTGCAAAGACACATGGTGTACTCGTAAATGTTGAGAGGCTCATGTTTTCTTGAAATTCATCTCCAAAGATCTGGTTAAGTTAGTAAAAAGACTGAGGAAAGTCTATACATGTTGTAGAATAGATAAATTGATTCAACACATTCTAGGTATTTTGTTCTTGAAGTGCCCAGGAGAAATCACTAACAAGGGAAAGTTCTTCCAAGTTCTCATCCCCAAAAGGACAATCTAACCAAAATAGGTTTTCAGTTACTGGCTGAGCTGGTGGGTATAAGGCTAGTTTTCTTGTAGATAAACATCAAAGATAATCATCTCTCCATCCCTACATCCTATAAATGCATTGGTAGTAGCCAACCAAGGTCTTCCTAGAATAAAGGGGTGACCTTTGGAAGGGTCTTTTGATTCTATGACCATGAAGTCCACAGGATATTCCCATGAAGCTACTGATACAGCGATGTCATCTAAGATCCCAGTAGGTTGAACCATAGTGTGGTCTACTAATTCTAGCATTGTTGGGGTAGGGTGGAGGAACTAGCCTAAATTGAGAGTTTCTAAAACTGTGGTAGTCATCAAATTAATAGCATCTCCTAGATCAATAAGTGTATTTCCTATGGCGGTGTTATTGATGATAACAGTCACCACAGGGTTTCCTGTATTTGAATACTTTGGCAGTCTAGGTTGGTTTGCTATAAAATCTAACATTTCTCCTATTACATGAATCGTCGGAGGGTCTTTTTGTTTTCTACTTGATATTTTAATACAAATTTCCTTTATTACTTTACTATAGATTGGGATATCCTTAATGGCATGTAACAAAGGGATCTTAATACAAATATTTTTCAATTCGTTAATGATATCATACTCTGGATAAGTTACAGGTTTTTCTATTACTAGACTCTCCGGATATGGGGGTGATATTTCTCTCGTAATTACTTCTCTATGTGGATGGTTGTGTGTTTAATATTTAGGAATAATCACATCTTCACTAACGACATCATTCAAAACTTCACTAGGTATGTTTTCTTCGTCATTCTCTTTCGGATAACAACTGATGACTTGGGTTGATCTTGCAAAACTCTTCTAGCCCATAGTTGAATCTCATGTATTGGTGCGGTCGAAATGGCATATGATGGAAGAGGTAGAAACCCAATGCTATTAAGAACTTGGGTTGGTTTGTTGTTAGGTTTCAGTATCGGTTGTGCAGGTAATATTGTGGGTCTTGGAGGATTCATATTCTGGAAATGGTGAGGTTTATTTGGAATAGGGGGTAGTGAAGGAGGTGCAAATCCAGGAAAAAGTTGTTGAATATTAGGTGGGTAAGGATAGTTAGGCATAGAAGGAGGTGTTTGAGCATAAGTTTGTCCTCTCCATCCATGTGGCCATTGTTGTTGTTGGGAATTCTGAGGAGGATATTGAAGTGGCCAATTTTTCCAACCTGAAGTGTTCCATTATTGAGAAGGTTGATAAGGATAGTAATAGGGTGCAATTTGTGAGGATGGATCTTGATATGATGATTGATATCTAGGTTTCCAAGGCATCCTAGATGATTCACCAAATTTTTCACTCTTATACACAGCTTGCAACCTAGGCAACGATGGACAATTATCAGTCGGATGTTCTTATGTACAAAGGTGACAAACTAAAACATTGTTCAATGGACACTCTCATTGGGGATGTTTAGTCATACACCTAGGACATAAAACACTCATTGCTGCATGCTCTTCATCCTGTCTCCTTTTAGCTTGTAGTGCATCTAGTTGAGAACCCATGGCTCCTAAGATATCTGTTTTGAAGTTTTCCAATAAGTTTCCCAATTCTACCCTTGTAACTCCACCAGGACCAGATGTGTTTCCTTTTAGGTTCCTAGCATAAGATTCTCGAAAGTTTATTCCACTTTTCCCTTTGCTTCTATAGTAATTCCTACATAGCTCACAAATCTGTGAAAAAGGATTATGAGAGATGTCTCTTGCTGCCATGAGATTAAGGTTTTCTAAGAATTCTTCTGAGATTCCCTTGAGGAAGAGTGTTCTTACTGCATCTTCTCGAAGATCACTATATTTGGATTTATGTAACACATAGTTAAATCTTTCGAGGTAGTCTTCTAGGCTCTCGTCTTCAAGCTGTTGTATTTTAAAAATATCATTGCAAGAATCTTTAGGTTTATAGTAATCCTGATATTTCTGTAGAAATGCAGTCTTCATGTCTTCCCAAGTTCTAATACTAGATTCTCCTAACCCCATGAGCCATCGAAGAGAAGAATCTTTTAATGTGGCAAGAAAGAGTTTTAGCTTTAGGCCATCTTGTAGGTAATTATAACTCCTACAAAAAATGTCAAATTCGAATAAGAATGTATCCGGATCCTCACTACTCTTCCCATAGAAGGTTGGTAGTGAGGAGGGAGGGATGTTTTTCATAGTTACATCTTGTGCAGTGTCTAAGATAGGGAACCCGAAGGTACCTTCAGTTCTAACTTCTCCTTCTTCTTCATCTTGTCGAACACGATCTTCATGTTCATCCTCCATGAAGATTCGATTGCCAAAGAGAGAATACTTAGGTGGATCCTTTCTTGGTGAATATGGGATATCCCAACGTTCTATTTCAGGGAAAATACTTTTCTTTTTAGGAGGAGAATTACCAGCTATGTGGGAGTCCAGTTTTGAAGGTCCTACCGTTGTTGTTTCAATCTGTGAAATAACTATGTTCACAGAATTCTCAAAAAGAGCGTCTACTTGTGCAGGATCAACAAAATCTACTAAGTTTGGACCACCTACTATTGAAAAAGTAGTGTCTTTGGGTTTTTGAACTAATGGAGGGTTAGGAGGTTCTGAAGTTTTATCCTTTGGAGTTTCCTTTTGTCTAAGTTCAGACTCAATATGAGCTTGAGGTTCCTATGGAATTTCTTTATGAACAGACCTTTTTGATGTCCCTATGGTTTCCCCCAATTGATTTCCAGAAAGGATTTCCTTTTCTTTCCAAGTAGGACTATCCCCTTTAGGTTTCTTCCGATACCTTTCTACTGAGTTATTAATTGGGGTGGCATGCCCCCCGTATAGGTTAGTAGGAATTTTAGCAGGTATTTTAGTAGGAAGGCTAGTTTTAATAAATCTACCTTGTGAATCTCTAGACCTATTCATGAAAACAAACTATAACTGAAATAAATTCTAACTGCATCAATACTACTGCTGGGTTTTGGGGATGCCTGTTATAACAGATGTGCATGTTCTTATCTCTTGTCTTACCGCTCATCCGCCACTAGCCTATTTCTAAATTTCAAAGCGGAAAATTCAAATCTATAACTAAGTTTTAAAGGAGAGTTCTACCTATCTACAACTGAGTTCTACCTATCTACAACTCCACGGAAACGGTGTCAAAATGTTGAGGTGTAATTACTATCTTAAAGAATCACCAAAATATTTAATTATTGACCAGGGTTGGTAATATTAGAGTTGTGACACAGTATATGCTGAGGTAGAATGGGGCCTAAAGTTTCGGCTCGGCAGACCTTAGAAATGTTTAATAAAGAAAAGATCGAAAGATCTTTCAAAATGAAAAACCGAGGCAAACTTTAAAAAAACAAGGAAGGAACTAATTAAACTTAATTTAAACTAATAGATCAGAATAGTATCAAGCTATACTACTTTACTCTAGGATCAAACAATGTAAAAAGAACAAATACTAATAAAAAAACAAACTATTTTTTATGAAAATGGAAACTACTTAACTTAAACAAAAACTACAAACTACTTAGTGAATTCAACAACTATTTATGCATTCAGTTAACACTTCAAGACTACACTAAAGTACCTAATTCCATTCTCCTTGATGTTGTATGTAAAATGTGATAGGAACTGGTGAATGTATCGTAATGACTTTCAAATGTAACAGCAAAACAAAATGGAAGTAAATCGAACCTAATTTCTACAAAGTGATGTAAACTACAAAGAGATCAATTACAACTAACTTTAAACATTATGATCTATCTTCTATCCATAAGAAAAATGATATAAAACTTAATGAAATCTAGAAGCAAGTAGAAAACTTAATAAATATATTTATTTGAAGTGAATTTGATTTGGAAGCAAGTATAAAACTTGATAAAGATATTTATTTCTAAACCAAACTCTATTTCATGAACATCTTCATTATTTGTGTGAATGGAAAAACTGATCCTATGCTTTACAAATAAACTATCAAAAATTAAGATAACTTAGAGAATGAAATTATTAACTCTAATTCAAAATAAACATTAAGAACATATAATAAACTATGCTAAGAATGAAACTGATAAATTCTAGAATAGTAACCTATTGGCAAATCAAACATGAATAACATAACTTGAAAAACAATTAAAACAAAGTTAAGGAGGATGAGAATGAAACTAAGAATGATGAAAAAATGTAATTAAAACTCTATGTAATGGGAAACAATATCTTGATTACATCTAAGACTTCTAATTAAAAGCAAGAAACATTACAGTTGAAAAGCCCAATAAACTAAATTCTTAATAAGCATAAAAACAATGCAGAAAGGATGAAAGTCCAAATGACGATCTGGATGGCTGTGCGAATGATAGTCCGAATGACATTCCAGATGGAGGAAAACGATTTAAACTAGTGAAAGAAGAAATTTGGATGATCTTAACTACCAGTTGCCTGATGCATATGATCCTATAGTGCAAAGAAGTCAGTGAGAAGACTGTTGAGAAGCTAAGATAGCAAAAAAAACCTATTCTAATCATTGTTTAAAGAAATAAACAATTTCTATGGCTTCATCAAACAAAATTGAGATATGAATAAGGCTAACCTACAACTACAGGAAAGGAACTAACATAACTAATTATAATTATAACTAAACCTAAAACAACAACTAACTAAACTCTATCTAATTGCAAAAGACTGAAAGCAAACCATAAACACTATGCTTGGTCAACCATTATCAATTATGGAAAAGTAAATTAAGTTAGCAACAAAATACAGATTACAGAAAAATAAAGAAATGACATATATAGGAAAACATAATTAATTACATAAACTGGAAAATGAACTATTTACTTGCAGAAAGAAAAATACAAAAAATATACAGAAAAACTTCCGGTTGATGAGGGTCCTTTCCCAACAATCAAATATTGGAACTAAATCAACTTAGTCACCAACAACATAATATTAACAGTAAAATACAAGAGCTTCCATTAACTGAGAAAATTATACAGCGTTTCTATGAACTACTTGAGAGCGTAAATTCCTATATCTATTGTGATATATGTTGTCTATGTCCTCTGTGTTTCTCCAAAGGAGAGGTCTATTTATAAATTTACAATGGGAGAGAGGGTCGACATAGTCGACCTCTCTAAAAATAGAAGTCTTTAATGTCTACACAACGGTTGCTTGGTGGTTGACGATAGCGCAGAGGCCATCTGCCTGCTTCCACGGCACCGATTCTCCTTGATGCGAACAACTGCGTGTTAGTTTCCTTTAACCGTGGGCAGAAGCATGTGCTGGTAGGCTGAGCGTAGGAGGGTGGAGCTGCTGGAATGTCGACGTGGGCATGAGCATGTGCTGTCGAGCTGTGTGAGCAAGGAAGCGAATATTCTAGAGTATTGATGTGGGGAGAGTCATGTGTTGTCAAGCTAAGTGAGCAGGGAAGTGAATCTTCTAGAGCTTTGACTCACCAACCATAACCACCACATTGCTAACAGAACCCATATTTCTGTAATTGTCTTTAATGGGAAGGAATATGCCAACCGACGATTCCACGGGTTGAACGAAGGGCTGAACAATGGACCCGATGCGGTAAACATTTGCAACGTCAACACAAGTTTGAACGGAGGTCCGTTTGAAGCTTATAACCTGCAAGCCAAAATCTATTTTCCAAGCAAGTCGAAAAATATCAAATTAATGTTAATAAACCATGAAAATAATGATATAGAGCCAAGATTCACGTGATATGTAAATACGATCATACCTGGGTCTGATTGATGGTCTAAATGGCAAGAAGAGTGATTTATTATATCAAAATAGTGTAAATAACGCCACTCAGAGTATATTTGATGATAAAAAACGGACACCAACAATTTCCTAACAGGCTGCAAAATATTCATGAATCAACTTGTCAACAAAATGCATATATAATTAAACAAAGAGCCAACCAAGATTAAAGTTCCCGCCTAACAAAAATGCACATCTAGATAATAGGCTAGAGGCCAACAAAAGTTGAAATATCTGGATACTACACTCATCATTTAACAAAATATTCATGCTTAAAGACATTGAATAATTGCTAAACTGTTGCTCAAATCCTTTATTTCATGAAAGATCAATAGAGAGGAAAAATTGTGGAAATACAAGCTGCTAAATTCAATGATCTTAATCTCTGCAAAAGAATTACATCCACTCCTCCATCGGAATCATGAATCCAATGACCAATTTCCCTTCACTGAAAATAATTACAATATGGAATGTCGACCATGGATGGCTCAACCCTCTTCCTTCCTGAGAAAATTCACTCCCCTTTTTAATGAATTCTCCACCTCCTTTTATAGCTTTCGGGAAAAAATAAGGTGAGTCCATTCTATGCTTCTTGGTCTTGATTTCTTGAAAATATCATTTTATTCACTTGTCGTTCCCTCATTAAAATAATGAACCATTTCCCCCCTGCCACAAAATTATCACAATAATACAAGAATATTATATCTTTTTCCATTTGGACTAAACATGCCAGGTCATCTTTACAACATTCTGTCATATAATAGAAACTAAATTCATTTAAAAAAATACATGAGTTTCAAAATAATAAAAAGTAAATACCTTTTATTAAAAATAATAATATAATCCATGTAAATTTATGTACTCTCCATACCAACTCATATATGCAACTCATATTATGATGTACCCTTTTCAATCCTTTTAAACCAACGTGAATCCCTCCATTTAATAAAGGTAAAGTCCTTTCTTCATAATAAGATCTCTTTGGTATATTTAACCTTTGGTCATATTTGTGAACCCATCACTTGACATAAAGTTGACATAAAGTGTGCTTGTCTTTTTTAAATAATTTTTGGGAATTTGTGCAAGAATATTAATATAATAATCCATAATTTTACCCTTTATCAAGTTGGAATACATGGATGAATTATAATATTCATAAAAGCATTAGATTTTCACTACATTCATTGTTAATGAACATTTTTAAATGTAAAAAACAATGCTTGAAATAGTAGCTCCAACCAACCAGTTCTCCGAGGCTTTCCTTTCTTTGTAGTGTTGGCGATATTCATTTGGTTGTTTAACGGTCGCAAGGAAGGTGGTTTTAAATTACCACTTTTGGGAGCCTGAATAAATGAGAGCCTACCACATCATATTATTGGTTTTAAAATTGAGGGTCATGTGCCTTTGATTATCCCTTGTGCAAATTTTCAAGCCTGAATTTTTGCTAGCCTTAGATCTAGGATGCTCATGGTTTACCTTTTTCCATATTTCTTTGATTTTACATTATAATGATATAATATAAAAGGAAATTTATATTTTTTCTTGATATTATATTCAATTCACAAATGAAATATGTGAATCATACCAGCCAAATCATCAACCTCATAACTATAATTTTAGCAAGTAGCTAGATGCCTAGTTTATAAAGCTCAACTGTTCATAAAATGAACGTGGTCAATACTAGTACCAACAACCATTACCAACTTTGTACAACTGGGGTTTCAGGATGCTTTGTTCATCTGCTCTGACGAGTAGCTTGGGCTATTATCTGTTATCACGAGCATCCTCAGGGATAGCTCTTTGTATGATATATGTACTGAAAGCCATAGGATTTAGATTTAGTAGCCAGTATCTACTGAAAGCTTATGGGCTTCATATTTTGTATCAGTGCCACTTTTTTGTATTTTACCGGACATGATGATATATATACAAAACATTATTTTGCGGTTTTATATACTGTTTCTTCTATGATGATTTGGGATCTTACGGATGTTGGCCTATACAATATGAGTAGATTACATGTTATGTCATTTTATGCATTTTCTTGATAAAAATGTTTATGAATGTGCGATGTACCAATCTAATATGAAATTAGTTAGGGAATCAACAACGTGTTCATGTTTCTTGGAATGTGCGTGTATTGAATGGAATCAAAGGACCTCTCCAAGAGACGTACTCACCGAAATAAGCGGAGTAATATGAGGTCACGGATAGCGTACACATGGTTGATATGGGAAACCACTAAGTGTGAATCGAGGTAGATAACAAGGTTGTCCACACCCAAGGAAAAAATGTCAGTCAATAATCTAATCACCGCATGATACTCGGCGGCATTGTTGGTTGCAAAACCTAGGAAAGTTCCTCCTGAACTAATCAACTCGACGGCAGGGGAATAGAGTACCCATGCTGCCGAATCAAGGTTGCAGGTGTTTTGTCTAGCGTTGTCTACGAATCCAAAACAAGTTTCCATCTGCACATCTAGGCAAAACATGGTATTAGCGCAATGATAAGATCCTAGCACACTGAAAAGAAAGTGTCACACCAAACAAAACACAGGTCATGTATAGTATATACAAAGTACTAATGCATAATGATTTAGGCATAGGATCGTTTTATGTAGATCCCATTTCGAGGCTCCCCCAAATATATCCTGTCATAATCCTCTAATTCATAAGCTCCATTTTCCAAAACACGTTTTACCACATATGGAACATGCCACATGGACTCAAGTTTTCCTGCCCCTAGCTTATCATGTTTTTGGTCATAAGTAAGGACCAAATCACCTTCGTTGAAGATACGAGGTTTCACTGATTTATCATACTGGGCCTTGATGCATTTCTTATGTGCTTCGTTATCCAGAGCTGCATCGCGGTGAGTTTTGTTGAGTTTTTCCAAGTATATAAATCATTCTTCCTTGGCAGTGGTATTCAGTAAAAGTTTGACAATGAGTTTTAGTGACGGAATCTCGCACTCGATAGGTAGTACTGCCTCTAGTCTGTATACCAACTGAAAGGGTGTGAAACCAGTGGCAGTTTTAATGGAAGTCCTATATGCCCATATGGATGAAAAAAGAATGACATTCCAGTTGGACTTGTGTGTTCCTTGTGATAATCTGCAAGCATCTAGCAACTACAACAAACTCACAATCAAACTCTCAAGAATGTTGCAAAGAAGAAGAGAAACATGCACTCAATAATCACTCATAAACACCGAATAATGAACAATAATAGTATCATACAATGAATAATGAATATAAAGAATGTGATACAATAATCTTTGATGAGACATCATATAGGATTTGAATTAGCCAAGTAGGGCATTCGAATATGAGCTCAAAGTCTAGCTTGGATAACTATGGAGACATCATTGAGTCGGTAGTATCAGTCATAAATGGTAAGAGTCATTCAAGTGTGTCTAACTGAGTCTAACAGAACCATCTAGCCATAAATCAGGGAATGGAGACTCCAAGGAGGGCGCATGAGGCTGTCTAGCTCAAAATCTAGCTTGGATAACAATGGAGACATCATCCAGTCAGTAGTATCAGTCATAGATGGTAATAGTAAGTCAAGTGTGTCTAACTGAGTCTAACAGAACCATACAGGCATAAAACAGGGAATGGAGACTCTAAGGGGGGCACATGAGACTGTCAAATAGTCAAGTGGAACTCTAGAACTAGCTAACTAGAAGCTAAAAGCAGTCATTATGAGCAATCAATGGAACAACTGCTCAATCAATGCACTAACTGAGTGATAACTCTTGGTAGGTGAGAAAAGGCACCCTAACTGAGTGATAACTGGTGGTAAGTGAGCAAAGGCACCCAAACTGGTTGTGGTAGGTGGGAAAAGTGCACTTGTCAAGCAGAAAAGTCAAGGAGGGTGCATTAGGTAGGTAGGAGGCCAAATGGGGGCTAAAGACAGGTTCTGGAGAGATAGAAGCAAGCTCTAGGTGTTGGGGAGACCACCATGATGATGACTGGATGCATGCAGTGGCATGCAAAGCATGCAGGAATGAAAAATATAAAAATGATGGTGTGAATATTCCAACACCCCCCTGCAAGATATAATATGAGATAATAACCAAAAATAGTAAAATAGGGCCTTGGTGACTAAGACCAAAGGTCACCCCGTACAGTCAATCTAAATAAACTAAGTGAGGAAAGAGAGAAAACCCAGTGGGAAGAAATCCCTCCCTCAAAATAGACTGAAGGATGCTAATGAAGCATATCATCTCTCATCCCTGAAGGAGGTAAGTGTCCTTCTTTCGCAAAGAAGGATCGATACATCCAAAATGGATTAGGAATTTCACAAGGATGAATCCCTACATGTGAAAAATCTGATCTTGCAGATCAGTGAGCAATGGTTTCCCATCGAAGAAGAGGATTAGTAAAGTAAGAAGGATGAAACCTCTCATGCCGAAAATCTAATCTGGCTGATCAGGAAGCAGTGGATTCCCATCGAGGAAGAGGATCAGCAATGTGAGAAGGATGAAACCTTCCATGCTGAAAATATGCTATGGTTGATCGGGGAGTAGTGGATGCCCATCGAGGAAGAGGAAAAATAGATGAGAGATCTTCAGGTTCTTATCGATCTGTATCTCCCATTCACTCATCTTCATCATCAGTTGCTAGACCTTCAGGTTCTTGTGGATCTGGGTCTAGCATTCCCTCATCATCATCTCCATCTTCAAATTCTGAATCTAAAATATCATGTAAAGCTGAATCATCCAATATCTGAATGTGAAATATCATGAGGAGAAGCAAGTAAAACTGGATCATCATCACTCGAAGGAGGAACATTTCCAAAAATGTTGATGTCATGAAACTGCTCCAGAATATGCATGTAGTCCTCATTTGAACCATCATGATTGTAATCAATCTTAGAAGAACTAGGACTAAATGATGATGGATCTTCATTAAGATCAAAGGAGGATGCAGGATTGGAGGCCCATTTTGAAATAGGAGTTGGACAAATAGGTGTCCTCTGCTTGAGAAAATATGCTCATCCATTCTCTTCTTTTCTTCTGAATGCGAGTTACTGCTGCCTCCTATTACCCCTTTGCTTCCAAGTTGGATAGCCATCAATTCAAATCCTTTCATCATCTGTTTGTTCATGTCTTTGATACCATTTGTAATGTATTCAAAAAATGATTTTATGATTGTAATAAATTCCTCCTCATGTTCTGAGGTTTCCCTTCCATCCTTACGCATGGTTTCAACAATATACTCTTCTTCTCCTACTACTTCCTCTTCAAAAAAAACCTCTTCCACTTCAGGTTCTAAGGGTGTTCGATTATTTATTTGGATTCTTTTAAGGACCATCAGGTTCCAAGACCATGCTCTGATACCACTTGTAATGTCCCTTTTTTTTATTTTTATTAAAATAGTGAAATTTTTAACTTTTTTCCCTAGTTCGACCTTTGACTAGTTTTGAGGTCTAGGTCTCCAAATTGCTCCAAATGCTCCCAAATATTCAGAGAAGGTGTATGACTGATATTAGGAATTTATTATGATGTTAAGGTATGATTTAGTACCATCAAAATACTTCTTCAAACCCCTTTAATATTCTGTCCAATGTATGGAATTTTACTAGCAATTTGAGATTCAAATCCCTCTAGGGTAAGGGTTGAAGTTGGCTCTCCAATGGTACTGAACCCTCTCGAAATTATGAACAGAGGTAGGGGAAATTAAGGGGACATCAACAGGGTGTCAAATACATCTCCATTCAATTAATTTTTTCTGCTACAACACTCTCAAAATCATAAGCAAAAGACTAGTTTCGACCTTGGGGAAAATGACATTAAATCCTCTCCAAATGATATAAAACTAAGCAAGATGACTCCAAAAGATTAATTACTGAACATGGAACTTTTGAAACTAATTAATAACATTCCATTCATCATAAATACATCAGTGAAACAATTGTCCACTCGAATTCATCAACACTTCATTGGTATACATCAATATAGTGGGGAAATGGTCATTATTTACTCATTAATGATCAATTCTACATACATCCACTTGGAATCTCGACTTGATAGAGTTCTGAATGTGAAGAAAAGAGAATATACATATTATTACAAAATAAATGGGGCATTAGAATCTCACCCAAGAGAACAATATCTCACCAAAAGCGCCATCCCTCAAGGATCAAGAATATGCAAAGAAAACTGGAAATGGTTGGAGGAATGAGCTGCACTAGAAGAAATCACAAGTTGTCTTGTAGCTTACACCTGCAAATAAATACTCCATTTAATCTCCCATGAAATTTCTGAATGGCCTTTCCACATACCAACTAGGATGGGAATCTTTCACCCTCGAAATTGGCTAAGGCAAGTATACTACTATTCCACTAAGTCTCTTCACAAATGCAAATTCTGAAAATGATCAAAATATCCTGTCTTACTTCATTCCTGTATTTTATAAACATCCTTAGCCTTCTAAATTTCTAATTACACTCATAGTCTCCAAGCCAATTCGAATTAGAGAGTGATTGAAGTATCGCCACATGTCTCCCACTTCCTAGCCTTCCACCTTCCACAAATTCGAGTAGGCATCTCTTAGCCTTCTCTAACTCCCTTGACCGCTCACCTAGATGTTATTTTTAGGTCTGACATGTTATAATGGTCGTATGCTAGCCCTCAGTTCTGCAATTTTTCATAGATGGCATAGCATCTTCATCATTGGTGTCATAGATGTTAGGGAATCTAGCCCAAGTGTCCAAGAACCTCCCATTTGACTCTTCCTTTCCCATGTAAGTTACACTTCCATCCAAATTCAACCTATAATGTATATGGCCAAGTGTATGAGCCTTCTAACTCATCCCAAGAACATTAGGTTTCCCATGAATTCGAAATTGCAAGAGGAGGACGCCATGTGGCACAACAATTCTAGCTTGTGTGGGCCCTACAACCTCCATGTGTTTTCATGATCAATTGCCACTTGATTTTTCCCTTGTATTTATTTATTTATTTATTCCTTCCTAATGTCCAAAAATAATTTATTGGCTCCCTTATTGCAAATCCTCATGTCTCCATCCAACCTAGGGAACTAGTAGGATTGATGGAATTTCCCTGTTATGAATTTATTTGAATGGGGAAATTGCAGGGTATTCCAACAAGTCTGTCCAGAACAAGTCCTCGCTTGTTACCCCCGTGGAACGGAAGGCCCCCCAACAAATTGGTGTATAACCGTCTCAACAAATACAAGAGTATTTTAGTACCCTAAGAGAAAACAACTATGTCTCAAATGTATAATGACAGGGGGGAATTATTTGGATTCCTATCCCCGATGTCCTACCTAACTACACAATTCTTTTATGTCCTCAAGTGAGGTTAATGTGTGTTTACTTAGGGAATTAATTTTAAAGACTTGTTGTTTTACTCAAAAGGTAGCAAAAGTGCAACTTGGTGATGTTGAGACTCGACTCAAAGCATGCAAATATGGATGAATCTGTGCAAATATTTTTCCTTCGATGAATTTCTAGCTACAAAAGGAGAGAGTTCCTTTCCGTTCCAAAATGAAAGAGACATAAGATACAACTTTGCGAAAAAGAAAAATACTCACTTCTTGTTTTTTCTTTTCAATTTTATATGCCAAATAAAAATATGAAACACTCTTTCACATTGAATCTATCCAAAAACAAACCGAAAACAAGCTCTTTTGTTTTCTTTTCTACTTCGAATGAGTATGAAAATGACAAGTAAATGAAAAAAAATGTTCTATGATTGCAAAAATACTTCAATCATTAAGTAAGGAGGCAAAATAGGTTTTGAAAAGTTTCCAATCAAGTTTGAAGATTCAAAGTATGCAAAGATCCTTCACAAAACAAAAATATTCAATGATCTTTTCCAAGGATGCAAGTAAATGTGAACCAATATCTTTGCCTCAAACAAAATGACCAATTTTGTAACGTAAAACCAATAAGTCCAAATAAAATATCTCTTACTTTGTCACTTCAATCTCAAAAAATCCAAACCATGAATAAATAATCAAGTAAACCAAGCCAAACTTCTTAGATTTGCAGATCAGGAGCAGAGTGAGTTATCAGACCAAGTACAAAGGTTAATGCTATGAATATTATATGTATGTTAATTAAAGTTATTAATTATTAAGTAAAAGGGTGTAACCCTTCACTATACACGCTCAAGCCTATAAAAGCGAGCCTCATTGTAAATTATTAATCATCTTCTTATCTATTAAAAATATCTATATAAGTTCGCCTATCAATGGCTTATTTGATTTACCAGGTCTTTTGGTAACTATTATCGTATGAGCGAATATTTTTTTCGCTGCATTTGGTATCAGAGCCTTTCGGCCCTCCCTGATTCCGGCTACTGGCCACTTCCCCAGAGTTTCTTTGGATCACGATTTTTAATCAACAGAGGCCCTTGGCCACAACCACCATTCCCACACTCGCCATCACTCCTGCGTAACCCTCACGCGGCTCTTCTTCCACCCACCACCTGCGTCTCCCTTCTCCACAGTCACCTGCTCACACCCCACTCCACGCGGCCTTCCCACGAATTCGCTCGCCCATCTCCCATCTCCCATCCTCGTTTTTTCCCTTCGCGCCTTCTACTCCCGCCTACACAACACCTCCAGTCCCGCGCTGCCATTCTCCTCACTCCACTCCGCTCCGCTCCCTCCCCACTCCACTCCAACTCCCGCGCCAACGCATAGTTCTGCCTCCCAGTTCCCTTCCCGCCTCACCTCCTTCCACGCAACCTCCCCACTTCCATCCTCCTCATCACGCTCATGCCCTGCTCCCGCTGATCACCCTTTTCACTGCGAGCAACCCCCGCCTCCGCATTCACCCTACCTCCACCTTCGTCCATCCACCGTCCACCCACACCAGCGTGCCCTCACACCAACGCTTCCCTCCACAATCTACCTCCCGCTCCACTTCCGCCACACCCTGCGCCTGCTCCTCTACCTCCACGCAGCTACACCCCCACGCAACTCCGCGCTGCTCCCACTCCACGTCCATCCCCTCCTCTCTCTGCGCCTCCCTCCCCACTTCGGTTGCTCCTCCAAGCCGCCCATCCCGCTCCACGTGCCCTACAAAACAAAATATATAATAATAATATTATCTATTATTATATCCCTAATAATCCCAATTTCAAAACAAAATAATAATATTATTATTGTTTATGTAATAATACATATTATTATTACAATTATTTAAAATAAAAAAGCTAATATTTTGGAAAAAAAAATACAATAATAATTGTTATTACATTTCCAAAAATTTGAATAAAAAAAAAAACTATATAATATTGTATAATATTATTATTAATTTTTAATAATACTTATTATCAATATTTTTGATAGATTAAAAAAAAAAAAAAAAGGGGGGCAAAGAGGAAGAAAGAAAGAAAAAAAGAAAAAGAAAAGGGGTTATTTAACCTAATAAAGAAGATCAACATTTCCTCAAAAAAAAAAAAAAAAAGTCAAAGTCAAAGGAATCAAAAGAATTTGAGACTATCTATTGTCGAAGTCAAGACGATCTATCACTGAAGAATCAAAGAAAGATCATCGATCACCGAAGAAGCCAAGACCATGGAAGTCGGTTTGCGACTACAAATAGATAAATTAGAAGCCAAGTTAAAGCGCTATCGAAAAGACAATGAAGAATTACGAGACATTAATACACAATCAGAAATAAAGGTTGAACTACATAAGATACAAGAACGGTTCAATGAACAAACAATGTCCAACCAGAAAAATCACATAGAAAAATTATGTGCACAAATCAAGGAATTAAAAGATGAAAGTGATTTCAATCAGAGATTGAAAAATCAAGATATAAAGAAGGAAATAAATAATTATGAAGCAGAAATAATACGCTTGAACAAAATCGTTAGCGACAAAGATGAAGAACTAATGCAGTTATGACATAAATTAGAAGGTCAAGAATCAGAGGTCGGCCAGTGTCGACAACAGATAAAAGTTCTTCAACAACAAAATGACGACTCTAAAAAGACACATGAGTCAGAGATCGCGAAGAGTAATAAAGCATTATCTAACAATGCTGAAGAAATTTTTAGACTAAGAAATCATAACAAGATACTAGTCACAAAAATTAAGGAGTTGAAAAATAGCCGGAAGATAGAACAATCTATGGACGACATTGAAGGGAAACTTCTAGACAAACAGGAAGAAAATAGTTGTATCAGAAGTCATAATGAAGATCTTAAGGAACAACTTAAGACATCTGAAGATGACAAAAAATCGCAAGTCGAATTGATTAAGAAGTTTCAAAATGATAATAGGCAGTTAGAAAACAAGTTGGAAAAGATACAGAACAAAAGCTTAAATCCTCAAGAGACGAAAATACAACTTCCAAGTCAGATCAATGCTCTAAAGGCGACATTCGTAAATGAAAATGATATTGCGAAAGTTTCCTATTGACACCCCAACCATAAAAACCGATATTTGAAAAAGTGGGAAATGTCGAAAGATAATGGTACTAATGTGATCAAATCTCCTAACGACACATCAGTAGGGAATCCCATCAGTCCACAACAAATCAATTTGGGATGGATTGATCCGTCGATGTATCAGAAGTTATGCTCTACACTTAGCAGTTCGTATCGACATGTTTCATCAGCGATGACATCGCAAAGAACAATGGGACAAAATTATAAGGCTTTGAGGACAAAGCCTTTCTAAGAGAGTGGCAATGCTATGAATATTATATGTATGTTAATTAAAGTTATTAATTATTAAGTAAAAGGGTGTAACCCTTCACTATACACGCTCAAGCCTATAAAAGCGAGCCTCATTGTAAATTATTAATCATCTTCTTATCTATTAAAAATATCTATATAAGTTCGCCTATCAATGGCTTATTTGATTTACCAGGTCTTTTGGTAACTATTATCGTATGAGCGAATAGTTTTTTCGCTGCAGTTAAAGCAGGTTATGAGAATGGTATTAATGACTATTAAAGTCTTCTAGTTTCCAATTCACTAACAACTTGCACAACTTCATTCTATAATCCAAATAGGGTTCCAAAAGAAAATCCAAAAATATAAAAATTAAACTGAGATCACACATATATGATCAAGATTAGAGTGCTAAAAGCAAGCAAAAAACCAAAGGCAAACATCAATCAAGACAAAAATTGAGTTTCAGAGCACACTACAGGGAATTGTCACTCCCTGGAGACCATCCAGGAGCGAAATTAAGGAATTTTCGCGCTCTAGTACACTGTAGGGGCGCGAAAATTAGAGGATTTTCGCTCTATGACACACAAGATTGGCGCGAAAATATCCTGTAGGGAGACATGGGCGAAGGTATGAGAAGAAAATTATGAATTTATTAATCTTGCAGACCCAAAGAACTTAATGATGAGGATCAAAATGGCAATTAAAGTTCCAAAACTGGTAAATAACAGAGATAAGAGATCAAATGTTGGATATTTAATGGGAAAATGAAACCTGGGATGTCCCCAGCGGAGTCGCTAATTTCTGTTATAGCAAATTCCTCCTGCGGATAGTTAAACCTACTCGAAGATGAAACTAAGTTTAAACAAGATTAATCTAAGACGGAAGTGAAACAAGTGGTTGTTTACTCTCCTAGATCTAACACAATACCTAAGTTTTTAAACACTAAGAGGAGAAGGATCGTGAAACTTACCTCAAATTCGTCGGTTGTCCTAGCTCCAACTTCACACTTGATCTCCAAGGGGTGAACTTGTTTGAACAAGACAAGAAGCAATACCTCCAAGCACTAGATGTAATGGTTAAGATCTAATTCATACAAAAAACATATCATGCATCTAATTAAAGTGAGAAACACACTATGGGATAAGCCAAGTTTGTATTAATGAAAGCTAAGAAGACTATTACAAAGTTAGCCTTGATGTCCAAGCAACAACTTCCACTTCCAATATTTTCCTCTTGCTATATCTGCAAATCTCCTAAGACCATAGGTTTGATGCCTCCAAAATTTCTCCCAGAGCTCATGGATGGACTCCTTCTTATAGGATTTGGGAGGCCAAGCACTAGGAGAGAATAATGGATCTAAGTGAGTGGAAGGTGGATCAAGCAGGTGAGTCATTCCAAGGAAGGTGAGATTTGAGAGGAACCTCCATCCCAAAAATATCTCCTTCGAATCCAAGATACAACATTCAAGTGATAATATGGTTAAGGGATTTTCGTTCCCTCAACGCTGAGCATAGCGCAGAAAACTTGCAATTTTTACGCCCCTAGTAGGGCATGAAAATGTTGTAATTTAGCGCCTTGCACCACTAGCAGGGCATGGCAATATGGGTAAAGTGGATCCATTGAGGTGGCATTCGACCATGAAAAGTTGGATTTTCCTCCAAGGAAGGCTAGGGAGGGGACCAACAAGGTGGAAATAAGTCTCAAGACTTTCTAGGAGGTACAACCATTAGGTTTTGCATGGTGGTATGACATGAAGACTCAGAATGGTGCTCAAAGTGGGACTTTTAGGTATAACAATAATTGCATGCTTGACTTAAGATCCTCCCATAACTTGATGCCAAAGGTTATTATAGAGAATTCAGACCTAGGTATTACCAATCCATACCATGAACTTTATAGTTTTGACTCTAGAAAAGTGAAATGCTTGGGGATGATAAAGGATTTGGTGGTTACACTAGCTCAGTTTCCTACAAACTGTATCATGATGGATGTAGTAGTGTAAGATGTGCCTGCTAAGTATGGGATGCTGCTATTTAGAACATGTTCTAAAAGGATATGAGGCGTGATGCAGATGGAAATGAAGTATGCAACATTCCCAGTATTTGCAGGAGAAAGCAGGAGGCTTTATAGAGAGGTTGAATTTGTATATGTGATAAGTGATAAGAACAAACCAAAGAATTATCCTTTGTATGAAATTGAGGAAGACATGGGGCAAGATAAGTAGCTCGGTTGGAGTGAAGGTGCCTAGATATACGGGGGTGGGGCAGGGTTCAATTCCCCCCGTATCACACATGTGTGGAAAAAAAAAGGCATTTTATATTAATTTATAAAAATATTATTCTTTAAATATTATGTCTTTGTAAACCAACTAATTTTACAATTAGTTGGTTTTGAGGTTTGTTTTGATATGAGTTAAAAAATTCAGAGATTGAAATTTTCGAGTATCATGGGTTGATAATGAAGAGGGTTTCTCTAGGGTTTTTGGTTTTCTGGCTGATTAGAGGTAGCAGAATGTCTGTAGGATAAGGACGATCTACTGCAGCTCCTTGGATTCCATCCAACCGTGACGTTGGCTCTAGTACCAACCAAGGTATCAAAAAGTGGGAACTAGGTTTTTTTCATGCTGCAGGAAATCACTCCGAGTTCTGTGGTTTTCTTCTCATCTGGTTTTGGTTTTTCTGTTATTTGGTGGTTTGGATTTAGTGTACTGGTTGTGCGTCACCCTGTCCTGTTCTCACAAATTGGGTTGTTTGTTCTTATGTGACATCTGTCCTTTCATTTTTATTGGGTCGGGGTATTAGCTATAATGGTTTCTCTTCTTACTTTTCCCTCAACAGTCTCTGCAGGTCCTGATATTTCCTCCCAGAGACATCATGTTGAGAAGCTTGGACTTTGCCCTTTTGGGTCGCTCTCCTCAAAGCTATGGAAGGGAGCTATGGCCCGTAATAGACGTCGCCTGAAGACTTACAAGGCTAAGGTAGAGGCCTCGATTTATACAATGGACCAGGAAGTTAAATTGGACAGAGTCCATGTCCTATCTCGCGGAGGATTTGTGGGTAATATTGAAGGCACTAAGATATCTCAGTTAGAGCTAGTTGAGTGGGTAAACCTTCACTGGACTCCGGAATCGGGGCTACCTCCTCACACGAGCCTACTTGCTAAAGGTTGGGTTGCTTTTTTTTTTTTTCCGAATGAATACATCGTTTGCTCAATCCTGGAACGTGGCTTGTGAAGAATGGGTCCCTGAATCTTAAACGTTGGCATGTTAATTTCAATCCCAACACCGAACAGTTGAAGTTCAGGCACCTGTGGGTGCTTTTCCCTGGATTCCCTTTTGAGTTATGGACCCCGAATTTTTTTGAGGGTTTAGGTAACTATCTAGGCCGCTTCATTCGCCTGGAAAAGAATTTAATATTCAGCATAAACAAGAAAATGGCATCTATGATGGTGTAATTCGATATGGTTAATGGGTTACCGGCAGAAGTTGATATTGTTTGGGGGGATAAACGTTTTAAACAGAAGCTTGATTACAAGAATATACCCTTTCGTTGTTTTTTCTGCCATGGTATGGGTCATGTGAAGGCTAGATGCTTGAAGCTTTGTTCTGGAGCTCTCTCTCCGGCTAGTTCGTCCTATATCACAAATAATTTGCTTCCTGGACCTGTTCTGACTTCGACCTCACCAAAAGGTAAGAATATTGATGAACCCTCTGAATTTTATGAAGGGGTTTCTAAGGAAGAATTATATTTCTACCCATCTATGAAAAAGCATGAGATTTGAGGCATTCAAATTCTAAATCCTTAGCGAGGAATCTATTTAAAGATTTTAGTTCTCTGGATTTGCCTTATGTTTCGGGGGAGTTTATCGGCACTGAACATGTTCTTGGTAAGGTTGAAGAGGCCCCTACTTTGGGTTCATTTCCTAATTCCTTGATGCCTCCTCTAGACCCTATTGTTCCCTCTGCAAAGACTTTTCCTAATTCATTTCAAACTCCCTACGGGCCCTGTCTGGTAGCCATAAATCTCCCTTAGGTGTTTATGCACAAAACCCTAAGTTTCCCGATAAATATGTGATCCCTTCCATTTGTTGTTTGAATGTGACAATCTAGAAAAAGAAAAAAGCTAAGGAGAAAGAGGTTGGAGAAGTTTTTATTCCTTTGTCTGTGCGGTTGGATAGTCCATTTCCTGAACCCTCTCCGGACCATCTCTCCTCTCATGGGACTCTTAGAGAAGTTGTCTCCCCTGGCTCTGTGTCTTAATGTCATTTATCTCTTTCAATATCCGTGGTATTGGAGGGATATCCAAGACTAGGATCCTCTTCAATTTCCTGAAAAGTTATAGTCTTGATTGTATTTTAATTCAAGAAACGATGTGCTTTGCTACACAAGCTATTGCGATTTTCTCCAAACATTTTCCAAGATTGTATTTTTCTTCTATTGACTCATGTGGTCTATCTGGTGGTATTTTGTCTTGTTGGAATCCGGCTACTACTGTCTTCAAGCCTTTCAAGACGATGAGGGGTTTGTTATTGGAAGGTCAGTTTTTATCTAATGACCATAACCTTTCTCTTCTTAACATGTATGGGCCATATACTAATAGGAAGAGCTACTGGGCAGGGCTTGAAGATTCGGGTATTCTGAATTCTCCAAACCTTATTGTTGCAGGTGATTTGAACTTCACCCTCTCGATAGATTAAATCTAGGGCTCGTATGGTATTGATGATGACTTGGCATATTTTCTTAAGAATATTTTCATGCAAGTTAATCTAATTGATGTCTGACCAAGAAAATTGGTTGCTACTTGGAGTAACAAACGGGTTGGAAAGTGTTGTATTAGTAAACGGCTGGATCGCTATCTTATGGAAGAATTGGTGGTTTCTAAGTTCAACAGGTACAGATCCTGGGTGGAGTTTTCTAATATCTCTGATCACCAGGCAGTTTTTTTGCAAATTGAGGACTTGACTTTTAAGGCTAATAGACCCTTCAGATTCAATAGTTCTTGGCAATCTAATTTGGATTTTTTTTCTATGGTCAGAAGCTGTTGGGGGTCTATTGATGTCCCTGTGTGCCTCAATCCTATGGATGCGTTCAGTAATAAGTTGAAGATTCTAAAATCTGCTACTAAAAAATGGGAGAAATATTTTTCTGCTCGGACAAATAAGGATCTGATTGCTATTAAGGGCCAGATCAAGCAACTTCATGTTCTGATTTCAAAGGGTATCTTTTCTGAAGAAGACAGAAGAATGTTGCTTTTTCTCCAAGCCAAGCTGGATGAAATTCTTAAACTTGAAGAGAGAACATGGAGGTTAAAAATTCGTGCTATGTGGATGAAGGTGGGGGATGGTAATACTATATTTTTTCATACTTTTGCTTCTTACGGGAGGAATTTGAATACTATTTGGTCAATTTATGATTCACAAGGGACATATGTTTTTGAAAAGAAGAAGATTGATCATTTCGCTTTTACACATTTCAAAGGCCATTTCGAAGATCCAGGCACTTCAAGTATTGAAGCACAAGTCAATGTACTAAAACATTATCCATCTTTTTTTACCGAAGAAGAAGGGAAAGCTTTTGGTAATCTTGTTTCATTGGAGGAGGTTGAAAAAGTATTGAAGCCTTTTACAAAAGAAAAGAGCCCTGGGCCCAACGGTTGGACCGTTGATCTTTTTATTGTTTTTTGGGATATAATGGGTTCTGATTTGCTAGATATGGTTGAATATTCTAGAATTAATGGTTGGGTTACTGGAGTGATAAAATCAACGTTTTTAACCTTGATACCCAAGAGCAATAAACCTCTAACTTTCCACGATTTCATACAGATTGCTCTATGCAACTTGGTTTACAAGATTATTACCAAATAATTGCTAATAGAATTAAGCCTAAGCTCTCAGAGTGGATGTCAAAGGATTGGTTTGGTTTTCTGGCTAATAGACAAATTCTTGATGCAATTGGAATCACTCGGGAAGTTTTTCATACGGTCAAATTGAGGAAGGAAAAAGCTCTGATGCTCAAAATCGATCTTTTTAAAGCTTATGATTAGTTTAACTGGGACTTTCTGCGCTTGATGCTTCTTCAAATTGGTCTCTCTTGGGTTGCCATAAACTGGATTATGGCATGTGTCATGAAAAATAATTATTCGGTTCTGATTAATGGCAATCCAAATCCTTTTTTCAAGAGTCACAGAGGTTTTCCCTCTGTCTCCATTGTTGTTTTTGCTGGTTATAGAAGGTCTTAGCAGGTTGATAATTGGAGCCAGAGTTGATGGGAAAGTTAGAGGGATTCACTTTTCTAAGACTTTCTCCATTACTCTTCTATTGTTTTTGGATGGCGTAATGCTTTTTGGTACTGATTCTATTGAGGAGTGGGAGACATACTCTTCTCTTATCTTGTTATTCTGCAAAGCGGCTGGTATGGAGGTAAGTCAAAGTAAGTCGGTTTTTATTCACATTATGGTTGTCAATTCTGTGCTACAACAGGTTCATTCATTCCTTCCTTACAATGCTACTTCCCTAAATGATGGAGTAAAGTACTTGGGGTTTTTTATAAAGCCTAACAATTATGGTGTTCAAGATTGGAAATGGTTGATCAGAAGGTTTGAAAAAAGATTAATTTATGGTGTCATAAGTATTTGTCCTTGGGAGGTCGGTTGGTTCTTTTAAATTCTGTCCTTCGGTAGCTTGATGGTGTATTGGGCATTATTGGCTCAATTACCTTGTTCTATTCTCCAAAAAATGAAGAGTTTAATGTTCTCTTTCCTTTGGTCTGCAAAGACAGAATCTTACCATTATCATTTGGCAAACTGGGAGATTTTATCTCTTCCGAAAAGATATGGAGGCTGGAATATAAAAAATGTTGTCTGGTTTAATATGGCATTATCCTTGAAAAGTTGTTGGCGAGGGATCTTTGGAGACAACTTATGGTATGATCTGTTGCAAGTGAAGTATATAAAGAAGGATCGATGCAGCTGGGTTAGAAACCCTTCGATCAATCCACGCTCTGCGTCATTTTTTTGGAATGGGTTCATGAAATTATTCCCCTAGATTAGCTCTTATCTTTCATGGCACGTTGATGATGGTAATAATGTGATTGTTGGCATTGATCCTATCCCGGGTATTGAGTTGGAGTGTTTTATTTCCCTGGAACTTTGAAATCATTTCAAGGATTATGGATTGATTTATCTGAGCCAATTAAGGCGTAAGAGTGGTTTAGTGCCTCACACCTCCTACTGGTATACTGCTTCTGACCTTGGGCTCTCTGGTAGTTGGGAAATTATATGGAATGGATATTTGAAGAATTTAAATAATGCTGGCATCATAATTTATTTTGGTAAAGACCGTCTTGCATGGTCAAAAAATTCCTCTACAAGACCGTTTTCAGCCAATAGTGCATATCAGGTAATTGTTGAAAATCATGTTAAGGCTGATAAGAAATGGTGGTTAGTAGCTCTTTGGAAGTGGAAGCTTTCGCTGAAAGTTAAGTGTTTCCTGATGGATGGATTTTAGCAACAAACTTTTAACCTGGGATAATCTATTGAGACGTGGTAAATAGGGTCCAAATTTGTGCAGCTTGTGCAGAAAAGGTGATGATTTGGTGGATCGTTTGGTTTTTCGTTGTGGCTTCTCCACTGAGGTTTAGAAGATCATTTTCCATATGTTGAAGAAGGATTTTGTTTGGCCCTCTATTGAGTTCGAAAATGCCTATTGCTTATGGTCTCAGAAATTCAGGCAGTTGAAAAATGTTCCAGGACTTTTGGCTTGGTCGATCAGGCACTTCCGTAACCGGGCTATCTTTCATGATGACCATCCATCGGTGGATGCAGCTGTGTTTTTTTTTGGAATTTTTTCTCCCATTACAATACTACTTCCCCAATCTGTAAGAATCCCAACAAAGGTATTAAGCTAATCCGTGATTATCAGTCTGCTTTTGGATTTTTTGATGGGGCTACGATAGTTTTTGGATGTGGTGTTGGCTTTATCATCTATTGTGGTGAGGACCTTACCTATAAATTCAAACTTATGTGTGGACATGGGACAAATTCAAAGGTTGAGTGGCTTGGTTTGTGGGGGCTTCTAAAAGCTGCAATTTGTTGTTGCTTAGGTTCTTTCAGGGTTTATGGCGACTCCTCAGTCATTGTTAATTGGGAAAAAGGAAAGCATCACCTAAAAGACTCTCATCTCAATTACTAGTGTGAAAGAACCTCCTTTTTAATGTCTTGGTTTTGTGAGCTTTCTATTGATCATACTTTCAGGGAAAATAATGATGTGGTCGATGCCTTATCCAAAGAGGCACTTGATGGATTTGCTGGTATTCTCCATTAGGAAAAATGGGTTGAAAGGGAACTTACTCTCTCTGGAACTATGCCTTTTTTCTGATGTTATTTAGTTATTTTCCGATTTGATGTCCGAATTTGATGTAGGGATGTTGGTTCAGCTATGTCTGATTTTTTTTATTTTTGGTTGTAAGTATTGCTCAAGCAGTTGGAACAGATAATCCTATTTTTTATAAGACAAGATTCTCATAGTCTATCTTTGTATTTTTTTATTTCTACTTGAAATAACAAAAATATATATTTTTTTCCTTAAAAAAACAAAAATTTACAATTAAATTCAAAAATTTACAATTAAATTCATGGAAAAGTACAGCCTCATAAGAATTAACATTTTTCTTTGTTCTGGAAGGCTAATTATATATATATATATAAGAAATGAGGTTGTGAAAGCTAAAGAATCACCAAACCACAAATAAAGTCGCGTGAGGATAAGGCTAAAAGCTCCACAATAAATTATTTTTAAAGGGATCGTTACAATCAAAGGAGAATAACGTAATCCTTTTGTTTGGCCACCCTATCACTGGAGATCGCTATGGGAGTTTATCAACTCGCATTTTCAGTGAGATTACTTAAATGATTGTTGTGAAAGTTAGGCATAGCTGCCATCTCATTCAGAAGAATTAAACACTGCCGCTCAGTCTCCACGACCATTGCTATCTCTCCCAGCACATTAAAATTTTCCAAGAACCCATTTGTCAGTGCAAGATTTTCCAAGAATTAAAGTGCAAGATTTTCCACATTTTTTGCTATCAAACTGAAACGTGTCCAAAGAACCCATTTGTCAGCTTAAGAAGGGGGTCACTCCACTTGCAGCGAACAGAGGAATTAAATGTTGCCATGAATTCATTACGAAGAAGATTGTGGAGTTGGCACTCATGAGATTGCAACACGCCAAGATTGCCAACAATAGTGCCACGGGTCACTTGTTGACTTTAGAATGGCACACTATAATTCGACAAATACCTGCTCATGTGTATATCGGACACAAATATGGATGAATCTTCAAGCTCTACAACACTAAAACCGATGCCAAAACCTACATCATTTACATAAATTTTAATCTTTAAAGTAAACTTGGAAAAGAAAAAGACTCTATAATGTACACAGAAATAGAAGCTTGATTTCTCTTTTGAGCAAGATTAAAAAAATCCAAAGAGGAAAGCAATGATATATACAATGTATATAAGTCGACTGTAACCTCTACAGCTCAAAATTCTTACAGTACAATCGATCTCCGGGCATAACATTTAATTCTGTGCAATGCAATCCCAATTCCTAACCTCAAAATATCCAATTACCGACGTCATGGAATGCAAGTACTACAACGAAATTACAGTGATTTTTGGTATAAACAGAAAAATTTACAGATGCCATAAAACGGTGAAAAAACTGCTTTTGGATTTGACCTTGACCATCCGGTCGAGAGGTGGGACTCCACCATAAGAGGCTAAACATAATACCTAATGGGTCTTAACCGTGTGACATAATAGTTAGGAGCGGTGGAATCCAGTTCCATCTGACACGACGCGTCGGTGAATATTGACATTTTAGGGGCAGTAAAATATAGAGAAATAGAATTAATATTAATGACATTAGAACTAAACTGAACTTTAGAAGGTAGTAATCCGGTTTTGTATTCAAAGTTTGGGAAGGGTATTGAATGGAATAAAATATCAAAGGAAGACACCAAAATCAAATAACTATAGTATAGAGAGGCAGGTCTAAAGAAGAAAGAAAACCTCATTTTAATAGAAAGAAGAAAATCAAGTACAAACATTCTATCGGATGAAAAAACAAAGATTCTTTAATTTTCCATAGTAATGAACCAAATTCACATTATAATTCCCATTACCAAGTTGAAATTTCGAGTGTCAAGCATAAGCACAATCTCAATGAGTGATTTCCACGAGTGAATCCCACTATTTAATCCGCAGATTTCAAGACACTACACATTGATGTACGTTAAAAAAATGCCAATTTTGACATAGAACGAGCAGAGAGGAGGTTGTCGTGCACAAATCTTATATGCAAAGAACATTAGAATGGAATCATGCACCAAAAAAGGAAAGGGAAGCCATAAAAAACGTTGGGAAGGTAGCGAGAAAAATGGCCACCACGCAGATTTGGAAGAATCCACGATGGGCCACTCCTTGGCATTTTCCTAGCGAACTATTCGCACCCAAAGCTAGAAGGAATGGATGACACCCTTCTGCATCCCAGAAAACACCACCCACCTCAGACGCATACTATACCAGGTAGCTCAAGCAGAGGAGGGGATGGCACCAGCAGGATGGCAGTGACTATGGTAACGCTTCACCAGAGAAACAACATGTAGCAGAAAAGATATAAGTACGCCATGATTCACACATTGGAATATGGCGCACACTTTGGGCTAAAGGAGAATAAAAAACACACAAACCTAATCAGACAACGAATCCTACATGCAGATACACATTGTAATAACATGCAGATATATATATATATATATAAAACAATAGTGAAGAAGGTGTCACCATCGAAGAAACCCCATGAACGAAATGATGAATCATATTGCACCCTAACGTTCAATCTGAGTAAGAAGTTGCGTGAGAAACAGCCATGCAGAAGATGTCTACATGCGTACTTTGCTTTGTTGAAGGCACGGTGATATCAACTGAACATTCGACAGAAGATGTCTTCAGTCCAAAGGGGTGAGAGCACTCAATACACAGTTGCGACCTCCCACGATGTCCAGTTCGCGTCTACAATTATAAGATTTGATGGGCTCGATACTCTTCAAATATAAAATCACGCTGTAAAGTTTGTGCTTTCTAATAATTAACTGGTTCATTTCTTACTATTGGAGATGAAGAACAATGTGTGCGACTGTGATTTACAGAGGAAGAGATGTACACGAGGAGAGACACAAGTATGCTTTTTAACATATCTAAAACCCAACTAGAACCGGAGGACATGCAGGTGTTGCAGCGCATGCAATACCATTAGTGGCAAGTGGTGGTGCAAAACATGGAATCTCGTTAGTGGCAAGCGGTCGTGCAACGCATGTAATCCCGTTAGTGGCAAGCAGTTGTGCTCGTGGTAGGACATGGTGCCAGGTGGAGTACCTGTTCAAAATATGGGCAGAGACATATCAAATGAGTTACAAAGTATAAACGGCTGAACTGTATATCTCATATTATACATTAGTATAGATATGTTACATATTTTGATGGTTGAAGGTAACACCAACTAACCGGTCGTAGAAATGGATAACGGCTAACACACTTGACTATTGAGATTACTATTTCTAACACTCCCTCTTAATCTCAAGGGTTACATTCTTACTAACACTCCTTCTTAATTTTGATACTTTAAAACTGCTAAAATGCAAATCTCATAAATGCACATATGCAAATGCTTGTTGGTCTATGTCTCAACCAAGCTTACAAACATTTAAGAAAAATTTCAAAAACTAAATTGGGTTTAGATTAGGGTACTGAGGCCTATTTCTTTCATCTTCATCTTCAAAGATAGAATGCTCGCCTGGATCCCAAATTTGATGTTGTTGTCGTCTTCTTGCCTTGCTTTCAATAGTATCTTCAGTCAACTGATCTTTGTGGTTGACTATATTCTTTGTCTCATTGTGTCTCCACCCAAAAATATTCCGCAAACACTTCCATAATTCTTCTACCTCAATGTTCAACTCTATTCCTTGCATGTGTATGTTACTTAACTTCATTTCTGCAATGCTAATTTATGATTCTTGCCTTGTATTTTTGTTCATGTCTTCACAAATCCTTGGATTTTCTATCAGTTCTTCTAGCATTCTCAATTCTTCATCATAATTTGTTAGCAATACATCCAAGTGTTGTTCTTTCTCAATACCTGCACAATCTACAAACACACACAAATTTTCAATTTCAAAAACATGAGATTCTTTGGTCTCGATTGATGCTTCATGCATCTTTTCGATGTGTAGGAATGGAATCTCCAAACACTCTACAAAATCTTCATCTTGTTTCTCATCAAATACTGCTACATGGGTAGTTTTATCTTCAATCAAATCGTCATCAACAAACTTTGTCCGCTTCACTAAGTTAATGGAATCAACAATATCTTTTGTTGGATTCACCAAAGTTTCTTCATCATCAAAGGTTTCTACAATGGAAGCTTTACCAACAACTTCATCATCCACTGGTGTATCTACACAGTGGGATTCACCTTCGTCTTCATGCTCGGTGGCACACAGAAGGTCTTCAATATTTTTCTCCTCTACTTTATCAAGGAGTTCTTCGACTTTCTTGTCTTCGTCTTCTTTCTTTGCTTCAAACATAGAAGCTTCTTGTAATTTACCAATATCCTGCAAAGTATTGATGTTTCTCCTCTTTTTACTGTACCTCATCTCTAAAGCATCCCAAAAAGCCTTTGCACTAACAACTTGATGAAATTTATAGAAAACACAATAAAAAACGTTTTCATCCACTGCTGATAAAATAAGAAGTCTTGTAATTGCATTTTTTCTGTTTGGGGATCCACAAAATCTTTTTTAACAAAGCGCCACAAATTTATTGAACAAAGCAAATCTTCCATTTTATTTGGCCAAATTTCATAATCCATACCTGAGAAAAATGGCAAAATTGGCATAGATCTTCTCAATATTTCATCTATCTCTTCATATTCATTAGATTTATTCTGATCTAGATCTTCATTGATCTGCTCGATCTCTATAGTCTGATTTTTATCTTCATCATATTCTCTATTTATGACCCCAACTAGAATCTCACCATACATCTCTTCAAAATAGTCTTACACTACCCTTTTATTTTCTTTCGCAAATTGTTTAATATTTCTCCTTGCTTGTTTTAGTCTTCTCTCCTTTTTCATTCAATTTAATTTTATAAACCCATTTCGGAATGTAAATAACACACTTAGCTAATGAGATTACTATTTCTAACAGTACCTAGATTGCTGCATTCAACTGGAGCCGTGCAACACAATGACACTAGAGGCATGCAACACAACAACTGGAGCAATCAGAGTGACCCACTATAATATGCCTCGATATGAGGCCAAATAAGGCTTCGAATTTGGGGATTGGTCGAGAGGAAAAAATTAGTTTAAAACTTTGTTATAAAAAGCATTGTAAATTGCGCCGAGGTAATAAAATTACATCAAATCGATTTCTATAGTCCCTACTGCTTGCGGTAAGGGACTAATTCCAATTCCACATAAACCAGTAACCAATCAAAGTTTCCAAGTTTAGAAAAAAAAATGTATCTTGTACCTCTTATATATCTCTTAACCCAATAGAAATGGAAAGTGCGCAGAGGTCACAATCAATTTTCTTTCAATTTATCATTCTTGGTATTTGTAAAAAAAAATGGAAAGGATACAAAGTTACAATACCTCTCTTATAGATTAAAAGATCTGATAGACCTAACAGATCATATAGAATGGAATCGATCAGACACAAAAGAGAATGTTGTCTCTTAGACCAAACAGATGCAAGCTGAGTTCAAATTCGGTTTCAAAGCGAGCTAAGTCCACTGGTATTGTCCAATTGTGTGAATGATCTACTTCCCAGGAATGAAGCATATGCCAATATATCAATGTGTTTCCACCCACGGGTTCTCACCTTTGTGTGACAATGAAAACACTATTCTCAATGTCTTTATTCGTCATACATGTTTCTTTTCAACTACTACATGCATGTCACGGCATGTTACGAGTGTCTATGTGTCGTTACCTTGATATGACTCCTGATGTGCAAACTGTTCTAGATAGGATGCAAAGTAGTATTGTGTTCATGGATTCTTCTAAACTCCACTTACTAATAGGTAGAATTCAAAACCTCACTTTGCATTTTAATTCAATTAACTAAATTTTATCGGTCCACTTTTGCAGACAACACCTCTAGTCACATAAACGGGAAAGCAGCATCAGAAACTGACAAGCGGTATATGCCTTCCAGTAGAAGAGATTTTCCCTTACCTTTCCCTTACCCTCTTTATACCATACATCCTAGGATCATTACCACTATATAAGCTAGGAATACCCAAGTAGCCAAACATGCAATTAAACACTCCCTTGCCTTTATTTCTTTCAATTTCAAGAAATAGACTTGGAGCCATAGGTTCCCTGTAGGATACCTTGTTATGACGTGGACTCCCATTGTCATAGAGACATTCAACATCGAATTGAGAAGCAACCCAGCAACATGTATAATCTAGCGACGTCCACATTTCAATTCTTCAACGTGCATGGGGCAGGTGGTTTTCTTGTTGATAGTTTTAATTGTGCCCCTTCATGGCATTGACCCATAAATTTGACACTTTCACTCCCCATAGATCACTCTACAACAATATCTAGAATCCAGTGACGTCCACATTTCAATTTTCAACATGCATAGGACAAGTGGTTTTCTTTGATAGTTTTTCTGGGTGCTCATTTATCGCATTGAACCATAAATTTGATTTAATTTCCATTGCAATTGTTCAGAATGCATAGAACACGTTAATTTCCAATTGGGTGAGCTATGACCACTTGTTGGTTGTCTGTGTTTAACCATCCAAGACATCTCTTAGGGTGTTTTCTCGAGGCTTTAACGATAACTTTACCCGCTAGTGCTTTTATAAGCTCTTTGTTTTTATAATTTCTAAGAACAATAGGCGGGGGGTTCTTTCCCTCTATTCCAGCTTGAAACAAAACGGTTTTCAAATCAAAAGAGTGCCTAAACTGCTTCAATTTCCATTTGCATGTGTTTTTTCGAACAAGGTTTTGAATTGTGTGAAATGAGCACATCCCATCACATCAATGAGGAAGTCCTTGACATGGCCATTGATATGGAACACAACTTGGATCTGATGGCCAAGTGTTTGTTGTTTAAATGCATGATCTCAATCTCTCTTTACAAAAACCAAAATGTTTATGATTTTCTATGTTCTCGTCCACCTAAGCCTTTCTAGCAATTCTCCATTTGCATGCTAAAATCCTTTATCACAACCAAAATAATGTGATACCTCTAAGATCTTCCAACTCTTCAGTCATACTCTATGCCAAATGTCACAATGTAATGTGCATGTCAACGGGCTCAATGTATATTCTAATTAGAAAAATTATTATGAACGTTTTCGCAGGGGGATACCTCCATGCTTCCCATTTTCTCTCTACTTCCTAAATATACTTTTCTTTAATTTTATTATTATTATTTACAGTAGTCTAAATAATAGCCTTTCTTCCCTAACAACGTGATTCTATTATCTATTTGCATTTTCTCTCTACTTCTTAAATATACTTTGCTTACTCTAAATAATAGCCTTTATTCCCTAACAACGTGCTTATATTATCTTTTGCAAATAACTTAAATGTTCAAAGATCATCTTTTCCTTAAGTTTAGTTTTAATGACATGAAATAATGACTTGTAAATTCATGTTTTTAATGATATGAAATAATGGCTTGTAAGATGACTTGGAATTGATGGCCAGGTGCTTGCTATTTAAATGCATGAGTTCAATGGCAAATGATGTATGGTTTTGTTGGAAAGTATTCACATGTTTGTCAAGGTTATGGTGGCTCTCTTTTATGCTTATTCTTCGATCTCTTGTATATGAAAAACAATGATTAATATGGAAGTGAAATGCAATTAGTGTGTGCTTGTTATCTAAGTTACTTATCACATAGTATTATGGTATGGGCACATGGGTGGTATGTGTTGTAAATGGTGCTAAGGTTGAGATGACTTGAAGTCTTGATGTCGTGTAATGACAAACGTATGTAAACTTTGATAACTATGGCACTTGAAAAAAACTTAAAAATAAAGATTTGGTTTATATGGCACAAATACCTTTACAAGAGATCTCCTCAAGATTTTATGGGGACTATAAGGCCTATGGAGAAGGGCACTAAGCCACCAATGTACAACATTTATACTTAACATCGAATAACACACGTGCATGTTAACTCAATGAGAAAAGACAACTTTAAATTGATATCTAATGATGGAGCTTTTGTACTAATTTTTGAATTGATAATGCCCTAGCTAGTGTTGGTCATTTTGAACATTTGAAGCTAAACTTTCCTTAAAATGATGCATTCAAACAAATTTCATTGTTTTTTTTCAGGGATGTTGATTTCAAGATTACACTATCAACACAGAAACCAAAAAACCTTTGGATGTTATTCTTGAATACTGCAACAAGTCAACACTATTATGTCAACATTGATGCCTTTCAGAGTTGCCATCTCTATGACAATGTCATTGGGAGCTTGCTCCTAGATGAGACTTTGAATGCAAGAACTTAGGGCAGGGATTTGCTACTTAGCATCAATTTTAATGACAGTACATCATTGTTTGTCACATCACTTACTTTAAACGATAATCTCTAAAACCGAGAATTGAATCCATCATTTACCTCAATGCAATCTGGGCTTCAATACATGTGTGTCTTTACATCAGTGAAACATCACGTCTATAAAAGAATATCCCAACTTTATTACATATAAACATTTATTATATTATTATTATTATTATTTTAAATAACTTTTGATTTCATGATAAAACTATTACATTTTATAAAATATATCTTATAATTTCTAACACACCATCTCTTCAAATATACAATTATATCATTTTTAATATAATTCTTTTACCTTTCTCTCATATATATATATATAATTTTGAAAGTTACAAACTTTAGTTTTATACGATATAATTTACTAACTAATCAATATACTTTCTAATTTTTATAATCTTTTATATATATAGATAAATTTGTTGTTTAAATTTAAATTATATTTCATATTTTATATTAAAATAAAAATTAAATATTTTAAAAATATATTTATTTAATTTTAAAATTTTATATAAAAATTATTTATTTCATCTCACACCACTTTTTAAAATAAATGTTCACAACTTTGTTTAACATGATTTTTTAAATTAATAATATTGTTAAAATTTCAAATAAGTTAGTTTAATAAATTTCATTTTACAAGTTAGAATATATCATTTTTTCATATTGTATAACAAATATCGAAGTAAACAATATTAATTACAAATATATATATATATATATATATATATATTAGTGTTTATAAATATTATTAATACTAATCATTACTAAAATTATAAGATATATTACGTTTACTAATGGATTTGTATTTGTATTAAATTCAACCAACTATGATGCAAGAGCTTGCTTATGCACCATATATTTTACAATAAATTTATGGGATATTTTTATATTCTTATAAAACATTGACTTATTTATACTATATGATGTATATAAAAAATTATTAAATGACTTTTAGTTTATATTTTGATTTTTGTAAAATCTTGAACAATTGCTATACATTTAATATCTTTGATATGAAATATCTATTGCAAATTGGATACTTCAAAATTATAATATCATGTTTTTACTTGTTATTTTTTATGTAATTTTTTCTTAAAAGGTTTATTATGGAGGTGTATTGCATGCTAAAAAACAAATTATTTGGTAAAGAATAAACCAATACATTATAAAAATGGAATTTTAATTGGAAGATAGTATAATAATAAGATGGTATAATATTAAGATTTTCAAAAATTATTGACGAAGATGGTATAATATTAAGATTTTAAAAAATTATTGACTTTGTCATGTTCATTTGAAGCTTCAGATGATCAATGTTTTATTCAACACTAATAACAATGTTTTATTATGTCCCCGACATTTATTTTCAGTCGGGGACATTAATGAGGACAAGTTTTTCAAAATTTTCTGCTACATTACGGTTTTCTCATAGTCTGGGATAATTTTTTGTTTTGGTTATTTTTTAAATAGTGAATTTTCTTTGTTTCTATTGGCTCCGTGGGCCATGACGCCACCCTGGGTTCTTGTGCCTTGGGTCCCGGCGGCATGCTGGCGTCACAAGGTTTAAATGCGTGTCAGTTTCGTATTAATTTGGTTGGTCTCTCTGTTTTTGCGCTCTTGTCCCAAGCTTAGGCACTTTGCTCTTTCAATGTCATTAGTACTTGAATCTACTGTATCCTTTATTTCTCGTGGTGGGATGGTGGGTTTTATCTGTCTGTGTTAAATTCTGGAAATTACTCTATCGCGCTGGTGCTTTTCCTTAATGAGTTTCTATGATCTGGTCACCAATGGATATGAGATTTATTGGGTCTTGGCCATTGTTTTTTAAGTCATTTGAGCGGTGAACTTGGAGGATTTTCATTTGGGAGAGCTTTGTCTGCTGTTGTTTTCTGTTTTAGGTGTGCTTTTTCACTGCTTCCGCAATTCTTTTTCCCCTTTGGTGTCCATGGTCGCTTTCAGTGGGGCGCTACTGGTGGGCTGTAGCTTTTCCGTTCGTTGGTTTTGCTAAGCTTCGTGACATTGTTTCTTTTGTGGTGTTCCTCTTCACTGTTTGGTGGTTCGGTGATAAGTTTTTGTTTATTATGTTCGAGTTGATGCGGTTGTATTTTGGAGAAGGTATTCGTGGTTTTCATGGTTTGCTTGGTGCTTGGTAATTGCATTGGGTTTCCCTGCGAGAGTTGGTTCGCGCTCGCACAAGAAATCCATTCCCTAGCCCTAGTGAAATCATGGTTGATAAGTAGTGATTTGATTCCTTCTATAATAAAGACGTGGCATTCCCCAGCTATCCTTTTTCTTTCGATCAACAATGGCAACAGTTTCACAAACTTGGCAGAATTCAAGGGAGAGATCTTGGTGAACAAAGCAAGTCACTACCAGCAGGGACTATATATCGTACTAAGGACTGGTCTGATAAAATTCTGGAATGGATATTGATGTATTTATAAACCTATTCGGGACGAAATACTGTATAGGAGAAATAAATATGACCACTATCAACCCCAGATATATAATTCTGAGTTTTTATCATTTTATAACAAGAAAGTCTCAATAGGAAAAACAATTGATACTTGACTCGAAACACAATTGAGGGACATAATAGGATATTCAATCATTATATGTGTAAATGAATTTAGATATATTTCATTTGTACTAATAACTCAAAAAAGTATAGTTCCAGGTAACGCAAGTGAATATATGATGACAACATTAGCAGATTTTTAATAATCAGCTCATAACATTCTTGATAAATCATAATTGATATATGTGTTATTAGAATCGAGCAAGTAAACTTGGGAACTATTAAAACATAATAGCAGTCCGTTATCATGTAGACACAATATGCATTAACAACAATAATGAAGTTAACAAGAAAAAAAAATGAGGGTTTATGGTTAACCCTTCTTGCAACCATAAATGGTATATGTTGATCTAGGGTAGTAAAATATATTGAATTGACTTGTTGAATATATATTAGTCCGATACTCACTTTTCAAGTACATAACTATATAACGTAACTGCACTGATTCATTTCAAAACATATTCAATGGTGTTAGTATCATGGGTTAATAAAGTGAATATCTATAAACTTCATAATGTATATTGAATGTTGATTTATCTTACTTACATGTAGGAATGGTCTGGGTTCCCTAGGGAGGTTGTGATTCCTTGCAACCAAACTGCAAACTTCTTTCACGAAGAAGAAACCTTTCTAGAGATATCCCCAACGTAGTATGTTCGAGATCCCTTGGGTATTTATGACTTGTTCTTCCATTTTTTCCCGAATCGTTGTGGTTTCCTCCTATGGAAGGTTGCACGACCAATTGGTGGGATGTTTCTAGTGCTTGTATTCATTATTTGGTTCATCATACTAGTATTGACTAACTGTAACAATTCCCATTTCATGTAGTTGTTGTTTGATGTCATCCACTGGGAAGGAAGAGATAATGCTAGGGATTTGCAGCCACAAGTCAACCCAAAATGAGGCCGTTTTGCTATTTTTATCTCCCAAAAATTGTGTTGTTGGATTAATTCTTTGCTTTAAGAGGATAAGTTCCAGACGAGTGACCCATTCTTTTCTTCATAGAGGTGAATCAGTTCCTGGTTGTCTAGATAAGGGGCATATTTTTGGTGCAAAAGATTAGCCCATGGCTCCATGGAATGAGTAGCCCACCTCCACCAATATTTTGCTCCCAAAACCTTACTCATAGTTTCGGGATCCCTAAGAAAAAGGCCCATTGAAATCTTTGTCTTGCATAAGGTCTCCCATCTCACAAGCGTCCGTTTGTGATTATCTTTTGAACCCCCCCAAGGAAAGCACATCTAACAACACAAATATATTTTATAACTGATTTAGGCCACCATTACTGAAAATAAATATAATTACATGGATTGGAGAACATATTTGACTAATACAAGTCAATTGGTTAAGTTTAGGAGGTGTAGGGTCCAATTAGAGAGATTTCTAGAGAGCTTGGACAAGAGATTATCCCATGATGATTGTTTGAGAAGGAAATCAGAGAGAGGGGAACCTAAGTATTTGGGACGAAGGGAACTCATTTGGAAACCAAAAATACGAGTGATATTCCACTACTAACTGATTAGGATATTATTGATGTGTGTTAAAGCATTTATTCTTTGAAACTAAATAATAAAAATGATTTTATATATTGGAAATGCACAATTAACTATTTTTTTTTAGAAGTAAGGCTCTATCAAGTATCGAGTGGGATCAAATCCATTTAGGTGGAAACCCCTTTTAGAGTCCTAAACATGAGGAAAGGTTTACACCTCAAGGGATTTTATTCCTCTCGGTGATTGATAGAGCTAGAGTTAATATGGATATATGTTGGTTCCAATTGCAGTGGCCACATCAAAACAATGTTGCTTAAAAATCAAAATTACCACATGTTGAAATTATCTCATCCAAAATTTGAAAAAAAATATTTACGCAATTGAAATGGTGAATTGTAATAAAGTAATAATAATGTTCAGTGATAATACTTGTCAAAGAATGAAATGAAATTTAATGATGAACTACATATATATTACAGAGTGATCATTCTCAATATATGTCTTCTTATGCTTTTCTTAAAACCACTCCTACCCCCTTTGTCATCTTCTCATATCGATTATATGTGAAAGGAGTCCAAGTTCAAACATAATTCACCCTTAATACGATATATTGTTCTAAATGTGAGACCATGTTTCTCTTTATTTCCAATATTTATAGTTTCTTTCTCTAATTTTAATCCTTGTGACTTGTGGATTGTCAAACCCCAAGTAAGTTTCAATGTAAATTTTCCTCATCTTCATCATCGTAACATTTTCTTCTAAGAAATTTAATGATGCATTACATGTATTATTAATTGAATATTATTATACAAAATTCAAGTGTCATGTCCCCTCCCACGGACCCAATTCCTGGAAGGGAACATGATACCAATATGTGGGGCTTTTACATAAACTCAGCCCGATTCATTAGATTCATAGGAATTACTACCAATGTGTGCAGATGCAATTCAAAAAACATGCACAATGGAAATAAACAAACCATCCACACACATTTCATATGCACACAACATATGAAATGGATATGCCTTCATACTCTAGTTTTGTTTTTACGAAGGATACTCCACCTGTAGCTCACGATTTCTATCAAGCTTGTGTCGGGCTTGTACCCAAGATTAAATCTTTGTAATCATAATTTTCGATAATGTATATGTGTATTGCTAGGGATTGTGAGCTAATGTTTAGACAAGAAATGTAATCGTGCTTTCGGCTAACTGTTAGATAATTCTTAGATAGTATACTTACCATATATAAAAGATAGTATGGTTCTAGAAAGTGATGAATAGGGTTTAATAAGTCATAAATGTTATCATTCTCTGAATAATGTCTACATTTTGTCATAGAAGACTTGATATAGAAATTATGATGTGTGTATACAAAATTAGGGCTTGTAGTGTATTAGGTTTTGATACTATTGTAATAAACATTCGATACTTGAAATCAAAGCAGGAAATTAGTGAAGAAATAAAATATGTATAATGACATGAAATCTATATAATGTTTAGTTCTTGCAGCTGCTATAATTCTTTAAAATACTATTACTTGGAAAATCATGAAATGTTTAATTTTGATTGCATTTGCTTGCTATCTTAATGAATAGAGACAAGAGAAATATATGGAACTGTCAGAAGTATACTGTGTTTTCTTTCAATTAATATTTACAATAATTCTATATTGCAATTTGTGCTATACTATAATGTTTTACTGTGTTTAAACATAGGACAGAATTATAAACATAACACTTACTGAAATCATTTATCCAATCAATGGCAATCTTCCTATCTCTCATTTATCATTAATTTGCTTCTCTATACTAGAGTACTATGCAGAAAACAACATGGGGAAAAACATAGAGATGGTTATCTATTCAGATCTTTAACAAAGCTTTATCATTCAAAATTAAACATAGATCAGAAAATAAATTAAATTCTTTTACAAAATAGAGTTTGACTAAGCAGAAACATTAAACTATAATCAAAGTAGGAACAGTGAAACCTGGTTAAGTGTAGGGAAACAAATAGCCCAAGGAACCTATTCCACCCAACCAATTCTTGAAGACAGCCAAGTTTACTTGCCTTAGGACCCCCAAGCCTGTTCACTGAACCACTAGGAGGAAGAAACTTAGAACCTCAACTTCCAGTATCCATAGTTATCCAGTCTTAAAGGCTTAGCAGTGAAAGGGACCTGTACCAACACCTCTGGTTCTCCTTCTCAGAATAATTTGCAAACTTACAGTTGCACTCTCACATAGCCTCCCTATTCGAATCTCTCAATGATCACCTGATGCACTGGAGGAATATTTCTGCAGAAAATCTTGTAAGAGTTTCCTGCTCAATTCGAATTTTCCTTATGTAGGCTGCCTAGGCCGTTTAGGGGTAGTTGTCCCATAACCAACAGCTAGTGGTGAAGTGCAATTGCCGCCATCTGTCCCATGCCTTCTAACAGCTTCCATTCCTCCTATTGGGTCAATGAACACTCATTTAACAGTTCCCTTGGGTGTTTGTCTCCTACTTTTAATTTATTAAATAATAATAATTAGTAATTACATTCATCCTTGACCAAACTTGGTCATAATTACAAAAATTTGTAATTAAAATTTAACATAAAGTATTTTGCCAATAAAATAATATTTTTTGAATTTGGGTAGGTGACAGGAATGGCTCTTGCAAATGTGTCCCATCACTTCTTCCTCGAAGTATCTTCTATCTGAAGAACACCAAGCCTCTCTCTAAAGTACTCGAACTTCACTCTGGTTAGTGGTTTGGTCAACACATCTTCAATCTGCTCATAGGTCGCAACATACAGGAGCTTCACTGCTCCTCTCTACATGATATATTTGATATAGTGATACTTTATCTCGATGTGCTTTGACCTGTCATGGAACACCGGGTTCTAAGACAACTTCACACAACTTTGGTTGTCACAGAAGATACATGTAGAATCCAACTGGAGATCAGATAACCCAGACAGTAGCTTCCTAAGCCATACTACCTCACAACTAGCTGAACAAGCTGCGACATACTCTGCTTCGGCTGTACTCAGTGCTACGCAGGATTGCTTCCTGCTAAACCAAGAGATCACACCTGATCCCATACTGAAGCAACACCCTAAAATTCTCTTCCTATCTATAGCACTACCTGCCCAATCTGTATCAACATAACTTTCTAGGTTAAACTTTTGATTCACATCATACTTGAGCCCATAATCAACCGTACCCTCCAGGTACCTCAGAATATGCTTTACAACAATCAGGTGAACATGTCTACGATCCGCCAGGAACTAGCTCGATGTGTTCACCGTAAAGAAAATATCTGGTCTCGTGTTCATCAGGTACATCAAGGACTCAATCATCTGATGATACATTGTGACATCAACCGATTCAGATGAAGCATCACACAATAGCTTCAGGTTCGATTCCATAAGTGTTTCCATGGCCTTGCATTCCATCATCCCGAACCACTTCAGGATCTCTATGCATACTTCCCTTGTCCAACGGAGATTTTATATGCACTCTGCCACACCTCCATACCTAGAAAGTAATGCATCATACCCAAGTCCTTCATCTCAAACTTGACAGCAAGATTCCTCTTTGAGTTGACAATCAATACATCCTCACCTGTTACAAACAGGTCATCCACATATAGTAGGACAGGAAGCCCAAACTGGACAGGAAGCTATCTATCCTGCCGTACCATGTTTTGGGTGCTTGCTTCAAGCCACACAAGGCTTTCTTCAATCTGCACACACGTGACTCCCTGTCATGTGTCTCAAATCCGAGTGGCTACTCCACATATACTTCCTCTTTGATTACACCATTCAAGAAAGTTGTCTTGACATCCATCTAGTGTATCTTCCACTTCATCACTTCCGCCATAGAAAGTACTATTCTGATGGAAGTGTATCTGGCTACAGGTGCAAAATTCTCTTCATAATCTATCCCTTCTTTCTGGGAGAACCCATGAACTACAAATCTTTCCTTGTATTTCTCTATGCTACCGTCTACAGCATCCCTGATCTTATAGATCCACTTGGAAGTCACAACAGACTTCCCTTCTGGTATCAGGACCACATCCCAGACATCATTCTTCATGATCGAATGGTACTCCTTGATAATGGAATCCTTCCATTACTGCATCCCAGATCCTGGGAACTTTAGAATCTTCAATATCTTCAATAGATAGTTTTCTTGAACAAATGTTGTTTGTACTTCTTTTGTAGGTGATTGTACACGATCTTTCCTACAAGTCAAATTCAATTGCATGATTATAAAGTTCTCATATTTTTTCAAAAACGCATTCTTATGCATAAAGACATATGTCATACCGTCATGCAATTATCTTAGCCAATTCTTCAATACAACATTTATCCATATCCCGTATTCACACGGTCACTTTCTAGATGCCTTCCATCTCTACCAGAACATTTGTTAAGAGTGTGCACAACTCCCAACATGTTAGCAAAGAGGTTTCATTCTAGATAAGTAGAAATGGAATGTTGTACAGTACCATAGGCCACTTACCCATTACTATATTAGTAGTATCTTGTTCATTAATGCAACTTTTCTAAAATGCATAATATACATCTTAAATCTAGGAACATAAGTATGTACATGACTAAACAACATCATTTAAGTAATCATAAGAAATGACAATTCAAATGCTTATCTTTGTTTGGTTGTAGGGTGGACTCCTTCTCAATCTTTACTTCCTTGCAGGAACTACTAGAGTGTGCTCCCTCTTGATATTTGCTTCCTGGATTATCTGTCCTTGAACTTATATCCATCATGGACCATTATGCATGCTTAAGTGTGCACTAGTGCCATCATTTTGTTATCCTCAAGATCTCATACATAGCCATACATATATTAGTATAATCTCAATACTATCTAAACATTATGATCCTAAATAATATTAACATGTATGGTCATGATCATTTCATACATAGGTAATAAGCGTTAGTATTCAAGGTTTCAGGGAAAACTTCTTTTACTCATGCATATTCTTATTTGACCATAGGACTCTTCTGGTTAGTCATATCATCAATAAAAGTAAGAAACATTATATGGATAAACCCTTGATTACTTAAATTTCTAACTTCAAGAATAATCATTATCATTCATACAAAAGTATAAGATCCTAACACAAGGTAGGATTCTAACTTTATATAGGAAAAACATACCTGGTTATCATGTTTGCTAGTTATGTCTAACATACTCACATAATGTCTTCTTGTTCTCTTTAATGACTTGTGCTAGTAACCTGCATAACTCATAAGTTAACCATTGTAGAACCAAAATTATACATACATCGTAAGTAGAGCTTCTGTAATGGCTATGGATGTGTCTTTGTCTTTATGTCACCATGGTCATATGTTATTGATCTAGAACTTGATTTGTATTTCTTGATGTACCTTTCATGTTAGCGGACAACATCAACCTCATACAACATCATAGTGCATTAGTATAATCATAAGTGTCATAACGCTAGTCAATGAATGCATTCTATCATTCACATGCATTCTTACTTTTACTAGGGTGCTAAGGAAATTCTAACATTAATCAAGATTGTAATAACCTAAATAATATGAAGACAAACATATCATAAACTTAATCATGAACATATTTCAAAACATACCTGTATATCCTCAAGTCATACCTGTCGAGATTGCTTGTAGTCTTCTTATGTAAGGCCTTAGTTTCATCTCCTTCTGGAACTGGAACTTCTTCACTTATGCAGGTGTCCAATTCATTATCTTCTAGGATTAACCCAATCCACTTTGATTTGCCAAGACTGGATCTAGAGCTGGATTAGGGTTTGTCAAAGAAACCCTAAAAATTCAAATTTTGAATTTCAAACTTCTGAATGGATGGAAAGATGTGCCTTGCTGAGCTGATCAAGTTGGTATACTTCAATTTTGAAAACTGCAAAATTTGACCCCTCAAAATTGCCTTTGAAACCTCCGGATATTCTAGACAAGATCCCGAACTAGGGTTTGATAAATCCCGGTCTTCTGCCCAACAAAAAGGTTCGATCTTTCTGAGGAGCTTCCAGCCATGGTCTTAGATTCCAAAATTTTCAACTTTCGCAGAAACCCTAATTTTCCACCTTTCTGATCAAAATCCCGAAGTAGGGGTTGATGATGCCCCGGGTTATGCCCAACCAAAAAATTTGATCTTGGTCTCTAAATTTCGATCTTGCTGAGGAGATAAATCCTATGCTAAGATCACCCCAAAATTCCACTTCTGTCAAAAGCCCTAATTTCCCACAATAGTGACAATCCAAAAATGAGAATGCTCAGAATCCAATTCTATTTCACAAAAATATGTGCCTTATTGTTTCTGGTGCATCTCTGAAATTTCATGTCCACAGGGTCTGAAACTTCAGCCTGTGGTATCCTGACCTATCATCTTTCCAACCCCATGGGTCTGAAATCAAATGGATTCTCTAAAAGAGATACATGCCAAATGTCACAACGTGCCCTAATTATGGGATAAAACAGGATAGGGAACTTGTACGGAGTGCCACGTGTCATTGGTTCAAATTCGGCCTATGAAACCCGGACTTGTGAAAGTACAGTTCGTTCTCTTACTGTCACTTTTTACGAAATTGTATTTGGAGCTTCCTATCCCAAGTTGTGACCTTTTTTCCTAGGTCACCTGTTTATGACTAAGATCTGGAAGAGGCAGAAACCCTAGATTGTACGAATCATAAAACAGAAAGTGCAGCGAATTCAATGTTTTGCTTCAGACACGAGGTACATGGGGATGTTACCTTCGACCTGTAGAAGTTTCAAAACCTGAACCTTCTCCAAAATGGATTTATAGTGAAATTGCCACGATGATTGGTGTTTTCTATATCAAGCCCTAGCTTCCAATTTGTCGCAAGTGCAACAAGTGTCATAAATGGCATACCATGCATTCCTTCAGGCTAGCTATGATACCATGTTATTTTTTCATCATTTAATTCAATATGATCTAGGATCTTAACTGAGAGAACAACATGTACAACATATCAAACACAAGAGACAAGAGATAAGAGACACAAAGCATTTCACCAGGGAAAACCAAGAAGGTGAAAAACCCCGCAACTTCCTCAGAGATAGTATAAGCACCAATATAAGGATCACACAGATCAAACCCAAAAGATAGAAGTCTTCAACATCATACTCCTCCTCCACTTGTGCACACTCCTCTCTCTCTCACTAATGTGAAGTGAGTGAATGAGAGAATATGTCAAATGAGGGAGTCACACTCTCTATTTATACTTTTACTTTCACTTGACCTTTACTCAACTAGGTCGGCCTCAACTTAACCACTTAACATAATGCTGACTGGGCCGACCCCACTAGGGTGGTCTAATAACCCTTTAACCCACATGACTCATATAGGGCCAACCCCACACTGGTGGTCTAATAACCCATTAAATATAAGTTGCAACACTTACAGTATAACTTGTGACACTGGCAAGTACAAATGATGACACTTCCAATCGGAGGAATAATACATCTCCGTCGGGGATACAATAAAGTACAAATGTAATACATACAATATACAAGTGAATATCTTTCGAAGTTACAAATACATGAACAGGGAGGAAACCCAATTTCTCCCACAAGTTATGAGCATTTCAAATGGCCCAAACGGCCCCCATGAAACCCCAATTCGAGCTCCCTTCTTCCCAACAATTCTGCAACACCAAAAATGCCCTCTTCCTAGCTAAAAACAAGGAAACATGGGAAAAACATGGAGGGAAAACACCCAGGTAGCTCCAAAAACGTGAGAGAGGCAAAACTGGTTGACGGTTAATGGCTTGGGGAGCAATTCATGGCTCTTTTTTGTGCCCAAGGAGCCAAAAAACGTTTTTCCATGAAGGGTGGCTTTCCCATATTCGAATTTTGGACAGCCATACCTCCCATTCCCCAAGGCATTAACTACTTCACCCAACTCTTGGGAGAAATGAATGATTGGGTACAGAAGTCAACATGGGTAGTTGAGGGTTTTATGGGTTCTCTCATTGACACTTGGCTTGACTTGATTGGCTCAAGGGTTTGAATATTTCCCTCCCAATTCCTTGTGAAATCATGCCCCATCTCTTGTTGCATTGCATAACTAGTTGTGGGTATTTTATTAAATGCATATTTACAATTCACATGGCTCACTAGCACACGGGTAGCATAATATCAAATACTTGCCTCTTCAAGGTCGAGCATTCACTAGCAGGGCCTTGGCCTTGAGCTCCACACTAGGAATCACACATAATATGCATACAATATTTACATTATAGCCCAAAATATTACAAGGGTCAAAATGGGGACATGACATTAAGATCATTGAAATCAATGCACCTTAAAAATGCTATTAGATCATGTTGCATTCCCCAATGCACAAATTTTAAATTAGAGGGATGTTAGATCATAATGAAAATATCCATCTAAATACATAGAACAATAAATCATAGATGTTTGTCATTTTAAACAATGCATATTAACATCACTAAGAAATAACATTTCTGAAATCAAAGCATTACTAAATTCTAGGGTTTTGACTATTTAATTGTGGTTATTCTATCTACTGGGCTAACTATGGTAACTTAATCAAATTAGGGATTTGATTGTTTAAATACATGACGTCATACAAAATGGTCAAAATGGATTGATCAATGACCACATGGTTTTTTATTCCACCAACTACCATAAAAAAGTATTTGAGCCAAACACTTTTTAATGAACACTTATGGAAAATAGCTTCCTTGTTAACTTAGGGTCATGACTCACGATGGACTTATATGCATGCGTCACCTGCCGGTTCGATTTTTTTTATTTTTACAGGATTTTTGACGTTGGAGTAATTTGATTAACGTCACAATTTTGTCACGACCAAGGGTTAGATTAATTTACCCTCATCAATTATTGTAATTCTGATCATCAATTATTCTATTGTACAATGAAATGACATCGAGAAGTTGATTCTTCAGTTCCATGTCAGCATTAAGGATGGTTATTGTTTTTTTTCCAAAGAAAAAATATTATATTTCATTATATTAATGAATCACATTCTTTATGGATAGAATAACCTCGGTTACATAGTAATCGTAAAAAAAAAAATTGTGGAAAAATCCATGAGGACAAAAAAAACACCTCATCATACTACCTGAAAAATAAAACTTTAGAGAAAATATGCAAAAGGAAGCCTTGCAGGTTCCTGAATGACCTCTTTTGATGTATTCTTGTTGTTTTTAGATGATTAAAATATTATAGGTCTAGGATCATCTTCTGTGATGGTGTCATTTAAACACTCTCATTTACGCCAGATACCATCCCGAAATTGAAGCCCAAGTTTAGACAGGCCGTCTGCAATGATGGTTATTTCTAAGGTTCACTTGTAGGTGGAAGTGAACCCACTGATTTCTAATTATGCTTGTAATTGTTTTATCACACAATGCAATACCATCGAGAAGTTTTTTTTTCATTTAGGTGTTGGTATCGATGATGGTTGTTATGGCTTAACTTAGGGTGGAAGCAAAGTATTTGTAATTTATTTAATATTTTTGTTTGTTACAAGGATTGAAGATGGGCATACCCACGCTCACATTAAATCATATTTTCTAAATATTTGTTACATTATCAAACTTCTTAACCTTTTAACTAATTCATATTACGGTGATTTAAGAATGCTTCTCTTAAATATTTTCAAGCACATAGATAAAATTATAAAGCAAGTCCAGTAATTCCTTAAAGTAAGGAATTACTTAACTTGCTTTATAATTTTAACAATGATCGAGTTAGGCCTTGCTTTATAACTTGCTTTATAACTTTAACAATGATCTGGTCTCATTGGATATTAATAATCATCATCATCAACTTGTTTATATTATTCTTACCATAAAAAATAGAAAATATATGTATTGGATTTTATTTTTCTTTTGTATACATTTTAAAATTTCATTATTTAAATAAAACTTGTATAAATCTTATATAAATATGTTATTATAAAATTTAAATGAACACTTTATTGTTAAAGCACAAATATTGTAAGCATGATAGAAAATGTGATTAACACATTATGTATGAGCACAAGATAACTTGGCAACAATGACGGGGCTTTCTAGGATTGTTTTAAGTTATGGAGGAAATTGTGACATAAAAATGGTAATTATCGGAGATTAAAAGAGAAGTTTACTCTATATAGTATTCATAACATTAAAAATATTACATCATTTAAATTTAAGGAGAAATTCTAGTGTAAGGAAGAAAAAGTGGATACGAGAAAATTAAGGTATTATAAAGAAGCCATTAACTCCATTTTAGAATTTCAAAAGTGTCTTTGTCATAACTAGAATAGAATATAAAGAGTGAAAATCATTTTTTCTTAAAATGTTATGTGTATACCCACATTATATTTCAATCTCAATTTCAATATATTTGTAATGTTAATGAACTTCATACTCTTTAAACTCACAAAACTATGAAGATTTAGGTAAGCCTCTCTCTAATCTCTTTGATTATAAAAACAAAATTTTAAGACCAAATTTAATATATTAAACCTTAACAAATTTTATAATTAATTAATTTAATTTAACATTTTTTTATAATTTAATATATTAAAAAAATCACATTTTAAGTGCACATCATGTGTGGATATGAAAAATACTATTATAAATATTGTAGAAATGCACACAATGTGTGGATAAGAAGAACATTTTAAGGAAATATGTATATTTCATACTCCATTTTCAAAATATTACAAATATTACATATTCTTTCTTTCTACTTTTAATTCTCCATGTTTAAAATAATACAAATATTACATATTCTTTCTTTCTAGTATTTTTGAAGTCTTTTTAAATGTATGGTGTCACAATAGTTCCTGTGTTTAAGAAATTTTAATTTTATTCTTTAAAATAATTTTTTTTTTATATTCTAACTATAGCCATTTATAATTGAGTTCCATCAACCACATGACAACTTCTGTAATATTGGTAACAGAGAGGAAGAATCGCTCACCCGGCAAAGGAGGATAAAGAGGATGTGCTCTTATATATATATATATATATATATATATATATATATATAATATAGGTAATGAACACTGGAGATGAGGTAGCTACTATCCAAAATATTTAAAATCCTTCAACATTTGAATCATCGGGGTCAATCAACAAAGTAGACTGGCTTTCATTGGGATGGTGGTGATTGATAAGAATGAGAGCTCAAGGCAACCATTGTAATGGCAAATGAATAACTTTGATCGAAATTAACAATTTCTTTATAATACATTTTTTTAATATATATAAAATAAAATTAAAAATAATTAATAATTTAAAAATATTAATATTTTCTTAATTATTAAATTTATTTATTTATTATTTTAATATTTATTTAGGTTTCTTTATAGGTATTTATTTATTATTTTAATATCTCTTTGGGTATTTATTAACTCTAGTCACGTAAATGAAGTTGGAATCTACATGTCAATGTTCTATTAAGAGGGGTGCAATTCTCAAAGATTTCTACTCTAACATGGCTATGACTGTTAACATTGACAAGACAAAAGTTATGATTATAAAATCTAAGAAAAACACCTACGCAAATTTTATTTATGATAACAGTAAATTGGAGGAACAAGTATATTGGAATTGGTATTCATCACAAGCTCAATTGGAACCACAGCATTGATAAAAATATTAATGAAGGATGGAAAGCTTATTTTGGTCTTGAAAATAATTGTAAATCAGCCAACCTAGTCATGTTGGATAAAAAGAAGTTCCTCTTTGAAACTCTTGTCGTCCCTATCATCTTATACAGTTGTGAAGTATGGGGATGCAGCATTTCTAGAGAATTTTGGAGAAAGATTGAGCAAATCCAGAAGCAGTTTATAATTTATAACCTCAAAATTAAAAGCAACACATGCCTTATCCTATTCTCCTCTTAGAATTGATTCCTTCCCCCATCAAGAGCATGGCTATGACCAGGTACATGATGTACAAGCACAAGATAAATAACATGGAAAAAGATAGACTTCCTAAATTGCTTTAAATTTGAAAGTGAAAACCAATTACGCATCAAACGGAGTTGGTGTAAAGATACGATGGCTTGGTTAGACCATTGGGGCATTGATGAAAATGACACTTTGTAGAATATCAATAATGTCAAAAATATTATTTATTCTAAGTTTAAAGAGAAATTGTGGTGGGAGAAAAATTTAGCGATTAAGAGAAAACTAAGATACTATAAGGAGGTCATTAACACTAATTTGGAAGATCATAATTATCTCTCGATAGTAACTAGTTCAAAGAATAAAATGAGCATGGCCAAGATTAGAACGAACTGTCATGAGCTCCATAGCGAAACAGGGCATTGTTCTATTCCCAAAACTCCGTGGGAGGAAAGGGTTTGCCATCTTTGTGAGTCTATGAGCGTTGAGGATGAAAATCACTTTCTCTTAGAGTGTCCTGCTTACACCGACATTAGATATGAGTTTCATAGTATTTCCTACAATACAAACCTTTCTAACATCCTGACTTGCCAAAACTATAGTGATATTGGAAAGCTTCTTTCTAAGCTTTTTGAGCATCGGAACAAAATTTTAAAGCAAACGAAGTAATAACCTTCTTACGGTCCGATAGACCAAAGTTAGTCTTAGTGGACGTTAATCATCATCACTTTTATCAATCAATATAGTGCTACTTGAAATCCCATTTGCCATGTCATTTGAGTGAAGACCTTCAACTTTTGATCTCGCACATACCTAAGACTAAGGAAAAATCCAATTATAGTGCCAATCATACAATACGTTGACTGAGTGCTCGTGATGCAAATACACTACCAATTGGTTGTTCTCCCAACTACAACACATATCAATAAGACGAAGAACATAATAAAACATTTATCATTTATTATTTATAAGATGGAAAAACAAAGTGCAAGCCATTTATTCTCGCCTTTTTAGTGCCCATAGTTGAATCTATGAATAAATGATGATGATGATAAGGAGAAGACAATTACAAATGAAACAATTTTGCTTCTCCCTTCTTTATCGTATAAGAAACTTATTTCTTTGTGTTATTAAACATGTGTTATGATTACAACATTTATTAAAACACAAATATCTCAATAATAAATTGAAAAACATTTATTTTAATCATATTTAATACATAAAGTGCTTCATTATGTATTACATATATTTATAGAAATGATAACATTAACCTAAATATCACAACTAACATTATGATATATTGGTTTATTACTGAAATTCGTTAGTAAATAAACTTTTATTAATCTACAGAGATATATTAGTCTTCAATTTAAAATCTATGACATATTGAGCAATGAAAATTCAGTTTAGATCAATCACACAATATCGTGTTTCAAATCATTTCAAGCACACAATAAGATAAAAATGATGTGAAAGGTCTTCACTAGTTAGATTGAAGCTTGTTTCACTCTTTTTTGTTGAGAAAAAATAATAAAGAAGGTATATAATAGCTTTTAAAGTCAAACACAGATATCACACATACTATAAATATTACTCAAATTCAAACCTTTCCATACCTGATAGTTTGAATATATTTGATTTTGCATTTTCAATATAATTTTACAAGACTTTTTCAAAATTTGAAAATTTATAAATAACACTTCCATTTAACAAGCTCTTGAATAACAATATATTAAATCAAATCATTATATTATTAAATTTATGAATATTTTAGATGCTATTTTTATTGTTTCAACTACCATATTACCTTCTAGAAGAAGAGAAATAGAGATTTCAACTACCATTTTTTTTTAAATGGTAGTCCACAATTTGTTAGAGGGCTAGTCCATTGAGAAAATGCCAACATCTTATATTTAGTAAAGAATCAAGGTATGGTTAAAAATACAATCATTACAATAGGGCTCAACAAGAGCATCATGTCACTTATAAGAATTGAATATGGGTGGGGAAGGCAACTCATTCCTCCCAACCACCCAAGCTACAACCCTATGAAAATCCCCTTATAAAGTAATTCTTAACATTTTCCAAACAAAAATAATATACTTACTCTTGCTTATGCTTGTCATAAGGTGGAGGCCATGGTGGAGGCTCAATGCATTCACTGCTGCCTTTCCTTTTACCCTATTCTTATGAATGCATATATCATTTAAAATTGTTTAGTAACACTTGGTACACACCACATAACCTAAACATTGCATGCACTAACAAAATCTGTTTAATTAAAAAAAAACACAATAACACCATCTAAAATAATGAATAAACACCATCTAAAAAATGAATAAACAATGAAATTACTATCATAAATATAAAAATATTTTATAAACACAATCATTGATATATGAATGTCACAGCAAAAACAACTCAAAAATAAACTATAAACACAACCATGGATATATAAATATTTCAAAGCAAAAACAACTAACATCGTTTAAAAAGTTTCCATTGTTTATCTGTCATGATGATAACATTTAAAAAAATTAACCAATATTAAAACATATTTGTTGTGATTAAACATGAAAAATAATAATTATAACTATTATAAAAATACTATTTATTACATTTTTATAAATTAAAATTTATATAATTTAAATATTAAAATCATAAATATATAAAACCAACTAACCAAATAAAATGGCAAAACATTAAATATTGAGAGTATGAATTTTCTAACACATAATTCCAGAATATATATATGCAGATAAGTTTAGTGAAACATAATTTCAGTATCTATAAAATGGCAAAACATTAAATATTGAGAGTATGAATTTTCTAACACATAATTCCAGAATATATATATGCAGATAAGTTTAGTGAAACATAATTTCAGTATCTATATGCAGATAAAGTTTAGTTAAACATAATTTGTACCTGAGTATTTGTAAACAGTTGACTATTTGTACGTATAAAACGGTATTATATAACAAAACATTTCTCTACCAGCATTGCGGATATTTCACACAAAAGAAGTGCAAACCTATAAAGCTGTCTACAAACACTCGGACCCTTGATCTTCAACAGTGGCTGGAGAACTGGAGAAGCTGTCGGACAAACACACAAGACCTTTGATTTTCACATAACAATGGCTGCAGAACTGGACAACTATTTACAGTCACTTCTGTTCGACTCGATGCCTGCAATTATTCAGAAGCTTAGCAAGGTAATTTTTATTGGGCATCAAGAAAGCTGAAAGCCTGATCAGAATTATAATGCAATGCAGAATTTGGGAACCAGTTAGTTACCACTTTCTTCTGAGCTCTCCATCGCTGACTCTGCTGCTTCTGCTGGTTGCATCTCCGCCTCTGTTATGCATTTACAGTCTTAATATTATCAGATCTACAATCGAAAGAATTTACCCAAAATGTAGCAGAAGGAAACATTACGAACCCAAAACCTTGGAAAATCGTAAAGCTGGCACCTATAAATCATGGATTATGTGCCATGGATTCTGTTATCACTTGAGAAATGAAAATTCAGGAAAGATCATCAAGAAAGCACATACCTTGGGATGAAGCGTTAAGCTTTTCAGTGTTCTTGGGCTGTGAAGCGTTAAGCTTTTCACTGTTCTTGGGCTGTGAATGGGACGTCCCAGCTAATTCCACTGCTCCAAATGATTTCAGCCACATTTCATGCATTTGGCAGAGGCACTTGGGGCATCTTGTCAATAGTTTTCCATCAGAAACCAAGCAGAAGGGGTGGAATGTGTGCCCGCACGATGCCACAATAATATCCAAGGTGTGTACTTCAAAGCCAAGATTGCAGACAGGGCAGCGAGAAACATTTATACTGGCAATTATATCATCATTGGTATCACTCGTTGCCCATAAAGGATGGCAGATTGGTCGAGGATGCAGTGAATAGCCGCCCGGCCCGCCCCTGTTCGTCTCTTTGGAAACACGAAGCCTGCCCATCTTCTTCTTATATTTCTCTTGAACTGCTAATGCACTTTTCAACTCGGCAATGGCAGCATTTACTCGAATTATCTGGCCTTCAATCTTATCCAAATCCGCGGCTTTTTCATCCCTGTTTCGTTTGCAGGCCGCTTCAATCACGGCGTTCTCTTCAAGCTTTTTCCGACAAGCCTCATATACTATCTGAGCTTTTTTAAGGCATTCGGATATTCCAGATTTCTCCCTGGCGAACAACTCATTCAGCGATTCCTCATCCTCAGTACGGCCAGATTGCCAGAGACCACAAATTTTTCCAGTGAATTTCTCCGCAAATACACTTCCAGTTCGTTGTGTAATTGCCGCCTTTATCTGCTCAATCTGGGCTCTGCAGTTATTAACCTCATCTGATGCGGTTTTACTCATCGAAGAATATGACTGGAAAATTTCTTTCACACACTGAAGTCTCTTCTCATAACCGGCTTTCAAGCTCGTCTGTATTTCAATGGCAGAATTGAGCTCTTCAATCGCAATATATATCTGTTCAACATAAGGATTCTGTACATGTTTGGAAATCCCCTCTTCCATTTTCCTCTTTCCGTGGGAGAGTATTCCATTGGTGTTACGCTCTGAGACTGATCTGGACATGTTGGCGATTCTCACACTGCTTCTTGTTTTCTGATAGCGATAGCTTCTCCGACCATGACCATAATTCTTGACAACATCCTCTGCAATGCGGTAACCATTAATAGCTTCATCCAAGGTTACTTTACGTTTAGCCCCCATTGATTTCTCTGATTTCAACACCAATGGAAGTTTGCTGATAGCACTGCTACAGTGAAAGATATCCAGAAAACAGCATAGAATGTAAAAACCAAACATTCCAAGTATGTAATCCTACATACCCAGATCAGTAATGATGAATCTTGAAGTGTGCAGGACAAGACTCTGATCCGCTGCAGTCTCAACACTCCTATCAATTATTCTCATGAAGTGGGCAGGACAAGACTCTGATCCGCTGCAGTCTCAACACTCCTATCAATTATTCTCAACACTCCTATCAATTATTCATGATGAAAGATGTGGCTGTATTTTCCAATCATATAAACGAGTGACCTCACTATATCATAACAAAAACATATAAACTAGCTTCACAAACTTTTATGATTCTTTAAAACATGTCATTTAATTAATTATTCCTAAAGTTGGTTTAGAAGCCTTGATTTTATTGGGTGAAAAGTGTATAAAGGTATAACTTTATTTGGTATATTTTGATAGAAATTATTTTTTATTATTAACAATTTATGATAAGAAAATAAATTTTACTTTTCCAAACGAGTTTATATGAACAATAATAAATTTTTAAACTTGTGAAATAGTAAATAAAAAAGTTTAAATATTAAAATTAAATTTATAAAATATTTGAGTGTTAATTTAATATAGACTTCTAATTTGGAATCACAATGAATGAGATTTTTTTTAAGATTGACGATTCACATGTTTGTTTGAAATAACTCTTCTATCAACTCAATTGCTTATAAAATATAATTTATTTTAACTTATGGATTTTTTAAAGATTAATATGATATTTATTTTTTAGTATCAATATCTTAAATTAAATTTATATATTTAAATTCAATAAGTTGATACATAATTTTTAAATAATTTTATATTAATTAGAATTAAAAAGTGTTTTACTTTTTAGTTCATCTTTTTCAAATCATCATTTCAATCCTATAAATAAATTAAAAATATAAACTTAATTTTTAAATAATTTTATAAAAAATTTAAATTTAATGTTTAAATAATTTCATATTAGAATTCAAAAGTTTTTGACTCTTTTATATTTTTTTTAGCCATTTTAATATTGAGACTCAGTATAGGAATTTAACGGAGGTGAAAATTGACACTAAACACTGCAACCACCATTGCAAGATTTTCCAGAAAGAGAAGAAAAGGCCACATTTTTTGCTATCAAACTGAAACGTGTCCAAAGAACCCATTTGTCAGCTTAAGAAGGGGATCACTCCACTTGCAGCGAACAGAGGAATTAAATGTTGCCATGAATTCATTACGAAGAAGATTGTGGAGTTGGCACTCATGAGATTGCAACACGCCAAGATTGCCAACAATAGTGCCACGGGTCACTTGTTGACTTTAGAATGGCACACTATCATATATTCACCCACAGAGATTTTGCCATAAGAGCTTGTTGAGAGCTTATTTCCACATATAGATCACGAGGCGATTTTATATTTGCTAGTCTATAAATCATTATCAAAGGATGAGTCTACCATATACATCATCGAAAACTAATACTCCCATAGACTTGAATTTCACCATACTGAAACTTGAACTTCTGTTTATTTTTGCTTAGTTTTCATCATACATCATCGAAAACTAATACTCCCATAGACTTGAATTTCACCATACTGAAACTTGAATTTCCATCAAGCTTGTCATTCACACATCTTGAATCGAGTGCCAACATAGAAATGCGTGAGTTAGTGAATACGTGTGGTTATAATATATTCAACCATGTCCAAATTCAAACTTTGGACAGGTTGAATGTAATTCTCGAAATGAAATTATAGACATGGATTATACATGAGAGATCATGATGACTCGATTAATATCATGGCAGATCGTACGATAGGAGAATTAATACCATATGGCGGTCATGTAATGATTCTGAAGATCGAAATGATGCATAATCCATTCATTTAATGGAGGCAAGATGGATAAGGGAATGAGACCACGTGCAAAGTTGACATTTGATTGATTCCTAACATAATTAGCCAATTGGATTTATCAATAATATTCAAATTTGGACACGTTGGCATATTTAATGAAGCCATTGGAAGCTATGGTTTCATTCAGCACTCCATTCGGATCGTTGTTCGTTTGCCTCATTTGTCACCTCATTCGGATCAGCATTCAACCCGTCATTCAACCCTTCATACCGACTTGTCTGTACAAGATCTGCTTGTTGATGCTGACTGAAGCTGATTTTGCAGGGAATTTTTGAGGTTGTTAGTGCACAAAAGATGCTGTAAATTTTGCTTTTCTGGATCTTTCAACTGTGTTCATTTTTATTTTTCATTGATCAGAACAAGCTTCTTTCTGCTTTTTGCATTATCCTGAAAACACCTATCATCTTATCAGAGATAAATAAACTCTTTTTTTTTCATAAATATTCAGAAAGTAAAAACAGTTCTAATCCTCCCCCAAACCAAAAATATGGCGTGTCCTCAAGCCATCAAAGAAAATTTGATTAATATTCATATATTTTTAATTAATGGTTTAGGAAATAGCTTCTAAAAATGCTGTGATAATTTTCATAAGAAAATGAAGTATTAACTATTAAATGGAAATGATTCAGATATGTACATTCATAAAAAAGAATACAACAGTGCTTAAGAAGACCATATGAAGAATGATAGTATACCTGATGTGAAAAATGCCCTAGGAAAACTAGTCATCCATGACTCACTCTAAAGACCTATTGTCATCCAAAGAATATAGATAAGGTTCACAGTAGAGTTTGTGATATTACGATAGTTATGGGTCCCATTTCTAGGATAGTCATATCCTAGGTATTGTGTGAATTAGATGATAGGGTCCAAGTCCAACTTGCAACCATTCTCTAATGACAGTATCAATAATTGGCCTAAACATGTGTTTGTATACTTAGGTTTTTATGAGCCATGTGCATAGCAATGCCTTAACCAAAACTCGTTTACCTGATATTGCCCCGCTGCCAGCAGGCCTTTTCAGTACCATGACGGGTTTATCTTGGTACCATGCAAGCATAGCCCCGCTTCCAGCGAGCCTGTTCAGTACCCCGACGGGTTTACTTGCATTTACCGAGCTTCCTTGTTTAACATTTTACTTAGCATGGACCCGTTGCCAGCGAGCCTGTTCAGTACCTCGGTAGGTTTGCTTCGTATAATGATATTTTTAGTAAGGAAGTCAATTGGCACTAGAGTGTGCTAAGCCTATTAAACACATAATTCAAATTTTTAGAGCGAACCTTATGAGTAAATTTATTTATAATAGCCTAAATTATAGATCATGTCAAAAGATAATAACCTAAAGCTATTCTTTGACCTCTCAGTCTATCCTCTTCATAAAAGATCAGTAATGTTCCCCACAAAATAGAAATATCACTCACTTTTGGGCTTCCTTTTAAAGTGCTTAAGAGACAAGTTTTGATAATGAGTCTAGGATGAGCTAGTAATCCATAGGTGTAAGATAGAACTTTTTGAAGATCATAGTAATTAAAGTGGGTCTTAAGCAACTGTTCTAATGATAAATCAGAAATGTACATGTCTGAATCAAATACCATATACAGAATCATAAAAGAAAGTGGTTAAAAATGATATAAAGAATGCTCTAACTTTCATTATAAATTTTCAATTTTCAACAATAATCGAAAGAGAAGGAGAACTATAAGTATTTATTTTTAGAGCACTTCCCTTTTCAGATAATATTGCATGAGCTGATTATAAGGTTCTTGTAATCAAACTGCAAAACCACTTGTTAGATGATTCAAATTTATTCAAAACAAAAACATATGTTCAAAGAAAAAGTCATATGGAGTTTAGGAAAAAAAGGGAAAAGAGTCTTCCTATGTTAATTTACAAAATTTTATAAGCTGATCATAATAATGAATTTCCTATAAAAATGAAATCAGTTGTTAGAAATGACTCTTATTATTAAAAAACAAAAATATATTTACATATATACAAGTGAAAATAACCAACATAATTCAAGAACCAGGAGAAGGAGGAATGACTTCCTCTTCTACCAGCTCCATTTCCTTCTGTTGTAAGGCATTTTGCACAAATCTTGTTTAGATATTGGTTGATGATAAAGTCCAAGTCTATGTCCATTTACAACAAAAGAAATTTGTGAATCATCAAATGTCTTAATTTTAATAGATCTATTATCAAAAGCTGTAACAATTTCATATGGACCCATCCATCGAGTAGTTAGTTTACCTTTAAATTTTTTGTACCTTGAATCAAAAAGTAATGCCCAGTCTCCAGTTTTGTATTGTTTCTGTTTAATGTGTCTATCATGCCACTTTTTACGTTGGTTTTGAATTAAAATTATGCATTGGACAGCATCTTGCCTAGTCTCGTCTAATTCATTTATCTGCAGGATTCATTGTCTCTGTGCTTCGTCTAGATCCATCCATAACTGTATACCCATACAAAAAATTTTAACTTGAAATTCAATAGGTAGAAGAACTTGTTTACCATAAACAAGTTCATAAGGTGTGTGGCCAGTGGTATTCCTCCAAGTTATTCTATAAGCCCACAAGGCTTCTGGGAGCATGTCTACCCAGTCTTTGTGGTGTAAATGAATAGTTTTAGTCAGGATGGCTACTAACACTTTGTTGGTGGCCTCTACCTGACCATTGGCTTGCGGATGGTATGGTGAAGATTTACAATGTCTAATACCATATTTTTCAGTAAGCTCTTTCATTAATTTGGAGGTAAACTGAGGTCCTTGATCGGCTACAATTCCCCTAGGTACACCGAATCGGGTAAATATTTCTTCATATATAAACTCCACTACAGATTTCTCTATGGATCGGAATAAGGCTTTGGCTTGTACCACTTGGTGACATAATCTATACAGACTAGGGTGTACTTCTTCTTGCAAGCCATAGGGGAAATTGGACCAACAAAATATAGAGCCCATTTTTCAAAAGGCTCAATCATAACTTGGGGTTGTAAAGGCATCTCCTCGGATGGCGCAAGTCTACCCATTCTTTGGAAACTATCACACCCCTTGACATAGTTGGAAACATCTTTGAAAATGCTTGGTCAATAATACCCAGAGTGCAACACTTTGTATGTTGTTCTCTTGTCAGAAAAATGCTCGCCACAAGGTCCACCATGACATGCATGCAGGATCTCTTCCATCTCATTCTCTCGTACACATCGTCTAATAATAAGATCAGGACCAGTACGAAAGAGATCATTGTCCATCCAAGAGTAACTAAAACTCTGAACTATGATCCTACGTTTTCCGGGTGGGGAGAGATGGTTTGGTAGCTTTCCAGTTGCTAAATAATTGGCTATGTCTGCAAACCATGGGGTTCAAACAGACACAGCGAACAAACGTTCATCTAGGAATCTATCATCCACAGGGCTAGCATTATCGTCAATTTGAATTCGGGAGAGAAAATCCGCTACCACATTCTCTCGACCGGGACGATCAACAATGGTGATGTTAAATTCTTGTAACAAAAGAAGGAACTGAGTCACTCTGCCATTGGTGATAGGTTTATTCATTAAAAATATGATGGCGGAGTGGTCAGTTTGTATAAAAATTTCATATCCTCTGATATACTGATGAAACTTGTTGATGGCATAGACTACTGCAAGAAACTCTTTTTCAGTAACAGTGTATTTCAATTATGCAAGAGTCAAATTTTTATTAGCAAAATAGATGGCATGTGATGTTTGTCCCTCTTTTTGACCTAAGAATGCCCCTATAGCTATGTCAGAATCATCAGTGGATATATGGAAGGGAAGGGACCAATTGGGGCGCCTAAGTATTGGTGCCACTGATATCTTTTCCTTCAAAGTTTCAAAGGCATGTTGACAAGGTTCAGTCCATTGGAATTATGTGTCTTTCATGAGTAGCTTGAACATAGGTGTCTTAGTGACATTTTCAATAAAACATCTATAATAGCTTGCATGGCCAAGAAAACTTCTTACTTCCTTCGGAATTTTTGGAGGAGGAAGATTAACAATTATTTTTATCTTGATAGGATCCACCTTGATACCTTGAAGAGAGACATGATGTCCCAGAACTATGCCCTCAGTTAGTAACATCTTACATTTTTCATGACTAAGAGCTAAGTCCGTTTCTTGGCACCGAATAAGAACTGTTTCAAGGTTATCAAGGGCTTCTTGGAAGATATTGCCATAAACTGTAAAATCATCCATATAAAATTCTACACAATCATGTATAAGGTCAGCAAATATTCCTAGAACTGCACGCTGGAAAGTAGCAGGTGCATTACATAGGCCAAATGGTAACACTCGATAGGCATATGTCCCCCAAGAACAAGTACAGGTTGTCTTGTCTTGATCCTCAGGTGCTATTAGTATTTGATTGTATCCACTATACCCATCAAGGAATGAAAAATAGTATTTCCCTGATAAGGTATCTAACACCTGATCGATGAAAGGAAAAGGGAAGTTGTCCTTAAGAGTGGCCTTGTTCAACTCTCGAAAGTCAACACAGATATGCCATTTCCCCATGACTTTCTTTGGAACTACCACCAGAGGAGACACCCATTTACTATTAGAAATTGGGTAAATAAAACCGGCATTAAGGAGTTTTTGTAGTTCATCTTTTACTATATCCTTTAGGGTTGGATTCATTCTTCTTCGGGGTTTCCTAACAGGAGGTATGTTCGATTCAATGTAAATGTGGTGGATACAAGTATATGGGTGTATACCTTTCATATCAGTATATTCCCATGCAAATGCTCCAGTTTGACCCTTGAGAAATTTTAGTAATTGTTTTGCTAACTCTCATCTAAACCTGCATTTATATGTAGAAATTTGTCGGAACTAACCTCAAAAGGTATGGTATAAGATCCTAGATGTTCTTCAATTGCGAAGACACAGGGTGTACTCATAAATGTTGAGAGGCTCATGTTTTCTTGAAATTCATCTCCAAAGATCTGGTCAAGTTAGGAAAAAGACTGAGAAAAGTCTATACATGTTGTGGAATAGATAAATTGATTCAACACATTCTAGGTATTTTGTTCTTGAAGTGCCCAGGAGAAATCACTAACAAGGGAAAGTTCTTCCAATTTCTCATCCCCAAAACGACAATCTAACAAAAATAGGTTTTCAGTTACTAGTTGAGCTGGTGGGTATAAGGCTAGTTTTCTTGTAGATAAACATCAAAGATAATCATCTCTCCATCCCTACATCCTATAAATGCATTGGCAGTATCCAACCAAGGTCTTCCCAGAGTAAAGGGGTGACCTTTGGAAGGGTCTTTTGATTATATGACCATGAAGTCTACGAGATATTCCCATGAAGCTACTGATACATCGATGTCATCTAAGATCCTAGTAGGTTGAACCATAGTGCGGTCTACTAATTCTAGCATTGTTGGGGTAGGGTGGAGGAACTGTCCTAAATTGAGAGTTTCTAAAACTGTGGTAGTCATCAAATTAATAGCAGATCCTAGATCAATAAGTGTATTTCCTATGGCGGTGTTATTGATGATAACAGTCACCACAGGGTTTCCTATATTTGAATGCTTTGGGAGTCTAGGTTGGTTTGCTATACAATCTGACATTTCTCCTATTACATGAATCGTCGGAGGGTCTTTTTGTTTTCTACTTGGTATTTTAATACAGAGTTCCTTTATTACTTTACTATAGATTGGGATATCCTTAATGGCTTGTAACAAAGGGATCTTAATACAAATATTTTTCAATTCGTTAATGATATCATACTCTGGATGAGTTATAGGTTTTTCTATTACTAGACTCTCCGGATATGGGGGTGATATTTCTCCCGTAATTACTTCTCTATGTGGATGGTTGTGTGTTGAATATTTAGGAATAACCACATCTTCAACAACGACATCATTCAAAACTTCACTAGGTATGTTTTCTTCGTCATTCTCTTTCGGATAACAACTGATGACTTGGCTGATATTGCAAAACTCTTCCAACCCGCAGTTGAATCTCATGTATTGGTGCGGTTGAAATGTCATATGATGGAAGAGGTAGAAACCCAATGCTGTTAAGAGCTTGGGTTGTTTTGTTGTTAGGGTTCAGTATCGGTTGTGCAGGTAATATTGTGGGTCTTGGAGGATTCATATTCTGGAAATGGTGAGGTTTATTTGGAATAGGGGGTAGTCAAGGAGGTGCAAATCCAGGAAAAAGTTGTTGAATATTAGGTGGGTAAGGATAGTTAGGCATAGAAGGAGGTGTTTGAGCATAAGTTTGTCCTCTCCATCCATGTCGCCATTGTTGTTGTTTGGAATTCTGAGGAGGGTACTGAAGTGGCCAATTTTTCCAACCTGAAGTGTTCCATTATTGAGAAGGTTGATAAGGATAGTAATAGGGTGCAATTTGTGATGATGGATCTTGATATGATGATTGATCTCTAGGTTACCAAGGCATCCTAGGTGATTCACCAAAGTTTCCACTCTTATACAAGATTGCAAGCCAGGAAACGATGGAAAATTATCAGTCGGATGTTCTTATGTACAAAGGTGACAAACTGAAACATTGTTCAATGGACACTCTCGTTGGGGATGTTTTGTCATACACCTAGGACATAAAACACTCATTCTTGCATGCTCTTCATCCTGTCTCCTTTTAGCTTGTAGTGCATCTAGTTGAGAACCCATGGCTCCTAAGATATATGTTTTGAAGGTTTCCAATAAGTTTCCCAATTCTACCCTTGTAACTCAACCAGGACCAGATGTGTTTCCTTTTAGGTTCCTAGCATAAGATTCTTGAAAGTTTCTTCCACTTTTCCCTTTGCTTCTAGAGTAATTCCTACATAGCTCACAAATCTGTGAAAAAAGCTTATGAGAGATGTCTCCTGCTGCCATGAGATTAAGGTTTTCTAAGAATTCTTCTGAGATTCCCTTGAGGAAGAGTGTTCTTACTGCATCTTCCCGAAGATCACTATATTTGGATTTATGTAACACATAGTTAAATCTTTCGAGGTAGTCTTCTAGGCTCTCGTCTTCAAGCTGTTGTATTTTAAAAATATCATGGCGAGAATATTTACGTTTGCAGTAATCCTCATATTTCCGTAGAAACGCAGTCTTCATGTCTTCCCAAGTTCTAATACTAGATTCTCCTCATATAAGAATATTTTAATGTGGCAAGAAAGAGTTTTAGCTTTTGGCCATCTTGTAGGTAATTATAACTCCTACACAAAATGTCAAATTCGAATAAGAATGTATTCGGATCCTCACTACTCTTCCCATAGAAGGTTGGTAGTGAGGAGGGAGGGATGTTTTTCATAGTTACATCTTGTGCAGTGTCTAAGATAGGGAACCCGTAAGTACCTTCAGTTCTAACTTCTCCTTCTTCTTCATCTTGTCGAACACGATCTTCATGTTCATCCTCCATGAAGATTCGATTGCCAAAGAGAGAATACTTAGGTGGATCCTTTCTTGGTGAATATGGGATATCCCAACGTTCTATTTCAGGGAAAATATTTTTCTTTTTAGGAGGAGAATTACCAGCTATGTGGGAGTCCAGTTTTGAAGGTCCTACCATTGTTGTTTCAATCTGTGAAATAACTATGTTCACAGAATTCTCAAAAAGAGCATCTAGTTGTGCAGGATCAACAAAATCTACTTTACTTGTGTAGGATCAACAAAATCTACTAAGTTTGGACCACCTACTATTGAAAAAGTAGTGTCTTTGGTTTTTTGAACTAGTGGAGGGTTACGAGGTTCTGAAGTTTTATCCTTTGGAGTTTCCTTTTGTCTAATTTCAGACTCAATATGAGCTTGAGGTTCCTATGGAATTTCTTTATGAACAGACTTTTCTAATGTCCCTATGGTTTCCCCTAATTGATTTGCAGAAAGGATTTTCTTTTCTTTCCAAGTAGGACTATCCCCTTTAGGTTTCTTCCAATACCTTTCTACTAAGTTAGTAATTGGGGTGGCACGCCCCCCATATAGGTTAGTAGGAATTTTAGCAAGTATTTTAGTAGGAAGGCTAGTTTTAATAAATCTACCTTGTGAATCTCTAGACCTATTCATGAAAACGAACTATAACTGAAATAAATTCTAATTGCATCAATACTACTGCTGGGTTTTGGGGATGCCTTTTATAACAAATGCACATGTTCTTACCTGTCGTCTTACCGCTCACCTGCCACTAGCCTATTTCTAAATTTCAAAGCGGAAAATTCAAATCTATAACTAACTTTTAAAGGAGAGTTCTACCTATCTAAAACTCCCCGGAAATGATGCCAAAATGTTGAGGTGTAATTACTGTCTTAAAGAATCACCAAAATATTTAATTATCGACCAAGGTTGGTAATATTAGAGTTGTGGCACAGTATATGCTGAGGTAGAATGGGGCCTAAAGTTTTGGCTCAGCAGACCTTAGAAATGTTTAATAAAGAAAAGATCGAAAGATCTTTCAAAATGAAAAACCGAGTCAAACTTCAGAAAAACAAGGAAGGAACTAATTAAATTTAATTTAAACCAATAGATCAGAATAGTTTCAAGGTATACTACTTTACTCTAGGATCAAACAATGGAAAAAGAACAAATACTAATAAAAAACAAACTACTTTTTATGAAAATGGAAACTACTTAACTTAAACAAAAACTACAAACTACTTACTGAATTCAACAACTATTTATGCATTCAGTTAACACTTCAAGACTACACTAAAGTGCCTAATTCCATTCTCCTTGATGTTGTACGTCATATGTGATAGGAACTGGGTTGAATGTATCGTAATGACTTTCAAATGTAACAGCAAAACAAAATAAAAGTAAATCTAACCCAATTTCTACAAAGTGATGTAAACTACAAAGAGACCAATTACAATTAACTTTAAACATTATGATCTATCTTCTATCCATAAGCAAAATGATATAAAACTTAATGAAATCTAGAAGCAAGTAGAAAACTTAATAAAGATATTTATTTAAACTGAATTTGATTTGGAAGCAAGTATAAAACTTGATAAAGATATTTATTTCTGAACAAAACTCTATTTCATGAACATCTTCATTATTTGTGTGAATGGAAAAATTGATCCTATGCTTTACAAATAAACTATCAAAAATTAAGATAACTTGGAGAATGAAATTATTAACTCTAATTCAAAATAACCTTAAGAACATATAATAAACTATGCTAAGAATGAAACTGATAAATTCTAGAACAGTAACCTATTGGCAAATCAAACATGAATAACATAACTTGAAAAACAGTTAAAACAAAGTTAAGGAGGATGAGAAGGAAACTAAGAATGATGAGAAAATGTAATTAAAACTCTATGTAATGGGAAACAAGATCTTGATTACATCTAAGACTTCTAATTAAAAGCAAGAAACATTATAGTTGAAAAGCCTAAGAAACTGAATTCTTAATAAGCATAAAAACAATGCAGAAAGGATGAAAGTCCGAATCATGATCTGGATGGTTGTCCGAATGACATTCCGGATGGAGGAAAATGATTTAAACTAGGGAAAGAAGCAATTTGGATGATCTTAACTGCTAGTTGGCTGATGCATATGATCCTACAGTGAAAAGAAGTCAGTGAGAAGCACAGGGGGTTCACTCAATGAACTTGTTGCATAGCACGATCGTTCGCATGATATTAAAGAATACCCCTAATTTCACTAAATATTGGAAAATGCATCCTAAAATTGTATTGTTGAACCCCCCTCCCAATATGCCTTTCCAATTAAGAAAACCCCTAGTTTCACTAGATATTTGTAGGTATCCATTTTTATCAACCCATTTTTAACACCCCCTTTATATCATATTATCAAGTTGTAACAAACAGGAGCCCTATGTTCGCTAGTTTACTAAGATAGCTTGCCGCTTGCATTCGCTTTCTTTTATATAATAATAGGGTGAGCTCGCCTTCAATAGATTTGAATAGGTCAAAGTTGGGGGAGATAGATGCAATAGATGCACTCAATGTCGATTAGACACAACAAGATAGGGGCACTTAACCGTTTCAAGGGCTCTTGGATATGTACAAAAAGCACTATAAGTTAACTCGCCACAACTACACTTGTTTGCAAGCTTGATCTTCTGGGAAAGGGAGATTCCTGTCCTTAATTCGCAAATTGTATCCTGCTAAATAATTGGAACGGAAGATCACTCGCACTCACCAGCACGCACTTACCTGTCTCTCCAACCTCCCTACAAATAAATGCTGGGATAGAGTTATAGCTTGATCCATATATAGTCACCTCATTAATCTAGAAATCTACTTACTAAGTACAACTGCCTCATATATAGTATATAAAGTAAGTCGTACTTATCATCTATAGTACATATAAGGCGCAAGCATAATTTTCGACTTGACATATGAGCTAGGTGAGACCAGGCCTGGAATTTTAGAATTTTTTAACCTGTCAAACTAAAATTTTATGACGGTTTTGTGTCTTTTATGACTTTCATTTTACATTCTCCTTGAATTTATGAATGTCAATTTCTTTTTATATTTTATATATCAATTTCAATATTATAATTTTTTTTATTTTCTTTAAATTTTATATATCAATTTCACTATTATAATTTTTTTATTTTCCTTAAATTTTATTTATACAATTTTCTTGGAATTATATAAATACAAATATTAAAAAATAATGATAGTTTTAATAACAAAATACTAACATTTATAATAACAAAATTCTAACCAAAATAATAATAATTTATATCATTAATTTTTTTAAATTAAAAAATTACATAATATACTATCAGTAAACATAATCTTCAATAACAGTGGTTATTTGGTTATTCCATTCTAGCAAAGGAAAAATATAAAAAGAATAAAAAACCAATTTTTTTATATATTAAAAAAACTAAACATTTCAAGCAACTAATCCTTCTTCCTTAATCCTCTATAAGGTAATTTTTTTTAAATAAAATCTCTTCCAAATGTCATACTTTTGGATCAAAAGCTCTCTTTAAAAGTCACACTATGTGAAAGGAGATGATCGAGCTGTACATAGTTTCCAATAGTATTTAGATACCAGATACCTTCCACAGGAAAAACAAGTCTTATAACAATCAAATTCCAGGCTTGCTCCTCACTCATTTTAGCTATTTCATTTTTTCTACATTCAACTATCTGCTGCCCAAAGCCTCCTGCCACCGCTCTAGAGAAGGATAGAATAGACAGAAAGAAGAGGACCAAGAATCTTTGGAAAGTGGCTATGAAATGAGATGCTTCTACTTTATCTTCTAGCTTCAATGACCTGATTTTCACTATTCCAAAGACTTGTAATAACTTGCATATGATTTGATGATGGGTAAGGAATTTTGAGAGTTTTAAAATAAAATATTAAGAATCTCACAATCCAGCCACTATGAACCTGCGTGCCAGAAAAACAAGATTACAATAAGATTAATAAAGAAGCGATGATGTTATAGGTCGAAAAACATTAACACATAATTAGAGGAGGCAGTGAAAAAGATGGAACATGGAACATACAGGATGTTGTGGCAGTTCCAAAGAAGAGAATATGTTTGGAACTCGGGATCAAACCAAAGTCTGAAGTCTCTCTCGTTCGTTAATGCCTATGACAAAGAGATTAGTGTGGATTTAATGAGTTTTTTGAGATTTGTTTACCAGAAACTCAAACTACACCACTTCCCCGTTCTTCCTAATTTCTTAATGTGTGTCATATTTTGCAATAAATGCAATAGTACATCTTTATAAACTAGTATCTATTTCTTGGATTTTGTTCATTTTAATTATTATTTTCTTGTATTCTGTCATTTAATTGCATTTATTGTTTCACCATCATAAGTTTGGTATTGCTTTCAACCATGATGGTACTTTAAACTATCCCTCCTACTTTAAACTGTCAGTAGATTTGCTACTCAAATTATCGATATTTAGAACTACCACCAAAGTGACTTGATTAATAATATATATCACTAATTCCTTCCCCCACATCATGCTTACAACACCTTTATCTTTCTTGTTGTCTGCGTCTACATTGGAGAACTACTGATATCTATTGATGACTCGATGCTTTCTTGGAAGTCTCAGTCTGATCTCCAACATGGCAGTGAGAAGAGAGCATACAACGCTTGCTGTCTGTGGATGAACCTGGCTATCCCATCAACCAAATTCTATGCTATGCCACACTACAGCCTGCTATGCCTAACCTACAGTGTTATTAGAATTTATGACAGGTTATGCAAGAAGTTAAACGTCAAAATGACGTTTTCAAAATTTACATGCCGGTAGCAGTTGACGGGTTTATTTTTTAGCTACATGTCAAATACGTCCCACCAAATGAAAAACGTCCTACAAGCCGTCAAATTCCAGGCCTGGGTGAGACAATCCAATACAAGGCTAGTTCTATCCGCCCGCTTCATGTCTGCAAACAAGGAATATGTGAAGTAATAATTAGTACTATAACGGCTAGTTTGTAATCTCTAATGATATCGTCTTAGTGTGCTTGGGCCGGGAGTTTCCGGTTCAATCCGGGCGGGCTCTTCTTTTATTCGTATGTGCGCGAGCCCTTTCTTTTCATATTTCACCATATCTAACGAGGGTTCCCCCAGCACCTTTGAAGTCACCTTTACTTTTAGGAAGGAAAGTAAGGCATAATCCAAATAAGCCATCCCTTAAGAAAGCTCAAGTTTCTGGACCCTAATGAAAGGCTTTTGGGATTTGTCTACAGAGCCAAGCTACGTGAAAATGAATACCACCATTTTAGCGCGTCTCTTCTTACTATAATGTTTTTACACTCACATAAGGAAACCCTATCCACGACATCTCCGTCCTTGATTTGAACTCTACATTAAACATCGTAATTAATAAGGATTTTCCCATAGTATTGGGGCTTCACAAAAGCAGGCGGGTGAATAGTAGTTTCCATTGCTGCAATAGTAGAATCCGTGGCAATTTCACAATTAGTTGAAGCATCCGTCAGATTACACCGGTTGATTCTAGGTCCCTACTGTCCACTGGTATAAGGAAGGGTTCTAAATGGTCTATGTAAGAATCAAAGTTTACGAATTCATCATACCGATACAGTAGTTCCATTGTAAAATATTTTCAGTTTACAATGCAGGCTTGAAGCCTCGGCAACACAAAAACTCAGTCTAAACATTATCATTGCTTACGGATTAACCTAACTCTTTTACTGAGCAGAACGTTTTAACTTCCGACGAGTCCAGGGTTATGGATGAACCCGAGACTTACCAAGACGGCGGAGTCCTCGATGTTCATTTGTCCAGCAAGCTTGGATGTTAGACCTTTGATTGACCCTACAAGTGAAACATACATCTAAATAAATTAGAATGAATCAAAATAAAGGATTTATGAAAACTCAAATTTCAATGATGGAACATAGAGATGTATTACCTTGAGTGGAAAGGCCAAAGATCCAACCCTAGCACTGTAAAAATAGACTTTCACCCTGAAATAGAAACCACATCAAGGTCGTGGTATCGACTACTGAGCATTCACTTACAGGTCTGCAAAACACCATTAAAATAACGCAGAGGTCGCGGGTTCCAAACTCCAAGCAAACTTGCTAACCCTAAGTTTTAGCAGCGTGTCGGCCTCACACTCTAACTCCAAAACGTGAAAGTGAAGACTGAGAAACCCTCCAGCATTACTTACAACGAGAATTTAGGGTTTATCATTCAATGACCCAGATCTATTGTGATCGACGAGCGAGAAGTTGAAAGCCTGATGCTTTGAGAATCGGGAAACCATAACATAAATACCTCATTTATTGTAACAGCTACGACAATGCCAACGCTGCATGCCAAGGAGTCAATCCCATGTACAGTTCGGAGGAGAGCTGCTTGTTCACTATGCATAGTTCGATTTCGTGAGTCACATTTTAACCAGGCTTCACGTCGTTTGACAACGTGGATAGACAGCATTACACTCCACTAAAGAGTTGGTTCAGAACCATTAATGTTTGGACGAGACACCATCGATCGATGCAGCAGTGACATTAATGACCGTCACTTCCTTACCAGTGTCATATTTAATGCTTGGTGTAATGTCGTTCATTATCAATACATAGAGTAAGGAAATCGCTTCATCGCTATGGTATTAACCATCGAATGCATGATTACATAAATCAAAAGTTTGTATTGGTAATAATCGCATGCATATAAGATTTAGATAGTTAGAACTTAGGTTAGAAAATAGTATCGGTACATTGTAATATTATTACAATAAACCATATAAAAGTTGTTTATTATAATAATGCACCAATATCACATTAGAATGGTTCACCCTATAGTTAAAAAGGGTCCACACTTATATTGTATTATGTTCTTAAATAAAATATGATTTTGACTTTATAAATATCAAGACTATATCCATATATATATAAATTATAAATGGAAAAAGTAGAAGCTACCATAGTTATCTTAAATAAAATACCAAGCATTGAAATAGTAAGTGAAACTTGATGTTATAATAAAGGAATAAAGTTCAAATTGAATTTGTCCATCAATCGTTTCACCTGGTAGTAAAAGGTTTCATGAATTGGAAAATATTGGCAGAATCATATTAGCAATTGATTCTTCAAATCTAGTAATTAATCTTAAGATTTTTAAGCATAGATATTTCTACCAAGATAATGTACTTTTGAACCCTGTTTAAATATTATTAACTTCTGCAACTTGTAATTTTTTTCGAAATAATACATTTAGAACTTGGATAGAATTCCATACCTGAAACAAGGAGGTACTTATAATTTCTTTAACCAAATAAGACGACTAATTGGAAAATATAAATACTCTTAAACATTGTTTTGTCATTGTTATCCTTCCCTGCGAATATTCGCAAGAAGGACAGGTACAAATGCTTTGGCTAATTAGCTAAGTAAGTCTCGGGGCACCTCGCAGGAACCCTTTCATTACCATCCCGAAATTAAAACTGTCAGTACCTTGTCAAGGAGAACTCCGTCTTATATTGTTTTGAAATTTCAGTAATTACAACTACAAACAAATTAGTGTCGTAATCATTTTTATGGAGGTAAGACACATCACTGTCTTAAAGCATCATTAGTTAAAAGGACATAGTAGTTAAATTGTTATATACATTAATGAATTTATTATTTAATACTGCCTTAACAAGCATTTATTACTTCCGCAATCACAATTTTAACATTTAATGCTGGTATAATTTTTTTTTAAATTTTTATGAAATTATCGGGATGTTACATTGCTCAAGGACAATAATCCAAAGAGACTTCCATCGATATTATCATTGGTACACTATTATAAAATTTATTCAAAACTTAGGATCATAAGCAATATCAAATAAAAATGGAAGGTCCTTAAGTCTTAGGTGGGTATGAATTGAGCCCGTGATTTGGACGTATGAATCCATCCCACGATTTGGAGGTTATTCCTCAACACTCCCAAATAAAATAACCCCCAATATTTATATTACTATGTCAAATATAAAAAAACCCTTGACCCCTTAATACGGGGCAATATATTTTTGAGGTTTTTAAGAGTATTCAACCCCCCAATATGAATGGACGTGATATGATATTGCCTCACTAGTGAACCCCCCGTGGTGAGAAGACTGTTGAGAAGCTAAGATAGCAAGAAATAAACTATTCTAATAATTGTTTAAAGAAATAAACAATTTCTATGGCTTAATCAAACAAAACTGAGATATGAATAAGGCTAACCTATAGCTACAGGAAAGGAACTATCATAACTAATTATAATTATAACTAAACCTAAAACAACAACTAACTAAACTCTATCTAATTGCAAAAGACTGAAAGCAAACTATAAACACTATGCTTGGTTGACCATTATCAATTATGGAAAAGTAAATTAAGTTAGCAACAAAATACAGATAAAAGAAAAATAAAGAAATGACATATACAGGAAAACATAATTAATTACATATACTGGAAAATAAACTATTTACTTGCAGAAAGAAAAATACAAAAAATATACAAAAAAACCTCCGGTTGATGAGGGGCCTTTCCCAACAATCAAATATTGGAACTAAATCAACTTAGTCACCAACAGCATAATCTTAACAGTAAAATACAGGAGCTTCCATTAACTGAGAAAATTATACAGCGTTTCTATGAACTACTTGAGAGCATAAATGCCTATATCTATTATGCTATATGTCATCTATGTCCTCTGCGTTTCTCCAAAGGAGACGTCTATTTATAAATTTACAATGGGAGAGAGGATCGACATAGTCGACCTCTCTAAAAATAGAATTCATTAATGTCTACACAACGACTGCTTGGTGGTTGACGACAGTGCAGAGACCGTCCGCCAGCTTCCACGGCACTGATTCTCCTTGATGCGAATAGCTGCATGTTAGTTTCCTTTAACCATGGGCAGAAGCATGTTCTCGTAGGTTGAGCGTAGGAGGGTGGAGTTGCTGGAATGTCGACGTGGGCATGAGCATGTGCTGTCGAGCTGTGCGAGCAAGGAAGTGGATATTCTAGAGTGTTGATATGGGGAGAGTCATGTGCTATCGAGCTAAGTGTGCAAGGAAGTGAATCTTCTAGAGCATTGACTCACCAACCATAACCACCACGTTGCTAACCGAACCCATATTTCTGTCTTTATCTTTAAAGGGAAGGAATATGCCAACCGAAGATTCTACGTGTTGAACGAAGGGTTGAATGGTGGACCAGATGCGGCTAAACATTTGCAACGTGAACACAAGTTTGAACGGAGGTCCATTTGAAGCTTATAACTTGCAAGCCGAAATATATTTTCCAAGCGAGTCGAAAAATATCAAATTAATGTTAATAAACCATGAAAATAATGATATTGAGCCAAGATTCACGTGATATGTAAATACGATCATAACTAGATCTGATTGATGGTTTGAATGGCAAGAAGAGTGATTTATTATATCAGAATAGTGAAAATAATGCCACTCAGAGTATATTTGGTGATAAAAAATGGACACCAACAATTTCCTAACAGGCTGCAAAATATTCATGAATCAACTTGTCAACAAAATGCATATATAATTAAACAAAGAGCCAACCAAGACTAAAGTTCCCGGCTAACACAAATGCACATCTAGAGAATAGACCAAAGGCCAACAAAAGTTAAATATCTGGTTACTACACTCATCATTTAACAAAATATTCATGCTTAAAGACATTGAATAATTGCTAAACTGTTGCTCAAATCTTTTATTTCATGAAAGATCAGTAGAGAGGAAAAATTGTGGAAATACAAGCTGCTAAAATCAATGATCTTAATCTCTGCAAAAGAATTACATCCACTCCACCATCAGAATCATGAATCCAATAACCAATTTCCCTTCACTGAAAATAATTACAATATGGAATGTCAGCCATGGATGGCTCAACCCTCTCCCTTCCTGAGAAAATTCGCTCCCCTTTTTAATGAATTCTCCACCTCCATTTATAGCTTTCGGGAAAAATAAGGTGAGTCCATTCTATGCTTTTTGGTCTTGATTTCTTGAAAATATCATTTTATTCACTTGTTGTTCCCTCATTAAAATAATGAACCATTTTTCCCGTGCCACAAAATTATCACAATAATACAAGAATATTATATCTTTTTCCATTTGGACTAAACATACCAGGTCATCTTTGCAACATTCTGTCATATAACAGAAACTAAATTCATTTAAAAAAATACATGAGTTTCAAAATAATAAAAATTAAATACCTTTTATTATAAATAATAATATAATCCATGTAAATTTATGTACTCTCCATACCAACTCATATATGCAACTCATATTATGATGTTCCCTTTTCAATTCTTTTAAACCAATGTGAATCCCTCCATTTAATAAAGGTAAAGTCCTTTCTTCATAATAAGATCTCTTTGGAATATTTAACCTTTGGTCATATTTGTGAACCCATCATTGACATAAAGTGTGCTTGTCTTTTTTAAATAATGCTTGGGAATTTGTGCAAGAATATTAATATAATAATCCATAATTTTACCCTTTATCAAGTTGGAATATATGGATGAATTATAATATTCATAAAAGCATTAGATTTTCACTACATTCATTGTTAATGAACATTTTTAAATGTAAAAAACAATGCTCGAAATAGTAGCTCCAACCAACCAATTCTCCGAGGCTTTCCTTTCTTTGTAGTGTTGGCGATATTCATTCGGTTGTTTAACGATCGCAAGGAAGGTGGTTTTAAATTACCACTTTTGGGAGCTTGAATAAATGAGAGCCTACCAAATCATATTATTGGTTTTAAAATTGAGGCTCATGTGCCTTTGATTATCCCTTGTGCAAATTTTCAAGCCTGAATTTTTGCTAGCCTTAGATCTAGGATGCTCATGGTTTACCATTTTCCATATTTCTTTGATTTTACATTATAATGATATAATATAAAAGGAAATTTATCCTTTTTCTTGATATTATATTCAATTCACAAATGAAATATGTGAATCATACCAGCCAAATCATCAACCTCATAACTATAATTTTAGCAGGTAGCTAGATGCCTAGTTTATAAGGCTCAATTGTTCATAAAATGAACGTGGTCAATACTAGTACCAACAACCATTACCAACGTTGTACATGTGGGGTTTCAGGATGCTTTGTTCATCTGCTCCGACGAGTAGCTTGGGCTATTATCTGTTATCAGGAGCATCCTCAGGGATAGCTCTTTGTATGATATATGTACTGAAAGCCATAGGATTCAGATTTAGTAGCCAATATCTATTGAAAGCTTATGGGCTTCATATTTTGTATCAGTGCCACTTTTTTGTATTTTACCGGACATGATGATATATATACAAAACATTATTTTGTCGTTTTATATACTATTTCTTCTATGATGATTTGGGATCTTATGGATGTTGGCCTATACAATATGAGTAGATTACATGTTATGTCATTTTATGCATTTTCTTGATAAAAATGTTTATGAATGTGCGATGTACCAATCTAATATGAAATTAGTTAGGGAATCAACAATGTGTTCATGTTTCTTGGAATGTGTGTGTATTGAATGGAATCAAAGGACCTCTCCAAGAGACGTACTCACCGAAATAAGCGGAGTAATACGAGGTCACAGATAGCGTATACATGGTTGATATGGGAGACCACTAAGTGTGAATCGAGGTAGATAACAAGGTTTTCCACACCCAAGGAAAAAACATCGGGCAATAATCTAATCATTGCATGATACTTGGTGGCATTGTTGGTTGCAAAACCTAGGAGAGTTCCTCCTGAACTAATCAACTCGACGATAGGGGAATAGAGTACCCATGCTGCTGAATCAAGGTTGCAGGTGTTTCATCTAGCGTTGTCTATGAATCCAAAACAAGTTGCCATCTACACATCTAGGCAGAACATGGTATTAGCGCAATGATAAGATCCTAGCACACTAAAAAGAAAGTGTCACACCAAACAAAACACATGTCATGTACAGTATATACAAAGTACTAATGCATAATGATTTAGGCATAGTATCGTTTTAGGTAGATCCCATTTCGAGGCTCCCCCAAATATATCTTGTCATAATCCTCTAATTCATAAGCTCCATTTTCCAAAACACGTTTTACCACACATGGAACATGCCACATGGACTCAAGTTTTCTTGCCCCTAGATTATCATGTTTTTGGTTATAAGTAAGGACCAAATCACCTTCGTTGAAGATACGAGGTTTCACTGATTTATCATACTGGGCCTTGATGCATTTCTTATGTGCTTCGTTAACCAGAGCTGCATCGCGGCGAGTTTCATCAAGTTTTTCCAAGTATATAAATTGTTCTTCCTTGGTAGTGGTATTCAGTAAAAGTTTGACAATGAGTTTTAGTGACGGAATCTCGCACTCGATAGGTAGTACTGCCTCTAGTCTATATACCAACTGAAAGGGTGTGAAACCAGTGGCAGTTTTAATGGAAGTCCTATATGCCCATAGGGATGAAAAAAGAATGACATTCCAGTTGGACTTGTGTGTTCCCTGTGATAATCTGCAAGGATCTAGCAACTGCAACAAACTCACAATCAAACTCTGAAGAATGTTGCAAAGAAGAAGAGAAACATGCACTCAATAATCAATCATAAACACAAAATAATGAACAATAATAGTATCATACAATGAATAATGAATGTAAAGAATGTGATACAATAATCTCTGATGAGGCATCATATAGGATTCGAATTAGCCAAGTAGGGCATTCGAATATGAGCTCAAAGTCTAGCTTGGATAACTATGGAGACATCATCGAGTCGGTAGTGTCAGTCATAAATGGTAAGAGTCAGTCAAGTGTGTCTAACTGAGTCTAACAGAACCATCTAGCCATAAATCAGGGAATGGATACTCCAAGGAGGGCGCATGAGGTTGTCTAGCTCAAAGTCTAGCTTGGATAACAATGGAGACATCATCCAGTCAATAGTATCAGTCATAAATGGTAATAGTAAGTCAAGTGTGTCTAACTGAGTCTAACAGAACCATATTTGCATAAAACAGGGAATGGAGACTCCAAGGGGGTGCATGAGGTTGTCAAATAGTCAAGTGGAACTCCAGAACTAGCTAACTAGAAGATATAAGTAGTCATCATGAGCAATCAATGGAACAACTGCTCAATCAATGCACTAACTGAGTGATAACTCTTGGTAGCTGAGAAAAGGCACCCTAACTAAGTGATAACTAGTGTTAAGTGAGCAAAGGCACCCAAATTGGTTGTGGTAGGTGGGAAAGGCACACTTGTCAAGCAAAAAAGTCAAGGAGGGCACATTAGGTAGGTAGGAGGCCAAATGGGGGCTAAAGACAAGTTCTGGAGAGATAGAAGCAAGCTCTAGGTGTTGAGGAGACCACCATGATGATGACTGGATCCATGCAGTGGCATGCAAAGCATGCATATTTGCATGCAGGAATGAAAAATATAAAAATGATGGTGTGAATATTCCAACACCCCCCCGCAAGATATACTATGAGATAATAACCAAAAATAGTGAAATAGGGCCCTGGTGACTAAGACCAAAGGTCACCCCCTACAATCAATGTAAATAAACTAAGTGAGGAAAGAGAGAAAACCCAGTGGGAAGAAATCCCTCCGTCAAAATAGAATGAAGGATGCTAATGAAGCATATCATCTCTCACCCTTGAAGGAGTTAAGTGTCCTTCTTTCTCAAAGAAGGATCGATAGATCCAAAATGGATTAGGAATTTCACAAGGATGAATCCTTAAATGTGAAAACTCTTATCTAGCAGATCGAGGAGCAGTGGTTTCCCATCGAAGAAGAGGATTATTAAAGTAAGAAGGATGAAACCTCTCATGCCGAAAATCTAATCTGGTTGATCGGGGAGTAGTGGATGCCCATCGAGGAAGAGGATCAGCAATGTGAGAAGGATGAAACCTTCCATGATGAAAATATGCTATGGCTGATCGGGGAGCAGTGGATGCCCATCGAGGAAGAGGGAAAATAGGTGAGAGATCTTCAGGTTCTTGTGGATCTGTATCTCCCATTTTCTCATCTTCATCATCAATTGTTAGACCTTCAGGTTCTTGTGGATTTGGGTCTAGCATTCCCTCATCATCATCTCCATCTTCAGATTCCGAATCTGAAATATCATGTAAAGCTGAATCATCCAATATCTGAATCTGAAATCTCATGAGGAGAAGCAAGTAAAACTGGATCATCATCACTCGAAGGAGGAACATATCCAAAAATGTTGATGTCATGAAACTACTCCAAAATATGCATGTAGTCCTCATTTGAACCATCATGAATGTAATCAATCTCAGAAGAACTAGGACTAGATGATGATGGATCTTCATTAAGATCAAAGGAGGATGCAGTAGTGGAGGCCCATTTTGAAATAGGAGTTGGACAAATAGGCGTCCTGTGCTTGAGAAAATATGCTCATCCATTCTCTTCTTTTCTTCTGAATGTGAGTTACTACTGTCTGCTATTATCCCTTTGCTTCCAAGTTGGATAGCCATCAATTCGAATCCTTTCATCATATGTTTGTTCATGTCTTTTATACCATTTTTAATGTATTCAAAAAATGGTTTTATGATTGTAATAAATTCCTCCTCATGTTCTGAGGTTTCCCTTCCATCCTTATGCATGGTTTCAACAATATACTCTTCTTCTCCTACTACTTCCTCTTCAACAAAAACATCTTCCACTTCAGGTTCTAATGGTGTTGGATTACTTATTTGGATTCTTTTCAGGACCATCAGGTGCCAAGACCATGCTCTGATACCACTTGTAATGTCCCTTTTTTATTATTATTAAAACAGTGACATTTTTAACTTTTTTCCCTAGTTCGACCTTTGACTAGTTTTGAGGTCTAGGTCTCCAAATTGCTCCAAATGCTCCCAAATATTCAGATAAGGTGTATGAATGATATTAATAATTTATTATGATGTTAAGGTATGATTTAGTACCATCAAAATACTTCTTCAAACCCCTTTAATATTATGGCCAATGTATGAAATTTTACTAGCAATTTGAGATTCAAATCCCTCTAGGGTAAGGGTTGAAGTTGGATCTCCAAATGGTACTGCACCCTCTTGAAATTATGAACAGAAGTAGGGTAAATTAAGGGGACATCAACAGGGTGTCAAATACATCTCCATTCAATTAATTTGGTCTTTTACAACACTCTCAAAATCAGAAGCAAAAGACTAGTTTCGACCTTGGGGGAAATGACATTAAATCCTCTCCAAATGATATAAAACTAAGCAAGATGAATCCAAAAGATTAATTAATGAACATGGAACTTTTGAAACTAATTAATAATATTACATTCATCATAAATACATCAGTGAAACAATTGTCCACTCGAATTCATCAACACTTCATTGGTATACATCAATTTAGTGGGGAAATGGTCACTATTTACTCATTAATGATCAATTCTACATACATCCACTCCGAATCTCGACCTGATAGAGTTCTGAATGTGAATAAAAGAGAATATACATATTATTACAAAATAAATGGGGCATTAGAAGCTCCCCCAAAGAGAACAATAGCTCACCAAAAGCGACATCCCTCAAGGATCAAGAATATGCAAAGAAAACTGGAAATGGTTGGAGGAATGAGCTACACTAGAATAAATCATGAGTTTTCCTGTAGCTTACACCTACAAATAAATACTCCATTAAATATCCCATGAAATTTATGAATGGCCTTTCCACATACCAACTAGGATGGGAATCTTTCACGCTCGAAATTGGCTAAGGCAAGTATACTACTATTCCACTAGCTCTCTTCACAAATGCAAATTCTAAAAATGATCAAAATATCTTGTCTTACTTCATTCCTATATTTTATAAACATCCTTATCCTTCTAAATTTCCAATTGCACTCATAGTCTCCAAGCCAATTCGAATTAGAGAGTGATTGAAGTATCGCCACATGTCTCCCACTTCCTAGCCTTCCACCTTCCACAAATTCGAGTAGGCATCTCTTAGCCTTCTCTAAATCCCTTGAGCGCTCACCTAGATGTTATTTTTAGGTCTGACATGTTATAATGGTCATATGCCAGCCCTCAGGTCTGCAATTTTTCATAGATGGCATAGCATCTTCATCATTGGTGTCATAGATGTTAGGGAATCTAGCCCAAGTGTCCAAGAACCTCCCATTTGACTCTTCCTTTCTCATGTAAGTTACACTTCCATCCAAATTCGACCTATAATGTATATGGCCAAGTGTATGAGCCTTCTAACTCATCCCAAGAACATTAGGTTTCCCATGAATTCGAAATTGCAAGAGGAGGATGTCATGTGGCACAACAATTCTAGCTTGTGAGGGCCCCACAACATCCATGTGTCTTCATGATCAATTGCCACTTGATTTTTCCCTTGTATTTATTTATTTATCTCCTTTATTAAATATTTATTCCTGCCTAATGTCCAAAAATAATTTATTATCTCCCTTATTGCAAATCCTCATGTCTCCATCCAACCTAGGGAACTAGTAGGATTGATGGAATTTCCATGTTATGAATTTATTTAAATGGGGACATTGTAGGATATTCCACCAAGTCTGTCTGGAACAAGTCCTCGCTTCTTACCCCCATGGAATGGAAGGCCCCCCAACAAATTGGTGTATAACCGTCTCAACAAATACAAGAGTATTTTAGTACCCTAAGAGAAAACAACTATGTCTCAAATGTATAACGACAGGGGGGAATTATTTGGATTCCTATCCCCGATGTCCTACCTAACTACACAATTCTTTTATGTCCTCAAGTGAGGTTAATGTGTATTTACTTAGGGAATTAATTTTAAAGACTTGTTGTTTTACTCAAAAGGTAGCAAAAGTGCAACTTGGTGATGTTGAGACTTGACTCAAAGCATGCAAATATGGATGAATCTGTGCAAATATTTTTCCTTCGATGAATTTCTAGCTACAAAAGGAGAGAGTTCCTTTCCGTTCCAAAATGAAAGAGACATAAGATACTATTAAATTTTCAGAATTTACTTCAATCTGATCTAGGATCTCAACTGAGAGAACAACATGTACAACAAATCTACAGCATATCAATCATGGACACAATAATGCAAGCACACAAGAGACACAGAGTTTACTTGGGGAAAACCATAAAGGTGAAAAACCCCAATAACTTCCTCAGAGATAGATAGAGCAATGATACAACCAGAATACAAGAGATAGTCTTCTCCTAGCAGCAGAGCCTCCTCCTCCACAAGTGCGCCACTCTCCAAAGTGTGAGTGTGAGAATAGAATGTGTAAAATGAGAGAGACACACTCTCTATTTATACACTAACTTGACTTGACCTTTACTCAACTAGGTCGGCCTCAACGTAACCACTTAACATAATGCTGACTGGGCCGACCCCCACTAGGGTGGTCTAATAATCCTTTGAACCACATGGCGGACCCCCAATAGGGTGGTCTAATAACCCTTTGACCCATATGACTTATACAGGGCCGACCCCAACAAGGTGGTCTAATAACCCATTAAGTATAAGTTACGACACTTACAATATAAATGACGACACTTCCGTATAGATGAATAATAACATCTCTATAGGAATACAATATACATATATGTGAAATACATTCCAAAGTTACATATACATCAACAGATACAACTTTGCGAAAAAGAAAAATACTCACTTCTTGTTTTTTCTTTTCAATTTTATATGCCAAATAAAAATATGAAATACTCTTTCACATTGAATCTATCGAAAAACAAACCGAAAACAAGCTCTTTTGTTTTATTTTCTACTTCGAATGAGTATGAAAATGACAAGTAAATGAAACAAAATTTTCTATGATTGCAAAAATACTTCAATCAGTAAGTAAGGAGGGAAAATAGGTTTTGAAAAGTTTCCAAGCAAGTTTGAAGATTCAAAGTATGGAAAGATCCTTCACAAAACAAAAATATTCAATGATCTTTTCCAAGGATGCAAGTAAATGTGAACCAATTTCTTTGCCTCAAACAAAATGACCAATTTTGTAACATAAAACCAATAAGTCCAAATAAAATATCTCTTACTTTGTCACTTCAATCTCAAAAAATCCAAACCATGAATAAATAATCAAGTAAACCAAGCCAAACTTCTTAGATTTGCAAATCAGGAGCAGAGTGAGTTATCAAACCAAGTACAAAGGTTAAAGCAGGTTATGAGAATGGTATAAATGACTATTACAGTCTTCTAGTTTCCAATTCACTGACAAATTGCACAACTTCATTCTATAATCCAAATAGGGTTCCAAAAGAAAATAAAAAAATATAAAAATTAAACTGAGATCACACATATCTGATCAAGATCAGAGTGCTAAAAGCAAGCAAAAAACCAAAGGCAAACATCAATCAAGACAAAAATTGAGTTTCAGAGCACACTACAGGGAATTTGCGCTCCCCCGGAGACCATCTAGGAGCGAAATTAAGGAATTTTCTCGCTCTAGTACACTGTAGGGGTGCAAAAATTAGAGGATTTTCGCTCTGTGACACACAGGATGGGCACGAAAATATCCTGTAGGGAGGCATGGGCAAAGGTATGAGAATAAAATTATGAATTTATTAAGCTTGCAAACCCAGAGAACTTAATGATGAGGATCAAAATGGCAATTAAAGTTCCAAAACTGGTAAATAACATAGATAAGAGATCAAATCTTGGATATTTTATGGGAAAATGAAACCTGGGATGTCCCCAGCGGAGTCGCTAATTTCTGTTCTAGCAAATTCCTCCTACGTATAGTTAAACCTACTCGAAGATGAAACTAAGTTTAAACAAGATTAATCTAAGACGGAAGTGAAACAATTGGTGGTTTACTCTCCTAGATCTAACACAATACCTAAGCTTTTAAACACTAAGAGGAGAAGGATCGTGAAACTTACCTCAAATTCGTCGTTTGTCCTAGCTCCAACTTCACACTTGATCTTCAAGGGGTGAACTTGTTTGAACAAGACAAGAAGCAATACCTCCAAGCACTAGATGTAATGGTTAAGATCTAATTCATACAAAAAACATATCATGCATCTAATTAAAGTGAGAAACACAATATGGGATAAGACAAGTTTGTATTAATGAAAGCTAAGAAGACCATTACAAAGTTAGCCTTGATGTCCAAGCAACAACTTCCACTTCCAATATTTTCCTCTTGCTATATCTGCAAATCTCCCAAGACCATAATTTTGATGACTCCAAAATTTCTCCCAGAGCTCATGGATGGCCTCCTTCTTATAGGATTTGGGAGGCCAAGCACTAGGAGAGAATAATGGAGCTAAGTGAGTGGAAGGTGGATCAAGGAGGTGAGTCATTCCAAGGAAGGTGAGATTCGAGAGGAACCTCCATCCCAAAAATATCTCCTTCAAATCCAAGATACAAGATTCAAGTGATAATATGGTTAAGGGATTTTCGTGCTCTCAACGCTGAGCATAGCGCAGAAAACTTGCAATATTTATGCCCCTAGTAGGGCATGAAAATGTTGTAATTTAGCGCCTTGCACCACTAGCAGGGCATGGAAATATGGGTAAAGTGGATCCATTGAGGTGGCATTCAACCATGAAAAGTTGGATTTTCCTCCAAGGAAGGCTAGGGAGGGGACCAACAAGGTGGAAATAAGTCTCAAGACTTGCTAGGAGGTATGACGATTAGGTTCTGCATGGTGGTATGACATGAAGACTCATAATGGTGCTCAAAGCAGGACTTTTAGGTATAACAATAATTGCATGCTAGACTTAAGATCCTCCCATAACTTGATGCCAAAGGTTATTATAGAGAATTCAGACCTAGATATTACCAATCCATACCATGAACTTTATAGTTTTGACTCTAGAAAAGTGAAATGCTTGGGGATGATAAAGGATTTGGTGGTTACACTAGTTCAATTTCCTACAAACTGTATCATGATGGATGTGGTAGTGTAAGATGTGCCTACTAAGTATGGGATGTTTCTATTTAGAACATGTTCTAAAAGGATATGAGGCATGATGCAGATGGAAATGAAGTATGCAACATTCCCAGTATTTGCAGGAGAAAGCAGGAGGCTTTATAGAGAGGTTGAATTTGTATATGTGATAAGTGATAAGAACAAACCAAAGAATTATCCTTTGTATGAAATTGAGAAAGACATGAGATGTTGCATTTTGGAAATGAATGATGAGTATGAAGACTCTTTTCCTAGAGAAATATTTGCTCATGATTTTTCATCTTGCCCAAGACAAGTATGGAAAATGCACTTTGATGGAGCATCCTCCAAAGAAGGAGTAGGGGCGAGAGTGATCCTATTCTCTCCCACAAATGAAGAAATCACTCTTTCATTAAAGATGAACTTTGAAACCAAAAACAATATAGCATAATATGAATCCTTGATACTTGGGTTAGAAACTGCTAAAAATATGGGGATTACATAACTCACTATTTTGGGGGATTCATAATTAGTGGTGCAGTAGATTAAAAATGTTTACCAACCCAAACACCCTAGAATGAGGGCCTATGGAAACGAAGTGTGGGATTTAATAGATTTTTTTTTTCATGCTTCTAATATCACTTTTGTTTTGTTGGCCCCCCAACAACTCCCCTTAATTTTGCAAAACAAATAAAAATAAATAAAGGCCCCCCCATGTAAATTTTGTATATAAGGTTGTTTTCAGTTTCTTTTGCTTGGTTGTTGAGTGTGATCAATTGGTTTTTGTTGCTAGATCTTTTACTTTTTGCGCTTCTATTTCTTTTTCTTGGCTTTCTTGAGATAAGGATTTGGTGGTTTAACTTATGCATGTCATTTTAGTCTTCTCACTTCTTGCTTGCTCTTTAACATATCTTTCATGGCTTAAAGTTTTGGTGATTTTTGTCACTTGACTCTCTACCCTTATATGAACTTGTTGGAGTTGATTGCATGCTTTGGTTTGGCATAATTGGATCAATTTCATTTTTTCGATAACTTTGTTAAATGTTGGCTTTCACTTTATTAATGAATTTTCGGGCTTTTTAGAAAATCACAATAATTAATTAAAAACTCAAATTTATGATTTTGAATTATGCTTTGGAATAATATTTATCAAAGAATGGAATCATATATTTTTATCAATTTTGGGCAATCTATCATAGTTTTTCAAGATTTCAACTTATTCTAATAATTTTTCCTTTCTCATGTAATTTTTTAATTTCAGACAAAATTAAAATAATTTAATTAAAAGCTTATTTATATTCCATTCATATCTTAAAGGGGTGTTTTTAAAGATTCAAGATGAATGGCTACTTTTCCATTTAAGCAAAACATCACCTTTTCTTTTTTTTTTACATAATTTCTATTTGTTTTGGCACAACGCTAAATATTATTTCATTAATATAATTATAAGCAAAACATTTATATTTTAGTAAAATAACTTTTTACAAAATATGTAAGTTAATTTTAGTAAAGTTCTTTTATTATATAAGCTATCACATGTTCTCATTAAGATCTCATCATTATAATGCATAACATCTCATGCCAAAAATTTATCATTATTTTATCCAAAACTAAAACATGATTGTATGACTATAAAGTTTAGGTGGTATTTTAATTTGCTAGAATGGAATGGATGATTAACAGGGCAAGATAAGTAGCTCGGTTGGAGCGTAGGAGCCTAGATTTACGGGGGTGGGGCAGGGTTCAATTCCCCCCCGTATCACACAAGTGTGGAAAAAAAAAGGCATTTTATATTAATTTATAAAAATATTATTTTTTAAATATTATGTCTTTGTAAACCAACTAATTTTACAATCAGTTGGCTTTGAGGTTTGTTTTGATATGAGTTAAAAAATTGAGAGATTGAAATTTCCGAGTATCATGGGTTGAGAATGAAGAGGGTTTCTCTAGCGGTTTTTCTAGGGTTTTTGGTTTTCTGGTTGATTGGAGGTAGCAGAATGTCTGTAGGATAAGGACGGTCTACTACAACTCCTTGAATTCCATCCAACCATGACATTGGCTCTAGTACCAACCAAGGTATCAAAAAGTGGGAACTAGGTTTTTTTCATGCTGTAGGAAATCACTCTGAGTTCTGTGGTTTTCTTCTCATCTGGTTTTGGTTTTTCTGTTATTTGGTGGTTTGGATTTAGTGTATTGGTTGTGCGTTACCTTGTCTTATTCTCACAAACTAGGTTGTTTGTTCTTATGTGACATCTGTCCTTTCATTTTTATTGGGTCGGGGTATTAGCTATAATGGTTTCTCCTCTCACTTTTCCCTCAACAGTCTCTACGGGTCCTGATATTTCCTTAGAGAGACAGCATGTTGAGAAGCTTGGACTTTGCCCTTTTGGTTCGCTCTCCTCGAAGCTATGGAAGGGAGCTGTGGCCCGTAATAGATGTTGCCTGAAGACTTACAAGGCTAAGGTAGAGGCCTCGATTTATACAATGGACCAAGAAGTTAACTTGGACAGAGTCCATTTACTATCTTGCAGAGGATTTGTGGGTAAGATTGAAGGCACTAAGATATCTCAGTCAGAGCCGGTTGAGTGGGTAAACCTTCACTGGACTCTGGAATCGGGGCTACCTCCTCACACGAGCCTACTTGCTAAAGGCTGGGTTGCTTTTATTTTTTCGAATGAATACATCATTTCCTCAATCCTGGAACTTGGCTTGTGAAGAATGGGTCCCTGAATCTTAAACGTTGGCATGTTAATTTCAATCCCAACACCGAACAGTTGAAGTTTAGGCACCTGTGGGTGCTTCTCCCTGAATTCCCTTTTGAGTTATGGACCCCGAATTTTTTTGAGGGTTTAGGTAACTATCTAGGTCGCTTCATTCGCCTGGAAAAGAATTTAATATTCAACATAAACAAGAAAATGGCATCTATGATGGTGTAATTCGATATGGTTGATGGGTTACCGACAGAAGTTGGTATTGTTTGGGGGGATAAACGTTTTAAACAGAAGCTTGATTACAAGAATATACCCTTTTGTTGTTTTTTCTGCCATGGTATGGGTCATGTGAAGGCTAGATGCTTGAAGCTTTGTTCTAGAGCTCTCTCTCCGGCTAGTTCGTCCTCTATCACAAATAATTTGCTTCCTGGACCTGTTTTGACTTCGACCTAGCCAAAAGGTAAGCATATTGATGAACCCTCTGAATTTTATGAAGGGGTTTCTAAGGAAGAATTATATTTCTACCCATCTATGGAAAAAGGACGAGATTTGAGGCATTCAAATTCTAAATCGTTAGCGAGGAATCTTTTTAAAGATATTAGTTCTCTGGATTTGCCTTATGTTTCGGGGGAGTCTATCGGCTCTGAACATGTTCTTGGTAAGGTTGAAGAGACCCCTACTTTGGGTTCATTTCCTAATTCCTTGATGCCTCCTCTGGACCCTATTGTTCCCTCTGCAAAGACTTTTCCTAATTCATTTCAAACTCCCTACGGGCCCTGTCTGGTAGCCATAAATCTCCCTTAGGTGTTTATGCACAAAAACCTAAGTCTCCCAATAAATATGTGATCCCTTCCATTCGTTGTTTGAATGTGACAATCTAGAAAAAGAAAAAAGTTAAGGAGAAAGAGGTTGGAGAAGTTTTTATTCCTTTGTCTGTGCAGTTGGATAGTGCTTTTCCTGAACCCTCTCTGGACCATCTCTCCTCTCATGGGACTCTTAGAGAAGTTGTCTCCCCTGGATCTGTGTCTTAATGTCATTTATCTCTTTCAATATCCGTGGTATTGGAGGGATATCCAAGACTAAGATCCTCTTCAATTTCCTGAAAAGTTATAGTCTTGGTTGTATTTTAATTCAAGAAACGATGTGCTTTGTGACACAAGCTATTGCGATTTTCTCCAAACATTTTCCATATGGTATTTTTCTGCTATTGACTCATGCGGTCTATCTAGTGGTATTTTGTCTGGTCGGAATCCAGCTACTACTGTCTTCAAGCCTTTCAAGACGATGGGGGGTTTGTTATTGGAAGGTCAGTTTTTATCTAATGACCATAACCTTTCTCTTCTTAACATGTATGGGCCATATACTAATAGGAAGAGCTACTGGGCAGGGCTTGAAGATTCGGGTATTCTGAATTCTCCAAACCTTATTGTTGCAGGTGATTTGAACTTCACCCTCTCAATGGATTAAATCTAGGGCTTGTCTAGTATTGATGATGACTTGGCATATTTTCTTAAGAATATTTTCATGCAAGTTAATCTAATTGATGTCTGACCAAGAAAATTGGTTGCTACTTGGAGTAACAAACGGGTTGGAAAGTGTTGTATTAGTAAACGGCTGGATCACTATCTTATGGAAGAATCGGTGGTTTCTAAGTTCAACAGGTACAGATCCTGGGTGGAGTTTTCTAATATCTCTGATCACCAGGAAGTTTTTTTGCAAATTGAGGACTTGACTTTTAAGGCTAATAGACCCTTCAGATTCAATACTTCTTGGCAATCTGATTTGGATTTTTTTTCTATGGTCAGAAGCTGTTGGGGGTTTATTGATGTCCCTGTGTGCCTCAATCCTATGGATGCGTTGAGTTATAAGTTGAAGATTCTAAAATCTGCTACTAAAAAATGGGAGAAATATTTTTCTGCTTGGACAAATAAGGATCTGATTGCTATTAAGGGCCATATCAAGCAACTTCATGTTCTGATTTCAAAGGGTATCTTTTCTGAAGAAGACAGAAGAATGTTTCTTTTTCTCCAAGCCAAGCTAGATGAAATTCTTAAACTTGAAGAGAGAACATGGAGGTTAAAAATTCGTGCTATGTGGATGAAGGTGGGGGATGGTAATACTATATTTTTTCATACTTTTGCTTCTTGCAGGAGGAATTTGAATACTATTTGGTCAATTTATGATTCACAAGGGACATATGTTTTTGAAAAGAAGAAGATTGAGCATTTGGATTTTACACATTTCAAAGGCCATTTCGAAGATCCAGGCACTTCGAGTATTGAAACACAACTCAATGTACTAAAAAATTATCCATCCTTTTTTACCGAAGAAGAAGGGAAAGCTTTTGGTAATCTTGTTTCATTGGAGGAGGTTGAAAAAGTCTTGAAGCTTTTTACAAAAGAAAAGAGCCCTGGGCCCAACGGTTGGACCGTTGATCTTTTTATTGCTTTCTGGGATATAATGGGTTCTGATTTGCTGGATATGGTTGAATAACCTAGAATTAATGGTTGGGTTACTGGAGGGAAAAAATCAATGTTTTTAACCTTGATACCCAAGAGCAATAAACCTCTAACTTTCCACGATTTCAGACCGATTGCTCTATGCAACTTGGTTTAAAAGATTATTACCAAATATTTGCTAATAGAATTAAGCCTAAGTTCTCAAAGTGGATGTCAAAGGAGCAGTTTGGTTTTCTGGCTAATAGACAAGTTCGTGATGCAGTTGGAATCACTCGGGAAGTTTTTCATATGGTCAAATTCATGAAGAAAAAAGCTCTGATGCTCAAAATCGTTCTTTGTAAAGCTTATGATCAATTTAACTGGGACTTTCTGCGCTTGATGCTTCTTCAAATTGGTCTCTCTCAGGTTTCCATAAACTGGATTATGGCATGTGTCATGACAAATAATTATTCGGTTCTGATTAATGGCAATCCAAATCCTTTTTTCAAGAGTCACAGAGGTTTGTGACAATGTTTCCCTCTGTCTTCATTGTTGTTTTTGTTGGTTATAGAAGGTATTAGCAGGTTGATAATTGGAGCCAGAGTTGATGGGAAAGTTAGAGGGATTCACTTTTCTAAGACTTTCTCCATTACTCATCTATTGTTTTTGGATGGCGTAATGTTTTTTGGTATTGATTCTATTGAGGAGTGGGAGACATACTCTTCTCTTATCTTGTTATTCTACATAGCGAATGGTATGGAGGTAAGTCAAAGTAAGTTGGTTTTCATTCACATTCTAGTTGACAATTCTGTGTTACAACAGGTTCATTCATTCCTTCCTTACAATGCTACTTCCCTAAATGACGGAGTAAAGTACTTGGGGTTTTTTACAAAGCCTAACAATTATGGTGTTCAAGATTGGAAATGGTTGATCAGAAGGTTTGAAAAAAGATTAATTTATGGTGTCATAAGTATTTGTCCTTGGGAGGTTGGTTGGTTCTTTTAAATTCTATCCTTTGGTAGCTTGATGGTGTATTGGGCATTATTGGCTCAATTACCTTGTTCTATTCTCCAAAAAATGAAGAGTTTAATGTTCTCTTTCCTATGGTCTGCAAAGACAGAATCTGACCATTATCATTTGGCAAATTGGGAGATTTTATCTCTTCTGAAAAGATATGGACGCTGGAATATAAAGAATGTTTTCTGGTTTAATATGGCATTATCCTTGAAAATTTGTTGGCGAGGGATCTTTGGAGACAACTTATGGTATGATCTGTTGCAAGTGAAGTATATAAAGAAGCATCGATGCACGTTGATGATGGTAATAATGTGATTGTTGGCATTGATCCTATCCCGGGTATTGAGTCGGAGTGTTTTATTTCCCTGGAACTTTGAAATCATTTCAAGGATTATGGATTGATTTATTTGAGCCAAATAAGGTGTAAGAGTGGTTTAGTGCCTCACACCTCCTACTGGTATACTGCTTCTCACCTTGGGCTCTCTGGTAGTTGGGAAATTGAATGGAATGGATATTTGAAAAATTTAAATAATGCTGGCATCATAATTTATTTTGGTAAAGACCGTCTTGCATGGTCAAAAAATTCCTCTACAAGACCGTTTTCAGCCAGTAGTGCATATCAAGTCATTGTTGAAAATCATGTTAAGGTTGATACGAAATGGTGGTTAGTAGCTCTTTGGAAGTGGAAGCTTTCGCTGAAAGTTAAGTGTTTCCTGATGGCTGGATTTTAGCAACAAAATTTTAACCTAGGATAATCTATTGAGACGTGGTAAACAGGGTCCAAATTTGTGCAGCTTGTGCAAAAAAGGTGATGATTCGGTACCTCATCTGTTTTTTCGTTGTGGCTTCTCCACTAAGGTTTGGAAGATCATTTTCCATATGTTGAAGAAGGCTTTTGTTTGGCCCTCTATTGAATTCGAAAATGCCTATTTCTTATGGTCTGAGAAATTCAGGCAGTTGAAAAATGTTCCGGGACTTTTGGCTTGGTCGGTTAGGCACTTCCATAACCGGGCTATCTTTCATGATGACCATCCATCGGTGGATGCAACTGTGTTTTTTTCTAGAATTTTTTCTCCCATTACAATACTACTTCCCCAATCTGTAAGAATCCCAGCAAAGGTATTAAGCTAATCCATGATTATCACTTTGCTTTTGGATTTTTTGGGGGCTGCAACAGTTTTTGGATGTGGCGCTGGCTTTATCATCTATTGTGGTGAGGACCTTACCTATAAATTCAAACTTATGTGTGGACATGGGACAAATTCAAAGGTTGAGTGGCTTGGTTTATGGGGGATTTTGAAAGCTGCAATTTGTTGTGGCTTAGGTTCTTTCAGGGTTTATGGCGACTCCTCAGTCATTGTTAATTGGGAAAAAGGAAAACATCGCCTAAAAGACTCTCATCTCAATTATTGGTGTGAAAGAACCTCCTTTTTAATGTCTTGGTTCTGTGAGCTTTCTATTGATCATACTTTCAGGGAAAATAATGATGTGGTCGATGCCTTATCCAAAGAGGCACTTGATGGATCTGCTGTTATTCTCCATTGGGAAAAATGGGTCGAAAGGGAACTTACTCTCTCTGGAACTATGCCTTTTTTCTCTGATGTTATTTAGTTATTTTCTGGTTTGATGTCCGAATTTGATGCAGGGATGTTGGTTCAGCTATGTCAGATTTTTTTTATTTTTGGTTGTAAGTATTGCTCAAGCAGTTGGAACAGATAATCCTATTTTTTATAAGACAAGATTCTCATAGTCTATCTTTGTACTTTTTTTATTTCTACTTGAAATAACAGAAGTATATATTCTTTTTCCTTGAAAAAACAAAAATTTACAATGAAAAAATATAGCCTCATAAGAATTAACATTTTTCTTTGTTTTGGAAGGCTAATTATATATATATATATAGGAAATGAAGTTGTGAAAGCTAAACAATCACCAAACCACAAATAAAGTTGCGTGAGGTTAAGGCCAAAAGCTCCACAATGGATTATTATATATATATATAGGAAATGAGGTTGTAAAAGCTAAATAATCACATTAAGATACCAAACCACACATAAAGTTGCGTGAGGATAAGGTTAAAAGCTTCACAATAAATTATTATATATATATATAGGAAATGAGGTTGTAAAAGCTAAATAATCACATTAAGATACCAAACCACAAATAAAGTTGCGTGAGGATAAGGCTAAAAGCTCCACAATAAATTATTATATATATATATAGGAAATGAGGTTGTAAAAGGTAAATAATCACATTAAGATACCAAACCACAAATAAAAGCTCCACATTAAATTATTTTTAAAGGGATCGTTACAATCAAAGGAGAATAACGTAATCCTTTTGTTTGGCCACCCTATCACTGGAGATCGCTATGGGAGCTTATCAACTAGCATTTTCAGTGAGATTACTTAAATGATTGTTGTGAAAGTTAGGCATAGCCACTCAGTCTCCATCACCATTGCTATCTCTGCAAGATTTTCCATAAAGAGAAGAAAAGGCCACATTTTTTGCTATCAAACTGAAACGTGTCTAAGATCCCATTTGTTAGCTTAAGAAGGGGATCACTCCACTTGCAGCGAACAGAGGAATTAAATGTTGCCATGAATTCATTACAAAGAAGATTGCAACACGTCAAGAAATAATCATTAATGGATCCTCCTAGCTGATTGCACATTATCATATATTCATCCACAAAGATTTTGCCATCAGAGCTTGTTGAGAGCTTCATACCATCAGATAGCATTATTTCCACATATAGATCACGAGGCGATTTTATTTTCGCTAGTCTATGAATCATTATCAAAGGATGAGTCTACCATATACATCATCGAAAACTAATACTCCCATAGACTTGAATTTCACCATACTAAAACTTGAACTTCTGTTTAATTTTGCTTAGTTTTCATATAATTTTCTCTTTATATTGGATTTTAGTTTCAACTTAATATTTAATTTTATATTAGATTTTAGTTTGAACTTAATATTTATTTTGAGTTCTAGTTTAGTTTTTAATAAAATTTCACAAAATGTATTTCTTTGTAATTTTGATTCTAGAGATCTTTGGAGTATAATATCATATTCAAGATTATAAGAATAATATCATATTCAATATTATAGCAAAGAATTGAAAACATTTGAGATTTAGATGTATAATGGTTTATCAAAGCACCTTGGGTAGAGTCAAACTCTACTACATTCACCAAATACTGGTGAAACCCTTATGGGCATGGCATGTCTTAAGTTTAACAGACTAGACCGGTACAAGTCCTGAGAGATTAAACTCTTCTGTAATGGGCATCTAAGCAGAAGCTATAGCCAACTTTGACGAAGAATTCATTCAATTTTGTGAACGAAGAGATGAAATATGGGAGAAATGATTCCCAACAACGAAGAGAGGCACACACCCACAAGCAAGAAAACATGCATTCACCACATACTGGTGAAACCCTCATGGGCATGGTGTGTCTTAACAGACAAGACTGGTACAAGTCCTGAGAGATTAAACTCTTCTATAATGGGCATCTAAGCAGAAGCTATAGCCAACTTTGATGAAGAATCCATTCAATTACGTGAACAAAGAAATGCAATCTGGAAGAAAGGATTCCCAACAACGAAGAGAAGCACATACCCATACGCAAGAAAACATATCTACAGAAATGATCAAATATACAAGCAGAATTTTATAGATATCAAGGCCACCATTATAAAACCTGGCAAGTATGCAACAAGTAATATTCACAAATTATGCCTTGAATGCAAACTCTAATGCTCATTTGCAACATAGATTTTGATTAAGATTCTCCATAATAACCTTAATTCGATTGGGATCCTAGTCCCCTTTTAACAAGCACTGCCTTGATTTCATTTGGGCCTATTCAACAATGATATGAATTTGTTACGTGCCTTTTTTGGTAAAGTCCTCCATTGGCCTTCCACAAAGGCCTGTATGTATTGGATGAGGAGGATGTCTTCCTTTGGAGACCATGGACCCCTATTGAGTCCGATTTTTTAGCAGCAATGAGTGCGTACTGCCATGCTTTTGGTGTTCTCCTGCATGGTATAATTAAATTTTGTAACTTATTCCCTTTGACTGCACCGATTGTGCTTTGTCTTCTCTCTATCAACCCAACAACAACAACCCTAATCAATGAAAACGAAGTTCACTATCGTGATAACAAGCCAATGAAAAATCCCATCCTCGCTACAATATAACTCAAGTTTCTGATCACAATACACTAGACACGTTACATGCATGCTAGCTAGGGGTAGGTTAGAAATCTTATAAACATTTATTTGAAACATTATGAAAGGATTTGGCAATAATTCCATTATAATAATAACATTTTTAATAAAACTGAATTCCTTGGTTTGAACTTGATCTTTCTAAGCTTTCATCTCGGTGTCTTGGAACATGATTGATTCGGTTGGTTATTCAAGATACAGGCTCCCAGTTTGACTATAGTCGCGCAAAACTGTATTTTATGTCTGCTCTTTGACATTGGTGATTCCTTGTGATTGTCATCTTTGGTATGCCTTCTTTTAATTACAAGCTTACTCAAATTCAAAGTTTCATTGTAATTCTTTGAGATTTTCGTATTTATGATGACTTCTTAGTTTCAATCTTAGGGTGAAAACGCGAAGGTGGGAAACAATTCTGTGACAATTTGCTTTTTTTTGTTCTAATTTCCATTTTCTCGCTCGAGACAAAAGTCAACAAATATTCTCGGGCAAGAGTTTTACTACTTCTCGGGCGAGACATTAACCATGGTAAGATTTCTTTCGTCCATGAGTTTTTCCATAGTTAGAGAATTTCTCGTTTGAGAGTTTTTAGTTTCTCGTTCAAGAGTATACTAATTTTTTTTTGTCAAACTCTCGAACAAATTTCTTGGTCGAGAGTTTTGATTCCTTTTAACGTCTCGGCCGAGACATGTTTAACTATATAAACACAATAATATTTCCCTGTCACGTGCATTGCCATTTTCAACGCTATTGCTGTTGTTGTTTGTTTTCGATCAAACTAACACTGTGCTGAAACATCGAAGGGAAGGAAGCCCACTGCAACTTTGTTTGCTGAAACACCGAAGGGAAGGGAAGTCCACCCATGGCAACAAAGTGAACGGCCATAAGAAGAGGACCGCCACCGCCAGTTCGATGCAGTCGACCAGATGACCATACCATCAGATGACCGCACACGGGTATGTTTCTCTTTTTCCACGGGCATCTCTGTAAAACCCAACCGAATTCAATTTCAAATTTGGCTACCGTTCCTTGGAACTATTCTAATTTCGATCAATTCGCGCTTAGGGTTAGGGTTAGAGGCTGAATTCCTCTTGTGATTGGACCAATGGTATATTTGGACCCTCTTCAAACTAGAAGCACATTGAGTGTATTCAATAGCCAAGATATCACCTACCAAGTCAATAGCCAAGATAACTTCCCTCACTGGGTCGGGGATTTCTACTTCATTGAGCAACCTTAAGTGCAAACAAAGAATCCATGTCAATGTGGCCCTAGTGCGTTGGGAGATTTCACTATTTTGAAACCATTTTGAGAATGATATAAGGCCTCTACATTGATAAACCCGCATCCTGAGGCTCACCATTGTCGAATCCAACATCAATCAAGTGTGAAATTGCATTGTTGAATTCGAAATTCTTCTTCATTTGTTGCTACATAATTCAATAAAGTTGCAGAATACTTCCTACCTCCTCCAAAGTACTTGAGAGTGCTGCTACCAACCACATCTTACTAGCGTTCGACTTCTTTGCACTCCATCAACACTCTTCTTCAGTTAACTCAAGTTTTCCATTCACTTTCTCCTTGAATATTGACCACAATTCATCATTTTTAAGATGTTTTTAGTTAGAAATCCCTGGCTATCATCTCCTTTAATGCCTTGTTCATTCCGCTCTGTTGTATCAATTTTTACTACAATCCCCTACATTTTTTACAACCCCACTCCCTGCAACCATATATCATATTATTCAAGGTCAACCAATATTTTTAGTTGGGGACAGAGTGATGTTCACATCAAAAGTGAGATAAGTATAATGGGTTAATGCAAATGGATTAATGTAGATGTGAATGATGACAAATTAATAAGGGAGCTAAAGACAGGAGTCATATGAGGGAAGATAATGCACATGTTTATCATTCTTATTTTCCTTGCACTATGTAGGTATTTTATTTTGACTAGAAAGGACTCTTAGCTCACCAAGTACTAGTCTTTTAAAATGTTAATTCTCTTGGATATCATATATCAATTTCATATCTTAAAATGAATCAACACTGCTTTGTAGGATTTTATACAATAGGTATGGTATTGATAGTCAATGCTACATTTTCAACCCAAAATGTTGTCATAGTTGCTCTATTCCATACTTTATAGGGAGGTGTATGGAGAAGAATATTAGATGATACATGTAGTAGCACTCAGGTTACTATGATTCAACAAAATCTTCATAAATTATGAAGTTGTTTGGTAGTGAAATTGAAACTAATAGCCTACACCAAGTGGAAGGTTCAATTAGAAAAAACAAGAGAATGTATCAAGCTCTTGATTGTCAATCATCAAAGAATGACATAGAATCAACTTCCCAAAGTATTTCCCACAGTGAAATATATTATGGCCATATTAGCTCACTCTCACATCAAACCATAGAAAAATATCATTCATACTGAAGGTTGGATTGAGGTGGAGAGAAACATATATAGTACCATGTTTCTAATGGTCAAATAGAAATGAGTAACCCTTAGAAAGCTTCAACATCAAAAGGACACAACTTCCCAAGCTACCCAAAACACCAATAAATGAATGTCTCGGACATTCTTTGCAATGTAAGGGAAAGAGGAGGGAAAGAATGTTCAGATATTCAACAGTCCAACCTAGAAATCATTTAGTCCAAATCAAGTCGAAAATAAGTTTCAAACCTAAAAAGAAAGCTCACATGTGTTTTCCAAAAATGAGTAATCTAACCTTGATAAAATTTAGTTATATTGAACTCTAAATTCTTTGTTTCTCTATTCGTTCCCATTCTTCAATATTTAATTATTCTTATTTTCCTTGCACTATATAGGTATTTTATTTTGACCAAAAAGGACTCTTAGCTCACCAAGTACTAATCTTTTAAAATGTTAATTCTCTTGGATATCATATATCAATTTCATATCTTAAAATGACTCAACACTGCTTTGTAGGATTGTATACAATAGGTATGGCATTGATAGTCAATGCTACATTTTCAACCCAAAATGTTGTCATAGTTGCTCCATTCCATACTTTATATGGAGGTATATGGAGAAGAATATTAGATGATACATGTAGTAGCACTCAGGTTACTATGATTCACCAAAATATTCATAAATTATGAAGTTGTTTGGTAGTGAAATTGAAACTAATAGTCTGCACCAAGTGGGAGGTTCAATTAAAAAAAATAAGAGAATGTATCAAGCTCTTGATTGTCAATCATCAGAGAATGACATAGAATCAACTTCCCAAAGTATTTTCCACAGTGAAATATATTATGGCCATATTAGCTCACTCTCACATCAAACCATAGAAAAATATCATTCATATTGAAGGTTGGATTGAGGTGGAGAGAAACATAGATAGTACCATGTTTCTAATGGTCCAATAGAAATGAGTAAGCCTTAGAAAGCTTCAACATCAAAAGGACACAACTTCCCAAGCTACCCAAAACACCAATAAATGAATGTCTCGTACATTCTTTGCAATGTAAGCGAAAGAGGAGGGAAAGAATGTTCAGATATTCAATAGTCCAACCTAGAAATCATTTAGTCCAAATCAAGTCGAAAATAAGTTTCAAACCTAAAAAGAAAGCTCACATGTGTTTGCCAAAAATGAGTAATTTAACCTTGGTAAATTTATTTATATTGAACTCTAAATTCTTTGTTTCTCTATTCATTCCCATTCTTCAATATTTACTTTCCTTATAGGTCTCTATGATTTATTCTCATCCAACTACTCACAATACTCCTTATTTGCAATCTATAAATTAAGCTTTATACCCTCAATCACTAAAATATGTGTTCAAGATTATCCACTAGGATAATACAAACTCTAATCGATCAAATCGCTTCGGAATTCTAAACCAAATTGTAATAAAGAGGCTCCAAGGTTGTTAGGTTTCAAATATTTAAGTAGGAATATCACCAAATTCTAAATATCTCACTTGAATAACACCCAAAATGTGGGTCTTCATGATTACAACCAAAGATAACTTGAACTAGTAATAATGATGACATAAATTGGATATCAATTAACCTAAACATATTTAAACATTTAATAGAAATGGCCATAAACCATAAAATATTTCACGTAGAAATGAACCACAATTGTATGAATACACACAAGTAGTAGTAGTACCCCGTATTGGAATATATTTCCATTAAAGCTAATTCATCGCAATGTATTTTATAATGTTAAATTTGATCATTGAACAATGAATTTAGTTTAACTTTTTCAAAATCCATATTATAACTTTATTTTCCAACTTAGGTTCATTGGGCACCCCACTTCATTGCCTATATGAGACACTTACCATTACACCTTTCTCTAGCCTCATTTTTCCTACTTTTTTCCACCATCACCCTCTATGCGATTCTAGGGGGGCGATGGTCAGTCTACCATCCCTCTCTGTACACTTGCAAGGGAGTGACACCATCACTCCTTACATGCCTTGAGTGTTGATGTATATGTAACTTCAGAATGTATTTCATATATGTATATTGTACTCCTATAGAGATGGTATTATTCCTCTATACAGAAGTGTTTGTATTCCTATAGAGATGTTATTATTCCTCTATACAGAAGTATTTCTTGGGTTTGTAGAGTTGTATGAAATTCCTAGAGTTCTAGTTGTTTCGAAAACCTATACAGTTGATTCCAGAAATTCTACCATAAAATAGATCTCTTCCCATCTCTAATATTCTAGAAGCAGTGTTCTTGGATGATATCGCTATTTTTGGAAGAACTATTCCAAATTATGGATCCTTTCCTTTCACCCTCCATTCATATGAGTTCTGAGTCTTGTATTCTGAGGGGTACCTGATCTTCCAAAGCTTTCTGCATCGTTCATTTTTGCTCACCTCTTTAGGTATACTTAGAAATTGACAATTGATTTTTAGTATCTCTACCTCTTTCTTTGCACAAGAATACTTAGTCTTGATCGCTTCATTTCTAGTATTAGAATCTATTTCTTATAGGTTTAGACATTTGATCCTCTCCAGTCCATTGGAATTAAAACATCGTATTATATATATGCAATATAACACTTTTGATTATAGAAGATTTCTAAGAGATTAGTTGTTTGAAAGTCATTTCCAGATTTCCTTTTCTTGAATTTTGTAGTTTGCTTTAGTAGCTTAGTCGAACTCTACCAGAATAAGACATCAAAGATCAAGATCTGACAGGGGAGATATGATCTTGTGGTCCAATTCTAAGCTAATCCTATGGTGTTAGTTTACCTCGTTGTTTGATTTGGTTTTATTACATTTTGAAGTGTGCTTGCTAGCATTAATTTAGGCTAGAATAGGTTCGAATCTTGTATTTCATGTGCCTACATCTCTAAGTTTATGATTAACCTTGTTGATTTCTCATTTTGTCTTAACAAGGACACATGGATCGTCTAGAGACATCTACCATCAGTGCTAGACGAAGTCATGTGATGCAGTCAGGTATATTCGATTGTTAATCTGAAATATATTTATCTTGTTTGACACGTTTTGACATGTTTATTAATCTGTGGAAAAAAAATTCTTATCATGCACAGCTTCACAGCTTCAGGGTGAAGCAAACTTGAATTCTATGCAACAACACTCCGTGAGGTCATCGTCAGGTAAATTCAATTTTTATTCAATTTATGCTCAAGTCTATATAATCATAAATATTTTTTTACACAACTTTCTAAGATCTTGTTGTGCAAAGGTGGTGTCTCTCACAATGACAGACGTTTGTCTAAGGGGTCTACAAGTGCCGATGGACAATCTCAAAGGACATGCTTAGTTCTTATACGCCATTGCCAGGTAGAGATTGTTTACATACATTCTAACTAGAATTATTGTTTGACATGTTTTTTAATATGTGGAAAATTCTTATCATGCACAACTTCAAGGTGAAGCAAACTTGACTTCTATGCAACAACACTCTGTGAGGTCATCGTCAGGTAAATTCAATTGTTATTCAATTTATGTTGAAGTCTATATAAACATAAATATTTTTTTACACATATTTCTAAGATCTTGTTGTGCACAGGTGGTGTCTCTCGCAATGACAGGTGTTTGTTTGAGGGGTCTATAGGTGCCGATGGACAAACTCAGAGGACACCCTTAGTGTCTTATACGCCATCGTCAGGTAGAGATTGTTTACATACATTCTGACTAGAATTTTTGTTTGACATGTTTATTAATCTGTGGAAAATTTTTATCAGGCAAAGGTTCACAGCTTCAGGGTGAAGCAATCTTGGCTAGTATTCAACTTCACTCCCTGAGGTCATCATCAGGTAAATTCAATTGTCATTCAATTCACGCTCAAGTATATATAAACATAAAACTTCTTTTACACAGATCTTTCTAAGATCTTGTTGTGCACAGGTGGTGGCTCTCAAAATGATAGACGTCTGTCTAAGGGAGGGTCTACAGGGGCCATTGGACAACCACAGATGGCACCCTTAGTGTCTTATTCTTCATATACGCCATCGCCAGGTAGAGATTGTTTACATACATTTTGACTAGAATTTTTGTTTGACATGACTGTTTTATTTGTGAAAAATTAAATGATTTTTCCTGTAAACTTATATGTGATTGCCAATATTTGGTTTCTTACAGGGGCTTCTGGACATTCTAACAATAATGATGGTTCAGAAGACTTTATTCCTATTTCTAACCATGTTCATGATAATGCAGAGGTTCCATCAGGTATTTAAAATGAACACATTTTATTTAAATGTTTATAATTTGATTAACAAATTATATATATAGTTTTTAATACTTGCACATGCATTTTACTTCTTACAAGGTTTGTTGCTGCTGATCCTAATCCACCTCCCCAGACAAGGAGAGGTCATCGAGTGCATCAGTTTGCTCGCAATGAAAGACATGATCCTCTTTACAGTCATCCTAGAGATGTTCCCGAGGAGACTCCTTGGGAAGACAACATCGCTATGTTGACTTTGGAAGAGATGAAGGAGCATTCATCAAGATTGCAGGAAAAAATTGATACTTCAAATATCTCTTTTGGTTCTCAACAGTGTCTCCTGATTGTTTTGCACAATCTGAACAGTTTGATCGAGACATATCTTGGGGTTGGACCATCAACCCTTATTTTTCATGACATGATGCGTAGGAGGCGGTTGTCAGTGATGGGTTGCCACAAGTTTGAAGAAATAAAAAAAGTTGTCACAAAAGAAATGGTCTTTTCATGTTTTGACTTGCGGCCTGAAGACAAAAAAGTCTAAAGATTGCAAGATTCAATGATCCACTGATTGCACCCGATATTTATTACAGGTTCCTGTGTGCATATGGGAAGTTCCCTAATACTGACGAGGTTCCTCAGTATTTTGTTAAGATGTTGATTGCAGTGTTCCGATTTCACATGGACCCCGACTATATAGATACGGGATCCAGTTTCTACGGTGCTGGAAAAGGTCGTGCATATGAACAACCTAATGCACGACGAGATGTTCAGTATACGTGTCGGATGCCTCGGTTAGTACAGCCACATCCTAGAGTCGTTGATTTTCCAGAGCAGTTGGAAATGACATCCCAAATAGCAAGAGGGGTGAGGGAAGAGATAAAAGAGCGTGTTGGGGCTGCATTGGCAGGGGTGGAAATCCGCATAGATACTTTGTCATCTTCAACCAGTATGGATGAAATCCCATTTGATGATTATTCTGATGATCGCTTGAGTAGCATGACTCGATTAGAGCTTCAGCAGTATGCAACGTACTGTAGAGATAATTATAAGCAAGTCATCGCTAGACAAAATCAAAACAGAGGCATGGTACGTAAGTATGCAATAATATTTTTCAATTTATTATATGAAATCTAATTTTATTATTCTCCAAATCTAATGTCTATAAATTATATGGAATTTATGCAGTATACCATATTCATGAATGATGACAACTTTGATGATATGGATTTTATTGACTGGTCAGAAACAGAGGCTAGTGGCACGAATACACATGTTGAAGAAATTGTAGTTTCTCAATTTCCGCAAGGGACACAGGTATGGATATTCATGTTTCATGTCTTCTAATCATTGGTCTTAGCTTTAGCTTAAAAGCTTTACCTCCTGGTTTTATGGGTATTCTGTGTTATATACATAATACTGAATTTATATTCATGGTATTCTGGGTATTTTGTGCATTTGTTACTGTTAAAAATGGTTGTTCATGCCCAGATTCTGAGATTAGGGTTTTTTCATGCCTAGAAGACTAGCCAAAATATCTCCCAATGTGCACATAAATCAGAATTAAGAGGTTTATTACTGTTACGATCCATAAAACTATCCAAAACAAGCTTAGAACTACCCAAAATTAATGTAACTGCTTGTTTGATGGCTGGTGTATGTCTGTAGGCATTTTCATCCATGCAGAGACGTGTTATTTGAATGGTGTACACATTACTTAACTGCCAACAACACTAAATTTAAGATTGATATCATATACCTTGCCCAAAATGAGAAATTGTAGTTTAGGGTATGAGGAAGCTACTATCACAAGAAAAAGGTGTCACAAATATGCCCTACATGCTGCCTGTAGCTTCTACCCAAAATACCCATGGATATATGTTTGTGCAAGGTGTTGAAGAATATATATTCCCTCATAGATTCACCAAGAATGATCCATACCTTTTCTTATCATAAATCCCTTAAATCGTAACAGATCTCATCACAATGTAGTGGATCATGCAAATCATGAATTGTAGGAACAATGGGAATAAATACTGGTGGACAGCTTAACACTATGACCTCATTAGTGAACCAATGTCCCGTTGGCCACTGGTTCTGAACAATGAGTGTAATATCTCCTACTGTATCTATAATTAGAATACAATGGTGAACTCAATAAGATACGGAAAATTATCTCATGGTGTCAATTCAAAAGAAATTGTGATGAAATTCCATTCTTAAGCCCGTTCATTCGTGTAGTATCACAACAAGTGACCTTTTTGGGAAGTATTGCTGATGTATGGAACATTACATGATTCATGCTCAAGATAGTTAATATCAGATGTTATGCTTTAGTGTATAAATACTTTCCCCCAGGCATTCTTACGATCCCCACTGTGCCTCCTCCTAGATGCGAAGCTCAGTTAACTGAATGGACATCTTCTGTCTTCACAGCGTAATGCAGCTCATGGCATATGTTAATTGCCTTGGTTTTACGGCATAACCCTAGTTGCAGGAAATGTGTTGTATAGGTTTGTACCATGCGTGTTTCTCTACCAAAGCATTGAAATGTGTGTGGTATGGCTCTAAAATGTGTTTTTGGGCTATACCAGCGTTCATATGACATGTTTCGAAAAAGGTTTAGCTGATTGTTTACTCTATTTTTCATTGTGTTTGACCAAAAATGCTGGCAATTAATGGTAATGTTTAAAAGTTGACATTTCCTTTATCGTTTTTATTTAACCTTTTAATGGAAATTTTAAAAATTTAAGTAAAAGGATAGAAAAAGGAAAGATAGAGGAAATGCCAACTTTTTAACATTACCATTAATTGTTTCAAGATGTTTGATAGTAGTTCCAACCTCATGGGACTTCATATGGAGAAAGTAGAATTTCATATCCCATTCAAAACTCAGCAGACTTAGCAGTTTTGGCGATTTCAGGATTGGCAGGATTGCAGCATTTTCATTGGATTCTATCATGTATGAGGGTATGGGATTGGCCTTTAATCAAGAGCAGCAAGCCCTTTATGCCCCTCATTGTTGATGGTGCTAATTGTTGAACTCCTTTTCCATTCCCTTAGAAAAAATATACCCTCCACTCAAGCTGAAGTCATTGATTAGCCATGTTGAACTTTTTCTACCATATTTCAAGGCTTGGATTTGGCAGTTTCGTCAAAATTGGATGGTGCTAACTAAATTTAATTGTAGATTGCAATAAGATGGAGCATAAATAGTGAGGGACATAGGTCATGACACTAGTATGGTCATTCTCATTAAAAATTCATTTATTTACCTTTACAGACTTCTTGCCCAAGTGCCACTCTCAGACTTGGCTTCTGCAATGCTTACAGTGTTTGGTTTGCAACTATAAATTTTCAAGCTTAATTTAGGATACAATAAACTTTAAAATTTATTTTATATAAATGTGCAGATCTGAGAACTTTTATCAGCAATAATACGGAAACTGAAAACTGTAGAGCAGTAGTAGATAGTGCACAAAATAGAGAGTCACACAAAGACACAGGAAATTACCCTGGGGAAACCCAAAGTGGGAGAAAACCCCAGAAAACAATCTTTCTTATTTGCAAAGATGATAGAGTTGGAAGTACAATATAAACCCAGTTACATTGTCTTACATTCAAAAGAGAAGATGTTGCTCAAGTCTAGCAGAATACTAGCATATTTTCTGAGGAAGTGCCATGAACTGAAAATCTGATCATAAAATTATTTGTAGCAACAGCAATAGAGAGAGTGAATGGCAATAGATAATAGTCTTTCAATCAACAACTTAGAATGAGTAAAAACGATGTGAATAGAATAATAGCACTAAGTAGACTTTTCTTTTGGATTTATCCTTGCATGACTTGGTTAACTCGAATTAACTTCAATGACAACTCACACTTGCAACTTGAATTAGCAACTTACACTTGCAACTTGAATTAGCTTTAATGACAGCTCAGACTTGTCTTTGAACTTATCTTAGTAACTGGACTTGACATTGATGATAACTCAAAAGGTCTTGTCCTTATTATCACATTTATGCTTAAAAGTTTTCATGATAAGTCTTCAGTTTAGTCAAATTTAGGCCTCCAAATGATGTTATCGCTGCTATAGGATGGTGATACCAATTGCATACTTGGATTATGCTTGTGTTCCTTCAACAGTTTCATTATTACGTACAATCATGTGTCTTCTCTACTAGTGTAGATGTTTCCATTGGACTACATATGAAGAACAACTAGTTGACTCTTCAAAGAACTTACCCAGAACTATGAAACAAAACTCCTTTAATTGTTGGTCAATGAATATATAGCTTGTATCTTCTTGTGTGCTACCATTTCACTTTTCATTGGAATGCTCTCACATCTAGGTGAATTTATGCTTGCTATTATGAGTTTGATGGTCTGGAAATTCCATTATTTCATTATTGCTTGGTATAGTAAGACCTGTCTAAAAATGGTGTATCGACAATTCTACAATGAGCACCCCATTTTCCCATTATCATTCTTCTCTAAATAGGCCTTAAATAGTGATCCTTTTGTTAAGGGTTCATTTAATTACTACTTTTTCTATATGGATTGCATGATTGGAACATGAACGATGTTGATTATCCATGTCTTATACAAGCTATCACAAAATGCTACCCAGAATTACCCCTTTAACCTTGAGTGTTCAGATTATCAAAATGTATTATTATAGATTCCAAGTTGTAATCATTTTAATGAGGGTGGACAAATCATATTTTCAGTCCCAATGCACTTTAAATTTTGAATTTTGTGAGTACTTTTCCTTTTATTTATATAGGTTCCTTCATTACACATTAGGGCTACCTATGAGTGGATGATGATGATTGTTATAGCAAAGCCAACCTCTAGAAATATGTCTTCAAATAGGTATTTATCCCCACAGTTTACGTCTCCTATGATTGTTGGTACTAATTGCTTAATGAGATGTTTAACACCATCACAAAACAAAATCGCCTCTAGTATCAAAAATGAAGGAGCTTAGTTTTTCCATGGAACCCTCCTTAGAGGGTGTGTACGGGATTATAGTTTGTCCCAAAACTTGTATACATATATATATATATATTAACTTTTCATTTTGACTTTGCAGCCCACAGAAAACCCAAAGCCATTGGTGTTCTAGTCCAAAGGTTGAGATCGATCTGCTCTACTTGTAAATCAATTGTCACCATTTTTTGCGATAGTAAGAAATGACGAAGGGCATGACAATCATTTTTGGTTAATTGAACGATAATTTTTGTTTACTTGAACATAGTTTCCTTGTGACTGAGCTACTGGTGATCAAATTATTTGGTTATGGCAGGTATTGGAATATCACTTTTGTTTTTGTCAAGTATGGTTAGAAACTGTGTGGTTACTTGCATATCTGATCATCTTATTCCTTCCTCTTGCAGCATCTCGAGTGAATCCTTGTCATCTGTCCTATTTCAAGTTTTGCGGCTGTTTGATGGTCTTGTGGTAGCTGTTATGCTATTTTTCACCCTGGATGATTATCAATGTCAGTTTTGATCTGCTTTGCCATGTGTCAATATCATCCTACTGCAGCAACAGATGAGGTTGATCAGCTTTCATAATGCTTTTATGTTTTGCTTGTTTATTAATGCTAAAGCACAACAATTGATTAGAATTTTGCTTGGTTGTTTCAAGACTGGGACAGGCAAGATCCATCTCAAATTGTCACTGAGATGTGTGGTTTTGCTACAATCCTTTCTGGCACATTTTTGTTGCATAAGACCAAATATCTCGGGGACAATTCATCTAGTGTAACATGTGTTATTTTTTCCTTCATCTATTAACATTGTTACCTTTTGAAGCATTATGGTACTTATTGCAATTTCATCTCATGCATTTAGTTCATCCTCACATTTGCAATAGTGTAACTTAAATATATATTTGCAGGTCTGTCACCATCGTTCTCGTCCCGCAGCTCAAAGCATTCTTCAGAGAATGGATGTACTGCTGAGGAGATTCCTCTTCGTCGCCAAGAATCTTTTTGGTAATGCTTTTTTGTTATAGATAATCAGCATGGAATTTTCATGTCATGATTTTAAAAGAGTTACCATAATGTAATTAGAAACAGGACTAGTACAAGGCCTGAGAGATTAAACTCTTCTATAATGGGAATCTAAGCAAAAGCTATAGCTAACTTTGACGAAGAATCCATTCAATTACGTGAATGAAGAAATGCAATCTGGGAGAAAGGATTCCCAACAACGAAGAGAAGCACATACCCATAGGCAGGAAAACATATCTACATAAATGATCAAATATCCAAGCAGAATTTTATAGATATCAAGGCCACCATTATAAAAACTGGAAAGTATGCAACAAGTAACATTCACAAATTATGCCTTGAATGCAAACCCTAATGCTCATTTGCAACACAGATTTTGATTAAGATTCTCCATAATAACCTTAATTCGATTGGGATCCTAGTCCCCTTTTAACAAGCACTGCCTTGATTTCATTTGGGCCTGTTCAGCAATGATATGGACTTGTTATGTGCTTGTTTTGGTAAAGTCCTCCATCGACCTTCCACAAAGGCCTGTATGTATTGGATGAGGAGGATGTCTTCCTCTGGAGACCATGGACCCCTATTAAGTCCGATTTTTTAGCAGCAATGAGTGGTTACTGCCATGCTTTTGGTGTTCTCCTGCATGGTATAATTAAATTTTCTAACTTATTCCCTTTGACTACATCGATTGTGCTTTGTCTTCTCTCTATCAACCCAACAACAACAACCCCAATCAATGAAAATGAATTTCACTATCGTGATAATAAGCCAACGAAAAATCCCATCCCCGCTGCAATATTACTCAAGTTTATGATCACAATACACTAGACACGTTACATGCATGCTAGCTAGGGGTAGGTTAGAAGTCTTATAAACATTTATTTGAAACATTATGAAAGGATTTGGAAATAATTCCATTATAATAATAACATTTTTAATCATTTTTCAAGATGGATTGACTGCTTCTTTTCCTTGACATCACTTCATAAAACTGAATTCCTTGGTTTGAACTTGATCTTTCTAAGCTTTCATCTCGGTGGCTTGGAACATGATTGATTCAGTTGGTTATTCAACATACAGGCTCCCAGTTTGACTATAGTTGCACAAAATTGTATTTTATGTCTACTCTTTGGCATTGGTCATTCCTTGTGATTGTCATCTTTGGTATGCCTTCTTTTAATTGCAAGCTTACTCAAATTCAAAGTTGCATTGTAATTCTTTGAGATTTTCGTCTTTATGATGACTTCTTAGTTTCAATCTTACTCAAAATAAAAATAAAAAATGGCATATCCGGTGTTCAAGATTTCATTCAACATTAATTTGACTATTGGATCTAAGTTTGGGAATTGAGCTTGTGTGAGGGTTAATGAATCCCTCAGACTCTTATCATTTTACTATGCATATTACTTTGCTTTGATTGGGTTGGGACAGAACTTTGAGTAATCTAGAAGATTTGGTCCAAATATTTAAAGAAACATTTTAAGTATTGTAGAAATTTTCACAAAATTTCTGTAAAATATTTATAGTTCATCGAGTCTTTAAACTTACCATTTAAAGTCTTAAAGATCTACGATGGCTTGTACAATTTTCCCCAAAATACTGAAATTTTTCCATGCTAAGAAACTTTTCAGAACACAATACGAGAAATAATGATGTAACTCACTTCAAACTAAAAGCCTTCACAAAGAAACAATACAGTTAACTCACTGGGTTAACTCAACCATGCGTGTTAGAGTACTACTATAAGCTGCTTGAATTTCAACAACACAGGGGTCCAGAACACTTCAGATAGATGAAAAAGAAAAAAAGGCACATAAAATAATTCGACAAATACCTGCTCTTGTGTGTATATCGGACACAAATATGGATGAATCTTCAAGCTCTACAACACTAAAACCGATGCCAAAACCTACATCATTTACATAAATTTTAATATTTAAAGTAAACTTGGAAAAGAAAAAGACTCTATAATGTACACAGAAATAGAAGCTGGATTTCTCTTTTGAGCAAGATTAAAAAAATCCAAAGAGGAAAGCAATGATATATACAATGTATATAAGTCGACTGTAACCTCTATAGCTAAAAATTCTTACAATACAATCGATCTCCGGGCATAACATTTAATTCTGTGCAATGAAATCCCAATTCCTAACCTCAAACTATCCAATTATTGACGTCATGGAATGCAAGTACTACAACGAAATTACAGTGATTTTTGGTATAAATGGAAAAATTTATAGATGCCATAAAACGGTGAAAAAACTGCTTTTGGATTTGACCTTTACCATCCGGTCGAGAGGTGGGACTCCACCATAAGAGGCTAAACATAATACTTAACGGGTCTTAACCGTGTGACATAATAGTTAGGAGCGGTGGAATACAGTTCCATCTGACACGACACGTCGGTGAATATTGACATTTTAGGGGCAGTAAAATATAGAGAAATAGAATTAATATTAATAACATTAGAGCTAAACCGAACTTTAGAAGGTAGTAATCCGGTTTTGTATTCGTAGTTTGGGAAGGGTATTGAATGGAATAAAATATCAAAGGAAGACACCAAAATCAAATAACTATAGTATAGAGAGGCAGGTCTAAAGAAGAAAGAAAACCTCATTTTAATAGAAAGAAGAAAATCAAGTACAAACATTCTATTGCATGAAAAAACAAAGATTCTTTAATTTTCCATAGTAATGAATCAAATTCACATTATAATTCCCATTACCAAGTTGAAATTTTGAGTGTCGACCATAAGCACAATCTCAATGAGTGATTTCCACGAGTGAATCCCACTATTTAATCCGCAGATTTCAAGGCACTACACATTGATGTACGTTAAAAAAATGCCAATTTTGACATAGAACAAGTAGAGAGGAGGCTGTCATGCACAAATCTTATATGCAAAGAACATTAGAATGGAATCATGCACCAAAAAAGGAAAGGGAAGCCATAAAAAATGTTGGGAAGGTAGCGAGAAAAATGGCCACCACGCAAATTTGGAAGAATCCACGATGGGCCATGATGGGCCACTCCTTGGCATTTTCCTAGCAAACTATTCGCACCCAAAGCTAGAAGGAATGGATGACACCCTTCTGCATCCCAGAAAAAACCACCCACCTCAGACACATACTATACTAGGTAGCTCATACAGAGGAGGGGATGGCACTAGCAAGATGGTAGTGACTATGGTAACGCTTCACCAGAGAAACAACATGTATATGAAAAGATATAAGTACGCCATGATTCACACATTGGAATATGGCGCACACTTTGGGCGAAAGGAGAATAAAAAACACACAAACCTAATCAGACAACAAATCCTACATGCAGATACACATTGTAATAGCATGCAGATATATATATATATATATATATATATATATATATATATATATATAAAACAATAGTGAAGAAGGTGTGACCAACGAAGAAACCCCATGAAGGAAATGATGAATCATAATGCACCCGAATGTTGCACAAGCAAAAAACGAGGGGAAGTAAACACAAAACCCTAACGTTCAATCTGAGTAAGAAGTTGCATGAGAAACAACCATGCAGAAGATGTCTACAGGCGTACTTTGCTTTTTTGAAGACACGGTGATATCAACTGAACATTCGACAAAAGATGTCTTCAGTCCAAAGGGGTGAGAGCACTCAATACACAGTTGCGACCTCCCATGACGTCCAGTTCGCGTCTACAATTATAAGATTTGATGGGCTCAATACTCTTCAAATATAAAATCACGCTATAAAGTTTGTGCTTTCTAATCATTAACTGATTCATTTCTTACTAATGGAGATGAAGAACAATGTGTGCAACTATGATTTACAGAGGAAGAGATGTACATGAGGAGAGACACAAGTATGCTTTTTAACATATCTAAAACCCAACTAGAACCGGAGGACATGCAGGTGTTGCAACGCATGAAATACCATTAGTGGCAAGCAGTGGTGCAACACATGAAATCTTGTTAGTGGCAAGCGGTCTTGCAACACATGCAATCCCGTTAGTGGCAAGCGGTCGTGCTCGTGGTAGGATGTGGTGCCAGGTGGAGTACCTGTTCAAAATATGGGAAGAGACATATCAAATGAGTTACAAAGTACAAACGGTTGAGCTGTATATCTCATATTATACATTAGTATAGATATGTTGCATATTTTGATGGTTGAAAGTAACACCGACTAACCGATCATAGAAATGAATAACAGAATGTAACTAACACACTTAACTAATGAGATAACTATTTCTAACACTCCCTCTTAATCTCAAGGGTTACATTCTTACTAACACTCCCTCTTAATTTTGATACTCTAAAACTGCTAAAATTCAAATCTCATAAATGCACAAATGCAAATGCTTGTTGGTCTATGTCTCAGCCAAGCTTACAAACATTTAAGAAAATTTTCAAAAACTAAATTGGGTTTAGATTAGGGTATTGAGGCCTATTTCTTTCATCTTCATCTTCAAAGATAGAATGCTCTCCTGGATCCCAAATTTGATGTTGTTGTCGTCTTCTTGCCTTGCATTCAATAGTATCTTCAAGCAACTGAAATTTGTGGTTGACTATATTCTTTGTCTCATTGTGTCTCCGCCCAAAAATATTCCGCATACACTTCCATAATTCTTCTACCTCAATGTTCAACTCTATTCCTTGCATGTGTATGTTACTTAACTTCATTTCCTGGGGCATTTCTGCAATGCTAATTTCTGATTCTTGCCTTGTATTTTTGTTCATGTCTTCACAAATCCTTGGATTTTCTATCCATTCTTCTAGCATTCTCAACTCTTCATCATAATCTGTTAGCAATACATCCAAGTGTTGTTCTTTCTCAGTACCCGCACAATCTACAAACACACACAAATTTTCAGTTTCAAAAACATGAGATTCTTTGGTCTCGGTTGATGCTTCAAGCATGTTTTTGATGTGTAGGAATGGAATCTCCAAACACTCTACAAAATCTTCATCTTGTTTCTCATCAAATACTGCTACATGGGCAGTTTTATCTTCAATCGAATCGTCATCAACAAACTTTGTTCACTTCACTAAGTTAATGGCATCAACAATATCTTTTGTTGGATTCACCAAAGTTTCTTCATCATCAAAGGTTTCTACAATGGCAGCTTTACCAAAAACTTCATCATTCACTGGTGTATCTACACAGTGGGATTCACCTTCCTCTTCATGTTCTGTGGCACACAGAAGGTCTTCAATATTTTTCTCCTCTACTTTATCAAGGAGTTCTTCGACTTTCTTGTCTTCGTCTTCTTTCTTTGCTTCAAACATAGAAGCTTCTTGTAATTTACCAATATGCTGCAAAGTATTAATGTTTCTCCTCTTTTTCCTGTACCTCATCTCTAAAGCATCCCAAAAATCCTTTTCACTAACAACTTGATGAAATTTATAGAAAACACAATAAAAAACGTTTTCATCCACTGCTGATAAAATAAGAAGTCTTGTAATTGCATTTTTTTTGTTATGGGGATCCACAAAATCTTTTTGAACAAAGCGCCACAAATTTATTGAACAAAGCAAATCTTCCATTTTATTTGCCCAAATTTCATAATCCATACCTGAGAAAAATGGCAAAATTGGCATAGATCTTCTCAATATTTCATCTATCTCTTCATCTTCATTAGATTTATTCTGATATAGATCTTCATTGATCTGCTCGATATCTGTAGTCTGATTTTTATCTTCATCATCTTCTCTATTTATGACCCCAACTAGAATCTCACCATACATCTCTTCAAAATAGTCTTCCACTACCCTTTTATTTTCTTTTGCAAATTGTTTAATATTTCTCCTTGCTTGTTTTAGTCTTCTCTCCTTTTTCATTCAATTTAATTTTATAAACCCATTTCGGAATGTAACTAACACACTTAGCTAATGAGATTACTATTTCTAACAGTACCTAGACTGCTGCATTCAACTGGAGCCATGCAACACAATGACACTAGAGGCATGCAACACAACAACTGGAGCAATCAGAGTGACCCACTATAATATGCCTTGATATGAGGCCAAATAAGGCTTCGAATTTGGGGACTGGTCGAGAGGAAAAAATCAGTTTAAAACTTTGTTATAAAAAGCATTGTAAATTGCGCCAAGGTAATAAAATTACATCAAATCGATTTCTATAGTCCCTACTGCTTGCGGGAAGGGACTAATTCCAATTCCACATAAACCAGTAACCAATCAAAGTTTCCAAGTTCAGGAAAAAAAAATGTATCTTGTACCTCTTATATATCTCTTAACCCAATAGAAATGGAAAGTGCGCAGAGGTCACAATCAATTTTTTTTCAATTTATCATTCTTGGTTGTAATATCCCTTTTTCAAATTTTATTAAAATGCCCAATTTTCCACTTTTTTCCCAATTTCGACCTTTGACTAGTTTTACTGTTTTGACCTCCAAATCAACCCAAATGCTCCCAAATCTTCTGTAGGAGTGTATGAATGGTATTTAGACTTGAATATAAGGTTTAGGGATGTTTTATGGCCCTCCAAATACTGCTGCAAACTTGATTTGTATTCTGATCAATATATGTAATTTTGACTAGTAATTTGTGCATCAAATCCCCCTCGGGTAACACTACAAATGGCCTTCCAAATGCCTCCAAACTCCCACAAATTTATGAACAGAGGTATATAATGTGTTAAGTATGTGATTAAGGTCTCATATGCACCATTAATTGATTTTTAATACTGTTCTAACTCTCTCACATTCAACAGCAAAAACCCCCAATTCGACCCTTGGGGAAATGGCACTATTTCACCTCCCAATACAACTAAACTGAGTAAAAATGCTTCAAATTCTCAAGTACAGTACATGAAAATTGTAGAAGACATCCATGGCAATTTATTTATCACAAATATATCAGAGAATCATCCATACATTCGAAATCATCATCAATACATTGGCTCACAACAAAGTAGTGGGGAAATGGCATTGTTCTTCCATTAAAAATGAGATTTATACATTTCTACTTGGAATTTCGACCTGAAACTTTTTGGAGATGAAGAACAGAGTATTTGCTTCATATTAAAAAATAAATGGGGCATTATAAGCTCCCCCAAAGAGTACAATAGCTCACCAAAAACGCCCTCCCTCAAGGAGCACGAATATGCCTTCAAAACTGGAAACGGTGGAGAGAAAGTGCTGCACTAAACCAAACCATGAAACTTCCTGTAGCTGCTACCTGCAAATACAAACTCCATTAAAGCACCATGAAAGACCTGAGTGGCCTCTCCAAACACCAACTTGGATGGGAATCTTTCACCCTCGAAATTGGCTAAGGCAAGAAACTAGTCATCCACTAGCTCTCTCTTCACAAATGCAATTTTTCTCAAATCATCAAAAGCCATTCTCATACTTGATTTCTACATTTTATAACCAACATTAGCCTTCAAGGGGTCGAAATCCTCTCAATAGATTCAATAATTTTTCATTTAGAAAATATTCCTCATTTGCCACTTGTCTCCTAGTTCCAACCTTCCATCTTCTCCCAAATTCGAATTTGAGTCTCTTTAGATTCCTCCAACTCCATGAGCGCCTTCTTGAGCCTATTTTTGGGGCTGACATGTCATAATGGTCAGGTGTAAGAAGTCAGGTCTGAATTTTGTCATAAAATGTCATAGATGCTTCATTATTGTTGTCATAAAACTAGGGAATCTAGCCCATGTGTCCACTAGTCTCCAATTTGACTCTTCCTCTCCCATGGAGGTTACTATTCCTTCCCATTTCGACCTAATATGCTCAATGCCATGTGTTATGACTTACCAACTCACCCAAGAGTGTTCACCTTCCCATGAATTTGAATGGGCAAGAGAGAGCTGCCATGTGTCATTGAAAAATCAAGCTAGTGTGGGTCCCACCACCTCCATATGTCTCCAAAACCACTTGCCACCTAGAATTTCTCTTGAATTTATTTATTCATCATATTTATTAAATTCTTGAACCCTTCTAATGTCTAAATATCATTTATTAGTTTCCTTATTACCATCCCACATGTGCCCATCCAACCTAGGAAACTAGTAGGATTGATGGGATTGTCTTACTATGCACTTATTTGAATGGGGACATTACAGTCCTCCCCACCCAAGATTGCTTGTCCTCAAGCAATTTCAAATTTGGATGCTGCAAAATCTTCTCCTCTTCCCATGTGGCATCTTCATTTGGTAAGTCCTTCCATTGCACTAAATATTCTTTGATGATTCTACTCCTCAACCTTCTTTCCCGTGTCTTCAAAATCTTTTCCGGAACAAGTGTGAGCTGACCTTCATCATCCAAAGGAGGAAGTATTTCTGAAGTGATGATTTTCTGACCAAGAGCTTTCTTAAGACAAGAAACATGAAATACATTGTGGATTTTACTCCCTTCCGGAATTTCTAGTTCATATGCTACTTCTCCAACCTTCCGCACTACCTTGTATGGCCCATAGTACCTTGGTTTTAATTTTTCTGCTCCATTCTTTTTGAGAGATGTTTGTTTATAGGAATGCAACCTTAAATATACTAAATCATTGACTTGAAAGGTTCTCTCTTCTCTATGTCTATCAGCATATTGTTTTTGTTGATTTTGAGCAACCTGCAAATTGTCTTTCAAGAGCTTTAAAATTTCTTGGCTCTCTTCCACCCAATATTTAGCCTTTGGGGCTCTACTATCACCAAATATAATGTTAGCAAATGTAAGTGCATCATAACCATATAATGCTTTGAAAGGAGACATTCCTATTGACATATGATAAGTGGTGTTGTAGCAAAACTCACCCAAGTGTAGCCATTTTGCCCATGCTTTTTGCTGCCCTCCCACATAGTTTCTTAGGTATCCTTCCAACCATTGGTTTACCCTCTCTGTTTGTCCATCAGTTTGTGGATGATAGCTGGTACTTGGAGTCAATTGAGTGCCTACCAATCTAAAAAGTTCTTGCCAAAAAGCACCCATGAATCTACTATCTCTATCACTGACAATGCTCTTGGGGAGCCCATGCAATCTGAAGATTTCTTTGAAAAAAATATCAGCCACTTGTGCAGCACTAAAAGATGATGTAACAGCAAAGAAATGAGCAAATTTTGTCAACCTATCAACTACCACATAGATGCAATCCTTACCTAAGGATTTAGGCAATCCGGTGATGAAATCCATGGAAATACTGTCCCATTTTTGCTCCGGAATGGGCAATGGTTGTAATAGGCCGGCTGGACATGTAAGTTCTGATTTGTTTTGTTGACATGCTTTACATTCATTCACATACTTCTGAACATCTTCCTTCAGCCCCTTCCAAAAAAATCTTTGCCTCAACTGTCTATAAGTTTTGAAGATCCCCGGATGGCCCGCTAGTGGGGAATCATGTGCTTCTTGCAAAATTCGGTACTTGAGCTTGGAGTTATGAACTAAATAAATTCTTCCCTTATAATATATCATCCCATTCAAAATCCTATAATTATCATCCCCTTTGATTCCATCCAACACATCACAAGCAAATTTGTCTTTGGCATATTCAACTAGTAGCATGTTTTTCCAATCCTTGGCAATATCCATGAGAGAAAAGGAAGGCCTTCTTGACAAAGCATCTGCTACTATATTATTCTTTCCTTTGACATATTCAATATCAAAATCATAAGCTTGAATCTTGCTTACCCACTTTTGTTGCCTTTCATTTAGATCCTTTTGGGTGAGAAAGTGTCTTAGACTATTATGGTCAGTTTTCACCACAAACTTGCTGCCCACCAAGTATTGTCTGAATTTGGCCAATGCATGCATAATGGCCAGCATTTCTTTATCATAGATGGAGTAAAGTTTTTCATGAGGCTGCAACTTTCTGCTCTCAAAGGCTATGGGGTGTTGGCCTTGCTTTAGGACAGCCCCTATTCCTCCACCTGAAGCATCACATTCCACAACAAAAGGTTTAGTAAAATCAGGAAGTGCAAGTATGGGACAACTACTCATTACCTCTTTCATTTTTTGGAATGATTTTTCAGCCTCTTCATCCCACTTGAAAGCATCCTTCTTAGTCAAATCAGTGAGTGGAGAAGTCAACTTGGAGAACCCTTTCACAAATTTTTTGTAGTAGGTGCATATGCCAATAAAGCCTCTCAATTCGGTAATATTTTTTGGTGATGGCCATTCCAAGATAGCCCTGATTTTTTCCATGTGTACCTTCACTCCTTCTTGCCCAATAATGTGCCCAAGATACAGTAGTTCCTTCATCCCAAACTCACATTTTGATAATTTAGCAAATAAGGACTCTTCTTGCAAGATTTTCAACACAATCTCTAACTGTTGCAAATGCTCTTCCCATGTTTTACTGTAAATGAGAATATCATCAAAGAAAACCAAAACAAACCTTCTTAGTTGCTTGCAAAATATCCTATTCATACATGCTTGAAAGGTGGATGGAGCATTAGTTAACCCAAAAGGCATGACAAGAAATTCAAAGTGGCCAAAATGACATCGAAAAGCGGTCTTTTGCACATCTTCATCTTTCATTCGAATTTGGTGATACCCTGATCTAAGGTCAATTTTTGAGAAGTATTTGGCCCCATGTAGCTCATCCATGAGCTCATCAATCCTAGGAATAGGATACCTATTCTTGATAGTCTTTTTGTTCAAGGCTCTGAAATCTATGCACATTCTCAATGTTCCATCTTTTTTCTTCACTAGCACTACTGAAGAAGCATAAGGGCTAGAGCTTGGTCTAATGAGCCCCAACTCTAGGAGTTCTTGGATAGCTTTTTCAATCTCATCTCTAAACCTTTTAGGATGTCTATAAGGTGGTATTTGAATGGGTGAAGTACCCTCCTCCAAAACAATACTGTGCTCAACCCCCCTATCTGGTGGCCTACCATGTGGAAGGTCTCTAAAAACCTTTTCATATTTTTGCAAAAGTCTCTCTATCTCCTTTGGGTGTTTGAAAATATTTATAGTTGGCTTGGGAGATGTAATATGACATTCAGCAGCCCATTCTATATCCCCATGCCTCAATATAGATCTCATGCTATTGCAAGTCACTACTTGATTTGGATAAGTGTGTTGCCCTCTCACAACTCTTTGTACTCCTTTTGAATCTTGGAATTTCATTTCGAGAATTTGATAATTTACTGTATGCTCTCCTATTGAATACAACCATTGCACTCCCAAAACCACATTAGTATCAGCAACATCAACCACATAAAAACTATCAACAAAAGTATAGTTACCTACGGTGACTTGCAGCTTTGGAACCCATGTTTTGCATTGCATTGTGTTGTGACCAGGAATGACAACTGTGAAGCCATCAAATGGTTCAATAGGTATCTTTCTTTTCTCTACCATCTCTGCATCAATGAAGTTATGAGTGGCTCCTCCATCTACCAAAACTGAAGTTCTTTGTCCTTGTACCACACCTTTGCATCGGATAGTATGATAGCGAGGTACTGCTGAAAGCACTGCCATTCTTGCTTTGTCCGGTGAAGGCTGATTTTCTTCTTGTCTTTCCTCTTCTACTGCTGTCTCATATGCCTCTTCTTGATCTGAAATATGTCCATCTTCATCCATGCCCCCATCATACCCCTCATTATCAGAAAATACTTCTATGTATTGAGCCTTTCCTTTGGTACATTTGTGCCCCGGTGTCCATGGTTGGAAGCATGTGAAGCATAGTTTCTTTTTTCTAAGTTCATCCCTGTTTAGTCCCTCTTTTTTATTCCTCTCAAATGACTCTCTTTGCCAAGGTTTCTTATCATATCCATCCCTTTGCCAAGGTTTCTTTTCAAATTTATAGCTAGGCTTAGGAGGAAATCTCGTTCTAGGAAGCACATTTTGGAGATCCCTAGTCAAGCTCATTGCATCTTTTAATGTAGTTGGCTTGTGGGCTTTGACCAAACCTCTTAAGGGTTCAGCCAAACCTTCAGTGAACATCAATACTAATCTTCCCATAGATACATCAGCCACCTTGACTGATAATTTTTGAAATTCCAACATATATTCGGTAGGGAACCCAGTTTGCTTCAATTGAGCTAGTTCTTTGAAAGGCAATTCTGGATCTTTTTGTTCAAATCTTTCTAGTACCCTGTCAACAAATTCTCCATATGTTTTAACCTGATTATGACCCAAGGTTTTCAGCCCATGAAACCACCATTCATTGGCATCTCCTTTCAAATGCAAAATGGCCATTTTTAATGCATCCTCTTCCAACATAGGATTCAGCTGAAAATATACATCCAATTTTTGCACCCAAGTGTTAGCAGAATTTTGAGAAGAACCATCAAAAGTAGGAAGTGACATTTTTCCAATAGCACTATTCAATTCTTTGTTTTGGAATTGAATCCTATTGTATCCCTTCATTTTAATCTTTTGCATAGCATCAATGTAGTCACTGAGTGGTACACCTCTTTTACACTCTTCATTCAAATCATTCCAATCATTTACTAGTTTCTTGTAATCCAATTCAAGATTGGGTTCTTCTTTGGGTGTGAGAAATTTAGGTGCAGTATGCCTTTGTGTGCTTTGAAATTCATCAGGTCTATTATGAGGTCCTGTACTTGAGAAAATATGTTCATTCCCTTTCATCTTTTCCCCTGAGTGTGAACCACTATTATCTCCTATCATCCCTTTGCCTGAAAGTTGGCTACCCAACAATTCGAAACCTTTCATCATTTGTTTATTCATATCTAGCATAACCATGGTAAGTCCTTCAAAACATGGTTTTAAGGCTTCAATAAATTCCTCCTTATGTCTTAATTTTTCCTCCTCCTCTCTACCCATTGTTTTAGAAAAGAACTCTTTTTCTGCTACTATCTCTTCTTCAACCAAAACTTCTTCAACTACTGATTCAAAGGGTGGTGTTTTATTTTTTTGGCTTCTTGTTAATACCATCAGGTGCCAAGACCATGCTCTGATACCACTTGTAATATCCCTTTTTCAAATTTTATTAAAATGCCCAATTTTCCACTTTTTTCCCAATTTCGACCTTTGACTAGTTTTACTGTTTTGACCTCCAAATCAACCCAAATGCTCCCAAATATTCTGTAGGAGTGTATGAATGGTATTTAGACTTGAATATAAGGTTCAGGGATGTTTTATGGCCCTCCAAATACTTCTGCAAACTTGATTTGTATTCTAATCAATATATGTAATTTTGACTAGTAATTTGTGCATCAAATCCCCCTCGGGTAACACTACAAATGGCCTTCCAAATGCCTCCAAACTCCCACAAATTTATGAACAGAGGTATATAATGTGTTAATTATGTGATTAAGGTCTCATATGCACCATTAATTGATTTTTAATACTGTTCTAACTCTCTCACATTCAACAGCAAAAACCCCCAATTCGACCCTTGGGGAAATGGCACTATTTCACCTCCCAATACAACTAAACTGAGTAAAAATGCTTCAAATGCTCAAGTACAGTACATGAAACTTGTAGAAGACATCCATGGAAATGTATTTATCACAAATATATCAGAGAATCATCCATACATTCGAAATCATCATCAATACATTGGCTCACAACAAGGTAGTGGGGAAATGGCATTGTTCTTCCATTAAAAATGAGATTTATACATTTCTACTTGGAATTTCGACCTGAAACTTTTTGGAGATGAAGAACAGAGTATTTAATTCATATTAAAAAATAAATGGGGCATTAGAATCTCCCCCAAAGAGTACAATAGCTCACCAAAAACGCCCTCCCTCAAGGAGCACGAATATGCCTTCAAAACTGGAAACGGTGGAGAGAAAGTGCTGCACTAAACCAAACCATGAAACTTCCTGTAGCTGCTACCTGCAAATACAAACTCCATTAAATCACCATGAAATACCTGAGTGGCCTCTCCAAACACCAAATTGGATGGGAATCTTTCACCCTCGAAATTGGCTAAGGCAAGAAACTAGTCATCCACTAGCTCTCTCTTCACAAATGCAATTTTTCTCAAATCATCAAAAGCCATTCTCATACTTGATTTCTACATTTTATAACCAACATTAGCCTTCAAGGGGTCGAAATCCTCTCAATAGATTCAATAATTTTTCATTTAGAAAATATTCCTCATTTGCCACTTGTCTCCTAGTTCCAACCTTCCATCTTCTCCCAAATTCGAATTTGAGTCTCTTTAGATTCCTCCAACTCCATGAGAGCCTTCTTGAGCCTATTTTTGGGGCTGACATGTCATAATGGTCAGGTGTAAGAAGTCAGGTCTGAATTTTGTCATAAAATGTCATAGATGCTTTATTATTGTTGTCATAAAACTAGGGAATCTAGTCCATGTGTCCACTAGTCTCCAATTTGACTCTTCCTCTCCCATGGAGGTTACTATTCCTTCCCATTTCGACCTAATATGCTCCATGCCATGTGTTATGACTTACCAACTCACCCAAGAGTGTTCACCTTCCCATGAATTCGAATGGGCAAGAGAGAGCTGCCATGTGTCATTGAAAAATCAAGCTAGTGTTGGTCCCACCACCTCCATATGTCTCCAAAACCACTTGCCACCTAGAATTTCTCTTGAATTTATTTATTCATCATATTTATTAAATTCATGAACCCTTCTAATGTCTAAATATCATTTATTAGTTTCCTTATTACCATCCCACATGTGCCCATCCAACCTAGGAAACTAGTAGGATTGATGGGATTGTCTTACTATGCACTTATTTGAATGGGGACATTACATTGGTATTTGTAAAAAAAATGAAAAGGATACAAAGTTACAATACCTCTCTTACAGATTAAAATATCTGATAGACCTAACAGATCATATAGAATGGAATCGATCAGACACAAAAGAGAATGTTGTCTCTTAGACCAAACAGATGCAAACTAAGTTCAAATTTGGTTTCAAATCGAGCTAAGTCCACTGGTATTGTCCAATTGTGTGAATGATCTACTTCCCAGGAATGAAGCATATGCCAATATATCAATGTGTTTCCACCCACGGGTTTCCACCTTTGTGTGACAATGAAAACACTGTTCTCAATGTCTTTATTCGTTGTACATGTTTCTTTTCAACTATTACATGCATGTCACGGCATGTTACGAGTGTCTATGTGTTGTTGCCTTGATATGACTCCTGATATGCAAACCTTTCTAGATAGGATGCAAAGTAGTATTGTGTTCATGGATTCTTCTAAACTCCACTTACTAGTAGGTAGAATTCAAAACCTCACTTTGCATTTTAATTCAATTAACTAAATTTTATCAGTCCACTTTTGTAGACAACACCTCTAGTCACATAAACGGGTAAGCAACATCAAAAATCGACAAGCGGTATATGCCTTCCAGTAGAAGATCTTTTCCCTTAGATTTCCCTTACCCTCTTTATACCATACATCCTAGGAGCGTTACCACTAAGCTAGGAATACCCAAGTAGCCAAACATGCAATTAAACACTCCCTTGCCTTTATTTCTTTCAATTTCCAGAAATAGACTTGGAGCCGCAAGTTCCCCGTAGGATACCTTGTTATGACGTGGACTCCCATTGTCATAGAGACATTCAACATCGAATTGAGAAGCTGGGAAGCAACCAAGCAACATGCATAATCTAGTGACGTCCACATTTCAATTCTTCAACATGCATGGGGCAGGTGGTTTTCTCGTTGATAGTTTTAATTGTGCCCCTTCATGACATTGACCCATAAATTTGACACTTTCGCTCCCCATAGATCACTCTACAACAATATCTAGAATCCAGTGTTGTCCAAATTTCAATTTTTCAACATGCATAGGACAAGTGGTTTTCTTTGATAGTTTTTTTGGTGCTCATTTATCACATTGAACCATCAATTTGATTTAATTTCCATCGCAATTGTTCAAAATGCATAGAACACGTTAATTGCCAATTGGGTGAGCTATGACCACTTGTTGGTTGTCTATGTTTAACCGTCTCTTAGGGTGTTTTCTCGAGGCTTTAACGATAACTTTGCCCGCTAGTGCTTTTATAAGCTCTTTGTTTTTATAATTTCTAAGAACAATAGGCGGGGGGTTCTTTCCCTCTATTCCAGCTTGAAACAAAACGGTTTTCAAATCAAAAGAGTGCCTAAACTGCTTCAATTTCCATTTGCATGTGTTTTTTCGAACAAGGTTTTGAATTGTGTGAAATGAGCACATCCCATCACATCAATGACGAAGTCCTTGACATGGCCATTGATATGGAACACAACTTGGATCTGATGGCCGAGTGTTTGTTGTTTAAATGCATGATCTCAATCTCTCTTTACAAAAACCAAAATGTTTATGATTTTCTATGTTCCCATCCACCTAAGTCTTTCTAGCAATTCTCCATTTGCATGCTAAAATCCTTTATCACAACCAAAATAATGTGATACCTCTAAGATCTTCCAACTCTTCAGTCATACTCTATGCTAAATGTCACAATGTAATGTGCATGTCAACGGGCTCAATGTATATTCTAATTAGAAAAATTATTATGAATGTTTTGGCAGGGGGATACCTCCATGCTTCCCATTTTCTTTCTACTTCCTAAATATACTTTTATTTTATTTTTTATTATTATTTACAGTAGTCTAAATAATAGCCTATCTTTCCTAACAACGTGCTTCTATTATCTATTTGCATTTTCTCTCTACTTCTTAAATATACTTTGCTTAGTCTAAATAATAGCCTTTCTTCCCTAACAACGTGCTTATATTATCTTTTGCAAATAGCTTAAATTTTCAAAGATCATCTTTTCCTTAAGTTTAGTTTTAATGACGTGAAATAATGACTTGTAAATTCATATTTTTAATGATATGAAATAATGGCTTGTAAGATGACTTGGAATTGATGGCCAAGTGCTTGCTATTTAAATGCATGAGTTCAATGGCAAATCATGTATGGTTTTGTTGGAAAGTATTCACATGTTTGTCAAGGTTATGGTGGCTCTCTTTTATGCTTATTCTTCGATCTCTTGTATATGAAAAACAATGACTAATATGGAAGTGAAATGCAATTAGTGTGTGCTTGTTATCTAAGTGACTTATCACATGGTATTATGGTACGGGCACATGGGTGGTATGTGTTGTAAATAGTGCTAAGGTTGAGATGACTTGAAGTCTTGATGTCACGTAATGACAAACGTATGTAAACTTTGATAACTATGGCACTTGAAAAAAACTTAAAAATAAAGATTTGGTTTATATGGCACAAATACCTTTACAAGAGATCTCCTCAAGATTTTATGGGGACCATAAGGCCTATGGAGAAGGGAACTGAGCCACCAATGTACAACATTTATACTTAAATTTGAATAACACACGTGCATGTTAACTCAATGAGAAAAGACAACTTTAAATTGATATCTAATGATGGAGCTTTTGTACTAAGTTTTTAATTGATAATGCCCTAGCTAGTGTTGGTCATTTTGATCATTTGAAGCTAAACTTTCCTTAAAATGATGCATTCAAACAAATTTCATCGTTTTTTTTAGGGATGCTGATTTCAAGATGACACTATCAACACGGAAACCAAAAACCCTTTGGATGTTATTCTTGAATACTGGAACAAGTCAACACTATTATGTCAACATTGATGCCTTTCATAGTTCCCATCTCTATGACAATGTCATTGGGAGCTTGCTCCTAGATGAGAATTTGAATGCAAGAACTTAGGGCAGGGACTTGCTACTTAGCATCAAGTTTAATGACAGTACATCATTGTTTGTCACGTCACTTACTTTAAACGATAATCTCTAAAACCGAGAATTGGATCCATCATTTACCTCAATGCAATCTGGGCTTCAATACATGTGTGTCTTTACATCAGTGAAACATCACGTCTATAAAAGAATATCCCAACTTTATTACATATAAACATTTATTATATTATTATTATTATTATTATTTTAAATAACTTTTGATTTCATGATAAAACTATGAAATTTTATAAAATATATCTTATAATTTCTAACACACCATCTCTTTCAATATACAATTATTTTAACTTTAAATTGTTTGCCCTTATCATTTTTAATATAATTCTTTTACCCTTCTCTCATATATATATATATAATTTTGAAAGTTACAAACTTTACTTTTATACGATATAATTTACTAAATAATCAATATAATTTCTAATTTTTATAATCTTTTATATATATAGATATATTTGTTGTTTAAATTTAAATTATATTTCATATTTTATTAAAATAAAAATTAAATATTTTAAAAATATATTTATTTAACTTTAAAATTTTATATAAAAATTATTTATTTCATCTCACACCACTTTTTAAATTAAATGTTCACAACTTTGTTTAACATGATTTTTCAAATTAATAATATTGTTAAAATTTCAAATAAGTTAGTTTAATAAATTTCATTTTACAAGTTAGAATATATCGTTTTTTCATATTGTATAACAAATGTCGAAATAAACAATATTAATTATATATATATATATATATATATCTATATATCTATATATATATATATATAGATATTAGTGTTTATAAATGTTATTAATACTAATACTTACTAAAATTATAAGATATATTGCGTTTACTAATGGATTTGTATTTGTATTAAATTAAACCAACTATGATGCAAGAGCTTTTGCTTATGCACCATATATTTTACAATAAATTTATGGGATATTTTTATATTCTTATAAAACATTGACTTATGTATTTTTATTTATACTATATTATGTATATAAAAAATTATTAAATGACTTTTAGTTTATATTTTGATTTTTGTAAAATCTTGAACAATTGCTATACATTTAATATCTTTAATATGAAATATCTATTGCAAATTGGATACTTCCAAATTATAATATCATGTTTTTACTTGTTATTTTTTATGTAATTTTTTTTATTAATTTTTTCTTAAAAGGTTTATTATGGAGGTGTATTGCATGCTAAAAAACAAATTTATTAATTTTACTTATTTGATAAAAAGTAAACCAATACATTATAAAAATAGAATTTTAATTGGAAGATAGTATAATAATGAGATGGTATAATATTAAGACTTTCAAAAATTATTGACGAAGATGGTATAATATTAAGATTTTAAAAAATTATTGACTTCGGCATGTTCATTTGAAGCTTCAGATGATCAACGTTTTATTTAACATTAATAACAATGTTTTATTATGTCCCCGACATTTATTTTCAATCGGGGACATTAATCAGGACACGTTTTTCAAAATTTTCTGCTACATTAAGGTTTTTTCATAGTCTGTGTTAAATTTTGGAAATTACGCTATCGCGTTGGTGCTTTTCCTGAATGAGTTTCTGTGATCTGGTCACCGATGGATATGAGATTTATTGGGTCTTGGCCATTGTTTTTTAAGGCATTTGAGCAGTGAACTTGGAGGATTTTCGTTTGGGCGAGCTCCGTCTGTTGTTGTTTTTTGTTTTGGGTGTTTTTTTTTCACTACTTCCGCAATTATTTTTCCCCTTTGGTGTCCATGGTCTCTTTCGGTGGGGCGCTACTGGTGGGTTGTAGCTTTTTCATTCATTGGTTTTGCTAAGCTTGGCGACATTGTTTCTTTTGTGTTGTTCCTCTTCGACGTTTGGTGATTCGGTGATAAGTTTTCGTTTAATATGTTCAAGTTGATGCGGTTGTATTTTAGAGAAGGTATTCGTGGTTTTCGCGGTTTGCTTGGTGCTTGGTAATTGCATTGGGTTTCCCTGCAAGAGTTAGTTCGCACTTGCACAAGAAATCCATTCCTCAGCCCTAGTGAATTCGTGGTTGATAAGTAGTGATTTGATTCCTTCTATAATAAAGATGTGGCATTCCCCAGCTATCCTTTTTCTTTCGATCAACAATGGAAACAGTTTCACAAACTTGGCGGAATTCAAGGGAGAGCTCTTGGTAAACAAAGCAAGTCACTACCAGCAGGGACTATATATCATACTGAGGACTGGTCTGATAAAACTCTGGAATGGATATTGATGTATTTATAAACTTATTCGGGATGAAATACTGTATAGGAGAAATAAATATGACCACTATCAACCCCAAATATATAATTATGAGTTTTTATCGTTTTATAACAAGAAAGTCTCAATAGGAAAAACAATTGATACTTGACTCGAAACACAATTAAGGGACATAATAGAATATTCAATCATTATATGTGTAAATGAATTTAGATATATTTCATTTGTACTAATAACTCAGAAAAGTATAGTTCCAGGTAATGCAAGTGAATATATGACGACAACCTTAGCAGATTTTTAATAATCAGCTCATAACATTCTTGATAAATCATAATTGATATATGTGTTATTAGATTCGAGCAAGTAAACTGGGGAACTATTAAAACATAATAGCAGTCCGTTATCATGTAGACACAATATGCATTAACAACAATAGTGAACTTAACAAGAAAAAAAATGAGGCTTTATGGTTAACCCTTCTTGCAACCATAAATGGTATATGTCGATCTAGGGTAGTAAAATATATTGAATTGACTTGTTGAATATATATTAGTCCAATACTCACTTTTCAAGTACATAACTATATAACGTAACTACACTGATTCATTTCAAAACATATTCAATGGTGTTAGTATCATGGGTTAATAAAGTGAATATCTATAAACTTCATAATGTATATTGAATGTTGATTTATCTTACTTACATGCAGGAATGGTCTGGGTTCCCTAGGGAGGTTGTGATTCCTTGCAACCAAACTGCAAACTTCTTTCACGGAGAAGAAACCTTTCTAGAGATATCCCCAACGTAGTATGTCCAAGATCCCTTGGGTATTTATGACTTGTTCTTCCTTTTTTTCCCAAATCGTTGTGGTTTCCTCCTATGGAAGGTTGCACGACCAATTGGTGGGATGTTTCTAGTGCTTGTATTCATTATTTGGTTCATCATACTAGTATTGACTAACTGTAACAATTCCCATTTCATGTAGTTGTTGTTTGATGTCATCCACTAGGAAGGAAGAGATCATACTAGGGATTTGCAGCCACAAGTCAACCCAAAATGAGGCCGTTTTGCCATTTTTATCTCCCAAAAATTGTGTTGTTGGATTAATTCTTTGCTTTAAGAGGATAAGTTCCAGATGAGTGACCCATTCTTTTCTTCATAGAGGTGAATCAGTTCCTGGTTGTTTAGATAAGGGGCTTATTTTTGGTGTAAAAGAATAGCCCATGGCTCCATGGAATGAGTAGCCCACCTCCACCAATATTTTGCTCCCAAAACCTTACTCATAGTTTCGGGATCCCTAAGGAAAAGGCCCATCGAAATCTTTGTCTTGCATAAGGTCTCCCATCTCACAAGCGTCCATTTGTGATTATCTTTTGAACCCCCCCGAAGGAAAGCACATCTAACAACACAAATATATTTTATAACTGATTTAGAGACACCATTACTGAAAATAAATATAATTACATGGATTGGAGAACATATTTGACTAATACAAGTCAGTTGGTTAAGTTTAGGGGGTGTAGGGTCTAATTAGAGAGATTTCTAGAGAGCTTGGACAAGAGATTATCCCATGATGATTGTTTGAGAAGGAAATCAGAGAGAGGGGAACCTAAGTATTTGGGACGAAGGGAACTCATTTGGAAACCAAAAATACGAGTGATATTCCACTACTAACTGATTAGGATATTAGTGATGTGTGTTAAAGCATTTATTCTTTAAAACTAAATAATAAAAATGATTTTATATATTGGAAAACTACAATTAACTATTTTTTTTTAGAAGTAAGGCTCTATCAAGTACCGAGTGGGATCAAATCCATTTAGGTGGAAACCCCTTTTAGAGTCCTAAACTTGAGGAAAGGTTTACACCTCAAGGGATTTGGTTCCTCCCCGCGATTGATAGAGATAGAGTTAATATCGATATATGTTGGTTCCAATTGCAGTGGCCACATCAAAACAATGTTGCTTAAAAATCAAAATTACCACATGTTGAAATTATCTCATCCAAAATTTGAAAAAAAATATTTACGCAATTGAAATGGTGAATTGTAATAAAGTAATAATAATGTTCAGTGATAATACTTGTCAAAGAATGAAATGAAATTTAATGATGAATTACATATATATTACAAAGTGATCATTCTCAATATATGTCTTCTTATGCTTTTCTTAAAACCACTCCTACCCCCTTTGTCATCTTCTCATATCGATTATATGTGAAAGGAGTCTGAGTTAAAACATAATTCACCCTTAATACGAGATATTGTTCTAAATGTGAGACCATGTTTCTCTTTATTTCCAATATTTATAGTTTCTTTCTCTAATTTTAATCCTTGTGACTTGTGGATTTTCAAACCCCAAGTAAGTTTCAATGTAAATTTTCCTCATCTTCATCATTGTAACATTTTCTTCTATGAAATTTAATGATGCATTACATGTATATTTAATTGAATATTATTATACAAAATGCAAGTGTCACGTCCCCTCCCACGGACCCAATTCCTGGAAGGGAACATGATACCAATATGTGGGGATTTTACATAAACTCAGCCCGATTAATTAGATTCGTACGAATTAAAACCAATGTGTGCAGATGCAATTCAACAAACATGCACAATGGAAATAAACAAACCATCCACACACATTTCATATGCATACAACATATCAATACAATCATCAAATTATAAGATTTCAGAAGTAAAACACATAGACAGAGAAATATTATCTTTATGGTGAAACAGTCCCAAGCAACTAGCTATGTCTCCGCAACATCCCACCCAACCATAGGTCTCTGCCCAGCCTGTATTATTTCAGCACTCAAAGACCACCCCTGAGCTAGGCATGATTTCTACAAGGAAAAGGGGACATTCATACTCATACACATCCCAATAATCACTGCATCTAAGCCAAGCCAGTCCACAACTGGGTTTATCAGGCTAAATATGAACCCTCTTCATTTATGTATGCTTGTACTCAAGCCCAAGACAAAGCAACGGATACCCATCTCAACCCCAACATTCTCTTACACACAACAAACTCAAAAACTGGGCATGGATACACATTTCCAACAATGGGATTTACAAATAGGATGGCCATGGGTTTTCCCCAAATCGTGGGCACACCAAAACAGACTGTGGAAAGGGGAATTCTACCATGGGGAGTGTTAGTTTTTCATCATTTAATTCAATATGATCTAGGATCTTAATTGAGAGAAAAACATGTGCAGCATATCAAACACAAGAGACAAGAGACAAGAGACACAAAGAGTTTCACCGGGGAAAACCAAGAAGGTGAAAAACCCCGCAACTTCCTTAGAGATAGAATAAGCAACAATACAAGGATCACAAGGATCAAACCCAAAATATAGAAGTCTTCAGCAACATACTCCTCCTCCACTTGTGCACACTCCTCCTCTCTCTCACTAATGCAAAGTGAGTGAATGAGATAATGTGTCAAATGAGAGAGTCACGCTCTCTATTTATACTTTTACTTTCACTTGACCTTTACTCAACTAGGTCGGCCTAAAATTAACCACTTAAGATATTGTTGACTGGGTCAATCCCACTAGGGTGGTCTAATAACCCTTTAACCCACATGACTCATATAGGGCCGACCCCACACTGGTGGTATAATAACCCATCAAATATAAGTTGCAACACTTACAATATAACTTGCGACACTTGCAAGTACAAATGACGACACTTCCAATCGAAGGAATAATACATCTCCATTGGGGATACAATAAAGTACAAATGTAATACATACAATATACAAGTGAATATCTTCCAAAGTTACAAATACATCAACACTCCCTCTTAACTAGGAAGGTATTCTCTTAACACAAGTCATCAATACATATAGGCACAAGTCTTCAATTATGGAGCTGGATCACGGAGCATCATCGGCACTGCTGCTGTACTTGTCATCTTGATCACTGGTGCTATATCTCAATTCTTCTCATCATAGGAAGCTCTACAGAGCCAACCCTTTTCATGTTGGATGTAGGGCTAGCCTCCTACAGGTCTTCATCATCTCTAGCCATCCTGTGGAATCCTCATGACTAATTACGTGGATCAACAAAACCTCAAAAGAGCATCCCAAGAATTTTACGAGCTCACTGCTCAACCTGTCAGATCTCCCAGGATCTTTTACATGCAACTGCACAACCTGTCCATGGCCATGGAGTATCATCCTTATACTCATGATCATGTTGATCATATCATATCATCGTCCATGAAGCACATCCCAAATGCACATCATACAACACTTACACCACAGACATGGGAGAACACATCTACCACCATTCAGGGAAGGCTCCAGCCCTTACTTTTTCACCATGGGAGAACACATCTACACCTTTGTGAAAAATGGCTTCATCCCTTACATCTTCACCGTGGGAGAACAAATCTACACCTTTGTGAAGAATGGCTCCATCCCTTACATCTTCACCGTGGGAGAACACATCTACACCTTTGTGAAGAATGGATTCATCCCTTACATCTTCACCATGGGAGAACACATCTACACCATATGAGAATGGCTCAGCAATTACATCACAACCATGGAAGAACAAATCTACACCGAGTCAGAGAAGATTCAGCAATTACATAATGACCATGGGAGAACACATCTACACCATGTCAAAAATGCTCGGCAATTACATCACGACCATGCGAGAACACATCTTCACAATGTTGGAAAATCGCGTGTGCATCTGCGTCTTCCGGACTCATCACACATGATCCAACTGATCATGTAATTCATCCACCTGATGCATATAATCACATATGATCATCCTGATCATTGTCATAGCATCGTCCTAATGCGTATTATCATCGCATGATCATCCTGATCATATACACTGCATCATCCTGATGCATATCATCATAGCAGAAATTGGAGCATCGTCCTGATTCTCATCACACAGCGCTTACATCCACAGCCATGGGAAGGATCCTCCTACCACCATGCTTGGAATTGTAACATCCTGAAAATACCAAAATAAAAAAAATTATATAATAGCAATATTTATCAAAGTCATTAATGCAGAACATATAAATTAACTTGATTTCTTAACTAAGATAATTAGTAGCAATGACATGTCATACTTCTCCACTAAATATGATTTAATTGTATTTGCTACTTTAGATTTAAGCGGATGTTAATATCTTGAATGAAAGATCTTTTATGATTGTGAAATAATAGTATAGTTTACAGATGTGTTTAAGTTCTTGGATATTATTGCATGCTTTTACAGTTTGTACTGTTATGATATTCATGATGGAGTGTTGACAGTTTGTTTGTATGTTGATGAAGGGGTCCTACAAGGTACCCTGGAGTTTACTTAGCTACGTTTAGCTAAGGCATTGAATCTTGTTTCCATGTGCAAACCGCAGGTAAGAAATCTTATAAGACAACATAAGTTAAGACTACTTGTGTCTTTCAATTCATCATCAATGTAAAATTAAAATGCTAAGTACTTCCTTGCATCACTAGTTACTGGAGGTATGGATACATGGTTCTAATTCTAGTTTATGTACTGTCTCACGAAGCTCTTCAAGGTTATCATTCCATGTTGTCCAAAAGTTCTTTTATGATTCTACATTCATTGTCATAAGACTGCTGTCATTGATATTAAAACAACGATACTACTATCTATTAAGTATGCTATTGTGAATCTTGTAGAAATAATGATTACACCTTCGAACTATCATCAAACTTGGCATCTACAAGTCTTAGACTACTCTATGTCATGTATTTATCATTTCAATACACAGTTAATACATAGAAAGTATAGTGATTATTGCTTGTGCTCGTGAACTTAGTAAAAGAATGAATATCATCCTTATTTAAACTATACTTATAGTATTACATTTGTCGTTAGACTTCGTAATACATAGCTAACATTTCTAATATGTTGTACGTATGATGATTATGAGTAAATTTATTTATAATGGCCTAAATTATAGATCATGTCAAAAGATAATAACCTAAAGCTGTTCTTTGACCTCTCAGTCTATCCTCTTCATAAAAGATCAGTAATGTTCCCCACAAAATAGAAATATCACTCACTTTTGGGGTACCTTTTAAAGTGCTTAAGAGACAAGTTTTGATAATGAGTCTAGGATGAGCTAGCAATCCATAGGTGTAAGATAGAAATTTTTGAAGATCATAGTAATTAAAGTGGGTCTTAAGCAACTGTTCTAATGATAAATTAGAAATCTACATGTCTGAATTAAATACCATATACAGAATCATAAAAGAAAGTGGTTAAAAATGATATAAAGAATGCTTTAACTTTCATTATAAATTTTCAATTTTCAACAATAATTGAAAGAGAAGGAGAACTATAAGTATTTATTTTTAGAGCACTTCCCTTTTCAGATAATATTGCATGAGCTGATTATAAGGTTATTGTAATAAAACTGCAAAACCACTTGTTAGATGATTCAAATTTATTCAAAACAAAAACATATGTTCAAAGAAAAAGTCATATGGAGTTTAGGAAAAAAGGGAAAAGAGTCTTCCTTTGTTAATTTACAAAATTTTATAAGTTGATCATAATAATGAATTTCCTATAAAAATGAAATCAGTTGTTAAAAATGACTCTTATTATTAAAAAACAAAAATATATTTACATATATACAAATGAAAATAACCAAAATAATTCAAGAACCAGGAGAAGGAGGAATGACTTCCTCTTCTACCAGCTCCATTTCCTTCTGTTGTAAGGCATTCTACACAAATCTTGTTTAGATATTGGTTGATGATAAAGTCTAAGTCTTTGTCCATTTACAACAAAAGAAATTTGTGAATCATCAATTGTCTTAATTTTAACAGATCTATTGTCAAAAGCTGTAACAATTTCATATGGACCCATCCATCGAGTAGTTAGTTTACCTTTAAATTTTTTGTCCTTGAATAAAAAAGTAATGCCTAGTCTCCAGTTTTGTATTGCTTCTGTTTAATGTGTCTATCATGCCACTTTTTATGTTGGTTTTGAATTAAAATTATGCATTGGACAACATTTTTCCTAATCTAGTCTAATTCATTTATCTACAGGATTCGTTGTCTTTGTGCTTCGTCTAGATCTGTCCATAACTGTATACCCATACAAAAAGTTTTAACTTGAAATTCAATAGGTAGAAGAACTTGTTTACCATAAACAAGTTTATAAGGTGTGTGGCCAGTGGTGTTCCTCCAAGTTATTCTATAAGCCCATAAGGCTTCTGGGAGCCTGTCTGCCCAGTCTTTGTGGTGTAAATGAATAGTTTTAGGTAAACTGAGATCCTTGATCAGTTACAATTCCCCTAGGTACACCGAATCGGGTAAATATTTCTTCATATATAAACTCCACTACATATTTCTCTATGGATAGGAATAAGGCTTTGTCTTGTACAACTTGGTGACATAATCTGTACAGACTAGGATGTACTTCTTCCTGCAAGCCATAAGGGAAATTGGACCAACAAAATATAGATCCTATTTTTCAAAAGGCTCAATCACAACTTGGGGTTGTAAAGGCATCTCATCGGATGGCGCAAGTCTACCCATTCTTTGGAAACTATCACACCCCTTGACATACTTGGCAACATCTTTGAAAATGCTTGGCCAATAATACCCAAAGTGCAACACTTTGTATGTTGTTCTCTTGTCAGAAAAATGCTCGCCACAAGGTCCACCATGACATGCATGCAAGATCTCTTCCATCTCATCCTCTCGTACACATCGTCTAATAATAAGATCCGGGCCAGTACGAAAGAGATCATTGTCAACCCAAGAGTAACTAGAACTATGAACTATGATCCTACATTTTTCGGGTGGGGAGAGATGGTTTGGTAGCTATCCAGTTGCTAAATAATTGGCTATGTCTGCAAACCATGGGGTTCGAACAGACACAGCGAACAAATGTTCATCTGGGAAGCTATCATCGACAGGGCTAGCATTATTGTCAATTTGAATTCGGGACAGAAAATCTGCTACGACATTCTCTCGACCGGGATGGTCAACAATGGTGATGTTAAATTCTTGTAACAAAAGAAGCCACTGAGTCACTCTTCCATTGGTGATAGGTTTATTCATTAAAAATATGATGGCAGAGTGGTCAGTTTGTATAAAAATTTCATATCCTCTGATATACTGACGAAACTTGTTGATGGCATAGACTACTGCTAGAAACTATTTTTCAGTAACAGTGTATTTCGATTCTGCAGGAGTCAAATTTTTATTAGCAAAATAGATGGCATGTGATGTTTGTCCCTCTTTTTGACCTAAGACTGCCCCTATAGCTATGTCAGAATCATCAGTGGATATATGGAAGGGAAGGGACCAATTGGGGCGCTTAAGTATTGGTGCCACTAATATCTTTTCCTTCAAAGTTTCATGTTGACAAGGTTCAGTCCATTGGAATTATGTGTCTTTCATGATTATCTTGAACATAGGTGTGGCTATCTTAGTGAAATTTTCAATAAAACATCTATAATAGCTTGCATGTCCAAGAAAACTTCTTACTTCCTTCGAAGTTTTTGGAGGAGGAAGATTAACAATTATTTTTATCTTGGTAGGATCCACCTTGATACCTTGAAGAGAGACATGATGTCCCAGAACTATGCCCTCAGTTAGTAACATCTTACATTTTTCATGACTAAGAGCTAAGTTCTTTTCTTGGCACTGAATAAGAACTGTTTTGAGGTTATCAAGGGCTTCTTGGAAGATATTGCCATAAACTGTAAAATCATCCATATAAAATTCTACACAATCATGTATAAGGTCAGCAAAGATTCCTAGAACTGCACGCTGGAAAGTAGCAGGTGCATTACATAGGCCAAATGGTAACACTCGATAGGCATATGTCCCCCAAGAACAACTAAAGGTTGTCTTTTCTTGATCCTCAGGTGCTATTAGTATTTGATTGTATCCACTATACCCATCAAGGAATGAAAAATAGTCTTTCCCTGATAAGGTATCTAACACCTGATCGATGAAAGGCAAATGGAAGTTGTCCTTAAGAGTGGCCTTGTTCAACTCTCGAAATTCAACACAGATACACCATTTCCCTATGACTTTCTTTGGAAATACCACCAGAGGAGACACCCATTTACTGTTAGAAATTGGGTAAATAAAATCGACGTTAAGGAGTTTTTGTAGTTCATCTTTTACTATATCCTTTAAGGTTGGATTCATTGTTCTCTGGGGTTGCCTAATAGGAGGTATGTTTGAGTCACTGTAAATGTGGTGGATACAGGTATCTGGGTGTATACCTTTCATATCAGTATATTCCCATGCAAATGCTCCAGTTTGACTCTTGAGAAATTTTAGTAATTGTTTTGCTAAATCTCATCTAAACCTGCATTTATATGTAGAAATTTGTCAGAACTAACCTCACAAGGTATGGTATAAGATCCTAGATGTTCTTCGATTGCGAAGACACATGGTGTACTCGTAAATGTTGAGAGGCTAATGTTTTCTTGAAATTCATCTCCAAAGATCTTGTCAAGTTAGGAAAAAGACTGAGGAAAGTCTATACATGTTGTGGAATAGATAAATTGATTCAACACATTCTAGGTATTTTGTTCTTGAAGTGCCCAGGAGAAATCACTAACAAGGGAAAGTTCTTCCAAGTTCTCATCCCCGAAAGGACAATCTAACCAAAATAGGTTTTCAATTACTTGCTGAGCTGGTGGGTATAAGGCTAGTTGTCTTGTAGATAAACATCAAAGATAATTATCTCTCCATCCCTACATCCTATAAATGCATTGGCAGTAACCAACCAAGGTCTTCCCAGAATAAAGGGGTGACCTTTGGAAGGGTCTTTTGATTCTATGACCATGAAGTCCATGGGATATTCCCATGAAGCTCCTGATACAGCGATGTCATCTAAGATCCCAGTAGGTTGAACCATAGTGCGGTCTACTAATTCTAGCATTGTTGGGGTGGGGTGGAGGAATTGTCCTAAATTGAGAGTTTTTAAAACTGTGGTAGTCATCAAATTAATAGCATCTCCTAGATCAATAAGTGTATTTCCTATGGCGGTGTTATTGATGATAACAGTCACCACAGGGTTTCCTGTATTTGAATACTTTGAGAGTCTAGGTTGGTTTGCTATACAATCTGACATTTCTCCTATTACATGAATCGTCGGAGGGTCTTTTTGTTTTCTACCTGGTATCTTAATACAAAGTTCCTTTATTACTTTACTATAGATTGGGATATCCTTAATGGCTTGTAACAAAGGGATCTTAATACAAATATTTTTCAATTCGTTAATGATATCATACTCTGGAAAAGTTACAGGTTTTTCTATTACTAGACTCTTCGGATATGGGGGTGATATTTCTCCCGTAATTACTTCTCTATGTGGATGGTTGTGTGTTTAATATTTAGGAATAACCACATCTTCAAGAACAGAATCATTCAAAACTTCACTAGGTATGTTTTCTTCGTCATTCTCTTTTGGATAACAACTGATGACTTGGGCTGATCTTACAAAACTCTTCTAGCCCGCAGTTGAATCTCATATATTGGTGCGGTCGAAATGGCATATGATGGAAGAGGTAGAAACCCAATGCTATTAAGATCTTGGGTTGGTTTGTTGTTAGGATTTGGTATCGGTTGTGCATGTAATATTGTGGGTCTTGGAGGATTCATATTCTGGAAATGGTGAGGTTTATTTGGAATAGGGGGTAATGAAGGAGGTGCAAATCCAGGAAAAAGTTGTTGAATATTAGGTGGGTAAGGATAGTTAGGCATAGAAGGAGGTGTTTGAGCATAAGTTTGTCCTCTCCATCCTTGTGGCCATTATAGTTGTTGGGAATTCTGAGGAGGGTACTGAAGTGGCCAATTTTTCCAACCTGAAGTGTTCCATTATTGAGAAGGTTGATAAGGATAGTAATAGGGTGAAATTTGTGATGATGGATCTTGATATGATGATTGCTCTCTAGGATTCCAAGGCATCCTAGATGATTCACCAAAGTTTCCACTCTTATACACAGCTTGCAACCCAGGCAATGATGGACAATTATCAGTCGGATGTCCTTATGTACAAAGGTGACAAACTAAAACATTGTTCAATGGACACTCTCGTTGGGGATGTTTAGTCATACACCTAGGACATAAAACACTCATTACTGCATGCTCTTCATCCTGTCTCCTTTTAGCTTGCAGTGCATCTAGTTGAGAACCCATGGCTCCTAAGATATCTCTTTTGAAGTTTTCCAATAAGTTTCCCAATTCTACCCTTGTAACTCCACCAGGACCAGATGTTTTTCCTTTTAGGTTCCTAGCATAAGATTCTCGAAAGTTTCTTCCTCTTTCCCTTTGCTTCTAGAGTAATTCCTACATAGCTCACAAATCTGTGAAAAGGGCTTATGAGAGATGTCTCCTGCTTCCATGAGATTAAGGTTTTCTAAGAATTCTTCTAAGATTACCTTGAGGAAGAGTGTTCTTACTGCATCTTCTCGAAGATCACTATATTTGGATTTATGTAACACATAGTTAAATCTTTCGAGGTAGTCTTCTAGGCTCTTGTCTTCAAGCTGTTGTATTTTAAAAATATCATTGCGAGAATCTTTAGGTTTACAGTAATCCTAATATTTCCGTAGAAACGCAGTCTTCATGTCTTCTCAAGTTCTAATACTAGATTCTCCTAACCCCATGAGCCATCGAAGAGAAGAATCTTTTAATGTGGCAAGAAAGAGTTTTAGCTTTTGGGAATCTTGTAGGTAATTATAACTCCTACACAAAATGTCAAATTCGAATAAGAATGTATCCGAATCCTCACTACTCTTCAAATAGAAGGTTGGTAGTGAGGAGGGAGGGATGTTTTTCATAGTTACATCTTGTGCAATGTCTAAGATAGGGAACCCGAAGGTACCTTCAATTCTAACTTCTCCTTCTTCTTCATCTTGTCGAACACAATCTTCATGTTCATCCTCCATGAAGATTCGATTTCCAAAGAGAGAATACTTAGGTGGATCCTTTATTGGTGAATATGGGATATCCCAACGTTCTGTTTCAAGGAAAATATTTTTCTTTTTGGAGGAGAATTACCAGCTATGTGGGAGTCCAGTTTTGAAGGTCCTACCATTGTTGTTTCAATCTGTGAAATAACTATGTTCACAGAATTCTCAAAAAGAGCATCTACTTGTGCAAGATCAACAAAATCTACTAAGTTTGGACTACCTACTATTTAAAAAGTAGTGTCTTTGGGTTTTTGAACTAATGGAGGGTTAGGAGGTTTCGAAGTTTTATCCTTTGGAGTTTCCTTTTGTCTAAGTTCAGACTCAATATGAGCTTGAGGTTCCTATGGAATTTCTTTATGAACAGAATTTTCTGATGTCCCTATGGTTTCCCCTAATTGATTTCCAAAAAGGATTTCCTTTTCTTTCCAAGTAAGACTATCCCCTTTAGGTTTCTTCCGATACCTTTCTGCTGAGTTAGTAATTGGGGTGGTAGACCCCCCGTACAGGTTAGTAGGAATTTTAGCAGGTATTTTAGTAGGAAGGCTAGTTTTAATAAATATACCTTGTGAATCTCTAGACCTATTCATGAAAACAAACTATAACTTAAATAAACTCTAACTGCATTAATACTACTGTTGGGTTTTGTGGATGCCTGTTATAATAGATGCGCATGTTCTTACCTCTCGTTTTACCGCTCACCCACCACTAGCCTATTTCTAAATTTCAAAGTGAAAAATTCAAATCTATAACTAAGTTTTAAAGGAGAGTTCTACCTATCTACAACTCCTCGGAAACGACGCCAAAATGTTGAGGTGTAATTACTGTCTTAAAGAATCACCAAAATATTTAATTATCGAACAGGGTTGGTAATATTAGAGTTGTGGCACAGTATATGCTGAGGTAGAATGGGGCCTGAAGTTTCGGCTTGGCAGACCTTAGAAATGTTTAATAAATAAAAGATCGAAATATCTTTCAAAATGAAAAACCGAGTCAAACTTCAAAAAAACAAGGAAGGAACTAATTAAACTTAATTTAAACCAATAGATCAGAATAGTATCAAGCTATACTACTTTACTCTAGGATCAAACAATGGAAAAAGAACAAATACTAATAAAAAAAAAACTATTTTTTATGAAAATGGAAACTACTTAACTTAAACAAAAACTACAAACTACTTAGTGAATTCAACAACTATTTATGCGTTCAGTTAACACTTCAAGACTACACTAAAGTACCTAATTCCATTCTCCTTGATGTTGTACGTCAAATGTGATAGGAACTGGGGTGAATGTATCGTAATGAATTTCAAATGTAACAACAAAACAAAATGAAAGTAAATCTAACCTAATTTCTACAAAGTGATGTAAACTACAAAGAGGCCAATTACAATTAACTTTAAACATTATCATCTATCTTCTATCCATAAGCAAAATGATATAAAACTTAATGAAATCTAGAAGCAAGTAGAAAACTTAATAAAGATATTTATTTGAACTGAATTTGATTTGGAAGCAAGTATAAAACTTGATAAAGATATTTATTTCTGAACCAAACTCTATTTCATGAACATCTTCATTATTTGTGTGAATGGAAAAACTGATCCTATGCTTTACAAATAAACTATCAAAAATTAAGATAACTTGGAGAATGAAATTATTAACTCTAATTCAAAATAAACCTTAAGAACATATAATAAACTATGCTAAGAATGAAACTGATAAATTCTAGAACATTAACCTATTGGCAAATCAAACATGAATAACATAACTTGAAAAACAGTTAAAACAAAGTTAAGGAGGATGAGAAGGAAACTAAGAATGATGAAAAAATGTAATTAAAACTCTATGTAATGGGAAACAAGATCTTGATTACATCTAAGACCTCTAATTAAAAGCAAGAAACATTACAGTTGAAAAGCCTTAGAAACTAAATTCTTAATGAGCATAAGAAAAATGCAGAAAGGATGAAAGTCCAAATGATGATCTAGATGGCTGTCCGAATGACATTCCGGATGGAGGAAAATGATTTAAACTAGGGAAAGAAGCAATTTGGATGATCTTAACTACCAATTGGATGATGCATATGATCCTACAGTGAAAAGAAGTCAGTGAGAAGACTGTTGAGAAGCTAAGATAGCAAGAAATAACCTATTCTAATAATAGTTTAAAGAAATAAACAATTTCTATGGCTTAATCAAACAAAACTAAGATATGAATAAGGCTAACCTATAGCTACAGGAAAGGAAGTAACATAACTAATTATAATTATAACTAAACCTAAAACAAGAACTAACTAAACTCTATCTAATTGCAAAAGACTGAAAGCAAACTATAAACACTATGCTTGGTCGACCATTATCAATTATGGAAAAGTAAACTAAGTTAGCAACAAAATACAGATTACAAAAAAATAAAGAAATGACATATACAGGAAAACATCATTAATTACATATACTGGAAAATGAACTATTTACTTGCAGAAAGAAAAATACAAAAAATATACAGAAAAACCTCCAGTTGATGAGGGGCCTTTCCCAACAATGAAATATTGGAACTAAATCAACTTAGTCACCAACAACATAATATTAACAGTAAAATACAGGAGCTTCCATTAACTGAGAGAATTATACAGTGTTTCTATGAACTACTTGAGAGCATAAATGCCTATATCTATTGTGCTATATGTCGTCTATGTCCTCTACATTTCTCCAAAGGAGACGTCTATTTATAAATTTACAATGGGGATGAGCATGTGTTGTCGAACTGTGAGAGCAAGGAAGCGAATATTCTAGAGTGTTGACGTGGGGAGAGTCATGTGCTATCAAGCTACGTGAGCAGGGAAGCGAGTCTTCTAGAGCGTTGACTCACCAACCATAACCCCCACATTGCTAACAGAACCCATATTTTTGTCTTTGTCTTTAATGGGAAGGAATATGCCAACCGATGATTCTGCGTGTTGAATGAAGGGATGAACGATGGACCAGATGCGGCTCAACATTTGCAACATGAACACAAGTCTGAACGGAGGTCCGTTTGAAGCTTATAACCTGCAAGCCGAAATCTATTTTCCAAGCGAGTCGAAAAATATCAAATTAATGTTAATAAACCATGAAAATAATGATATTGAGCCAAAATTCACATGATATGTAAATACGATCATACCTGGGTCTGATTGATGGTCTGAATGGCAAGAAGAGTGATTTATTATATCAAAATAGTGAAAATAACGCCACTCAGAGTATATTTGGTGATAAAAAATGGACACCAACAATTTCCTAACAGGCTGCAAAATATTCATGAATCAACTTGTCAACAAAATGCATATATAATTAAACAAAGAGCCAACCAAGATTAAAGGTCCCGCCTAACACAAATGCACATCTAGAGAATAGGCCAGAGGCGAACAAAAGTTGAAATATCTGGATATTACACTCATCATTTAACAAAATATTCATGCTTAAAGACATTGAATAATTGCTAAACTGTTGCTCAAATCTTTTATTTCATGAAAGATCAGTAGAGAGGAAAAATTGTGGAAATACAAGCTGCTAAAGTCAATGATCTTAATCTCTGCAAAAGAATTACATCCACTCCTCCATTAGAATCATGAATCCAATGACCAATTTCCCTTCACTGAAAATAATTACAATATGGAATGTCGACCATGGATGGCTCAACCCTCTCCCTTCCTGAGAAAATTCGCTCCCCTTTTTAATGAATTCTCCACCTCCTTTTACAGCTTTCGGGAAAAAATAAGGTGAGTCCATTATATGCTTCTTGGCTTGATTTCTTGAAAATATCATTTTATTCACTTGTCGTTCCCCCATTAAAATAATGAACCATTTTTCCCGTGCCACAAAATTATCACAATAATACAAGAATATTATATCTTTTTTCCATTTGGACTAAACATGCCAGGTCATCTTTGCAACATTATGTCATATAATAGAAACTAAATTCATTTAAAAAAATACATGAGTTTCAAAATAATAAAAAGTAAATACCTTTTATTATAAAGAATAATATAATCCATGTAATTTATGTACTCTCCATACCAACTCATATTATGATGTTCCCTTTTCAATCCTTTTAAACCAACGTGAATCCCTCCATTTAATAAAGGTAAAGTCCTTTCTTCATAATAAGATCTCTTTGGTATATTAAACCTTTGGTCATATTTGTGAACCCATCACTTGAAATAAAGTGTGCTTGTCTTTTTTAAATAATGCTTGGGAATTTGTGCAAGAATATTCATATAATAATCCATAATTTTACCCTTTATCAAGTTGGAATATATGGATGAATTATAATATTCATAAAAGCATTAGATTTTCACTACATTCATTGTTAATGAACATTTTTAAATGTAAAAAACAATGCTCGAAATAGTAGCTCCAACCAACCAATTCTCCGAGGCTTTCCTTTCTTTGTAGTGTTGGCGATATTCATTTGGTTGTTTAACGGTCGCAAGGAAGGTGGTTTTAAATTACCACTTTTGGGAGACTGAATAAATGAGAGCCTACCACATCATATTACTGGTTTTAAAATTGAGGCTCACGTGCCTTTGATTATCCCTTGTGCAAATTTTCAAGCCTGAATTTTTGCTAGCCTTAGATCTAGGATGCTCATGGTTTACCTTTTTCCATATTTCTTTGATTTTACATTATAATGATATAATATAAAAGGAAAATTATCTTTTTTCTTGATATTATATTCAATTCACAAATGAAATATGTGAATCATACCATCCAAATCATCAACCTCATAATTATAATTTTAGCAGGTAGCTAAATGCCTAGTTTATAAGGCTCAACTGTTCATAAAATGAACGTGGTCAATACTAGTACCAACAACCTCTACCAACATTGTACAACTGGGGTTTCAGGATGCTTTGTTCAGCTACTCTGACGAGTAGCTTTGGCTATTATCTGTTATCACGAGCATCCTCAGGAATAGCTCTTTGTATGATATATGTACTGAAAGCCATAGGATTCAGATTTAGTAGCCAGTATCTATTGAAAGCTTATGGGCTTCATATTTTGTATCAGTGCCACTTTTTTGTATTTTATCAGACATGATGATATATATACAAAACATTATTTTGCAGTTTTATATACTGTTTCTTCTATGATGATTTGGGATCTTATGGATGTTGGCCTATACAATATGAGTAGATTACATGTTATGTCATTTTATGCATTTTCTTGATAAAAATGTTTATGAATGTGCGATGTACCAATCTAATATGAAATTAGTTAGGGAATCAACAATGTGTTCATGTTTCTTGGAATGTGTGTGTATTGAATGGAATCAAAGGACCTCTCCAAGAGACGTACTCACCAAAATAAGCGGAGTAATACGAGGTCATGGATAGCGTATACATGGTTGATATGGGAGACCACTAAGTGTGAATCAAGGTAGATAACAAGGTTGTCCACAACCAAGGAAAAAACGTCGGTCAATAATCTAATCACCACATGATACTCTGCGGCATTGTTGGTTGCAAAACCTAGGAAAGTTCCTCCTGAACTAATCAGCTCGATGGCAGGGGAATAGAGTACCCATGCTGCTGAATCAGGGTTGTAGGTGTTTCATCTAGCGTTTTCTACGAATCCAAAACAAGTTTCCATTTGCACATCTAGGCAGAACATGGTATTAGCACAATGATAAGATCCTAACACACTAAAAAGAAAGTGTCACACCAAACAAAACACATGTCATGTACAGTATATACAAAGTACTAATGCATAATGATTTAGGCATAGTATCATTTTAGGTAGATCCCATTTCGAGGCTCCCCCAAATATATCCTATCATAATCCTCTAATTCATAAGCTCCATTTTCCAAAACACATTTTACCACATATGGAACATGCCACATGGACTCAAGTTTTCGTGCCCCTAGCTTATCATGTTTTTGGTCATAACGACCAAATCACCTTCGTTGAAGATACGAGGTTTCATCGATTTATCATACTGGGCCTTGATGCATTTCTTATGTGCTTCATTATCCAGAGCTGCATTGCGGCAAGTTTCGTCGAGTTTTTCCAAGTATATAAATCGTTCTTCCTTGGCAGTGGTATTCAGTAAAAGTTTGACAATGACTTTTAGTGACAGAATCTCGTACTTGATAGGTAGTACTGCCTCTAGTCTGTATACCAACTGAAAGGGTGTGAAACCAGTGGCAGTTTTAATGGAAGTCCTATATGCCCATAGGGATGAAAAAAGAATGACATTCCAGTTGGACTTGTGTGTTCCCTGTGATAATCTACAAGGATCTAGCAACTGCAACAAACTCACAATCAAACTCTCAAGAATGTTTCAAAGAAGAAAAGAAACATGCACTCAATAATCACTCATAAACACAGAATAATGAACAATAATAGTATCATACAATGAATAATGAATGTAAAGAATGTGATACAATAATCTCTGATGAGGCATCATATAGGATTTGAATTAGCCAAGTGGGACATTCGAATATGAGCTCAAAGTCTAGCTTGGATAACTATGGAGACATCATCGAGTCGATAGTGTCAATCGTAAATGGTAAGAGTCAGTCAAGTGTGTCTAACTGAGTCTAATAGAACCATCTAGCCATAAATCAGGGAATGGAGACTCCAAGGAGGGCACATGAGGCTGTCTAGCTCAAAGTCTAGCTTGGATAACAATGGAGACCTCATCCAGTCAGTAGTATCAGTCATAAATGGTAATAGTAAGTCAAGTGTGTCTAACTGAGTCTAAAAGAACCATATAGGAATAAAACAAGGAATGGAGACTCCAAGGGGGGTGCATGAGGTTGTCAAATAGTCAAGTGGAACTCCAAAACTAGCTAACTAGAAGCTACAAGGAGTCATCATGAGCAATCAATGGAACAACTGCTCAATCAATGCACTAACTGAGTGATAACTCTCGGTAGGTGAGAAAAGGCACCCTAACTGAGTGATAACTGGTGGTAAGTGAGAAAAGGTGCCCAAACTGGCTGTGGTAGGTGGGAAAGGAGCACTTGTCAAGCAGAAAAGTCAAGGAGGGCACATTAGGTAGGTAGGAGGCCAAATGGGGGCTAAAGACAGGTTCTGGAGAGATAGAAGCAAGCTCTAAGTGTTGGGGAGACCACCATGATGATGACTGGATGCATGCAGTGGCATGCAAAGCATGCAGATTTGCATGTAGGAATGAAAAATATAAAAATGATGGTGTGAATATTCCAACACCCCCCTGCAAGATATACTATGAGATAATAACAAAAAATAGTAAAATAGGGCCCTAGTGACTAAGACCAAAGGTCACCCCGTACAATCAATCTAAATAAACTAAGTGAGGAAAGAGATAAAACCCAGTGGGAAGAAATCCCTCCCTCAAAATAGACTGAAGGATGCTAATGAATCATATCATCTCTCACCCCTGAAGGAGGTAAGTGTCCTTCTTTCTCAAAGAAGGATCGATAGATCCAAAATGGATTAGGAATTTCACAAGGATGAATCCTTACATGTGAAAAATATGATCTAGCAAATTGGGGAGTAGTGGTTTCCCATCAAAGAGGAGGATTAGTAAAGTAATAAGGATGAAACCTCTCATGCCGAAAATCTAATCTGGCTGATCGGGGAGCAGTGGATGCCCATTGAGGAAGAGGATCAGCAATGTGAGAAGGATGAAACCTTCCATGCTGAAAATATGCTATGGCTGATCGGGGAGCAATGGATGCCCATCGAGGAAGAGGAAAAATAGGTGAGAGATCTTCAAGTTCTTGTTGATATGTATCTCCCATACGCTCATCTTTGTCATCAGTTGATAGACCTTTAGGTTCTTGTGGATCTGGGTCTAGCATTCCCTCATCATCATCTCCATCTTCAGATTCTGAATCTGAAATATCATGTAAAGCTGAATCATCCAATATCTGAATCTGAAATCTCATGAGGAGAAGCAAGTAAAACTGGATCATCATCACTCGAAGGAGGAACATATCCAAAAATTTTGATGTCATGAAACTACTCCAGAATATGCATGTAGTCCTCATTTGAACCATCATGATTGTAATCAATCTCAGAAGAACTAGGACTAGATGATGATGGATCTTCATTAAGATCAAAGGAGGATGCAGTAGTGGATGCCCATTTTTAAATAGGAGTTGGACAAATAGGTGTCCTGCGCTTGAGAAAATATGGTCATCCATTCTCTTCTTTTCTTCTGAATGTGAGTTACTGCTTCCTCCTATTACCCCTTTGCTTCCAAGTTGGATAGCCCTCAATTCGAATCCTTTCATTATCTGTTTTTTCATGTCTTTGATTCCATTTGTAATGTATTCAAAAAATGGTTTTATGATTGTAATAAATTCATCCTCATGTTCTGAGGTTTCCCTTCCATCCTTACGCATGGTTTCAACAATATACTCTTCTTCTCCTACTACTTCCTCTTCCACTTCAAGTTCTAAGGGTGTTGGATTATTTATTTGGATTCTTTTCAGGACCAGCAGGTGCCAAGACCATGCTCTGATACCACTTGTAATTTCCCTTTTTTTTTTTTATTAAAATAGTGAAATTTTTAACTTTTTTCCCTAGTTCGACCTTTGACTAGTTTTGAGGTCTAGGTCTCCAAATTGCTCCAAATGCTCCCAAATATTCAGATAAGGTGTATGAATGATATTAGGAATTTATTATGATGTTAAGGTATGATTTAGTACCATCAAAATACTTCTTCAAACCCCTTTAATATTCTGGCCAATGTATGGAATTTTACTAGCAATTTGAGATTCAAATCCCTCTAGGGTAAGGGTTGAAGTTGGATCTCCAAATGGTACTGAACCCTCTCGAAATTATGAAAAGAGGAAGGGGAAATTAAGGGGAAATCAACAGGGTGTCAAATACATCTGCATTCAATTAATTTGGTCTGCTACAACACTCTCAAAATCATAAGCAAAAGACTAGTTTCGACCTTGGGAGAAATGACATTAAATCCTCTCCAAATGATATAAAACTAAGCAAGATAACTCCAAAAGATTAATTACTGAACATGGAAATTTTGAAACTAATTAATAACATTCCATTCATCATAAATACATCAGTGAAACAATTGTCCACTCGAATTCATCAACACTTCATTGGTATACATCAATATAGTGGGGAAATGGTCACTATTTACTCATTAATGATCAATTCTACATACATCCACTAGGAATCTCGACCTGATAGAGTTCTGAATGTGAAGAAAAGAGAATATACATATTATTACAAAATAAATGGGGCATTAGAAGCTCCCCAAAAGAGAACAATAGCTCACCAAAAGTGCCATCCCTCAAGGATCAAGAATATGCAAAGAAAACTGGAAATGGTTGGAGGAATGAGCTGCACTAGAAGAAATCACGAGTTGTCATGTAGCTTACACCTGTAAATAAATACTCCATTAAATCTCCCATGAAATTTTTGAATGGCCTTTCCACATACCAACTAGGATTGGAATCTTTCACCCTCGAAATTGGCTAAGGCAAGTATACTACTATTCCACTACCTCTCTTCACAAATGCAAATTCTGAAAATGATCAAAATATCTTGTCTTACTTCATTCCTGTATTTTATAAACATCCTTAGCCTTCTAAATTTCCAATTACACCCATAGTCTCCAAGCCAATTTGAATTAGAGAGTGATTGAAGTATCGCCACATGTCTCCCACTTACTAGCCTTCCACCTTCCACAAATTCGAGTAGGCATCTCTTAGCCTTCTCTAACTCCCTTGAGAGCTCACCTAGATGTTATTTTTAGGTCTAACATTGTATAATGGTCATATGCCAGCCCTCAGGTCTACGATTTTTCATAGATGGCATAGCATCTTCATCATTGGTGTCATAGATGTTAGGGAATCTAGCCCAAGTGTCCAAGAACCTCCCATTTGACTCTTCCCTCCCATGTAAGTTACACTTCCATCCAAATTCAACCTATAATGTATATGGCCAAGTGTATGAGACTTATAACTCATCCCAAGAACATTAGGTTTCCCATGAATTCAAAATTGCAAGAGGAGGATGCCATGTGGCACAACAATTCTAGCTTGTGTGGGCCCCACAACCTCCATGTGTCTTCATGATCAATTGCCACTTGATTTTTCCCTTGTATTTATTTATTTATCTCCTTTATTAAATATTTATTCCTTCCTAATGTCCAAAAATAATTTATTATCTCCCTTAGTGCAAATCCTCATGTCTCCATCCAACCTAGGGAACTAGTAGGATTGATGGAATTTCCCTGTTATGAATTTATTTGAATGGGGACATTGCAGGGTATTCCACCAAGTCTGTCTGGAACAAGTCCTCGTTGCTTACGCCCGTGGAACGGAAGGCCCCCCAACAAATTGGTGTATAACCGTCTCAACAAATACAAGAGTATTTTAGTACCCTAAGAGAAAACAACTATGTCTCAAATGTATAATGACAGGGGGGGATTATTTGGATTCCTATCCCCGATGTCCTACCTAACTACACAATTCTTTTATGTCCTCAAGTGAGGTTAATGTGTGTTTATTTAGGGAATTAATTTTAAAGACTTGTTGTTTTACTCAAAAGGTAGCAAAAGTGCAACTTGGTGATGTTGAGACTAGACTCAAAGCATGCAAATATGGATGAATCTATGCAAATATTTTTCCTTCGATGAATTTCTAGCTACAAAAGGAGAGAGTTCCTTTCCATTCCAAAATGAAAGAGACATAAGATACAACTTTGCGAAAAAGAAAAATACTCACTTCTTGTTTTTTCTTTTCAATTTTATATGCCAAATAAAAATATGAAATACTCTTTCACATTGAATCTATCCAAAAACAAACCGAAAAACAAGTTCTTTTGTTTTCTTTTCTACTTCGAATGAGTATGAAAATGACAAGTAAATGAAAAAAAATGTTCTATGATTGCAAAAATACTTCAATCATTAAGTAAGGAGGGAAAATGGGTTTTGAAAAGTTTCCAAGCAGGTTTGAAGATTCAAAGTATGCAAAGATCCTTCACAAAACAAAAATATTCAATGATCTTTTCCAAGGATGCAAGTAAGTGTGAACCAATTTCTTTGCCTCAAACAAAATGACCAATTTTGTAACATAAAACCAATAAGTCCAAATAAAATATCTCTTACTTTGTCACTTCAATATCAAAAAATCCAAACCATGAATAAATAATCAAGTAAACCAAGCCAAACTTCTTAGATTTGCAGATCAGGAGCAGAGTGAGTTATCAGACCAAGTACAAAGGTTAAAGCAGGTTATGAGAATGGTATAAATGACTATTACAGTATTCTAGTTTCCAATTCACTAACAAGTTGCACAACTTCATTCTATAATCCAAATAGGGTTCCAAAATAAAATCCAAAAATATAAAAATTAAACTAAGATCACACTTATCTGATCAAGATAAGAGTGCTAAAAGCAAGCAAAAAACCAAACGAAAACATCAATCAAGCCAAAAATTGAGTTTCAGAGCACACTACAGGGAATTTGCGCTCCCCTGGAGACCATCCAGGAGCGAAATTAAGGAATTTTCACACTCTAGTACACTGTAGGGGTGCGGAAATTAGAGGATTTTCGCTCTATGACACACAGGATGGGCGCGAAAATATCCTGTAGGGAGGCATGGGAGAAGGTATGAGAAGAAAATTATGAATTTATTAAGCTTGCAGACCCAAAGAACTTAATGATGAGGATCAAAATGGCAATTAAAGTTCCAGAACTGGTAAATAATAGAGATAAGAGATCAAATCTTGGATATTTTATGGGAAAATGAAACCTGGGATGTCCCCAGCGGAGTCGTTAATTTCTGTTCTAGCAAATTCCTCCTACGGATAGTTAAACCTACTCAGAGATGAAACTAAGTTAAAACAAGATTAATCTAAGACGGAAGTGAAACAAGTGTTTGTTTACTCTCCTAGATCTAACACAATACCTAAGCTTTTAAACACTAAGAGGAGAAGGATCGTGAAACTTACCTCAAATTCGTCGGTTGACCTAGCTCCAACTTCACACTTGATCTCCAAGGGGTGAACTTGTTTGAACAAGACAAGAAGCAATACCTCCAAGCACTAGATGTAATGGTTAAGATCTAATTCATACAAAAAAAATATCATGCATCTAATTAAAGTGAGAAACACAATATGGGATAAGCCAAGTTTGTATTAATGAAAGCTAAGAAGACTATTACAAAGTTAGACTTGATGTCCAAGCAACAACTTCCACTTCCAATATTTTCCTCTTTCTATATCTGCAAATCTCCTAAGACCATAGGTTTGATGCCTCCAAAATTTCTCCCAGAGCTCATGGATGGCCTTCTTCTTATAGGATTTGGGAGGCCAAGCACTAGGAGAGAATAATGGATCTAAGTGAGTGGAAGGTGGATCAAGGAGGTGAGTCATTCCAAGGAAGGTGAGATTCGAGAGGAACCTCCATCCCAAAAATATCTCCTTCGAATCCAAGATACAAGATTCAAGTGATAATATGGTTAAGGGATTTTCGTGCCCTCAACACTGAGCATAGCGCGGAAAACTTGCAATTTTTACGCCCCTAGTAGGGCACTAAAATGTTGTAATTTAGCACCTTGCACCACTAGCAGGGCATGGCAATATGGGTAAAGTGGATCCATTGAGCTAGCATTTGACCATGAAAAGTTGGATTTTCCTCCAAGGAAGGCTAGGGAGGGGACCAACAAGGTGGAAATAAGTCTCAAGACTTGCTAGGAGGTATGACCATTAGGTTATGCATGGTGTTATCACATGAAGACTCAGAATGGTGCTCAAAGTGGGACTTTTAGGTATACCAATAATTGCATGCTAGACTTAAGATCCTCCCATAACTTGATGCCAAAGGTTATTATAGAGAATTCAGACCTAGATATTACCAATCCATACCATGAACTTTATAGTTTTGACTCTAGAAAAGTGAAATGCTTGGGGATGATAAAGGATTTGGTGGTTACACTAGCTCAGTTTCCTACAAACTGTATCATGATGGATGTAGTAGTGTAAGATATGCCTGCTAAGTATGGGATGCTACTATTTAGAACATGTTCTAAAAGGATATGAGGCATGATGTAGATGGAAATGAAGTATGCAACATTCCCAGTATTTGCAGGAGAAAGCAGGAGGCTTTATAGAGAGGTTGAATTTGTATATGTGATAAGTGATAAGAACAAACCAAAGAATTATCCTTTGTATGAAATTGAGGAAGACATGAGATGTTGCATTCTGGAAATGAATGATGAGTATGAAGACTCTTTTCCTTGAGAAATATTTGCTCATGATTTTTCGTCTTGCCCAAGACAAGTATGGAAAATGCACTTTGATGGAGCATCCTCCAAAGAAGAAGTAGGGGCTAGAGTGATCCTAATCTCTCCCACCAATGAAGAAATCACTCTTTCATTCAAGATGAACCTTGAAACCACAAACAATATAGCATAATATGAATCCTTGATACTTGGGTTAGAAACTGCTAAAAATATGGGGATTACATAACTCACTGTTTTGGGAGATTCATAAATAATGGTGCAGCAGATTAAAAATGTTTACCAACCCAAACACCCTAGAATGAGGGCCTATGGAAATGAAGTGTGGGATTTAATATATTTTTTTTTTCATGTTTCTAATATCACTTTTGTTTTGTTGGCCCCCCAGCAACTCCCCTTAATTTTGAAAAACAAATAAAAATAAATAAAGGCCCCCCCCTGTAAATTTTGTATATAAGGTTGTTTTCAGTTTATTTTGCTTGGTTGTAGAGTGTGAGCAATTGGTTTTTGTTGCTAGATCTTTTACTTTTTGCACTTTATTTCTTTTTCTTGGTTTTCTTGAGATAAGGATTTGGTGGTTTAACTTATGCATGCCATTTTAGACTTCTCACTTCTTGCTTGCTCTTTAACATATCTTTCATGGCTTAAAGTTTTGGTGATTTTTGTCAGTTGACTCTCTACCCTTATATGAACTTGTTGGAGTTGATTGCATGCTTTAGTTTGGCATAATTGGATCAATTTCAATTTTTCGATAACTTTGTTAAATGTTGGCTTTCACTTTATTAATGAATTTTCGGGCTTTTTAGCAAATCATAGTTAATTAATTAAAAACTCAAATTTATGATTTTGAATTACGCTTTGAAAGAATATTTATCAAAAAATGAAATCATATATTTTTATCAATTTTGGGCAATCTATCATAGTTTTTCAAGCTTTCAACTTATTCTAGTAATTTTTCCTTTCTCATGTAATTTTTTAATTTTAGACAAAATTAAAATAATTTAATTAAAAGCTTATTTATATTCCATTCAGATCTTAAAGGGGTGTTTTTAAAGATTCAAGATGAATGGCTACTTTTCCATTTAAGCAAAACATCACCTTTTTTTTTTTGACATAATTTCTATTTGTTTTGGCACAACGCTAAATATTATTTCATTAATATAATTATAAGCAAAACATTTATATTTTAGTAAAATAACTTTTTGCAAAATATGTAAGTTAATTTTAGTAAAGTTCTTTTATTATATAAGTTATCACGTGTTCTCATTAAGATCTCATCGTTATAATGCATAACAGCTCATGCCAAAAATTTATCATTATTTTATCCAAAACTAAAATATGATTGTATGACTATAAAGTTTAGGTGGTATTTTAATTTGCTAGAATGGAATGGATGATTAACAGGGCAAGATAAGTAGCTCGATTGGAGCGAAGGCGCCTAGAGATACGGGGGTGGGGCAGGGTTCAATTCCCCCCGTATCACACAAGTGTGGAAAAAAAAAGGAATTTTATATTAATTTATAAAAATATTATTTTTTAAATATTATGTCTTTGTAAACCAACTAATTTTACAATTAGTTGGCTTTGAGGTTTGTTTTGATATGACTTAAAAAATTCAGAGATTGAAATTTCCGAGTATCACAGGTTGAGAATGAAGAGGGTTTCTCTACGGTTTTTGGTTTCCGGGTGGATAGGAGGTAGCAGAATGTCTATAGGATAAGGACGATCTACTACAGCTCCTTGGATTCCATCCAACCGTGACATTGGCTCTAGTACCAACCAAGGTATCAAAAAGTGGGAACTAGGTTTTTTCATGCTGTAGGAAATCACTCCGAGTCCTGTGGTTTTCTTCTCATCTGGTTTTGGTTTTTCTGTTATTTGGTGGTTTGGATTTAGTGTACTGGTTGTGTGTCACCCTGTCCTGTGCTCATAGACTAGGTTGTTTGTTCTTATGTGACATCTGTCCTTTCATTTTTATTGGGTCGGGGTATTAGCTATAATGGTTTCTCCTCTCACTTTTCCCTCAACAGTCTCTGTGGGTCCTGATATTTCCTCTAAGAGACAGCATGTTGAGAAGCTTGGACTTTGCCCTTTTGGGTCGCTCTCCTCGAAGCTATGGAAGGGAGTTGTGGCCCATAATAGACGTCTTCTGAAGACTTACAATGCTAAGGTAGAGGCCTCGATTTATACAATGGACCAAGCAGTTAACTTGGACAGAGTCCATTTACTATCTCGCAAAGGATTTGTGGGTAAGATTGAAGGCACTAAGATATCTTGTTCAAAGCTGGTTGACTGGGTAAACCTTCATTGGACTCCGAAATCGGGGCTACCTCCTCACACGAGCCTAATTGCTAAAGGCTGGGTTGCTTTTATTTTTCCGAATGCATACATCGTTCCCTCAATCCTGGAACTTGGCTTGTGAAGAATGGGTCCTTGAATCTTAAACGTTGGCTTGTTAAATTCAATCCCAACACCGAACAGTCGAAGTTCAGGCACCTGTGGGTGCTTCTCCCCGGATTCCCTTTTGAGTTATGGACCCCGAATTTTCTTGAGGGTTTAGGTAACTATCTAGGTCGCTTCATTCGCCTGGAAAAGAATTTAATATTTAGCATAAACAAGAAAATGGCATCTATGACGGTGGAATTTGATATGGTTGATGGGTTACCTGCAGAAGTTGATATTGTTTGGGGGGATAAACGTTTTAAACAGAAGCTTGATTACAGGAATATACCCTTTCATTGTGTTTTCTGCCATGGTATGGGTCATGTGAAGGATAGATGCCTGAAGCTTTGTTTTGGAGCTCTCTCTCTGGCTAGGTCGTCTTCTATCACAAAGAATTTGCTTCATGGACCTGTTCTGATTTCGACCTCGCCAAAAGGTAAGCATATTGATGAACCCTCTGAATTTTATGAAGGGGTTTCTAAGGAAGAATTATATTTCTACCCATCTATGGAAAAAGCACTAGATTTGAGGAATTCAAATTCTAAATCCTTAGCGAGGAATCTATTTAAAGATATTAGTTCTCTGGATTTTCCTTATGTTTCGAGGGATTCTATCGGATCTGAACATGTTCTTGGTAAGGTTGAAGAGGCCCCTACTTTGGGTTCATTTCCTAATTCCTTGATACCTCCTCTGGACCCTATTGTTCCCTCTGCAAAGACTTTTCCTCATTTATTTCAAACTCCCTACGGGCCGTGTCTGGTAGCCATAAATCTCCCTTAGCTGTTTATGCACAAAACCCTAATTCTCCCGATAAATATGTGATTCCTTCCATTCATTGTTTGAATGTGACAATCTAGAAAAAGAAAAAAGTTAAGGAGAAAGAGGTTGGAGAAGTTTTTATTCCTTTATTTGTGCGGTTGGATAGTGCTTTTCCTGAACCCTCTCCGGACCATCTCTCCTCTCATGGGACTCTTAGAGAAGTTGTCTCCCCTGGCTCTGTGTCTTAATGTCATTTATCTCTTTCAATATCCGTGGTATTGGAGGGATATCCAAGACTAGGATCCTCTTCAATTTCCTGACAAGTTACAATCTTGATTGTATTTTAATTCAAGAAACGATGTGCTTTGCGACACAAGCTATTGCGATTTTCTCCAAACATTTCCCAAGATGGTATTTTTCTGCTATTGACTCATGTGGTCTACCTGGTGGTATTTTGTCTAGTTGGAATCTGGCTACTACTGTCTTCAAGCCTTTCAAGATGATGAGGGGTTTGTTATTGGAAGGTCAGTTTTTATCTAATGACCATAACCTTTCTCTTCTTAACATGTATGGGCCATATACTAATAGGAAGAGCTACTAGGCAGGGCTTGAAGATTTGGGTATTCTGAATTCTCCAAACCTTATTCTTTCATGTGATTTGAACTTCACCCTCTCGACGGATTAAATCTGGGGATCGTCTGGTATTGATGATGACTTGGCATATTTTCTTAAGAATATTTTCATGCGAGTTAATCTAATTGATGTCTGACCAAGAAAATTGGTTGCTACTTGGAGTAACAAACGGGTTGGAAAGTGTTGTATTAGTAAATGGCTGGATCGCTATCTTATGGAAGAATCGGTGGTTTCTAAGTTCAATAGGTACAGATCCTGGGTGGAGTTTTCTAATCTCTCTGATCACCAGGTAGTTCTTTTGCAAATTGAGGACTTGGCTTTTAAGGCTAATAAACCCTTCAGATTCAATAGTTCTTAGCAATCTGATTTGGATTTTTTTTCTATGGTCAAAAGTTGTTGGGGGTCTATTGATGTCCCTATGTGCCTCAATCCTATGGATGCGTTGAGTTCTAAGTTGAAGATTCTAAAATATGCTATTAAAAAATGGGAGAAATATTTTTCTGCTCGGACAAATAAGGATCTGATTGCTATTAAGGGCTAGATCAAGCAACTTCGTGTTCTGATTTCAAAGGGTATCTTTTCTGAAGAAGATAGAAGAATGTTGCTTTTTCTCCAAGCCAAGCTGGATGAAATTCTTAAACTTGAAGAGAGAACATGGAGGTTAAAAATTCGTGTTATGTGGATGAAGGTGGGGGATGGTAATACTATATTTTTTCATACTTTTTCTTCTTAAAGGAGGAATTTGAATACTATTTGGTCAATTTATGATTCACAAGGGACATATGTTTTTGAAAAGAAGAATATTGAGCATTTGGCTTTTACACATTTCAAAGGCCATTTCGAAGATCCAGGCACTTCGAGTATTGAAGCACTACTCAATGTACTAAAACATTATCCATCTTTTTTTACTGAAGAAGAAGGGAAAGCTTTTGGTAATCTCGTTTCATTGGAGGAGATTGAAAAAGTCTTGAAGCTTTTTACAAAAGAAAAGAGCCCTACGCCCAACGGTTGGACCATTGATCTTTTTATTGCTTTCTGGGATATAATGGGTTCTGATTTGCTGGATATGGTTGACTATTCTAGAATTAATGGTTGGGTTACTGGAGGGATAAAATCAACGTTTTTAACCTTGATACCCAAGAGCAATAAACCTCTAACTTTCCACGATTTCAGACCGATTGCTCTATGCAACTTGGTTTACAAGATTATTACCAAATAATTGCTAATAGAATTAAGCCTAAGCTCTCAGAGTAGATGTCAAAGGAGCAGTTTGGTTTTCTGGCTAATAGACAAATTCTTGATGCAGTTGGAATCACTCGGGAAGTTTTTCATACGGTCAAATTGAGGAAGCAAAAAGCTCTAATGCTCAAAATTGATCTTTTTAAAGCTTATGATCAGTTTAACTAGGAATTTATGCACTTGATGCTTCTTCAAATTGGTCTCTCTTGGGTTTCCATAAACTGGATTATGGCATGTGTCATGAAAAATAATTATTCGGTTCTGATTAATGGCAATCCAAATCCTTTTTTCAGGAGTCACAGAGGTTTGCGACAATGTTTCCCTCTGTCTCCGTTGTTGTTTTTGTTGGTTATAGAAGGTCTTAGCAGGTTGATAATTGGAGCCAGAGTTGATGGGAAAGTTAGAGGGATTCACTTTTCTAAGACTTTCTCCATTACTCATCTATTGCTTTTGGATGGCATAATTCTTTTTGGTACTGATTCGATTGAGGAGTGGGAGACATACTCTTCTCTTATCTTGTTTTTCTGCAAAGCGACTGGTATGGAGGTAAGTCAAAGTAAGTCGGTTTTCATTCACATTCTGGTTGACAATTATGTGCTACAACAAGTTCATTCATTCCTTCCTTACAATGCTACTTCCCTAAATGATGGAGTAAAGTACTTGGGGTTTTTTATAAAGCCTAACAATTATGGTGTTCAAGATTGGAAATGGTTGATCAGAAGGTTTGAAAAAAGATTAATTTATGGTGTCATAAGTATTTGTCCTTGGGAGGCCGGTTGTTTCTTTTAAATTCTGTCCTTAGTAGCTTGATGGTGTATTGGGCATTATTGGCTCAATTACCCTGTTCTATTCTCCAAAAATGAAGAGTTTAATGTTCTCTTTCCTTTGGTTTGCAAAGACAGAATCTGACCATTATCATTTGGCACACTGGGAGATTTTATCTCTTCCAAAAAGATATGGAGGCTGGAATATAAAAAATGTTTTCTGGTTTAATATGGCATTATCCTTGAAAAGCTGTTGGCGAGGGATCTTTGGAGACAACTTATGGTATGATCTGTTGCAATTGAATTATATAAAGAAGCATTGATGCAGCTGGGTTAGAAACCCTTCGATCAATCCACGCTCTGTGTCTTTTTTTTGGAATGGATTCATGAAATTATTCCCCTGGATTAGCTCTTATCTTTCATGGCACGTTGATGATGGTAATAATGTGATTGTTGGCATTGATCCTATCCTGTGTATTGAGTCGGAGTGTTTTATTTCCCTGGAACTTTGAAATCATTTCAAGGATTATGGATTGATTTATCTGAGCCAATTAAGGTGTAAGAGTGGTTTAGTACCTCACACCTCCTACTGGTATACTACTTCTGACCTTGGGATCTCTGGAAGTTGGGAAATTGTATGGAACGGATATTTGAAGAATTTAAATAATGCTGGCATCATAATTTATTTTGGTAAAGACTGTCTTGCATGGTCAAAAAATTCCTCTACAGGACCGTTTTTAGCCAGTAGTGCATATTAGGTCATTGTTGAAAATGATGTTAAGGTTGATAAGAAATAGTGGTTCGTAGCTCTTTGGAAGTGGAAGCTTTCGCTGAAAGTTAAGTGTTTCCTGATGGCTAGATTTTAGCAACAAACTTTTAACCTGGGATAATATATTGAGACATGGTAAACAGGGTTCAAATTTGTGCAGCTTGTGCAAAAAAGGTGATGATTCGGTGGCTCATCTGTTTTTTCGTTGTGGCTTCTCCACTGAGGTTTGGAAGATCGTTTTCCATATGTTGAAGAAGGATTTTGTTTGGCCCTCTATTGAGTTCGAAAATGCCTATTCTTATGGTCTTAGAAATTCAGGCAATTGAAAAATGTTCCAGGACTTTTGGCTTGGTCGATCAGGCACTTCCATAATCGAGCTATCTTTCATGATGACCATCCATCGGTGGATGTAGCTTTGTTTTTTTCTGGAATTTTTTCTCCCATTACAATACTACTTCCCCAATCTGAAGAATCCCAGCAGAGGTATTAAGCTGATCCGTGATTATCACTCTGCTTTTGGATTTTTTGATGGGGCTACGACAGTTTTTGGATGTGGTGCTGGCTTTATCATCTATTGTGGTGAGGACCTTACCTATAAATTCAAACTTATGTGTGGACATGGGACAAATTCAAAGGTTGAGTGGCTTGGTTTGTGGGGGCTTCTGAAAGCTGCAATTTGTTGTGGCTTAGGTTCTTTCAGGGTTTATGGCGACTCCTCAGTCATTGTTAATTGGGCAAAAGGAAAACATCGCCTAAAAGACTCTCATCTCAATTACTGGTGTGAAAGAACCTCCTTTTTAATGTCTTGGTTCCATGAGCTTTCTATTGATCATACTTTCAGGGAAAATAATGATGTGGTCGATGCCTTATCCAAAGAGGCACTTGATGGATCTGCTGGTATTCTCCATTGGGAAACATGGGTCGAAAGGGAACTTACTCTCTCTGGAACTATGCCTTTTTTCTCTGATGTTATTTAGTTATTTTCCGGTTTGATGTCCAAATTTGATGTAGGGATGTTGGTTCAGCTATGTCTAATTTTTTTATTTTTGGTTGTAAGTATTGCTCAAGCAGTTAGAACAGACGATCCTATTTTTTATAAGACAAGATTCTCATAGTCTATCTTTGTACTTTTTATTTCTACTTGAAATAACAGAAGTATATTTTTTTTTCCTTGAAAAAACAAAAATTTACAATTAAGTTCATGGAAAAGTATAGCCTCATAAGAGTTAACATTTTTCTTTGTTTTGGAAGGCTAATTATATATATATAGGAAATGAGGTTGTGAAAGCTAAACAATCACCAAACCACAAATAAAGTCGCGTGAGGATAAGGCTAAAAGCTCCACAATAAATTATTTTTAAAGGGATCGTTAAAATCAAAGGAGAATAACGTAATCCTTTTGTTTGGCCATCCTATCATTGGAGATCGCTATGGGAGTTTATCAACTCGCATTTTCAGTGAGATTACAATGGGAGTTTATCAACTCGCATTTTCAGTGAGATTGTGAAAGTTAGGCATAGCTGCCATCTCATTCAGAAGAATTAAACACTGCCGCTCATTAAAATATTCACGCTAAGTGCAAGATTTTCTAGAAAGAGAAGAAAAGGCCACTTTTTTGCTATCAAACTGAAACGTGTCCAAAGAACCCATTTGTCAGCTTAAGAAGGGGATCACTCCACTTGCAGCGAACAGAGGAATTAAATGTTGCCATGAATTCATTACAAAGAAGATTGTGGAGTTGGCACTCATGAGATTGCAACACACCAAGATTGCCAACAATAGTGCCACGGGTCACTTGTTGACTTTAGAATGGCACACTATCATATATTCACCCACAGAGATTTTGCCATCAGAGCTTGTTGAGAGCTTCATACCATCAGATAGCATTATTTCCACATATAGATCACGAGGCGATTTTATATTCGCTAGTCTATGAATCATTATCAAAGGATGAGTTTACCATATACATCATCGAAAACTAATACTCCCATAGACTTGAATTTCACCATACTGAAACTTGAACTTCTGTTTATTTTTGCTTAATTTTCATATAATTTTCTCTTTATATTGGATTTTAGTTTCAACTTAATATTTAATTTTATATTAGATTTTAGTTTGAACTTAATATTTATTTTGAGTTCTAGTTTAGTTTTTAATAAAATTTCACAAAATATATTTCTTTGTAATTTTGATTCTAGAGATCTTTGGAGTATAATATCATATTCAAGATTATAAGAATAATATCATATTCAATATCATAGCAAGGAATTGAAAACATTTGAGATTTAGATGTATGATGGTTTATCAAAGCACCTTGGGTAGAGTCAAACTCTACTACATTCACCAAATACTGGTGAAACCCCTATGGGCATGGCATGTCTTAAGTTTAATAGACAAGACCGGTACAAGTCCTGAGAGATTAAACTCTTTTGTAATGGGCATCTAAGCAGAAGCTATAGCCAACTTTGACGAAGAATCCATTCAATTTTGTGAACGAACAGATGAAATCTGGGAGAAATGATTCCCAACAACGAAGAGAGGCACATACCCACAAGCAAGAAAACATGCATTCACCACATATTGGTGAAACTCTCATGGGCATGGTGTGTCTTAACAGACAAGACTAGTACAAGTCCTGAGAGATTAAACTCTTCTATAATGGGCATCTAAGCAGAAGCTATAGCCAACTTTGACGAAGAATCCATTCAATTACGTGAACGAAGAAATGCAATCTAGGAGAAAGGATTCCCAACAATGAAGAGAAGCACATACCCATAGGCAAGAAAACATATCTACAGAAATGATCAAATATACAAGTAGAATTTTATAGATATCAAGGCCACCATTATAAAACCTGTCAAGTATGCAACAAGTAATATTCACAAATTATGCCTTGAATGCAAACTCTAATGCTCGTTTTCAACACAGATTTTGATTAAGATTCTCCATAATAACCTTAATTCGATTGGGATCCTAGTCACCTTTTAACAAGCACTGCCTTGATTTCATTTGGGTCTGTTCAACAATGATATGAACTTGTTACGTGCCTTTTTTGGTAAAGTCCTCCATTGGACTTCCACAAAGGCCTGTATGTATCGGATGAGGAGGATGTCTTCCTTTGGAGACCATGGACCCCTATTGAGTCTGATTTTTTAGCAGCAATGAGTGCGTACTGCCATGCTTTTGGTGTTCTCCTGCATGGTATAATTAAATTTTGTAACTTATTCCCTTCGACTGCACCGATTGTGCTCTGTCTTCTCTCTATCAACCTGTGAAGAACCTGCAATAATTAATTAATGCAAGTACACAAGATATCAGAAATAATAGAACTCAGAATCACTTTTATATTGATCACAGGCCACTTCAAGGGGGAAACCTCCTTTGAGCAAGATCTGTTGATGTATATGTAACTTCGGAATGTATTTCACATATATGTATATTGTATTCCTATAGAGATGTTATTATTCCTCTATACGGAAGTGTCGTTATTTATATTGTAAGTGTCGTAACTTATACTTGATGGGTTATTAGACCACCTTGTTTGGGGTCGGCCCTGTATAAGTCATGTGGGTCAAAGGGTTATTAGACCACCCTATTGGGGGTCGGCCATGTGGGTCAAAGGGTTATTAGACCACCCTATTGGGGGTCGGCCCAGTCAGCATTATGTTATGTGGTTAAGTTCGAGCCTACATGAGTTAGGTAAAAAGGCAAGTCAAGTCAAGTATAAATAGAGTGCGGGAGGCACTCTATTTACTCACTCACTTCTCACACATGCACTCAAGGAGGAGTGGCGCACTTATGGAGGAGGAGGATCTGCTGCTAGGTTATGGCTATCTCTCTTGGTTGGTTGTATCATTGCTCTATCTATCTCTGAGGAAGTTATTGGGGTTTTTCACCTTTATGGTTTTCCCCAAGTAAATCTTTGTGTCTCTTGTGTGCTTGCATTATTGTCTCCATGATTGATATGCTGTAGATATGCTGTACATGTTGTTCTCTCAGTTAAGATCCTAGATCAGATTGAAGTAAATTCTGAAAATTTAACATGGTATCAGAGCTAGCCTAAAAGAAGGCATGATATGGCATGTATGACACTTGTTGCACTTACGATGCTAGGGCTTGATATAGCAAAAACCAGTCATCGTAGCACTTTCGCTATAAATCCGTTTTGGCGAAGTTTTTGGATCTGAAATTGTTACAGGCCGAAGCTAAGATCTCCAGGTACCTTTTGTCCAAAGGACAACCTCTAATTCGTTGTACTTTGTGATTTATGATCTGTACAATATAGGGTTTCGGCCTCTTCCAGATCTGAGTCAAAATCAGGTGACCTTGGGAAAAAGGTCATAACTTGGGCTAGGAAGCTCCAAATGAAATTTCGTGAAAACTGACAGGTAGTACACAGACTGTACTATCTCAGAAAACTTTTTCAGAGGCCGAAGTGGAACCAGTAACACGTGGCACTCCGTACAAGTGCGCTCTCCTGTATTATCCCATAAACAGGTCATGTTGCGACATTTGGCATAACTCTCTCTCAGAGAGTCCAATTGAGGTCAGAACTGTTAGGATGGAAAGGTAACAGGCCGAGATATCTTAGGAAACGTTCTTAGAGGCCGAAGTTAAAACAGTGACACGTGGCACGCCGTACAAGTTCGCTCTCCTGTTTTATCCCAAAACAGGTCACGTTGCAACATTTGGCATATCTCTCTCTCAGAGAATCCAATTGAGGTCAGACTTGTCAGGATGGAAGGATAACAGGTCAAGCTATCTCAGGAAACTTTTTCAGACCCTGTGGATCAAAAATTTTGGAGTTACACCAGAAACAATCAGGTACATATTTCTGTCAAAACAGAATTGTTTTTTGGTACCTTCATTCATGGCTTCCGGAATTTAGGGCTTTGGAGAAAGTTGGAATTTTTGTAATCGGAGACCACGGCTGGATGCTACTCATCAAAATAGAAATTTAGAGACCAAGATCAGAATTTTTGGTTGGGAAGAAGTCCGGGCTTGATTAGACCCTAGTTCGGGACTTTGATCAGAAAAGTGGAAAATTAGGGCTTCTGTAAAAATGGGAATTTTTGAAATCTGTGACCACGGCTGGAAGCTCCTCAGAAAAATAGAAGATTAGAGATTTGGATCAAATATTTTGATTGGGAAGAAGAGTGGGATTCATCAAACCCCAGTTCAAGGTCACGTCCAGTGAATCCAGAAGTTTCAAAAGCAAAATTGAGGAGTGAAACTTTGCAGTTTTCAAATTCTGAATATACCAACTTGATCAACTCATCAAGGCACATATTTCTATCCTGTCAGAAGTTTGAATTTTTGGGGTTTCTCTGACAAACCCATATCCAGCTCAAGGTCCAGTTCTTGCAAATCAAGTGGATTGGGTTAATCCTAGAAGAAGATGGATTGATCACCTGCATAAGTGAAGAAGTTCCTGTTTCAGAGGGAGATGAGGCTAAGGCCTTACATAAGAAGATTATAAGCGATCTCGACAGGTATGACTCATCAAGGTATGTTTCGATATTTGTCCATGATTAAGTTTATGGTATGTTTGTCTTCATGTTATTACGGTTAGTACAATTTTGATTTTAGATTTGTCGTATCACCTTAACAAAATTATGAATGCATGATAGAAGATATTCATTGGTTAGGGTGTTGACACTTATGATTGTACTAATGCATTATGGTGTTGTATGAGGTTTTTGTTGTCTACTAACATGAAAGGTACACCAAGAAAGACAAATCATGTTCTGGTCCAAGAACATATGATCATGATAACATGAGGACAAAGATTCATCCATTGTCATGGATCTCATAGAAGATCCATTTACAAGGTATGTATAACTTGGTTTTGTAATAGTTATCCTATAAGATATACAGGTTACTAGCACAAGTCATTGAAGAAGAACAAGAAGACATCATGTGAGTATGTTAGACATAAATAGCTAGCATGCTAATCCAGGTATGTTTTTCCTATATCAAGATAGAATCCTACCTTGTGTTAGGATCTTATACTGTTGTTGATAATGATTATTCATGAAGTCATAGGTTTGAATAATCATGATTGTATGCATATTATGTTTCTTACCATAATTGATGATATGACTAACCAGAAGAATCATGATGGTATAGGTTTGAATAATCACAGGTTTTATGCATTTTATATCTCTTATCTTGATTGATGATTCAACTAACCTGAAGAGTCATAGGTTTGAGTAATTACAGGTTTAGACATGTTATGATTTGACTAACCATAAGAATCCTACATAAACCTTGAATGCTAATGCTTATTATTTCTGTTTGAAATGATCATGACTATACATGCTTGAGATTATTGTGTTTTAATAGTATACTAATGAATGTATGATTTTATATGAGATCACAAGGATAACACATTCATGATACTAATAAGCATGCATAGGGACCAAGGATGAATATGAGTTCAAGAACAGGTAATCCAGGAAGCAACGATCAAGAGGGAGTACACTCTAGTGGTTTATGCAAGGATGCAGATATTCAGAGGGAGTTGTCCATCTCTCTACATTCCACAACAGAAAGGTGTAGAAGAAGCTACTTCAGATTAGGACTCCAGCAGCTCCTGCAAGGAAGCGAAGACTCAGAGGGAGTCCACCCAACGAACAAACAAAGATAAGTATTTTAATTATCATTTCTTACATATTTGTTTGTTTAAATAAAATTGTTCAATGATGTATATGCTCATGGTCTTAGACTTAGGATATGTATTGTGCATATTAGAATAATTACATTAATGAACAGTATACTACTAATATGCATGGGTAAGTAGCCTATGGCACTGTACAACATTCCATTGCTACTTATCTAGAATGAAACCTCTTTGCTGACATGTTGGGAGTTGTGCACACTCTTAACAATGTTCTGGTAGAGATTGGAAGGCATCTAGAAAGTTACGGGATATGGATAAATGTTGTATTGTAGCATTGGCTAAGATAATTGCATGACTGTATGACATTTATGTGTAAGAATTTGTTCTGAAAACTATGAGATGTTTTCTAATCATGCAATTTAACTTGTTGTGTAGGAAAGATCGTATGCCATCTCCTACAAAAGAAGAACTACAACATTTGTTCAGCAACAAATTTATTTATTGAAGATATTGAAGTTCCCAGGATCTGGGATGAAGAAATGGAATGCCATGATTCGTCGATCATGAAGAATGATGTTTGGGATGTAGTCCCAAGATGTGAAGGGAAGTTTGTTATGACTTCCAAATGGAACTATCAGATCAAGCATGTTGCAGATGGCAGCATTGAGAAATATAAAAGTGATGAAATAGAAGATGCACCAGATGGATCTCAAGACAGCATGGTGTAGTCATATATGTGTGCAGAACTTGGTATGGTAGGATAGACAGCTTTCTATCCAGTTTGGCCATTACCAAGAGTAAAGCAGATTCCAACCTTTTCTACAAGGTTGAAGAAGGCAATCCAGTGATACTACTTTTGTATGTAGATAACCTGTTTGTTACAGGTAAAGATAGATTGATTGCCGACACGCAGCGGAAACTTTATTCCAAGTTCGAGATGAAGAATTTGGGGATGATGCACTATTTGTTTTTGGCATGGAAGTGTGGCAGAGTGCATATGGAATCTTCCTTGGACAAGGGAAGTATGTAGTAGAGATCCTGAAGAGGTTCGGGATGATGGACTGCAAGGATATGGCCACACCTATGGCATCGAATCTGAAGCTTCTATGTGATGCTTCATCTGAGCCGGTTGATGTCTCTTTGTATCGTCAGATGATTGGGTCCTTGATGTACCTGACGAACACGAGACCAGACATTTGCTTTGCTGTGAACACATTGAGCCAGTTCCTGACGGATCCGAGGAGTGTTCACCTGGTTGCTGTAAAGCATGTTCGTAGGTACCTAAAGGGTACAGTGGATTATGGGCTCAGGTATGAGGAGAATCAAAAGTTTAACCTACAGGGTTATGTTGATTCAGATTGGGCTGGCAGTGCTGCAGACAGGAAGAGCACATCTGGGTGTTGCTTCAGTATGGGATCAGGTGTGATCTCTTGGTTTAGCAGGAAGCAGTCCTGCGTAGCACTGAGTACAGCTGAGGCAAAGTATGTTGCAGCCTGTTCAGCTAGTTGTGAGACAGTATGGCTACGGAAGCTACTGTCTGGGTTATTTGATCTCCCATTGGAGGCTACTGGTATCTTCTGTGATAACCAGAGTTGTGTGAAGCTGTCCGAGAACCCAGTGTTTCATGACAGGTCGAAACACATAGAGATCAAATATCACTATATCAGGGATATGGTGCAGAGAGGAGCTGTGAAGCTCCTATATGTTGCGACATACGAGAAGATTACAGATGTGCTGACGAAGCCGCTAGCCAGAGTGAAGTTCGAGTACTTCAGAGAGAGGCTTGGCGTTCTTCAGATCGAGGACACTTCGAGGAAGAATTGATGGACACATTTGCTGAAGCCATTCCAAGCATGTTGGAAGGAGGATCCTTCACATGGCTGTGGATGTAAGCGCTGGATAATGGGCATCAGGATGATGTTCTGGTTTCTGCTTGGATATGATCAGTTGGATCATTTATGTATGTAAGCATCATGTTGGATGCTGGATATGATCAGTTGGATCATATCATGTTGGATGCTGGATATGATCAGTTGGATCATTTATGTATGTACGCATCATGTTGGATGCTGGATATGATCAGTTGGATCATTTATGTATGTATGCATCATGTTGGATGCTGGATATGATCAGTTGGATCATTTATGTATGTATGCATCATGCTGGATGCTGGATATGATCGGTTGGATCATGTATCTTTGTATGATCAAGTAGATCATGGATGCTGATGGATACATTGTGTGGATCATGTATCTTTGTATGATCAGGTAGATCATGTATGTTGATGGGTACATTGTGTGGATCATGTATCCTTGTATGATCAGGTAGATCATGTATGTTGATGGGTACATTGTGTGGATCGTGTATCTTTGTATGATCAGGTAGATCATGTATGATTGATGGATACATTGTGTGGATCATGTATCTATGTGTGCATCAGATGGATGCATTGTATGATCAGGATGATCGTGGATGACGAGCTTCTCCAGATGACATGCAGCAGGATGTTGTAGTGATGATGATGAGTATCAGATGATACTTTGTGGCCGTGGATCAGGTTGTGCAGGAAAGCATGTAATTTGTGCCCTGGGATATTTGCAGATGGTCTTTCGAGGTTTTGCCTATGGCGTGTAATTCGGTGCCCTGGGACATCTGGCAAATGCTCTTGCGAGGTTTTGCTTGGGAGGACATGTAATTTGTGCCCTGGGAGATCTGCAGATAGTCTTTCGAGGTTTTGCCTATGGCATGTAATTCGGTGCCCTGGGATATCTGGCAGATGCTCTTGCGAGGTTTTGTCCTATGGCATGTAATTTGCTCTTGGGAGATCTGGACAGGATGAAAAAGGCCTCAGATGCTTCAGCCAGGTTTTGCCATGACCACATGTAATTTGCTCCTGGGAGATTTGGACAGGATGAAAAAGGCCTCAGATGCTTCAGCCAGGTTTTGTGGTGAGATCACATGTAATGTGCTCCTGGGAGATCCGACAGGTAGAGCTGAGTGCTCGTAACAGCCTGGGATGCTTCAGCCAGGTTTTGTGATGGGTCACATGTAATGTGCTCCTGGGAGATCCTACAGGTAGAGCTGTGTGCTCGTAATAGCCTGGGATGTTGCAGCCAGGTTTTGTGACGCACATAATATGTCCTGAGTATTCCACAGTATGGCCAGTGATGATGAAGACCTGCAGGTGGTGGGCCTACATCCAGTATGAAAAAGGACTGGCTCTGTAGAACTTCCTATGACGAGTAGATTCAGAGATTGATTGAGATAGCAGCAGCAGTGACGATGATGATGACTCGATGACGATTATCCAGTGACGATGATCCAGAGAAGATGACTTGTGCTAGAAGAACTGTGCTGAGAAATACCTTCCTAGTTAAGAGGGAGTGTTGATGTATATGTAACTTCGGAATGTATTTCACATATATGTATATTGTATTCCTATAGAGATGTTATTATTCCTCTATACGGAAGTGTCATTATTTATATTGTAAGTGTCGTAACTTATACTTGATGGGTTATTAGACCACCTTGTTTGGGGTCGGCCCTGTATAAGTCATGTGGGTCAAAGGGTTATTAGACCACCCTATTGGGGGTCGGCCATGTGGGTCAAAGGGTTATTAGACCACCCTATTGGGGGTCGGCCCAGTCAGCATTATGTTATGTGGTTAAGTTCGAGCCTACATGAGTTAGGTAAAAAGGCAAGTCAAGTCAAGTATAAATAGAGTGCGGGAGGCACTCTATTTACTCACTCACTTCTCACACATGCACTCAAGGAGGAGTGGCGCACTTATGGAGGAGGAGGATCTGCTGCTAGGTTATGGCTATCTCTCTTGGTTGGTTGTATCATTGCTCTATCTATCTCTGAGGAAGTTATTGGGGTTTTTCACCTTTATGGTTTTCCCCAAGTAAATCTTTGTGTCTCTTGTGTGCTTACATTATTGTCTCCATGATTGATATGCTGTAGATATGCTGTACATGTTGTTCTCTCAGTTAAGATCCTAGATCAGATTGAAGTAAATTCTGAAAATTTAACAAGCTCAATACAATTAACTTCACGGTGCCTTCAATGACCTCAACACACACTTATATACTAAGCATGCCCTTACCTCATATCCTTGGAGTCAACACTCTTTTTATCATTATCTCATGCATGTTCCCACTACTACGTAGAGTTTTCCATTGTTGTTCATGTCCATTACTAGACCGCGTTTAACCCAAAAATTCGAATTAGGAGACATAGCTGCATATTTTGGAAGGTAAAATAGATGGTTGTAGGTGAGCATGGAGGTTGGGCAAGCTAGGAACCTTACCCATTGAGTTCTCCTACTTTTGGATGCTTGAGAAGCCATGGATTAATGTTGTAGGAGGTTCTCCATTAGCATGCAGCAGGTTGGGCTCTTACTACACACACTGGTAAGCACTATAAGGATTGGATTTCTTAGGGAACTGTGGATCAATGAAGGGAAATGCCTCCCTTGTGCTGTGTGTGGAAATTGGAAGGAGTGCCATGGATGTGATGGCTTAGTGAGACCCTTGTAGAGTTCTAGTTGAGATTTTGGCTAAGCACAATGAGCAGAATGGGTTGTGGACTGAGAGATAGAAGACTGTAGGTGTTTCCTTTGCCTTGGTGGCCTCATAGCTCAGCTAGGGGGTGGCTTCTCAGCGAAAAGAGTATATGCAGAACAAAGTGCCTATGGATGGGTGGAAAATCCCTCTTACACAACCAATTGCTTGGATCTTCTTTGTTTAAAGATAAGTATTCGTGTGTATTTGATGTGCAATGATTTTTTTTGTATTCATGTGATGATTATGCTTGTAAATTGCATGTTGTGTGTGTGGACTTAGTTCATTCCGCTGTGTGTTTTATTTTCATGTATGCACATGCATTTTAGCTATTAAGAATTCATAATTAGGCTTATGGGAGAAATTTTGAGGCCCTGATTAAGTTAATGTCTCCTCCTACTGGTTGGATTGAGGGATGGGGACGTTACAGAGTGGTATTAGAGATTCTGGTTGCAATTATGGAGTTGTATGGGCCGAAATGCACAGTTACAGGTAGAAAATTGGAAAACGTCTTTGTGTAAAACGAGTTTTGTTAAATGAGGAATAAGGGGCCATAGTCAATTTGGTAACAATCCCCTTATTGACGAATTCAAATTTCATACAAATCCGAAATTTTATAATTTTTTGGTAATTTTAAGTGGGCTCTACCCATGCCACATGGATGGATGATGTGGAGGATCCACGTAGACAGAAGACATGATGTGTATCAGCCACATTGGACCCACGCATAGAAGGTTTACTAGGATGAAGTGTGGGGAGGACGAAGATCTGACCGTCGGGTGCTAGGGTGGATCAACGGTTGTAGTTGATCGTGCATAGGAAAATTGTGCAATGGTTAGCAGTGGGCGGATGAAGATATTACTGTTGGATGAAGGGGAATATCAACGGTTGGAGATCACCGCGCCTTGGGAACCTGCGAGGTGATTAATGATAGGCGGGCAGAGATTTGACCGTCGGATCTTATGGAAGATCAATGCCCCAGACTCATCGCGCGTCGATAAAGTGCACGATGGATAAAATGGGACGCTGGGTGCATTGTACCCAAAACCGCCTGGGGCGCATGTCACTTTTTCATTGACCATGCCTCCCCAAGAGTTGTTTACTAAAACCGCATCGCAAGGGCACATTACCACTTATGGTAAAAGGGAGATCGCCAACGCTGAAGGTGAGTAGTATGGTGGTGTGGAGGCCTAGTGGCGAGAAGAAGGTGACATGGCTGCGTCACAAGGTGACAGTTCAGACCTGTCTAACACCTTAGGAGGGACGTGTCAGGCCATGTCAGGACCTTGACAGGTCATAAAAAAACACATTTTTCTTATGCGCCAGATTGTGCGAAATTGATTTAATTACAAAATAAAAATAACAATGAGGGCCCTCTTGACCCTAATTTTTCTTTTTTTTTAATCAACAAAGTTGGATGTGGGATTTAGCAGTGGCCATTAGAGCAGCATAAATTTGGTCATGTTTTGGATTATGAGGCTGGATGCTACAAGGTTGCAGAATGTTTCTAAGTCTGGAAGAAGTGGAAAAATACAAAGTAGAAAATTCCATAATTTTATAGCAAGTGATGGGAGCATCAAATCAAAGAACCAAAAATTGTTGAGTAATCTTGGTTGTATGTAGTATCTAATCCAATAGAGAAATTTTTATTGTTCCCTATAGGTGATATTTTGCAAGTATCTGAAGTTGGCCTTTTGGGTTAAATGCACCTTCCGGAAAAAGTGTAGAATTTAGGCCAAATTAACAATTTTGAAGGACTGTAATTTTCTCCTCGGGAATAAGAATCAAGCATGATTATAATCGTTGGAAAGCTTGTCCAAAGGGGAACAATTTTAAAGGGTCAAATTATGAATTGGTGACACATATGCTTTTATAATTTTATCATAAAAGTGTTTATAACCATAATTGACAAAAACTGTAAATATGGGTAATTTCTAGAATATATGAAAATTTATTTTTATTTCGTAATAAATCTAACAAATGTGTTTATATCAACACTTTTGCAGATTCAGAATCATATCAGTGACTATTAAAGGGTCAACAATGAGTATAGTGCAGTTGAGAAACCTCTGATCTTGGTTGGGCCAAGAAGGTCATCACCATGGATGATGCACATGATCCTTATGAAGTTGAGGCTGATGCAATGGGAGAAAATATACAGGTTGAGAATGAAGAGACATAATCCAATGGTAGGAGAAACCAATTGAACCCCCCAAAATTTGTAGAGACCATGAGGATCCTAAGGGTGTGTAATGTCCCCATTTTGACCCCCTTTGCATTAAATCGTAAATGATGTAAATATTGTTATTTGATCATGGTGAGGAGCTCAAGGCCAAGGCCCCACCATTGATTTAGCGTTTTATGTATCGGCAATTAAAAAAATAGATGCCTATGGTTCTTGTGCTAGATAGGCACAATGTAAATTAAGGCATCATGTAAATACGAATTTTAATGAAAAACCCACAACTAGCTATACAATGCAACAAAGAGATGGGGGCATGATTCTACAAGGAATAGGGAGGGAAATTATTCAAACCCTTGAGCCAATGGTGTTAATCCATGTGTAAATGAGAAAACCCATAACCATCAACTACCCATTTTGGGTTATGCACCCAATCCTTTAATTCTTCCAGAAATTGGTTGAGGCAGTTAATGCCTTGGGAATGAAGAGGTATGGCAGCCAATTTCGTGCATGGGCAAGCCATCAACCTGGAAAAATGTACTTTTGCTTATGGGGCAAGAAAACACCCACGAAATGGTGCCCAAAGCCATTCTGAACCCATAGTCTTTCCTCCCTCACGCAGTTTGAGCTAGCTGGGCTTTCCCCATCACGTTTTTTTACCATTTCCTGCATATTTTCCATAGCCGGGAGCTCGTTTTTGTGTTACACAGTGGCTGGGAGAAAGGGAGTCACGTTTTGGGGGTTTATCGAGGTCGTTTTTGCCCCTGAAATGCAGAAAACATTTTCTGAAAATGAATTTTCTCTCCCAGGGTTTATTCCCCATCTATCAGTTCATTTTGGGTTGCCCACGTTTTTCAGCACTTGTGTTTTGTTGTAGGGTGCATCTTTGTGTTGGTTGGAAATTATGAGCAAGAATTAGGACTGGAAGTGGACCAGAATTGGCTTGATGAACCTAGTGAGGAGGTAACCTCTCAAGAGTATCAAAAGGGCTGGTTGCTCTTATATGCACACCTTGAAGAACACTAGAATGGAAGGTATGGCCTGAGGGACTGTGTATTAGTGAAGGGAATACTTCCTTGTGCCAGGTGTGTAGGTATTGTGGGGACCAAGCTAGATAGATCTTGCAAAGGGTGCCCATATCTCTATAGATGATCCCACTAGCTTAGCAATTCTTCCTTCCATTGCCTAACAGCCTGATAAACCCAACTGTAGCTTGGCTTGGCTGATTTGGTGTATCTTTGGGCTATGTGTGAGTCTGTTGTTCCCTGATTCCTTGGAGAGATCATGCCCAGCTCGGGGGTGGCAGTGTGTGGAGATATTGATGATCACAACTGGCCTATGTTTGGGTGGAACGTTGTAGTTGCATAGCCAGTTGCTTGGGACTACTTTGTTATAAGATAAGTACTCTCTTGTGTTAACTTTGCATTTATTTATTTGATGAATATCGTGAATGTATGATGGATGTGTTATTGAAATTACTTCTGCTGTGTTTTTCTTATAATTATACATTTCCATATGTCTCTTTTATATTATGTGAATGCTTATTTAAAAGTTCATGGGGCTAGATGCCCAGTTTTAGCATCATGTTCTCTCTATCATGCTGGTATGATGGGAGGGGACATTACAAGGTGGAGCTGCAAAGTTATATATAGAGCAGACAATGAGAGGTTGCTTAGAGCTCAAGAAGAGAAAGATCAGTTGGAATGCATCCATGCTCCAAAGTCTGTTAGACATTCAAAGGAAGATTAAATCTGGACATCATTCTGAAAAATCAGGAGAAGAGTGGGAGTAGCTCAATAAGGCATTCTCACAAGAGGTCCCATAGTTCAAGAAGAGTTTCTAGAGGTGGTTCATATACTCCAGAAATCTCTTCTAGTGAGTCATCTGACTCTAAGGAATCCAAGGAATGATCAAGCTCTTCATATCATAGGAGGAAGAGGAAGAGGTCTTCAAAGAACAACTCACGTGAAGAATTTAAGAAGGCCAATCCTCCTACATTTGATGGTGAGATTAAAATCTAGTCAAAAAGTCGAGGCTTGGCTTCTTGGAATGAGGAAGTATTTCCAACTCCAAGACTACTATGGAAATATGACAGCAAAAGTGCCTATCTTCAACCTGAATGGGAGAGCATCTATATGGTGGGATCACCTTAGGAAAGTGAAGAAGATCAATTAAAGGAAAATTGTTTGAAAAAAATTCAAGAAACACTTCAAGCAAAAGTACCTTTCTGATAGGTACTATGATGGAAAAATTAAAGAATTCCATGAGTTGAAGTTGGGACAAATGACTATGGAGGAATATGCCAATAAATTCTTGGAGTTGCTGAGATATGTCAAGTATATCGGAGATGATAAAGTCAAAATTCAACATTTTCTAAGTGGGTTTCCTCAGTCCTACAAAGATATGATTGATTTTGATGAGCCTCAAACTCTAGATGAGACCATAAGAAAGGGCTAAGTATTGTTATGATCAAGCCAAAATAAATCCAGATTTCCATAAGGCATGGAAGGACAAGAAGAGTGAGAAGTTTGAGCAAAGGAAGAAGGGGTCCAAGCCTCCTCATTTCAGAAATTAACCAAGGTAACCACCTCAAGTTGTGACAAAGCCAACTAGGATGATGGGTGACAAGGGCAAGATAGCCACTTCAATGTTGGGGATGTGGAGAGGGACCATTTGCTTAGAAATTGTCCACATCAGAATGGGAGTGCAAAGCAAGGTTCACAACATTCAAGAGGCTGAAACTTTGGGTCAAGTGGCAAGGACTATCCCTAGGATTTATGTTCCACTAGAGGACCACCAAGCAAATCATCAATCAACTGTGGTTGAGGTTGAAGGTAAGATTGCTAAGCAATCTATTTCTATTTTGATTGACCCTGGATCTACTCATAGTTATATCAGTTCTAAAATTGTTGAGATTTGTGCTTTTAAGAAAAACCAAGCATAGTAAATCATGGTTGGTTCAACTAGCCACAAGAACCAAGAGAAAAGTTAGTGAAATGGTGGAAAAATGTTCATTAGACATGGGTGGGACTGTCCACTTGTACAGATATGAATATTTTACCACTTGGGTTCATATGACATTTTCATTAGAATGGACTAGTTGAAAAGCACATAGAGTTAAACTTGACTGCTACAACAAAATGTTTGAGTGCATTGATGATGAAGGAAACCCAAGGGTTGGGAAAAGAATTCCAAAGAAAATTTATGTTAGGCATATTTCAATCATGCAGTTGAAGAAGTTTTGTAGGAAAGGTTGTCAATTGTATGCAACCCATATATTGGACAAATCAGAAAATGAAATTCCAAAATTGGAGAACTATCATGTGCTTCAAGAATTCAAGGATGTGTTTCTCGATGAAGTCCTGGGACTTTCCTCCCAAGAGGGGACATTGATTTCACAATTGATCTTGTGCCAGGAGCTACACTAGTTTTCTAAGACACCTTACAGAATGAGCACGAGCTGAATTATTAGAGTTGAAAATGCAATTGCAAGAACTATTGGAAAAATAAGTACATAAGGCCAAGTGTGTCTCCATGGGGAGCACTAGTAGTAGTATTTGTAAAGAAAAAAGATGGTACACTTAAGTTATGTATTGATTACAGGAATATGAATAATGTGACTGTGAAAAATAAGTACCCATTGCCTCAAATTGATGATCTTTTTTTATCAAATGAGAGAGGCAAAGGTTTTTCAAAGATAGACTTGAGGTATGGGTACCATCAAGTAAGGATCAAGGAAGAAGATATGCATAAGACAACAGATTAATAATTCTCTTGCTGAAGATGAATTATATGTGCAAATAAAAGATAAATTACAACAACAAAATTTAGAAAAGAGTGAATGAAGACTATCATTTAGAAGAGGACGGACTTCTTATTTATAAAAATAGAATTATATTCCAAATGTGGCACACTTGAGGAGAATTATTATGGATGAAATCCATAAAACGCCATATTCTGCTCACCCTGGATATCATAAAACAATTTCTATTGCCAGGAAGCAATATTTTTGGCCGGGGATGAAGAAATATATTGTTGAGTATATATCTAAATGCATGAAGATCCAGCAAGTGAAAACTAAGCATCAACACCCAACATGTTTGTTGCATCCTTTTTCAATTTCAGAATGGAAATGGGAAGTGATTTCCATGGATTTTATTACAGGATTGCCAATGAATGCGACACAACATGATTCTATCATGGTTGTGGTGAATAGATTGTCAAAATCATCACATTTTATTCTAGTTAAATCCACCTATAAAGAAGATGCCATTGGAAATATTTTCATGAAGGAAATTTTTCAGATTGCATGGATTGCCTAAGGCAATAATTTCAGACAAGGACACCAAGTTTACTTCAAATTTTTGGAAAAGTCTTTTTGTAGACTTGGGAACACATCTGAATTTTAGCACTTCCTATCATCCACAAACAGATGAGAAAACATAAAGAGTATATCAGGTCCTTGAGGACATGCTTCATATGTATGTGATGGACAAACCATCCAAATGGGAAGATTATCTACACTTGGTAGAGTTTGCATATAACAATGGGAAACAAGCTTCATTGAGCATGAGTCCATTTGAAGTTTTATATGACAGAAAGTGCAGGACACCAGTGATATGGGATAATCCAGTGAACATAATTGTACTTGGGCCATAATTGCTTAAGAAAATGGAACAAGAGGTTGCAAAAATTAGGCAGAATTTAAAGGAGGCCCAAGATAGACAGAAAATCTATGCAGATAATAATAGAATGCATAGAGAATTCAATGTTGAGGATCATGTTTACCTTAGAGTGAGTCCAAGGAAGAGTTCCTTGAATATTGGAAGTTGTGCCAAGCTCTCACCGAGATATTGTGGGCCATTTGAAGTGCTTAAAAGAATAGATCCAGTTGCATATAGAATTTCATTTCCTATTAGTACTAGATCTCATAATGTTTTTCATGTTTCTTTGCTTAAGAAATATGTGCATGATCCTAACCATGCGATTGATTGGGATGTGATTCAGGTGGAACCCAAGGGAGAGTTCCAAACCGAGCCACTATGCATCCTAGATACGAAGGTAACATTGTTCCAGAATCGAGTCATCGGATAGGTAAAGGTGCAATGGAAGCACTTCGGTCCCGATGAGGCTACATGGGAGTTGGAGGATGCCATGAAAGATGCATACCCATTTTTGTTTTGATTTTGAGAAAACACCAAGGACGATGTTATTCCAAGGGGGTGAGGATTGTAATACCCCCAGTTTTGACCTGGAATGTCTTTAATCAAAATTATGTAAATGATGTAAATATGCTAGTATGGATTCCTAGTGTGAAGCTTAAGGCCAATGCCCGAATAGAGAATGGATAAGCATATATGATGTATATATTTTTATTTGGAACGTATGGATGGCTTATCATGCCAATTCGAAATGTATGTAAATATTGTTTTGAAAATTAATAAAATGGTCAAGATGACTGTGTAAAGAGCACTAGAGGGGCTATGATTCCACTAGAGGGAAAGAAGAAGGGGGCCTATGGGGAAACCAAATCCTATGTTTCCATATGTCAACCTTAGAACTCATCCAAAATTTTCCATGTGCCTTAAATAAGCCAATTACCTTCTCTTGACTATTAAACCCAATCATTGAATGCATATGTGAGGTTGGTGGGAAAAGTCACTTCATGTAGTTATTGAAGCATGGGGGTTGTGACAATTATGTCAGTTGGCAGCAGTCCTATTTCTTCTATGGTCAGAAGCTATGTCAATTGTATTTTCACCCTTACCTCATATCCTTGGAGTCAACACTCTTTTGATCATTCTCTCATGCATGTTCCCACTACTACGTAGGGTTTTCCATTGTTGTTCATGTCCATTACTAGACTGTGTTTAACCCATAAATTCGAATTGGGAGATAGAGCTGCATTTTTGGGAAGAGAAAATAGATGGTTGTAGGTGAGAATGGAGGTTGGGAAACCTATGAACCTTACCCATTGAGTTCTGCTACTTTTCGATGCTTGAGAAGCCATGGATTAATGTTTCAAGAGGTTATCCATTAGCATGCAACAGGTTGGACTCTTACTTCACACACTGGTAAGCACTGTAAGGGTTGGATTTCCTAAGGGAACTGTGGATCAATGAGGGGAAATTCCTTCCTTGTGTTGTGTGGGGCAGTTGGAAGGAGTGCCATGGCTGTGATGGATTAGTGAGACCCCTGTAGAGCGCTAGTTGAGATTTTGGCTAAGCACAGTGAGCAGAATGGGTTGTGGGCTGAGAGATAGAATCTTGTAGGTGTTTCCTTCGCCCTAGTGGCCTCATATCCTAGCTTGGGGGTTGCCTCTCAGCAAAAAGAGTATATGTTGGACAGAGCACCTATGGCTAGGTGGAAAATCGCTCTTACACACAAAGTTTCTTGGATCTTCTTTGTTTAAAGATAAGTATTCTTGTGTATTTGATGCGCAATGATTTTATTTGGATTCATGTGATGATTATGCCTATAAATTGTATGTTGTGTGTGTGGACTTAGTTCATTCCACTGTGTGTTTTATTTTCATGTCTGAACATGCATTTTAGTTGATAAGAATTCATAATTTTGCTTATGGGTGAAATTTTGAGGCCCCGATTCATTTAATGTGCCCTCCTACTGGCCAGATTGAGGGATGGGGATGTTACAAGGGTGTTGAATCTATTTATGGATTCAAAAATATAATTTGAACACTTCTAAATTTGGATTTTATAAAAAAAAATTACTTGATTCCAACCAAAACTTAGTGAACAGTCTAAAACTTAGAATAAATAGATTGCTAGTGATAATCTAAATATTCTATTTTTTCAACCTTTTCCGAGTATATTTTCCTTCAAAATTTTAACTGTAACTATTGATACCTCGCCAACTAAACATTAGTGTGGTGAGAAACAACACGAAGTAGTTCTCTCCATGCTGTTGAGCTTCATTTTGGGATCTTTCCAGACAGATCTCCTAAATGCCTACTCATTTGCACTGAATTTATATCTTAATCTTGGACGTGTGCAATCAATTCACACAATTGTTCATAGGCTTAAGTCGTAATGACTATAATGAATAATATGTTGTTATTAGCAAAAGACATGGAATTATGATAAATAGGGTAGAGTGCTCTATGTTTTACTTTTTTTTCTTCTTCTTCTAGTATGCGATTATTTCAGTTTGGGTGGTTCATCTCCTGAATGTAAGGATTGTTGATTCCCTTAATGGTTCAAAGGCATACTTTAATTATTATTGAATGATATAGTGCGTAAACTGAAATAGGGGAATGATGCTCTTTTATAATATGGAGTAACAAGATCCCTGATGAGGTAGCATTTAGATATGGATTGGAGGCAAATAAAAGTTCAAAGAGGATAGGAATTGTATTGATGATTCAGATGTTCCTTCGAAAAGAAGGAAAGTAAACTCTCCAACTCTGGAATTGCTTGCGGATGTTTTAGGGGAAAATTCTAGGATTGACCATTATAATCCTGAGATCAGGACCAAATCCAGGAGTGGCAGTCCTATGAGATTTGGAAATGTATTCAAAAGGAACACCATTGGGAATAGATCTTCACGGTGAACATATATTAGAATCAGTGATGAGAGCTATGGAGACATCAAGTGTATCATCTCGGAGATCTCATTTTCTATTCAACAATCACCTTGATCCTAGAACCAAGATGTTGGTATTGAAAATGAAAACCCTAAAATAGAGGGTGAGAGCCAAGAAAGAAAAATGACAACCATCAGTTTACCTCTTCCAGTTGGGGAGGAATTTTCGTGGGAGGGCTCAAATTCTTCCATCTAGTTTACATGATTCTATACTTGAACCATGGAAAAAGATCCAAATTATAGGCTTGAAATGTGCTGCTAAAGAACACTTCTTTTCATCTAGTTCTACTTCAAAAGATATTCATTATTTGAGTCAATAGACAAATTTTAATTCAACATGTTCTTCTATCAAAAATTGATCAGAAGTAGATATAGCATAAGATAATATTTGATCATTTCCTTGTAGCCAATACATTTCTAAAATACCCTTTACCATTTATCTGTCAAAGATAATTTATAGTTCCCTTGCATAAAAAAAAGTAAGCTCAACATTCCATAACAAAAAATGGATAAAGGGTTAGAATACTAATCATGAAAAACATACATGTTTTTCATCTCAACAACCATATACATGATTGCATCCTCCACATTTGTAGTATTATTGGCACTTGTCTCTAAAAATGGAATCCCAATTTCATCTGCAAATGCCTGGTAGTAAAATGAAAATAAGTTATATGCCAAAAAGTTCAGTGAATATACAAAGAAGGATAGCCTAGACATTGGTACTGAATAACCACTTATACTATGAAACGAGAACTCGACACAGTTCTCGTTTTTCTCTCTCCTAATTTTAGTAGCTATTTTTACCTCCGTTTCAAAAAGGGTTGATACCAGTATCACACATTTTCATTTTGAGGCATTTTTTTGGGCCTTTGACACATCTTTATTGTAAAGTATTTTTAATTTCTATTTTCAAGTGTGTTTTTTAGAAATTTAACAAAAAACATACATTTAGAAGCTAGCTATAATGAAAAACACATAGATTTTCGAAATTTATCTTTAAAATTAATCATAAATAATATATTTTTATGGAAAAAATAGTAAACAAATCGAGAAAAAGAAGACATTTAAACCCATTTTTAACAGATTTTTAGTCATTTTGTATAAAAATGATACTATTTCACATTATTTTTCATAATATTTAACCACCTAACCAATTATTATTAAAATTTAAAAAGAAAATGTTTAAAAAAATTACATTGCCCCCTTCTACCCTAACCTTATCCCTACCCCCCCCACAAACTATTACAAAAGTTAAAAAAATAAGTATAATGCGTCCCTTCTACCCTAACCCCCTAACAAACTATTAATAATATTTTTTAAAAATTACATTTAAAAAAATAATTACATATCCTACCCTAACCCTTCAACCAACCATTAATAAACATTTAAAAAAACAAAGTACATTTCCTAATGCCCTAGCCCCCTACATTACCCCCTACGTTAGCCACCCGAAAATTACATTTCCTAATGCCCTACCCACTACCCCATTACCCCTCACACATCGTTTTAACTAAAAACAATTTAAAACCCAACTTTAAAAAATTAAAAAATTAAAATAAAAACCTAAACTTAAAAAATAAAAAATAAAACCTAAACTTTACAAAAAAAAACCAAAACACAAACTAGTCTTTACAAATTTAAAAAAAAAAAGACTTTAAAAAAATAAATTAAAAAAAAAACTTTACAAAAAAAATTAAAAATTAAAAAAAAAAAACTAAACTTTAAAAAAAAAAAAATCAAAATCAAAATTAAATAAAACGAACCTTTAAAACAAAAATTTTAAAATTAAACAAAAAAAAAAACAAAAATCGCCCCCCCATGGGCGCCCAAAGGGCCGTCCTGCGGGGGAAGCTCAATGTCGGGCATCGAGCTTCCCCCGCAGGGCGGCCCTTTGGGTGCCCATGGGGGCGGAGCCAACACCCGCCCGCCCAAAAGTGGGCGGGCGGGTGCTGGCTCCGCCCCCATGGGCGCCCAAAGGGCCGCCCCGCGGGGGCAGCTCGATGCCCAAAAGTGGGCGGGCGGGTGCTGGCTCCGCCCCCATGGGCGCCCAAAGGGCCGCCCCGCGGGGGCAGCTCGATGCTCAAAAGTGGGCGGGCGGGTGCTGGCTCCGCCCCCATGGGCGCCCAAAGGGCCGCCCCGCGGGGCGGCCCTTTGGGCGCCCAGGGGGGGGGGGGGCGATTTTTGTTTTTTTTTTTTGTATTTTTAATTTTTTTTTGTTTAATTTTTAAATTTTTGTTTTAAAGTTTTGTTTTGTTTGGTTTTGATTTTGATTTTTTTTTGTTGTAAAGTTTAGTTTTTTTTTTTTTTTTTTAATTTTTTTTTAAAGTTTTTTGTTTAATTTTTAATTTGTTTTTTAATTTATATTTTTGGGCGGGCGGATGCTAGCTCCACCCCTTTGGGCGCCCAAGGGGGTGGAGCCAGCATCCGCCCGCCATTTTGATTTTTTTTTTTTAAAGTTTAGTTTTTTTTTTAATTTTAATTTTTTTTTTTAAGTTTTTTTTTAATTTTTAATTTGTTTTTTAATTGTTTTTTTGTATAGTTTTTTTTTTAATTTTTAATTTGTTTTTTTTGTAAAGTCTAGTTTGTTTTTTGTTATTTTTTTTGGGTAAAGTTTAGGTTTTATTTTTTATTTTTTAAGTTTAGGTTTTTATTTTAATTGTTTAATTTTTTTAAGTTGGGTTTTAATTTTTTTTAGTTAAAACAATGTGTGAGGGGCAATGGGGTAACATTGGGGGGTTAACGCAGTGGGTAGGGCATTAGAAAATGTAATTTTTGGGCAGTTAAGGTAGGGGGTAATGTAGGGGGCTAGGGAATTAGGAAATGTACTTTGTTTTTTAAAATGTAATTTTTTCAAACATTTATTAATGGTTCATTGGGGGGTTAGGGTCAAATATGTAATTATTTTTTTAAATGTAAATTTTAAAAAAAATTATTAATAGTTTGTTAGGGAAGTTAAGGTAGGAGGGGCGCATTATAATTTTTTTTTTAACTTTTGTAATAGTTTGTTGTGGGTTAAGGTTAGGAATTTATTTGTTGAAAACGGAAAATTTCAATTTAGGGGTTGATTTCAAGGTTTTCGTAAACAACCGTATGAGATTTTTAAGCCATGGCTATATTTTTAACCCAGAGAAAAAAAACGTTGCTACTAGTATCAACACTTTTCGATTTGGGGGTTGTTTTTGGTGGTTTTTATGAAAACATGATACTGGCATCAACACTTTTTGATTTGGGGGTTGTTTTCGGTGTTTTTTATGCAAAAATGTGAGTTTTTATGGCTAAAGTTCTCGTTCTTAGTATATAGTTCTTGTTTCATAGTATAAGTGGTTGAATGTGATTGCTACAATTTATTCAAATAAAAAGTACAAGCAAAGACTATATATTGGTCAAGCCATTAGCCAGAGCACAAAAAACTAGAACAAGACAATTGTAGAAAGCCTTCAACATCAAGCAGAAAGAATCTTGAAATATTCCACATAATCCATAGAACTATTTGAATTTCACTCTAAATGAGTAGGCCTTTAGAACTTTTTTTCTCGGCTGATCGGTAGAGCTCAGATCTCACACAAGGCTAAGAAGTTGAATGTCCCAATTTCTCTTGTAGTCGGATGGTGAATTAGATCATAAATTTCTTCACCTGTCTTGGACTTCTACAACTCCCTAAATGGTTTTTTCTTCAGCAATGCTTCAATATCTTTGATGCCATCTTCCTCTATCCTTGGTTTGGAACTTAATGTCTTTGATGGCATCTTCCTTTGTCGTTGGTTTGGAAGAAGTGGAACTAAACCAAGATATGGACCTATTTGTGGCCTTTGCATAGCAAGATGACCATTAAATCATATCCCCTGTCTAGGAACAACACTAGGTCCAGGCATTCCCATAATACCCATGGGTCTATGGACTCCTCTTGGGCCTACCATTTTTGGAGGATTGCTTACTGGAAACATTGGAGGTCTCGCCACTGGCATGCCATGAATGCCTTGTGATGGATATCTCCAGACACAACCCATATATCTGGCCTCGAAAAATTATAGAGATTGATAAATATTGATAGATATTCCAAATGATAAAGACTGAGACCAAGGGAAAATATCACAGCTAGTTGCCACTTTGAGCATTAAAGCTCAATTGTTGCAACAAAGTATTATGCCATGATGTTCATTGTTTTCTGCATTAAAGAAGCTATAATTGTCGGAAAAAAATTGTGAAAAAGGCTGTAATTGAAATGATTATAAGATCTCAAGGATAAGATACAACTTACAAGCTAGTAACTCCATATAACTTTCAAATCTTCAAATTTATGTTACATATTTTCATACGAAATTGTACTTGAATCTCGCTACTACGACTTAATGTGAGCGTGGTTTTTTATAAACATTGTATTTTATAGTCATATTGATTTTTATTTTGATAAAAATATTTTCAATAAAAATAACTAATGAATTTTAAGAGTTGGTGAAGAAAAGAGAGAGTTAAACGAAGAAGGAAGACATTCTCTCCTTACTTTTTACTTAATAACATTATAATTTCATAGCCTCAACATAAAGTTATAAGTTATGATAGTAGATGTTTCTCCCAACGAAAACCATCAGAATTCTTTAATACGACATTAATCAACTTTATTCAGAAGAATTTTGTGAAGGATTCTATTAGTGGATGGCATCTTATAACTTTGCTCAATGTTTCCTACAAAATCCTAGTCAAGGCACTTGCTATACTGATTAAAAAAATTACTGCACACATAGTTAGACAAAAGCAAACTGGTTTTGTTTAGGGAAGCTTTATCTTAGTGGTAATGATTTTACTTTGGGAGCCTATGGAATGGGCTAGAGAGATTTAGCAAAATTCTATAGTAAATTGATTTCGACAAAGCTTATGATAGTGTATATTGGAGTTTGGAAATATTGCAGTGTATTATTTTTGAAAAGAATTCTATGGAAGAGTCTATACACACGAATTTTTTACCTCCCGTGACCCGCTTAGTCGCGCTGGTGACCCCACCGTATCCTGCTCAGTTTCCTTCCGTTGCCACCCTGCCACTGCCAATCCTTCCAATTTTTTCGTACAAAGTGAATTTAATGGCACTCCCACACTCTCTGTCTTCTCCTGACCACCATCACTAAGCTCTGCTGCTATGCTGTGCTCCTCCCTCTGAGCTTGCAGTACATTTCCTCCTCACTAATATCTATCTTCCTCCTCACTAATATCTAATATCTATCCAACTCAAAAATATATAAGCTAAGTGCATTTAAATGTGAAAATGATATAGAATGATGAAAATCTATCAAGATAAGGCAAGGATTTCTTCATAAAAGAGAAGGGGAGACATTTCTTTCTCCATTCCAAACTTATGTAAGTTTCATACCTCATATACAATGAGTGTTAAAAAAGACTAAATGTTGAATATAAAAACCAATTGGAAATACATGATAAACTAGAATTATATAGGTATGTAGAATCAAATATAATAATAATAATTTGATCTCCCCCATCAATTGAGATATTTGAACTTTGATAAATTGATCTGAAACCCTAGTTTGGCTACAATTCTAGCTCTGTAGAATCAATTAGAATTTCTATGATTTAATTTCCACCATCTATTAGATATAAGAAGAACATTGATAATTTGACATAAAACGCAAGGTTGTCTTCAACTCATTGTGGCTAATAATTCAAATTAAAACCATTTTCTTAGTTTCTACGTGGTAAAGCTCCATTGTAGAAAACATGTTATGCCTGCTTTCATTATAAAACCCGTTATCAACAACTTGACATTAATGCATATCTCTAGGTTGAATCATAATATAGACCATATTTTGTCCCTCTTGAATAGCAAAAACTAGGATAATGGTAAACTATTGGGGAACACACCTTAACTTGTACATCTGATAAATTAGAATGATCTACATGAGTAATTTTTTTTCTTTTCAAGCAAAAAAAATGTATTTTCATTCATTTATGACTAAAAATACATTCTTCAATGCTTATCAACATTGTTGCCTCAAAAGAGTGCTTCATGAATCTTACATTTTCCAGAATACATCTTCCTTGAATAATATAGGAATTTTATCTAGAAATACATCTTATAGAACCATTCATTATGTTTATGCCTCATCCTTTAGAGGAAATCACAAAAACCAGACAATGAGGTTCCCAAGGGAGGAAACAATTTTCCTCCATGAAATTCTTCCAAACAAAGAGCCCCGACATGCACTAGAAGACCTTGCTTGGAGAGGGTATCCGCCTCCACATTAAAATCTCGATATATATGCTTGAACTGAATTTCTTGGAAGGAGCTCCTTATCTGTTTTAGTTGGTCCACCATATAAGATAGACCGATATTTATTATCTCTCCATGCCCCTACATACTGTTGATCACTAGCAATGAATCTCCAAAAACCTGTAGCCTGTTTATACTACATTTGAATGCTTGGTCCAACATAAAATAGAGTTCTTTAAACTCATCCTAATTATTGGTGCTCGAACCGAGATAACCTTTCCCATTGAAGAATTAGTATTTTGTGAGATATAGGGAGAAACCAAAACTACTCTTAGCATTCCTATCCTGACTGGCTCCATCGAAAAAGGAATAAGGCCAGTTCTCTTCGATCAATGGCGGCACCAGTAAATGACCAGGAAAAGGGACATTCGAAGGATTATAGAATTGGAAAGAGATTAATGGATTGAGAAGCTACTTGGAATTTCAGTCGAATTCAGTCCTTGAAGATGGCCTCATTTCACACTGCCCAAACACCCCATGAGATAATCAAAGGAAGAGATCAGATGGTGCTCAGTTGTTGTAGTTGAAAGAATATTCTAAAACACATCTCCATCGAGTTCCCATACCAAAGATCATGATAGCTTATCATCCTTCCATCCTCCTGCTAGACCTCCTTTACAAATCCACAATCAACAAAAAGATGATTGATTGATTCACCTCCTAAATTACATAGCTGACATATACTAGGGCCTTGAAAGTTATAACGTTGAATTCTATCCCATGTTAGAACACTATCCTCCAACATTAACAAAAAATGAAAGACACTTTTTGGTGGGCCTTTCACTTTCCAGATTGCCTTCCACCACCATTTGTTTTCCCTCTGCAATGTAGGTGTAACATCCCTTTGTTACCCCTATTCTATTGTAAATGAAAATGTAATTATATGTATTTGTTTCTGGTGAGAAGCTCAAGGCCAAGGCCCCACCAGTAAACCATGTAAGCTTTGTTAATTATGTCCTAAATTGTAATGGTTGATTTAAACCTAGGAGACTGAAGGTTGTGACGCAACTTAAACGATGAGGGAAATAATCCACTAGGGGAGAGGAGTCGACGGTCTAGGAATCCATGAGAATCTGGGATATTGATGATGGATATCATCTTGGTGCTTGTAGGCACTTAGTAAACTATTTAGCTGTTTTTCCAAAAATATTGAGTGTCGTCTTAAGCTATGTTAACCCTAAGAGAAGTAACTACACGTTACAAGCTAGTAGGAAAACCCTATGACCTAACCACTAGCTTATATATGTCTATTACTCTATAATACTAAGTGAGATTAAATGATTACCCTAAGTAGTACTACTACAAAAACCAAATTTAAAATCCTAATTATTTCGAGAAGGAAAATTATTTGAGCACCAAATACTTTCTAGAAATGCACCTTCCTTTTTATCGTTGAAAGGGTAAAATACAAATTGAATGGAAAATATCTCTGATATAAGAAGCCACACTTATATATATAGAGTTAGAGATAGTTGGTTCAAATAATAATAAAGATATTATTAAAGGAATAACACATCCCACAAGGCAAGAATCTCTTTGTGCTTGATGCACATTTTTAATTGAAGATTCTACATGTTATTAAAATGTTATGAAGAGAATGGCGGTTGTCTCATTTTAAAAGTGCCAAGCTTTTTTAGCCACCATTTGTCACCTCGAGGAGAGAGAGAAGGAGAAAAATAAAGATCTATGTCAGGCACTTGTCGGTCAGTATGAGCAACTTCATTATGAGGGAGCGTCCATCCATCTCATTCAAGAAAAACACCGAGTTTTAATTTGTGCCAGTTGTCTATTAGATGGGGAGGCCCGTCAATTATAAAAGGAGCGTAGGCTCTTCCCTATCGGGGGGATGTAGATCTCTTTGGTAAAAAGAGCGCGGGCTCTTCTGTCTCCGGGTAATACTGGGAGAAGGGCGCATCCCTTATGATCCCACGATCGTGTAAAGTAAGAGAACAACTCTTCTGTCTCGGGTTAATACTGGGAGAAGGGCGCAGCCCTTAGGATCCCACGCTCGTGTAAAGGAAGAGCGTGGCTCTTTTGTCTCAAGGTAATACTGGGAGAAGGGTGCAGCCCTTATGATCCCACGCTCGTGTACAGAAAGAGCACGAGAAAGAGCACGAGCTCTTCACGAGCTTTTATAATGTTATGTGATCTCTACTTTTATTATGTGTTAGAACCATTGTTTAAGAGAAACGCTCATGCGATCTCTGAGATTCACTGGGTAGTGTAGGTTAAATCCCTGCAATTTTATCTTGTTTTGGGATAGTGACTCCTCCCTGCTACTAGTGAACACTACCTTGCAACTTTTGTTGACAGAATCTAAGTGTAGAATACCACTCCCTGCACAGAATAGACTAAGCGTTCTCTAGGGTTAATTGCCTCGCCATAATATCTTTGTATGATGGAGAGAGAGTTTGCATTAATATATTTGTAAGGGTGGCTCGAGAGGAGCTCAATCCCATTCCTTGTATGATCGGCACATCTTTATATTAAGAACCTGTGAAAGAATAGCTCGGTAGGAATTCAATCACACTAAATCGCTGCCTCCATTACTTTTTATAACCTATGTAGGCAGGTCTCGGGGACTTGATAATATTATTTTGTATCTTGGTTTGGTAATTAAATGATGTATTAACATACTCAGATGTTAAAGGCTTCGATTTGAACTTGGATAATATGTGAAGCTAAAATTGGTAGTAGGAAGGCATTGAACACTCTTATCTCTAACATCCTTCATCCCTATGGAAATATACCGAGGCGGGGTGTGATTTAGGATTGTCTTAGTCTCATGAATCAGGGTGTGATTTAGGATGGTCTTAGTCTCATGAATCATGAAAGAATGGTTAAGATTATTGCTATAGCAAATCCTTACCTAGTGGATTTATTACTAGCTTGGGGTGGCTTTTCGGTGGCAGGAATATACACAGTATAGAGGGCCAAATGGTTGGGAGGAAAGTTGCAGTTAAGCCTTTAGTCGTCCTTGTCTATTGGTATTGAGGTATGTAAACTTTAGTTATATTGTTAAATTTTTGGTGAAACTCATTAATAAATATATGTTCTAATTTTATTGAGTTAAATGATTAAATATGAGTTTATATGTATTTATTCCCTAATGTGTGTACAATTATAATATTTATCATGCATCTATGATGGGTGTCATGAACATGAGGTTATGAGGAATATTGATATGATAACTGATTTATTTCTTGTCCCTCAAAGGAATAATATCATGATTCATTTACACTTATGTCTTATGAAGCTTGTCTTGATAAGTATTGCCAGGAAGAGATCTGTACAATAATTACTTGAGTAGTGTGAAAACTAAATGTTGATTTAAAGTAATGTTTATTATTAAATATTCTTTTCTAATGGAATCCTTGATAACGCACATAGATGGGTTTAAATCTGTGAGAATGTTTATTTTAAATATGCTTTCCTAATGGAATCCTTGATAACGCACATAGATGGGTTTACATCTATGAGAATGTTTATTTTAAATATGTTTTTCTAATGGAATCCTTGATAATGCATATAGATGGGTTTATATCTATTCATAGAATGTTGATTTTAAATATGCTTTCCTAATGGAATCCTTGATAACACACATAAATGGGTTTATATTTATGAGAAAAATCATTTTAGTTCATGTATGGAGATTATGGGATTTTAGAACAATTTATATAGCATACAAATATTGCGAGCTTTGACCCTATCTTTTCTTATGGTTAACCGTAATTGAAATACATTGAAAGGTTTCTGTTTTATAATTATTGCATGAAGGTGAAAATTTGATTATAACAATGTTATCCTTTTAGATGTGTATTGTTATGTAATATCTTTATATGTAAATGTTCCGGTTTATTGATCATCAATACTTATATTCATGTATTGAATACCTTTTATAATTGAGGGCACTCACATGATGAATTTGATATGGATATTGAGGGAAATGGTAGTATGTTGTTTATGATGACATGAATATCTAGTGACATTGAGTATGTTTTAATTAAAGTAAGACTAAAGTTCAATGATGAATCCTAGGTTAGATGGATCTACTAACTTGAAATGAGAATGTTTACATATGCTAAGACTAAGATTTAAAAAAAATTACTCCCTATTTCCTCTAAATTTCATTGAGGAGATTGGGTTTGTTACAACAAAGAAGCTGATTTGTACCCCAACTTGGAAGTGTAAAAATCCCCTGCGCATTTTAATTCCATCTTAATTCATCCCTATCTTCAAAAATATAAATATGAGCCTTCCTCAGGTTTTTGCAGAATTTCTCCCAAATACATTTCCATTCCCTCCTTAGGACAAGCTCATCTATTGATAACCACCCTTGTCTCCATATAGAAGTCCTCTTGGGATTGATCACTTTATCTAATGTGACCTTTCCCCCCGATTGAAGATGATTCACAAGTTCATAGGGAAGATGATGATCTCTAGGAAAACCCATAATAAAGTCGCAACCAATAAGAACCGATCTCCCATTTCCTACTTTCCATGATAGATGAGGAGCCATAAAAGTATAAGCGCTAGATAGAGATTTCTAGTGATTGGGAGCCATAGCCTATCTCTTCTCTCTTCTCTTTATCCAATCCATCAGTGAGTATGAAGCTATGTATTTTTCAATCAGAATATTTATCCATAAACTTTTCTTTGTCAGAAATTTCTATAAGGATTTGGTTGCAAGCACCTTGTTGAAGTGGAAAATATTCTTCATCCCCCAACCTCCTATATTTTTGGGTGAAGCCAAAGTCTTCCAATCACTAAGTGGAAACCAAAATAATCCTTGCTATTTCTCCAATGGAAATTGTAACAAAGTTTTTGGATGGAATTCAAGGTCGAGACACAGATAGCTTCCATCAAATTCCAGTAGACATGAATCGCTTCCAATACTAATTTGACAAGGACCATCCTTCCTCCACATGAAATCCATATGTTGCACCATAAGTTAATCATGTCTTCCACTTTGGACACACTCAAAAATCAGTCCTTTTTCCCATACCTATTGGGTTTTAAAACAAATATTATATAGGGTCCTCCATCCTCCATTTTTTGCAGCCAAAAGGAAAAAACCTTCTCCAAAAATCACTCTCTGCCAGTTGATTCTCTAGTAAAAAGATGGATGATTTATTAGGGTTGATCTCCATTCCTGTCACCCTATAGGACAACTCTACTGATATTCTTCTAGTTTATGGCATTCCAACAGGGAGTGGAGACAAAACAAAAAAATGTCGTCAACAAACATGAGGTGAGTGAGATTCACCCTTCTGTTAAAAGAGACCACTGTTAGTCTTCTTCTGGATCTGTCATAACTCAGAATCCTACTAATCCCTTCAACAACTAGAAAAAATAAATATGGAGAGAGTGTACAACCTTGCCTTATACCCCTCATGGATTTGAAGAAGGACGAATTTGATCCATTTATTAGGATTTCAAATGGAGGAGAGGTAAGGCACCCCATTATCTAGGTTGTCAATTCCAGGATGAACCCTATATCAAGTAAAACCAGTCTGAGGAAGAGTCAGTATGTATTGTTGTATGCCTTGGATAGATACAACTTTAAGGGCTGACACCCTTAAATTATGAGTTTTAATTATGTGCAATCCTTCTTGTGCCGAACCCACCGCCTCATGGACTAATCTGCCATTCATAAATCCAAACTGTTCCCCTAAAACGTGTTGAAGAATGTAACTTCGGAAGACATTATTATTTGGCTTATTTGTATTGTACTTCCTTCGGGAATTATTGATGTTGTATGTGATCATGTAAAATTCATTGAAAGAGTCAATGTAAACCCTAATAGTTATGTCGGTCTACAAGAATCCAGAAAATAATATTTTATTGTGTAATTGACAAGTAAGCCCTATTTGAGAGGTCAAGTCGGTCCTGTTAGGGAAAAAGGTCAAGTCATTGATTAGTATAAATAGGAGGTTCTCACTCCTCATTTGGTAACCTCACTCACTCATCAAGTTTGCATGAGTAGAGAGATAGATTCAAGTCTCTTAGGAGAGAAAGAGTAGCTGCTACTGAACACTTCTTGTTTTGGGTTATTGCACTAGGATTGACATTGTAGTTTCTGACGAATCTATACCGAAGAATTTTTGCTATGTTTTTTGCCCCATGAGGGTTTCCAAGGAATCTATGTGTTTCCCCGAAGAGGTTGCGGCTTACAAAGAAATTTTCCAAGGGTTTCATGACATTTTTCACTTGGTCATATTTATAAATCCCCAACCTAGTCCCTAACATCATTGAACATCACATCAACATGTGGTCAGAAATGTCACCTATTCCATAGAAACAAATCCTATCCATCTTGTTAAATCTCCAACCATGACAACAGAAATCAATAAAATCCAAATAACATGGTTTATCTACCTATTTGTGTATACTTCATGGGTATATAATATTTACCTTGACAACAAAAATCAATGCACCATTAGCTTCTATACTAACTTCCACACTCTCAATCAGTTATGGCCCAAAGATAACTTCCCCACCCCTTTCATTGACAAAGTAACAGATGAATGCATCGATCATGAAGTCCTCTCATTCATGGATGGATCCTCGGGGTTAAATTAGATATCGATCTAGTAACAAGCTCAATACAATATATCCTTTACCACCCCTTGTGGGATTGTCACATATCATGCTACACCCTTTGGACTTAAGAATGTAGGGGTCACATTTCAACAAACCATTTCCTATGTCTTACATGACCTAGTCCACATCATCTTGTCTTACCTCAATGATCTTAATTCTATATTGAAACAATAATTGCACCACTTAGCATACATTTGCTTGGTTCTTTTGTAGTGTTTATTGTATAACATTTGCTTGAATCCTCTCAAGTGTTTCTTTTACATCATGTTTGGATGCCTCTTTGGATTCATTGTCTCAAATTATGGATTACTATTGATTCTTTAGAGGAATAGGACATCATAAAAATGATTTTTCCATACACTTTGTAACAATTATAGAGCCTTCGATGCAAAGCCAACCTTTCACAACATTTTTTTCTTGATTATGCCACATGTGTACATGGTTTTTTTGTATAATTTTCCAAGATATCTCCATCATATGGGATGACCAAGCAGACTATTCATTTTATGCATCATATGGGATGACCAAGTAGACTATTCATTTTATGCATCATATGGGATGACCAAGCAGACTATTCATTTTATGCATTGAAATAGATACTCACCAACACACCCTTGATTAGCCCCCCTCTCTTTAATAATGATTTTATCTCTTACATTTCAACCTCACTTTCTTCCATAGTTGGAGTCCTGGGATAGTAAGAGGATAACTATTGCAAGGATGCCATCTAAAATGTTAGAAATATCCTATCAATACCATCATTAAAATACAACCACAATGATAATTTGGCCTTGCATGTGGTCCATTGCATCTAGAAACTTCACCACTATATATTACTTCAAACCAATGTTGTAGCTAATTCATATCCCATGCAATACATCTTTACCAATGACTAATCAATTGTAAGTTCACTCTTTGGATCATTATCCTCTAGGAATTTCATCTTGAATTTACTACCACCAAGAGAAGGAATTGTATCTTACCAAATTCATGATTGATATCCTAACTAGTGTTGTTGATCCAACTTTCAATATACCCTTCTTGATGAATACATTTTTTTTTATTTCATTGAGGAACACTTGATACAGTGATATATTGATTTCTCTTCAGACGTAAAAACTTCGTCTCATATTTCCAATAATGAATATAGGTGTATTCATCACTAAGATGCTTTTATCTCCTTACCAAAGACATCCTTTACTGACGAGGACTTGATGTAGTTTTACATCAGTGTCTAACTCATGAAGAGGTAGAACAAGTTATCAAGGACTACAATTGTGGTGCTTGTGGTGACCATTAATTAGGAATGGACACTACTTCAAATATTTTCTATGTACCATAATTTTTTCCCTCACTTTTTCATGGCTATATTCATTTTTTGGTTGTATAACTAGAGAACATACTAATTTTCAACAAAAAAAATGGGAAGATCATTTGAAGCACATCTAGCAAGCACTAATCTCCCTACAACAACATAAATTATATGCGAACCTCGAGAAGTGCTCCTTTGGTATTAAAAGAATTCAATTCTTGGGGTGCATCATGTATGAGTGCAGTGTGCTAAATCCAATGATTATCCAAGTCATCCATGATTGGCCAACCTAAGATACTAATGGATCTTCATAGGATCTTGGCACTTGCCAATTATTACTACAAGTTCATGTTCCTGTTTTCTCATTTCGCTTAGCTACTGAGCTAGGTGACCAATGGGGGAGCAAAGGCCAAGTTTGTTTGGGATGAGGCACAAAAAAAATGCAAGTAGTGGAATCACTTTGATATAGGCCTTACACCATCACGAAGACTATGTGTGATAATTTGAATCTTCTGTCATTTATCAGCTTACACCCTATCTTTTATGTGGATCTTCTTTTGCCATACTTTCCACCTTTGTTGGACACCTTTGAGGGTGTTGGAGGAATTGGCCCTTATAGAGTTCAATTTGGACCACCTTAAGTATGATATAGTGGACCAAGTTATGGACACCAATATTATCACCACTTGCTAGTAGAACGTAACTCTATCAAATCATCAAAGTAAGGAATGGTATTCACCAACGCTAGTGGTTTACCAAGATATCTATTCAAAAAACATTTCCTCATATAATGTAGGAACTTGACACAGTTAGGACCATTACATCCAAATGGAGAATGATTGATCCATGGGGCCATTTGGGACATCTAGGTATCCATTTGATGTAGATAACATCAAATATGCCACAATTAATTCCTCAATATAGTCCACTAGTATAAAAATGCTTTATTCCATAAATGTAGAGCAACGTCTTTAATAAATATTTAAACCTACAACAATACCGACACTAAAACAAAGAAAAAGAACAAGACGGTGCAAACAATTTGAATATATATAATGTACATCAAATTATTCAACCATTTACATATCATATCAATTTTCTTATTCATTGCACACCAAATTACAAACAAGAACAATCATAAAAACTAACCCCAATCTATTAATATCTACACCTACTTTTCAATTAGCTAGAAAATTAACTCACTAAACCTACACTACCATCCTTGTCCTTTTTTTCTTATCCCCTTCCTAAAATTATTAATTGAATAGAGGGCTATTTTTTGTAAAACAAATCCCTAAAAATATTGAGCAGAAAAGACAAACTACTAAAACGTGGAAAAATTCCACTAGGAAAGATGCTTTGTTAGGATATTCCTATACTCCATCCTAGTCCCACCAGTATTTTGATCATTTACATTTTCAGTCATGCATGCACCTTTAGGGTTTGCATGCATTCCAGTCATCAGTCCAGCACCTAGCCCTCAGTTAGCCAACCCCCAGGAGCTTCTCACTATTCACTTTTATCCCTCCAGTTGCTTAATGCGCCCTTCTTCCTTGATTTTAGGGAGCAACTCGCCCTTCTTCACCTAACAGTCCATTTGTCACTCAGTTACACTTAGTTACACTCAGTTACAGTCAGTTACATTGAGTTACACTCAGTTACATTGAGTTACACTCAGTTACACCTACCAGAGTTAGTTTGACTGATGGTTGACAGTTACTAGAGCATTGATGACTCCACTGCTGATGATGAAGACTTCCAGTTGCGCTCCGATGATCATGAGGACACCTAGTTGTGCTCCGATGACACTCTATTGATCTTATGATCACTCTGAGAGGCTAATTCGAATTGCCACCTTATGGATTCGAATCCTCTCTACCATTGTACTATTTATTTGTCCATACTGTGATTAATTAATTAGTGTGTGTGAAGTATTATTGCTTCTATCTGAGTTCTACTGTACCATATTATTATGTTGCTCATTATACTGTATTGTTCACTCTTCTTCTATTTTCCTGCTTAATCATAATTACTCTTGTGAGGTACACATCATCTCTTAGATCTGCTGTGAGGATTTTCACATGGTATCAGAGCATGTTGAGAGTATTGTTTATCTCCATTCTTGAGAGTTTTTTGCAGGTTATTACCAAGATTTCGAGTGCAACAGTTGCAGCAGTTTCTGCATTTTTGCAGCAGTAGCAGTTGCAGTTATTCTATATTGTTTTTGCAGGTCCTCTACAGCTTCTATGTATTCATCAGGAATTACTCCTCTTGATCCACTCAACTATGATGAATGGAAACCAAGAATGATAGCAGACTTGAAGATCCATCATCTTTTTTATTGTTATTTTGAAAGAGAGTTTGAATCCCCTAAAGAGAAGATTGACTGGTTAAATAAAAGTGACATGCACTTTCAAGCAATAATGTTTTCTTTGTTTGCACTCCAGAGATTCCAATTCAAATACCGTAATGGTGTTGAAACTCCAAAGGAGTTATGGACTCCAAAAGAGATATGGGCTCACCTGGATGGAAAATTTGGCAGAGAGAATGAAGGACTTGGTCCCAACCCATTCGAAAGAAAACAAAGTGATGCATTCACTCCTCTTGATGGTCTCTCAGATCATGAACCAGTATCATCTCATATTGAAATTGTTGACAAAGAAATTGCAGATTCTCCACTCATCCTCAAACTTTCTTCTCTCTCTGTGCTAGCTCACACTCTAGATATTGCAGAAGGTCCTAAATCCTCTCTTGCACCAGAGTCTGTTGGTTTGCATCATGATCACATGATTATTTCAGAGGTCAAAACAGCTACTGAAGGTAATGCATTCGCTCCTCTCCAGCTATATCCTCTTTTATACTACTATATGATCATAATTCCATGCTTTCAGAAGGTCATTGAAGAATATGGCCATTGCCATTCGCTTGGGATAATTTCTCATGCATCTACTGGTTTTGATCTCACCTCTCATGGTTCAAAGGAGATCTCAAGAAACCATGATTCAAGTCTTGGATCTAATTTGGATTCTAAGCAATTACTGCTTGGGATAATTTCTCATGCATATGATAGTTTTGATCTCACCCCTGCTGGTTCAAAGGAGATCTCAAGAAACTGTTTTGAAAGTCTTAAATCTGATTTTGATTTCAAGCAAACATGTAATAGTTATTTTTGGCATAATCTCACCCATGGTGGTTCGAAGGAGAAGACAAAAGACTATATGCACTTTCACAGATTTGATCCTACCTCAGCTGATTCGAATCACAGGTTCACGGATCATTCTCATACTATTGGATTTGTTCTCATCACATTCGATCTGAAGAGCAAGTACAAGCACATGCTTTTTGAGCATGATCCACTTCTTCCCAAGAAGAAGATACCTCTAGACATATGACCAAGCATCACACGTGCTTGAGTTTGGAGCATTTATTTTTATGTGTGCCTTACAGTCTATTTTTTGAGGAGGGGGTATGTTTCCCATGAAATTTTCCCACTTCCTTGGTTTATTGATTGTTATTATTCATTGCATTGGGTGACCTTTGGTCTTCGTTACCAGGGCCCAGGATGGATTAAGGGGGGGGTGTTAGGATATTCCTATACTCCATCCTAGTCCCACCAGTATTTTGATCATTTACATTTTCAGTCATGCATGCACCTTTAGGGTTTGCATGCATTCTAGGGTTTGCATGCATCCCAGTCATCAGTCCAGCACCTAGCCCTCAGTTAGCCAGCCCCCAGGAGCTTCTCACTATTCAGTTTTAGCCCTCCAGTTGCTTAATGCGCCCTTCTTCCTTGATTTTAGGGAGAAACTCGCCCTTCTTCACCTACCAGTCTAGTTGTCACTCAGTTACACTTAGTTACACTCAGTTACACTCAGTTACAGTCAGTTACAGTCAGTTACATTGAGTTACACTCAGTTACATTGAGTTACACTCAGTTACACCTACCAGAGTTAGTTTGACTGATGGTTGACAGTTACTAGAGCATTGATGACTCCACTGCTGATGATGAAGACTTCCAGTTGCGCTCCGATGATCATGAGGACACCTAGTTGTGCTCCGATGACACTCTATTGATCTTATGATCACTCTGAGAGGCTAATTCAAATTGCCACCTTAAGCATTCGAATCCTCTCTACCATTGTACTATTTATTTGTCCATACTGTGATTAATTAATTACTGTGTGTGAAGTATTATTGCTTCTATCTGAGTTCTACTGTACCATATTATTCTGTTGCTCATTATACTGTATTGTTCACTCTTCTTCTATTTTCCTGCTTAATCATAATTACTCTTGTGAGGTACACATCATCTCTTAGATCTGCTGTGAGGATTTTCACATGCTTCACATCACCATTCATGATTGCAACATATTTAAAAATAGTCCTCAACCTTGATAATTTTATAACAACTTATACCAACAATCCTTTACATTTCATCCTTAGTTTTCACCATAGTTGGAGTGTCAATCTAGCAAGGGGATGACTATTTCACAAATGCCATCTAAAATGTTAGAAAAATCCTATCAATAACATCATTAAACTATAACCACAATGAGGAGTTTTCCTTGGATGTGGTCCATTCCATCTAGAAACTTCACCACATATCCTACATCAAACCAAGGTTGTAGCTAATTCAAATCCCATGCAATACATCTTGAACCAATGACTAATCAATGGCAAGTTTGATCATTGGATCATTATCATTTAGGAATTTGATCTTGAATTTACTACCCCCAAGAGTAGGAAGGCCTTTGAACTTACCAAGTTCATGATTTATCTCCCAACTAGTGTTGTTGGTCAAACTCTCAACATACCCTCCTTGATGAATACCTTTTTTCATTTCATCGATGAACACTTGACATGGTGATAAATTGATTTCTCTTCACACACAAAAAATTGGTATCATATGTCCAGCAATTACCATTGTTGTATTCATCACCAAGATGCTTGCTATCTCCTTACTAGAGACATCCTTTATTGATGAGGAATTGATACCATTTTACATTAGTGCCTAACTCATAAAGAGGAAGAACATGTTATCAAGGATTGCAATAGTGGGGCTTGTGGTGACCATTGATTAGGAATGGCCACTACTTGAAATGTTTTCTATTCATGATACTTTTGTCCCTCACTTTTTCATGACTGCATTCATTTTGTGGTCTTATACCTAAAGAACATCCTCATTTTCAACAAAAAAACTAAGAACATCATTTGAAGCACATGTAGAAAGTACTAAGCACTCTGCAACAACACAATTTATATGCCAACCTAGAGAAGTGCTCCTTTGGTATTAAAAGAAATCAATATTTGGGGTGCATCATGGATGAGTGTAATGTGCATGTGAATTTAGTGAAGACCCAAGTCATTCATGATTGTACAACCCTAAAGACACTAATGGATATTCAAAGTATCTTGTCCCTTACCAATTGTCACTGCAAGTTGTGGTTGAGGTTTTCTCATTTTACTCGAACACTAAGCAAGGTGACCAACGGTGGTGCTAAGGCTAGGTTCTTTTGGGCTAAGGCACAACAAAAACTATTCAAGTAGGATATTACAGAGAATTCATCTTTGATTCTAATATATATATATATAGATATGAGATGCTCATTACAATACAATTCAGGACTTTAAATAGTCCATTTGTGTCTGTACATGAAAAAACACTCCCTTTTATTCTTTATTTTAATTATTAACTAATTATTTAAAATATTATATTTATTTATTTTCTTATTATTTACTAACTTTAATGTTTTATTATTGTTATGTATTTATATACATAACATTTCCCTTCCCTTAAACTTTGCTTTGTCCTCAAAGCAATGGTAATGAAGGATGCAACTGTCGAAAATGCTCTGACTCTGAAGCTGCGTCTTCTTTGGGAAGATTCTTCCATTTAATAAGATACTCCTTGATTACTCGAGAATGCAATCTCTTTTCCCTAGTAGCAATAATAGCTTCTAGCCCCAATATCAATTTTCCTTTGTCGTCCAACATACAAAGCATTATTTGCGCATTTTGGTGTTGTCCTAACATGATTTAAAGACATGATACATGAAAAACATTGTCGATACAAGTCTTGTTTAGTAACTCCAATCCTTATGCTACACGACTAATCTTCTGGTTGATTTGATATGGTCCATAAAACCTTGGAGATAATTTTTTATTTCCTTATTGTTTAAGTGATAATTGTTTATAGGGTTGGAATCTCATAATTACCCAATCTCCAATTTCAAACTCTCCTTTTGTTTGATATTGGTTGACTTGTTTCATTTGAGACCTGGTTAGATTTTCCTTGAGAAATTGAACAACATTTTTATTCTCTTCTAAATGATCCTTTACTGATGCAACTTTTGCTTGATCTGTGGCCTACGCCTTCCATTTCGAAGGTTCATATCCATGGAGAGCTTGGAATGGTGTCATTTTGGAGGATGTATGATCTTGATGTATATGTAACTTTGGAATGTATTTCATCCATGTATTTCATTTATATATTATTGTACTCCTATAGAGATGTGTCATTCCTCTATACGAAAGTGTTGCCATGTGTATTGACAAGTGTCGCAAGTGTGTGAACTTGCCGATCGGTTATTAGACCACCATGTATGGGGTCGTCCCTTATTTTATGTAATATATGGTTGATGTACCTAGCTAGACAAGTCGGCCCCATAAGGTCACTGGGAAAATAGAACAAGTATAAATAGAGATCAGGAGATCTTTATTTGGATCACTCGGAAACTCATTCTTCCTTCACTCAGAAAGTGGCGCACTAGTGAGGAGGAGGATCATCTGCTACTAGGAGACTATATCTGTGTATTTTGGTTGTACTTTGGTTGAGCCATTGCTCTCTCTATATCTGAGGAAGTTGTGGGGTTTTTCACCTTAGGGTTTTCCCCACGGAAACTCTGTGTCTCTTGTCTCTCATGCCTTTTCTTCTTGTGATGATTGACATGCTTGTTATGATTCATATGCATTGATATACTGTACATGTTATTCTATCAGTAAAGATCCTAGAGTATCATGAATTAATGATCAAAATTTAACATGGTATCGGAGCTAACCTGAGAAGAAGACACTGTGCAGTGACGAAAACTAGGGTTTCTTGTTTATTGGGTTTCTCTCCACAGATTTTGGAAAAGCAGTATAGTATATTGACTCTACTCATCAAGGCGAATCTATCTGTCCAATCAAAATTCAATTCTGAGCATTTTCAGATTTGGCCCTAAAAATTAGGGTTTCCACAAAAATAGGAATTTCTGGAATCTGAAGACATAGTTGGAAGCTCCTTGCAAAAATCGAAGTTTAAAGCTTTGGATCGAGATTTTTGGCTGGGTAGATCTCTGGTAAACGCAAACCCTAATTCAGGGTCCTCCTTAATGAACCCGGGAAGACAAAAAGGCATTTCTGAAGGGTGTAGCTTTGCAGATCTCAAATTCTGAATACACCAGGCTGATTAGCTCATCAAGACGCATCTTTCTATCCTTTCAGAAAGTTGAAATTCACATTTTGAATTTTTAGGGTTTTTTTTACAAACCCTAATCCGGGACCAGATCCAGTTTTCAGCAAATCAAGTGGTAAGATCTAAATATTTTCTATTTCCAATTGAAGTACTCTTTAAAGATGTCTCACCACACCAAGCTTGAGGATAAGCTTGAAGGGGCTGATAACTTCTGAGCCTGGAAGTATAGGATTGGGTTAATCCTGGAAGAAAATGAGTTGGACTCATATGTAAAAGAAGACATCCCTATCCCAGAGGATGAAGAAGCTAAGATATTGCATAAGAAGAACTTGGTCAAGGCAAAGAGAATCATTGCTGATTCTACCAAGGACCATCTCATCCCCCGTGTGTCATCTCTGAAGACACCCAAAGAGATGTTTTATTCACTATCCAAGCTATTTGAAGGGAAGAACATAAATCAGAAGATGACTCTGTGGAACCAATCGAAAGGGGTAAAACTTCAGAATGGAGAATCCATTCAATCTTATTTTTCTAGGGTCTCCCAGATCAAGGAACAACTAGAAGTAGTGGATGAAATGGTGGAGAATGGTGAAGTTTTCATGACCACTCTGAATGGCCTACCTAGGTCATGGGACTCCTTTATTCAAGGAATCTGTGCAAGAAAGAAGTTGGTATCCTTCAACAGACTACGGGAAGAATGCTCACAAGAAGAAGCAAGGCTTGTGGCTCGAGAAGAAAAGATGGGGAATGAAGATCAAGCTCTCACAGCTCACACCAAGAAAGGGAAGTCCAAGAGAGAGCCATCTCACTCCAAGAAATCTCCACATTACTATAAAGAAAGAAGAATATGCTTCACCTATAATGAAAAAGGACATATTGCCATAAATTGTCCCAAGAACAAGAAGGACAACAACAAGAAGAAGAAGGGAAACAAAAGAAGGTATCATGCTCATGCTGCCGAGGATGATGAACCTCCCAAGAAGAAGGCTAGAGTAGAAAGTGATGATGATAACTCATCAAGCAAAGAAGAGTATGTTCTAATATCTGCTCTCACAGGTACTATCTCTCATGGTTGTAATGATTGGATTATTGACAGTGGGGCTTCAAAACACATGACTGGGTTTAAAGAATCCTTTGCTAATCTATCTGAACATGAGTCACCCCACAAGGTGAAACTTGGGGATGACTACCAATACCCTATCAAAGGAAGTGGTGAGGCCTCCTAAAATCTAGACTCTGGGAAGTCTTTGAAGATGAAAGATGTTTTGTATGTACCTGGGCTCAAGAAGAACCTACTCTCCATATCCGCATTGGATGCAAAAGGTATGAGGGTTGCATTTGTGGATGGCCAAGTTCTAATGTGGCCAAAGGGAAAGACCATAGATGATGCAGTAGTGATGGGAGAGCAAGAGGGAGGATTGTACAAATTAAAGGGACAACTTGAACATGCTATGAAGACAAAGATTCATCCATAGTCATGGATCACATAGAGGTATGTATAATTTGTTTTTGCAAAGGTTAACTAATGAGTTATGCAGGTCATTGAAGAGAACAAGAACACATTGCTAGACATAACTAGCAAATATGATGACCAGGTATGTTTTTGTTATATATATTGTATACTTTTGTATGATTGATAATGATTACTCTTGAAGTTACAAGTTTGAGTAATCTAGGGCTTATGCATATTATGTTTCTTACCTTAATTAATGATATGACTAACTAGAAGAGTCATAGGTTTGAGTAATCACGGGTTTAGGCATATTATGTTTATGACTAACCATAAGAATGCTTATTATTTCTGTTTGAAATGATCCTGACTATACATGCTTGATATTATTGTGTTTTGATAATATTAAGATTATACTAATGAATGTTTGATTATGTATGAGACCTCGAGGATAACACAATGATGATACTAATAAGCATGCATAGGGGTCGAGAATGAATATAAGTTCAAGAACAGGTAATCTAGGAAGCAAAGATCAAGAGGGAGCACACTCCAGTGGTTTCTGCAAGGATGCAGATATTCATAGGGAGTTGACCATCTCTCTACATTCCACAACAGAAAGGTATAGAAGAAGCTACTTCCGATTAGGACTCCAGCAGCACCTGCAAGGAAGCAAAGACTCAGAGGGAGTCCACCCAACAAACAAAAAAAGATAAGTATTTTAATTGTCATTTCTTGCATATTTGTTTGTTTAAATAATATTGTTCAATGATGTATATGCTTATATTCCTAGGTTTAGGATGTGTATTATGTATATTAGAATGATTGCATTAATGAACAACTTACTACTAATATGCATTTGATGGGTAAGTAGGCCTATGGCACTGTACAACATTCCATTGCTACTTATCTAGAATGAAACCTCTTTGCTGACATGTTGGGAGCTATGCAAACTCTTAACAATGTTCTGGTAGAGACTGGAAGGCATCTAGAAAGTTATGGAACATGGATAAATGTTGTATTGAAGCATTGGCTAAGATAATTGCATGACTGTATGACATATTTCTTTATGTGTAAGAATTTGTTCTGAAGATTATGAGATGTTTCTAATCATGCAATTTAACTTGTTTTGTAGGAAAGACCATATACCTTCACCTACAAAAGAAGGACTACAACATTTGTTCTAGCAACAAAGATATCTATTGAAGATATTGAAGTTCCCAGGATCTGGGATGAAGAAATGGAAGAATGCCATGATCCGTCGATCATGAAGAATGATGTTTGGGATGTAGTACCAAGACCTAAAGGGAAGTCTACAGTGACTTCCAAGAGGATCTACAAGATCAAGCATGCTGTAGATGGCAGCATAGAGAAGTATAAAAGTGATGAAATGGAAGATACACCAGATGGATTTCAAGACAGCTTTCTTGAATGGTGTAGTTGAAGAAGAAGTATATGTGGAGCAGCAACTTGGCTCTGAGGCACATGACAGAGAGTCATATATGTGCAGAACTTGGTAGGATAGACATCTTTCTATCCAGTTTGAGCTTTACCAAGAGTAAAGCGGGTTCCAACCTTTACTACAAGGTTGAGGAAGGAAATCCAGTGATACTATTTTTGTATGTGGATGACCTGTTTGTAAGAAGAGATGATAGATTGATTGCCGACATGTAGCAGAAGCTTGCTGCTGAGTTCGAGATGAAGAACTTGTGGATGATGCACTACTTTCTAGGAATGGAGGTGTGGCAGAGTGCAGATGGAATCTTCCTTGGACAAGGGAAGTATGCAATAGAGATCCTGAAGAGGTTTGAGATGATGGACTGCAAGGCCATGGCCACACCTATGGAATCGAACCTGAAGCTTATGTGTGATGCTTCATTTGAGCCAGTTGATGTCACTATGTATCGTCAGATGATTGGGTCCTTGATGTACCTGACGAACATGAGACCAGATATTTGCTTTGCGGTGAACACATTGAGCCAATTCCTGACGGATCCCAGAGGTGTTCACCTGGTTGCTGTAAAGCATATTCTAAGGTACCTGAAGGGTACAGTTGATTATGGGCTCAAGTATGATGCGAATCTAAAGTTTAACCTACAGGGTTATGTTGATTCAGATTGGGTAGGCAGTGCTGCAGATAGGAAGAGCACATCTGGGTGCTGCTTCAGTATGGGATCATGTGTGATCTCTTGGTTTAATAGGAAGCAGTCCTGCGTAGCACTAAGTACAGCCGAGGTAGAGTATGTTGCATCCTGTTCAACTAGTTGTGAGGCAGTATGGCTAAGGAAGCTACTGTCTGAGTTATTTGATCTACCATTGGAGGCTACTGGTATATTTTGTGACAACCAGAGTTGTGTGAAGCTGTCTGAGAACCCGGTGTTCCACAACAGGTCGAAACACATAGAGATCAAATATTACTATATCAGGGATATGGTGCAGAGGGGAGCAGTGAAGCTCCTGTATGTTGTGATAGATGAACAGATTGCAGATGTATTGACGAAGACACTAGCCAGAGTGAAGTTCGAGTACTTCAGAGAGAGGCTTGGTGTTCTTCGGATCGACGACACTTCGAGGAAGAAGTGATGGAGACATTTGTTGTAGCCATTCCTAGCATGGAGGAAGGGGGATCCTTCACATGGCTGAGGATGTAAGCGTTGGATGATGGGCATCAGGATGATGTTCTAGTTTCTGCTCTGTATGATCAGTTGGATCATTTACATTTGTATGTATGTGTATGCATTAGGTTGGATGCTGGATATGATTAGTTGGATCATTTATGTATGTATGCACCATGTTGGATGCTTGGACCATGTCTCTGTATATGTATCAGGTGGATACATTGTATGATCAGGTAGATCATGTATGTTGATATGTATCAGGTAGATACATTGTGTGGATCATGTATCTATGTATGTATCAAGTGGATACACTGTGTATGGTGACATGTATCAGGTAGATACATTGTGTGGATCATGTATCTATGTATGTATCAGGTGGATACACTGTGTATGGTGACATGTATCAGGTAGATACTTGGTATGCATCAGGTAGATGCATTGTATGATCAAGATGATAGTGGATGACGAGCTTCTCCAAATGACATGCATCAGGACGATGCACTGATGATGATGAGGATGATCATGTGTACATCAGGATGATGTATGGAGAGTATCAGGTTGATACTTTGTGGCCGTGGATCAGGTTGTGCAGATGAGCATGTCTGGGAGATCCTATAGGTCGGAGTTGTGTACCCGTAACAGCCTGGGATGCTCTTTCGAGACATTGCTCTGGGAGGACATGTAATTTGTGCCTTGGTAGATCTTCAGGTCAGAGTTGTGTACCCGTAACATCTTGAGATGCTCTTGCAAGGTTTTGTCCTATGGCATGTAATTTTCTCCTGGGAGATCTGGACAGGATGAAAAAGGCCTCAGATGCTTCAGCCAGGTTTTTCCATGACCACATGTAATTTGCTCATGGGAGATTTGGACAGGATGAAAAATGCCTCAGATGCTTCAGCCAGGTTTTGTGGTGGACCACATGTAATGTGCTCCTGGGAGATCCGACAGGTAAAGCTGTGTGCTCGTAACAGCCTGGGATGCTTCAACCAGGTTTTGTGGTGAGATCACATGTGCTCCTGGGAGATTCGACAGGTAGAGCAGAGTGCTCGTAACATCCTGGGATGCTTCAGCCAGGTTTTGTGATAAGTCACATGTAATGTGCTCCTGGGAGATCCGACAGGTAGAGTGGAGTGCTCGTAACATCCTGGGATGCTATCGTCGGGTTTTGTGACGCACGTAATAAGTACTGAGGATTCCACAGTATGGCCAGTGATGAAGACATGCAGGTGGTGGGCCTACATCATGTATGAAAAAGGACTGGCTCTGTAGAAATTCCTATGACGAGTAGAGTCAGAGATTGGTTGAGATGGCAGCAACAGTGACAATGACGATGACGATGCATCGATGATGATGATCCAGAGAAGAAGACTTGTGCTAGCAGATCTATGTCGAGAAATACCTTCCTAGTTAAGAGGGAGTGTTGATGTATATGTAACTTCGGAATGTATTTCATTTATATATTATTGTACTCCTATAGAGATGTGTCATTCCTCTATACGAAAGTGTCGTCATGTGTATTGACAAGTGTCGCAAGTGTGTGAACTTGCCGATCGGTTATTAGACCACCATGTGTGGGGTCAACCCTTATTTTATGTAATATATGGTTGATGTAACTAGCTAGACAAGTCGGCCCCATAAGGTCACTGGGAAAACAGAACAAGTATAAATAGAGATCAGGAGATCTTTATTTGGATCACTCGGAAACTCATTCTTCCTTCACTCAGAAAGTGGTGCACTAGTGAGGAGGAGGATCATCTGCTACTAGGAGACTATCTCTGTGTATTTTGGTTGTACTTTGGTTGAGCCATTGCTCTCTCTATCTCTAAGGAAGTTGTGGGGTTTTTCACCTTAGGGTTTTCCCCACGGAAACTCTATGTCTCTTGTATCTCATGCCTTTGCTTCTTGTGATGATTGACATGCTTGTTATGATTGATATGCATTGATATACTGTACATGTTATTCTCTCAGTAAAGATCCTAGAGTATCATGAATTAATTCTCAAAATTTAACATATGATATGTGGAATTATACCACCATTCAGCAAGATGCAACCATTGGAAACATTTATGTTGTTTATCATTTACAAAACAACGAAGGTAGGTTTCCAAGCATTTATTAACAATTTTATGTTTGACCAGATGAGCTCATATTAAGTGAATTCCCAATTTGTTTGCAAAATTCTCTCCAAAAAATTCCTTTAAACTTGGCATCTCTATCAATGACGATAATATTCAGAAACCTGTATAATTTGTTGACATTTTTACACAAAACTTCAGTTGTTTCTTTAGTAGAATCGGTTTTTCTTACCCCCATAAAATGTGCATACTTGGTTAGTATATCTACTAGCACCAATATTTTGTCCTTCCCTTTAGACATGGGTAACCCTTTAATGAATTTAGTTGGGATTTCTTGCCATTTCTGATTAGGGGTGTGTAGTGAATGGAGTAGCCCAGGGGTTAAGACATTTTCACTTTTGTTTCTTTGGAAAATGCCACATTCTGCTACATATTTTTGAATTTATGCATTCATTCCTTTCCAAAAAAAATGATTGTCTTGCATTATAATAGGTTTTGAAAAATCCTGCATGTCCTGTAGTTGGACAGTCGTAGGATTCTTTAAGCACCTTAGATTTAAAACTTGAGGTGGGGCTTAAATAAATTCTTTCGTTATACCACAATAGGTCATTCTTCCATTCAAATTTGGGGTGTTGATTTACATCATTGATTATGGAGCAAGTCTATGGTATATTGGAGTACTTAGTTCGAATTTCATCTAGCCATTTAGGGATCACCATCGACACTACAAAAAAATTCACTTTTTTATCTTTTCTTGAAAAAGCATCAACTACTTTGTTGTCCTTTCCCTTTTTATGTAGGATTTCCATATCAAATGTAGCAATTTTCTCTATCCATTTTAGTTTTTCGGTTGTTAACGTCTTTTGTTGTAACATTCATTGAAGACTGTTATGATCTATACGGTGTTAAGCCCTAAATGTGGGCACATTCCCCCCTATATTTTGGTGCATTACATTAGTTTTCATGTCATATTTGATCCATTAGTTTTAATTTTCATTAGTATGGTTATATTAGTTATGTCAGGTTCGGTTAGTGAGTTGTAATTGTACCTCTTAATCTCCTATATATATAAGAAGGAGATCTTTTAATTTGAACATCTTATCTTGTCTTGTCTTGTATTGTGTACTTAGTACATTGTATAAGGAGGTTTTCCCCTCAAAGGGGATTTCTATTCATATATATTTTTCATTAAATTCATGGAGAACTCTTTCTGATCTATTTCTACTCTTTTCATGCTCTATTTGAAAAAATTTTACGTAACATTTGGTATCAAAGCTCTTTCCTTGGGATTGGTTTCTTCAAAACAAGTCATCTTGAAAGTTTTGCTATATTTTTTTCTTCTACTAGGTTTCAAAAAGTGAAAATTGGAACCCATCTCAACAACAGGCCTAAATACATGTGATAAATTTTAAGATCCTAACTCATTACATGTTCAGAGTTATACCCTCAAGAAGTTAAGGTTTTTGACTAGCTCAAAAGCTAGACTCAAACAGGTGTTATAGGAAAAATTGTTATATATGGATCATACAAGATCCAAATTGAGTGAGACCAATTGCATCAGAAAGAAGACGGACCATAGTATCTTTGTTATCATTTTTAGAATTATATTCAAAAAATTGGATATGTGGTAGGCTATACACTCTAGATATTCTAAAAATACCAAAATTAACAAGTGTTGGGAAAATTATCACAACATTTTTTTGGTACATCTAAATTCAATGAGACCTATGGAATTGGAAAGAAGGAATATCAAGATTCCATAGGCCGATATTTCAGACTCATAGGGTCCTATATTTCAAGGTTACCTCGGTTGAAAGGTCGGCTAGCAAATCAATCTTCAAATCAGGGTTGGAAAAATGTACGTCATTTTAAATTTGAATAACTTTTAGTAGAAGGATCTATTTAAGGTGAACCAAAGGTGTGATATCTATTTATATTTTTCAAAATTCCACCAAAAGGTAGTGGAAAAAATCACACTCCACTCAAACCACCATAGGATTCATCCCTAACTTACGATGAAAGTGAATACATATCTTTTAGGTCGTCCGAGTTGGAAGATATGATGAAATGGACTGTGAAAATGGTTGATTTAGTTAACTTGGAAAATAATATGGCTAAAAAAGAGGATCTAGAAGATTTGAATATACTACTAAATTATATAAGACTTAGCCTTCCTACATAGTTGTCTACTCAAGAAGAGGATAAGGAGGAAGAGGAAGACTTATTCCAGTCACATATTTAGAAAATTGAAAAACAGTTAGAGAATAAGAGGTCCGAGTCCCCAAAATTTAATGATCTAATCCATTATCGTGGGTTCAACTTAGGTCCAAAGAACTAATTTACTCCCAAGATTGACACGAGAAAGTTTGATGGCAATGAACTAATAACGTGGATATTCCAGATGGAGCAATTCTTTGATCTACACCAAGTGCCAACTTTGCAAAAGGTAAGTATTGCATCATTATATTTAGAGACTGATCAATTTTATGCTACCAATGGATTTGTGATTATAAAAAGGACTCTATTATATCTTGTTCTATATTCACGGAATAATTATTGCACATTACAATGATATTAATAGCAACACTTTATTTAGTTAGTTATAAATATCAAACAAAAAGGTCTAGTTACAGAGCACATCAAGCAGTTTCAGAAGTTAGGTCTTAGAGTGAAGAATATTTCAGAAGATAGTTTGTTGGATATCTTTATGGGCACTTTAAAGGATAATATTCAACATGAGATACATATATTTGAACCTAAATCATTGGAGAACGCTTTTATTTTGGCAAGGAAAATTGAGAGTAAAAATATGGCAATGACTACTAGAAGGACCACCTCCAACACATATATATAGAATAATGTTCCTTCTTCTAACACACCTCAAAGGTTGACACCTCAAAAACTGGATGAAAGAAGAGAAAAATGTGTATGCTTTAATTGTGACAGCAAGTATAGTAAGAGACATAAGTGCGGTGAGAAGAAATTATTCTACATAGATTGTGAAGGGGAAGAAGAAAAAGAAAAAGAACCTTCTCAAGTTGAACAAATAGAAGAGATTACTTCTGAAGAGATTACTCCTACCATATCCTGTCATGCATTGGTTGGAATTAGCACTCCCCAAACTCTAAATATTGAAGGATATATCAAAAAGAAAAAGGTAACAGTGTTGATTGATTCTGGTAGCACTCATAATTCATTTGCTATAAATTAGCCAAAGTTCTCAATTGCTTTGTATATCCAGCACCAAATTTTCAAGTAATGATTGCAGATGGAGGAACTATCATTTGCTAAGAGAAATGCCATAATATCAATCTTACTATGGCGGAATATGTATTGAATAACCCAATGATTGTTATTCCAATGGGTGGTGCTGATGTTGTCTTAGGAGTTCAATGGTTAAAATCATTGGGAACCATGGATTTTAATTTTCAGAAGCTTTTCATTGAAGTTTTACGGGAAGGAAAGGAATATGAGATAAATGGTATCATAGGGAAACCACTCAAGGTGATAAGCTCTAATGTTATGACAAAATCAATGAAAAATGGACATCAAGGTGTAATTGCACAATAATTCTCATTAGTTGTTCAAACATCTAAGCCTCCTATTCCCCCAAATCTCCAAAGGGTCATTAATAATCATTCCAAGGTATTTGAAGATATTATGAAAATTCTTCCACCTTTTCTAGATTTTGATCATGCTATTCACTTAATTCCAGGAAGTGTTCCTCCTAACATCAGACCTTACAGATACCCCTATGTCTAGAAGAGTGAAATTGAGCATATGGTTGAAGAAATGTTAGAGGTTGGAATAATTAGGCCTAGCCAAAGTTCTCATTCTGCATTAGTGGTAATGGTACACAAGCTGGATGGATCATGGCTTATGTGTCCATATTATAGAGAGCTCAACAAAATCACCATTAAAGATAAGTTTCCCATTCCTGTCGTTGATGAATTGTTAGATGAATTACATGGAGCAGTTTTATTTACAAACTTGGATCTGCATTCCAGGTATTATCAGATTAGAATGAAGGATGAGGACATCCCAAAAACAACATTCAGAACTCATGAAGTTCATTCTGAATTTTTGTTCATGCCATTTGGTCTCACGAAGGCGCCTTCCACATTTCAAGGTTTGATGAAATCCATTTTCAAGTCTTTCCTTAGAAAATTTGTGCAAGTATTCTTTAATGATATAATAATCTATATCAAGTCTTAGGAAGAACATGTTCAACATGTTGACAAGGTACTACAACTACTAAATGAGCAACAACTATACGCAAAACCTTCCAAATGTTTCTTTGAGGTAAAGGAGGTAGAGTATTTGGGTCATATTGTATCTCATGAAGGTGTGAAGGTAGACCCTAACAAAATTAAATCCATGATAGACTAGATGATTGAACCCAAAACCTTGAAGAATCATTGAGGATTCTTAGGTCTGACAGGGTACTTATTACCGCAAGTTTGTTCAGAACTATGGAAGAATAACAATGCCTCCAACAACATTATTGAATGAAGAGGAATTTTCTTGGACTCTAGAGACAACTCAATATTTTGAACAACTTAAAGAGGCAATGTGCAAAGCTCCTATTTTGGCCACACTAGAATTCACAAAAACCTTTATTGTGGAATGTGATGCTTCAGGAAATGGCATTGGGGTTGTTCTAATGCAAGAATGACACCCGCTTGCTTTCACAAGTCATCCAATCAAGGGAAAGAACTTACAGAAGCCCATTTATGAGAAGGAAATGTTGGCAATACTACATGATATTAAGAAATGGCGTCCTTACCTAAAAGGTAGGCACTTCAAGGTCAAAACAGATTATGATAGTCTTAAATACTTCATGGAATAGAAACTATCTCCAGAAGTGCAAGAAAAATGGGTAACCAAGATGTTGGGATATGAATTTGAAATAATATGTTGAAAAGGGAAACAAAATGTGGTGGCTGATGCGCTCTCCAAAAAAGATGAAGATGTTGGGTCATTACTTTGTGCAATTTCCATTCTACAACCATATTGGGTAGTAGCAGTAAGGGAACAATGGAAAAAATGACCTATTTGTGTGGATGCTCACTCAAAAGCTACAAAATGATCCCGGTGTATCAAATAATTTTGTGTGGAAAAATTATTCACTATGGTATATGGATCGCTTATATTTATGCAAACACTCCCAACTCAAACAAAAGGTCCTCTCGGAATTACACACCTCTCCTATAGGTGGGTACTCTAGATTCCTGAAAGCTTACCACAGGGTCAAGAAGGAATTTTTTTGGGAAGGTCTTAAATATGATGTTCAAAGGTTCGCGGTCGAATGTTTGGTTTTCCAACAAAATAAGGGTGAAACAGTTAAGACCCTAGGACTTGTATAACCATTAGACATACCTTTCCAACACTGGGAGGAAGTATCAATGGATTTTATCACAGATCTACCCAAGTCAAAAGGAAAGAATGTTATTATGGTGGTTGTTGATAGACTCACAAAGTATGCACATTTTTTTGCACTCTCTCACCCTTTTAATGCAAGTATAGTAGTTGTATCCTTTATGGAAACTGTTCAAAAGTTACATGGAGATCCAAATATTATTGTAAGTGATAGAGATCCAATTTTCACCAGAAAATTTTGGACTGAATTATTTTCTTGTTTGGGTACACAATTGGCTCACAATTCATCTTATCATCCTCAATCTAATGGGAAAATTGAGATAGTGAACAAATGTTTGGAAGGCTATCTTCGTCATTTTGCATCTGATAAACAAACACAGTGGGTGAAATGGTTTTCTTTGGTAGAATGGTGGTACAATACTTCCTTCCATACATCATAAAAAATGTCCCCATTTATGGCACTTTATGGGTACCGGCCTCCATCTATCACATCTCCCTTAAAAGGAAAATCTGAAGTTCAAGTCGTGGAAGATCACATAGAGAACTAGCAATAAATTCTTTAGATACTAAGGACAGCCTGTTTATGTCAAAAAATAGGATGAAACAACAAGTTGATCAACATCACAGTGAAAGGAGTTTCAAAGAAGGGGATTGGGTATCTACGAGGCTACAACCTTACAAGCAGATGTCCCTCAAGCAACTAAATAAGGAAAATAAATTAGCACCCAAGTATTATGGTCCTTATAAAGTGTTGCAAAAGATTGGTAGTACGGCTTACAAATTGGAGCCGCCCTTCATCTTCAAGAGTACATCCAGTTTTCCATGTTTCTTTCTTAAAGAAGGCAATAGGAGACAAGATCCTGATTCAAACAATATTGTCGGAGCTTGATGAAGAAGGAAAAGTAATATTGGAATTTGAACAAATCACTAAAACAAACGCTGAATAACTTTGAAATCGAGATATTACTTAGTACCTCATCAAATAGAAGAACTTACCAGTTGAAGATTCAACATGGGAAGATGAGTCTTTCATACAGAAGCATCCACAACTAATCAAGCATCGAGGACAACACTTGTATGAAGGGGAGGGGCATGTTAAGACCTAAATGCGGGAACATTTCCCCCTATATTGTGGTGCATAACATTAGTTTTCATGTCGGATTTGATCCATTAGTTGTGATTGTCATTAGTATGGTTATATTAGTTATTTCAGGTTGGGTCAGTGAGTTGTAATTGTACCTCTTAATATCCTATATATAGGAAGGAGATCTTTTCATTTGAGCATCTTATTTTGTCTCGTCTTGTCTTGTCTTATGTACTTAGTACATTGTATAAGGAGGTTTCCCCCTCAAAGAGTCTTGCTATTAATCTATTTTCTTCATTAAAGTTGTGGAGTACTCTTTATGATCTATTTCTTCTCTTTTCATCCTCTTTTTGGAAATTTGTTACATAACATACAGATCATAAATTTACTTCCTAAAAGGAATTCTCACCATTTTGTTAATGCATGCATGATGGCATGCATCTCTTTGTTGTATGTAGACTATAAGCATTCCCTTTTGTTTAATTTCCTTCTTTCAAAATCTATTGGGTGTCCTTGCATCAAGTCTAATCCTATTCCAAAACCCAAGGCATCACATTCAATTATAAATGGTTTTGAGAAGTCTAGTGTTGCTAATATAGGAATTCTACACATAAGTTTTTTCAATGCCTCAAAACATATTTATGCTTTATCATTACGGTTGTATGAATTACCTTCTAGATGCATGCATGGAATCATATTTTACCTTTTCTTCATCTATTGTAATGTTATATATACTGAAATATTCTTCATCTTTGTTTAACCATGCGACACATTGATCTTCACTCCCATTGTATTTTGATAGTTCTATTTTGGCCCCTAGTGGGAATATCATAAGGGGGCGATATTGGATGCCTCCTAATGAATTATAGGGTGTGGTGGTGGTGGTGATGTAGTGGAGCAAGATGAGGAGGTAGACATTCTTGAGTTATTCTATCGTTTGTTGCGACTTCTAGGACCTTGATTTTGTAAAAGGTTCATGATTTCATCCATCTTGTTCTCCATTGATGTGATGATTTCATCTTTGATCTCATTTTTGAGTGCCACATTATTGCTCTTCATTTATTCTCTTAGGTCCTCTTGTTTTTTGGTAACGATGTCTTTGTGACTGTTGACTTATTTTTCCATATTTTCAAGCTGGTTCTTCAGATCTATCATGCTTTGTGGGTGAGGTGGTATATATATTTTCGCTATTTTGGCCTATAAGGGAGGTGGAGGATACTTGTTTTTTTGTTTGTTTTCTTTTGTTTTTGTTTTTTTTCAAGGTTGGTAAAAAAATTTAGCGGTTTGGTAAAAAAAATTCATTACAATAGAATTTAGGACTTTAAATAGTCCATTTGTATCTGTACGTGAAAAAATACATCCTTTTATTCTTAATTTTAATTATTAATTGATTATTTAAAATATTATATTAAATTTATTTTCTTATTATTTACTAACTTTAATGTTTTATTATCGTTATGTATTTATATACATAGCACATACTCACTTTGATATAGGCCTTACACCATCACCAAGACTATGGGTGATAATGATTCCAAATTGAATCTTCTTCCCTTTCTAAACTTACACACTGTATTTAATGTGGAGCTTTTTTGGCCATACTTTCCACCTTTGTTGGACACCTTTGAGGTGGTAGAGGAATTATCCCTTATAGAGCTCAACTTGGACCACGTTAAGTAGGATACAATGGACCAAATTATGGACATCATTATGAACACCACCTTCTAGTAGAACCATAACTCTATAAAATCATCAAAGTAAGGAAACTTCTTCACCAATACCTTGATTCAACAAAAGTTTCCCCATATAATGTAGGAACTTGAAACAATTAGGACAATTATATACAATTGAGGAATGATTGATCCATGGGGCCATTTAGGACATCTAGATGTCATTCACTATTGCAACAATCTTAAAACTAGTCCTAAGCCTCATCATATTTATAACAATTTTGTAGGCCCTAATGTTCCAATGCAATTTTTATGCCCTTCCCATGTATTTTTGCAATTTCACAACCTAAAAAACTTTGATTGTTAGGCCTAACAATTACATAGAGGTTGGTATAATCTTTGTTAAAACAAATATAACACCCAAAACAAAGTCCATATGTGAAATATATGGCCCCAATAAGTTGACATACCAACTGTGATTAGGGTTTTTGGCATTATGATATAATTTAGTTTCAACCTATTATTATGGGATTTTTGCAAATAAGCATAGCCATCGCATCTATTCTCAAAGATAAACTACCACCATTCTAGTCATTTGTATTGCTACATTTTTCACTAGTTTATCAGTAATAGAATTTGGTTTCCATTGTAACATTGTGCTTCAATTCATGTTTGTGTTAATTCTATACTATTTCATGTCCTTTCATTTTGTTTCTCAATCTAATCTAGATTAATGCTAGAAAATATTCTTAGAACTTTATTTTGGGATAACCCTAGTGGCACAAGGGTTTTCATAGAATTGGTTGGAGCCTTTGGTGTATCCCTATAGAGGAATAAGGTTTTGGTACCCATGCTAATCAAGTGCAACATCATTCTCTTTATGCTAAATGGGTCTTTAGAGTAGTGGAAAGGAAGGAAACACGGAAAATATTGCTCAAGAATGGATCACCTTAGGGACCCTATTCCGCTCTAAGATATGGAGTAATCTGAAACTTCAAACTTTATTCAATACTATGACATTGGTTTAGGTAGAAGGGACCTTTGTAGCCAAAATTATTTGAAAATCTTAGGGCACTATGAAACTTGCAATTTGTGTGGAAATGCAACTCTCTTAGAGAAGGGATTTCTTTTAATGATCAACATCTATGGTGGTCCCTAGTAGTTCTTCAAAATGAAAGATACTTTCCAAAATATCTTGGTTCTTATCCAAAACACAATCCAAAAGGGGCATTCGGGTCTCAATTAGCCTCTATAATAGCATTTGAAATTTATAGACCTTTTTGCCTCCAACAATTCCCTACTCAATCCTTCTACTACTATCAAAATTAATAATGGGGACAAAGGACACCCCTGCCTAAGGCCCTTGGATAGACTAAAAAGGACAAGAAATTGACCCATTAATAAGGATGGTAAAAGATACAATGAACACATAAATCATTAACTAATTGAAAAAGTGAAGACAAAAGCATAGATGAATACTGCATCAACCTCAAATACAACCAGGTTTCCCAATCATAGTCCTTAGATGAGTCCAACTTCACAACCATGGAATATAGATTTTTGGTCTTGATATAATGTAACCCCTAATTTCTCATGTATTTGTTTCCCATGAAGAAATCCAAACTTCTTTTTGGAGATTTACTTAGATAACAACTTCTTCACCCTCATTGGTATAATATTGGCTATGATCTTCTATATGTATTCGCATAGAGAAATGGGTTTGTATAATTCAAACAACTCGGATTATATTTTTTTTGAATAAGAGCTATAAAAGTAGTATTGAAAGATGCTAACATTTTCCCGGAGATCCTTGATTCCTTGATTACCCTTAGTAAATCATCTTCTATAATTTCATAGCAGCTCAAAAATGATTAAATACTCCATCCATTTGGACCATGACTTTTGTCCTTCTAGAAACTATGGATCACTACTTGTAGGTCTTCTTTTGAAATTTCCTCTAATGATGTCACATTATCTTCCTCCTCCAAAATCTAGGGAAGAAGAAATCCATGTTCGTAGTGGTAGCCCTGTTATCCCCATATATTCCTCCAAAATATTCCACCCCTCATTGGGAAATATCCTAGAACTTGGATATTGTAGACCCATCTTCTCTCTTATATTGCCACATGTGATTTACATTTTTCATGTGATTGTCATATAGATGGAAAAACTTAGTGTTCTCATCACCCTTTGAAAGCTACATTGATATGCTTTTAAGCCTGCAAGTATTCTCCCTCTCAATAACCAATTTCCTTTTCTTTTCTTCGAGAGCCCTAACTTGGTTTTTAAAGGATTCATTAGGAAAACCAGAACTATCACAACATAATTCCTCAACCTCGCTCTCAATAGAAGCTAAATCTCGATAACCCTTCACCTTTTTATGATAAGCTCAATATGTAGTAGATTTCTTCATGACCTTCAAATTTGGTTCAAACTAGATGCTTACTATTAATCTCTAAGAGAATAATCTTAATGAACCCAATTTTCCTTAACTAAATTATCAAACTCATTTTCTTCCATCCATGCTCTAGATTGAACTTGAAAGGGGTGGGGAGTTTATCGCCCTCCTTGGCAAATTCCACAAAAAACTAGCAAGTGATTAGAGTTCCCACCCATTCCAATTTCCAACCCATTTCCTTATCCTTAATTGATCTCCATCTAAAGATTTCAAACATGTCTAATATTTCATCTATTTTGACAACCCCCACCCTAATGTTCCTTCAAGTTGGTGTATGCTTAACAAGTTCAACATCTATCAACTCTACATCTTCCAATTTTTTGGTAAGGAAATAAGATAGAGGACCTTCGTGAGTTGCATTTCTCCAAATCTTTCTACTCATTGTCAATTTTAGATCCCCTCATATTTTTCTTCCTTGCCTCAACATATCTTAAGCAAATAACCTTTCCCAGTATGCCACTCCTCGGAAAGGAGGCCAACTCCTTTACATGAATTGATCATCAAGGAGTTAGAAAGTCTTAAGGATCCTTCCCTCCACCCAATAATTAGTCCCCCAAATCTTCCTACAAAGTACACACAAGTAATCTCTTAGTCCCCTATTAACTGGGATAGATCGACTGAAATATTTGCCCCCTCACCCATGGTCTCTTGGATCAAGATTTCATCAATCTTGGGATTCTAAGCGAACTGTCCCTAAAACAAAAATCGTTGCAAGGTGGCAAATGACAAAAATATACGTTCTTTGTCACGTCGCGTGTCAGCTATCAAGAAGAAATAACGGTTGCAGATCGATCGATCATTATTCAGAGTTCGAAGCGATTCGAGTTACCTTTCTTTCCAACGAATGCTCAACGCTCTCTTATAAAACGAAGTTTGCCATTTGTTTGCAACCATAGTTGCAGTTGTTGTTTCTCTCGATCCTCCAGCGCCTCTCCTACTGGTCGCCATTAGTTCTCTCTGAGGTAATAAACCAAGCTTGCATTTAATAGATTCATGGCGCTTCTTAAATCTAATCTTTTATATTGAACAAATACGTTTCTTTTTTGTCTATTCACAGCTGCGGGCGGCCATTGATATTTCTCCCCAATATCTCAGCGGGGGATTCGAACTAATTTGGGTAGCTAATTCTAGCAGTGTTAATGGCTGAAGCCATGGAGGAAGTAACAACATCTGTAACACCAACTGTAACGTACTTGAAAAACAAACAAGGCGAGCCGAAGGAACTCGAGGTCGAAACTCGTGTGTTTATGGAGGAGTGCATTGCATTAAAGAATAAAGTGCAACCCAACACCCCCGTTGTGGTTGATGTGGATGCCAAGATTTTGGAACTGCTGGTGAGTTTCCTCGGCTTCAGGACTGGGATAAGAGGCGAATTTCCAGACTATTACAAAGCTACAACTTCGCAGGATGATACACCGCCGGCCTTGCGCCCCAAGAAAAAAACCATTCAAGATAGAGAATTTGAGTGGGTAGACAACATGTTCAATAAAAAGTACACTCCAGAGTTGGGCCACCTTATGAAGGTGCACTCCAAAGAACTGGCATCAGTTTTTTCTCATGTTATTTGGATGTATTTTTCCATTCACGTAGATGTTATATATTTTGTTTAGCATACTTATTTATTTTTGTATGAGAAACTCTGCTCATCTTTAGAGAAGCATAACCCAATGAAAAGATTATAAAGAAGTCTTATTCATAATCGTTTCATTGGGTTATGTTTCCCTGTAAATGAATAGGGTTCTACTCCAAACATCTATTTCAAAAAAATCCAACTAACGTTTTGAGCAGAAACTCTGCTCATTTTTAGAGAAGCATAACTCAATGAAAAGATTACGAATAAGTCTTATTCATAATCTTTTCATTGGGTTATGTTTCCCTATAGATGAGTAGGGTTCTGCTCCAAAAGTTCGTGTCAAAAAAATCCAAAAGATAAGAAACAAGTTATTTGTAGTAACAAATTATCTATTATTTATACTCCATGCTTAGGTGTAATCCCTAGTTATTCTCTCTTATTTTATGTTTTTATCATTTGTCGTGGAAAGATCATCCTTTTCATTTTCTTTTTCTTTTGTGTTTAATGATCAGGCTGCAGTCGATTTGAATATTAAGTCACTGAAAGAGGTTTTGGCAGAGTGGATAGTTGAACATATGATAGACGAATATCCCGAAAAAATCGGGGAATTCTTTGGAATTAAGTGTGATCATTCAGAAGAGTTTTTGAAGAAACATAGAGAGGATTTCGATTGGGCTTACAGTAACGTTAAGAACTCTTCCAAGCAGAAGCAGAAGGAGCAGGAGAAGTTAAAAATGGCGGCTCGTAATAACACTATTAGAGAAACTGATCATACCATGCAGGATCAGGCTGGAACATCTGGAACATCAGCATCCTAATTGTGAAAAATTATTGTTCACTACATCACAAATAATACAATCAGTTTCACATAATCTCCTCTCGTATCAGTTTCAAATCATATTCATTGTGATAATTTAGTAGATATTGTTTAGAATTTTACGAATTTATTCTATTCGTAATTGCTAAATCTAAATTACGTGCACAATATTTCAATTTGTACAAATTAAACTAATTAAATTATTTAATGAACCGTGTTGGAAAAGAGAACTTAATCCAATTTTATAACAAAAGGGTGTATAATAAGAAGATTTCACTAATAAATTTACATTGGAAAGAAGAATTTAAACCAATTTTTCAAGGCGTGGATTAGAAGATTTTTCAAATACTAACAAATTTATACGTCGTGTTTTTTCTTCCATACATTTAAAGTTAATATGACTCGTGTTTTTTTCAATATATTTAAAGTTAAAAGTTAATATGAATCTAATTGTGAAGGTAAGATTGAGTTAAAATGACTCTAATTTCAGTACATGAATATTTTTGTTTGTTATATTTAAAGTTAAAGTTAAAATGACTCTAATTCTGAAGGTAAGATGGATTTATGAATGATGTTATGGATAATATCATTGTGAAGATAAAGATGGATTTATGAATGGTGTTATGGATAATATTAATGTGAAGATGAGATGGATTTATGATAATTTTTATATAACTGTTATTCACAAAACCATTATGATAACAATAGCATTTTTCAAGGAAAAAAACTTTAAATAAGTTGTATTATTTTAGTTATAATAATATTTAGTTTTGAAATCAATAATGTAGTTATAATTAGTATAGTTTTATTTTATTTTTTGATTTATCAAATTTTGAGAATCAAATTTTATATGTGCAAGTATATTGATAAAGGTTATTATTTCATTGGGAACAGAACGAGATTTCTCAAATTGAATGTGATCGTGCCTTCCTTGAGCTAGCACAATTGAACAACCCACCACCCAATGTACGATGATGCTACCATCCATCTAAACCTACACTTGATGATGCTCAAAGACAAGGAAAATTTTAGGGGAAAAAGTTAGCCCATGGGCTATTTTTAGATGGTTTTTTCCAAAAAAATATTTACCAATTTCTTTTTTTTTTCGAAGATGATTTTCCCAAATTCCATAAAAAAAAAAATTAATCTAAAAATTGCCAAAAGTGCCCAAAACAATATAAATTCATTAGAAATTTCAATATTTTTACAAAAAATTAGCCAAACATTTTATGGTTGCAAATTTAAGAATTAGTAAGATTCGCCAAGGTTTCTACATTTTAACAATTTATGGATCCTTAAAATTCTCCCTTCCGAAAGGTCATGCCCCTCCGAGTGTAGGGCGCTCACATGTACCCTTAGTCCACATCTCAACATGCTTTTCCTAGCATGGGCAACACACCATCCAATAGATCGCCAACTGCATTGTCCTTCGATAAGTATTAACTTTAGGGCCTCGTTAGTTTCCTCCCCCGCACATCAATCCATCCCTTCCTAGCTTATGTTAATACACCATCCTAACCAACTTGCATCTTCCACACATAAGTTGGCCACCAAGTCTACCAAATATCAATTGGTCATGTAAACTTTCCATGTCCTTCCTACTACATCATCTTTGCAAGCAAGGGATATGCAAGCCCAAGTCTTCCTTGAATCACAGGGTTGTGACTTTCTCCCTCACTTAAATCTGTTAACATCCTCGTCAATGTACAACCATCAGAATATCCCAATGAAAGTGGTGTTGGTTGTGACGGGAAACTTTCGTAAGTCCCACATTCAAATATGGCTTTGTTACCATCTATAATAGGGATATGCTTATTTTTCACCTTGAGAGTCCCATACCACTCAAGAATCCTAGTTAGCACTTGGCACCACTATGACCTTACTAGTTGGGCATGACCAACAATCGATTTGTATCATATGTAATACCTCTCATCAATGTGTCTTGACCGAACACAAGCTAGGCATACATTATACTTGTGGAATATGAACGTGTATGTTTCACCATAGGCAACGTTATGCCATCGCCACCCAACCATAGGCTACCTTGTTACTCTTTCCCTTGAGCTATCATAGTCGAACAACCGACCACCCAATGTCCAATGAAGTTTCCATCCCTCTAGACCAACACTTGACAATGCCCAAAGGTCATGCCCCTCCTAGTGTGAGGCATTCACATTTCCTCAGTAAACATCTCAATATGCTTGTATTAGCATGGGAAACCCACCATCTAGCACATATCCAATTGCATTTTCCTCCTATAATTCTTGACTTAAAGGCCTTATTAGTTGCTCTCCTTCACTCGACAAGCCATCCCTTGGTCCTACTAACTTACACTAACATACACCATCCTAACCAACTTGCATCTACCACACGCAAGTTGACCACCAAGGCTACCAAATATCAGTTAGTCGTGCAGACTTGCCATGTCTTGCCTAACACTATCCTATTTGCAAGCAAGGGTCCACAAGCCCAAGTCTTCATCGAAGCCCAGGGTTGCGACAACTTCCTTTCTCATCTTCTTTTAATAATTAACTCTAAATTACACTAACCTTATCTTTTAAATATATATATTTATATGGACTAAAATGCTTGGTAAGTATGTTTGTTACAACTCAATTTCCTTATTTTCCACCAATTGTGGAATTAAATGATAAATTCAATTGTACTGATCATGAAACATAAGAGTTATTTTTCAATTTAAGTACACCTTGATTGTCATAGTGGAGTGTTGTATAAAACCACGTCACAAGATGCACTAATTATTGCCCTATACTCTTAATGGATAAAACCAACACTGCATGTTGATTTTTACTTGTCCATGAAACTACACCTATACCAAGGATGAAAATGTACCTTGTACAAGATTTCCTATCATCCCCTACCAAAATTAAATCTGTAAAACCTACAACTATGAAATCCTTACTTATACCATTCTAAATGCCAAAGTCTAAGGCACTATTCATGTGCCTTAGAGTCCTCTTTACTCTTTTTATAAATTTAAATACATACCTAGCTAAAAAGCTTAAATCTAACTTGGCAGTTTCAAGATTACCACTAGTTGTCTATATACTAACTCATTTGTTAGCATGCTTTTTTTTTACATAAAAACATCAATATTAGTGTGTCAAAATTCTATTCCTAGGTGATAGTGAATGAGGCCTAAATTAGTCATGACAAAAGTTGATCACAAACCATATTAGTGTGTCAAAATTCATATTAGTCAAATATGTTAGCATACTTTTTTTAACATAAAAACATCAACATTAGTGTGTTAAAGTTATATGCCTAGGTGATAGTGAATGAGGCCTAAATTAGTCATGACAAAAGTTGGTCACGACGTTTGAATTATGTCAAAGTCATTACTTATGTTGATGATGTGATTGTGATAGAATTTTCTTCCTACAGATAATATGAAAACCTCATGGAAAATAATAAGGCTCCCTAAAACCTAATCCATGATAGAAAAAAAAACAAATGGGATCCTAAACTCTTAGATATTCAAGCTTACACATAAAATTTTAAGCATGGAAATAAAGAGAAAGCGGTAGGCCTTACCTCCAACCTATAGGATGTCATAGTGCTTGCTCCAAGCTTGATCTCCAAGACTTGAACTTGTGAAACAAGAAAAAGGACCAAAACTTCCAAGCAAGTGGATTTATTAATCTAGATCTAATCTACAACATATTACATATCAAATAACAAGAGACATAATATGGGAGAATAGGCCAAGTTATCATTAAAAAAGCTGAAAGTAACCATAGTAAGTGTTATACATGATATCCAAAGCAGTAACACCTTCTTCCAAGCTCTCAATAAGCACCCTTGCAAGACTTATAAGACCAATATGGCCTCCTCATGAGTGTTCTCCAAGAATTATAGGACCATATATTTGGTGTTTCCAATATCACACTCCTTTAGCCCATGGATGGCCCTCCTTAAGTATGATTTGGGGAGGCCAACTACTAAGATAGGGTTTAGGATATAAGTGAGGATCATTAGGATAAAAGATATTAATCCTACCAAGAAGGGAATGATAGGTTGGATGAGGTGGGATTCAAAGGAAAACATCCCTTAAAGACCTCCCCAAAATCTAAGATCCAAAAACCGAGGCAAGCTAGTCAAAGAGGGATTTCCGCTCCCTTTTAACTGAGCACAGAGTGAAATTTTGAGATTTTCTCTCCTTAGGACACTATAGGGGAGTGTAAACTAGTATATTTTTGCCCCTAGGACCATTTGGAGGGGGATAAAAATTGTTTAGGAGGTCAATTTGGGGGTTGGTTAAGTGGCTTTTCGAGCTCCACATGTCATGGAAGTTTCCAATGTTGACCAAGGGATGGAAGGGTTATATTATGGAGGGTCCTAACACCCCAAGGAGGAAACTAAACTCATATTTCTCATGGTGATATGACATGAAGACCTCAATAGTACTAGGTGTAACGATTTGAGGTGTAATAGATGCCCCCTAAAGTGTGAGGTCAGAAGTAGAAACTGATGGCCTAAACACTTTACCAAAAATAAGTCTGCATGGATTGATAAAAGAGAGCCAGATAAGAAATGCAAGAAAACATCAAACAATATTTCTAACAACCCCGATGCGGGCATAACCATGCTCGGAACAACTGACTCATGCTACATCGATGGACATACATTTTGGATTCGTACCCAACAATGATTGAAGACAAATCATGGCTACTAGAATACAAGTGTAGATCCATGATAAGATAATAACACAACCACAACCAATACAAAAGTGGATCTGTGTGACAGTACATCAATGAAGTCACCGACATGATGTCCATGTGGGAACCTACTTAAAAAAATCTTTCATGTCCCCAAATTTTGCGTTGGGTCACAATGGCCTAAGCCACCTGGGCATACTCATGATAGTTTGTCAATTTTGGTGCTAAGGGTCAAATAATTGCCAAGAATGATGTGCAAGTTAGTAATAATGTAAAATTAGATCCAAATGGACAATGTGCTTCACATTAAGAGAAATTCCCAATTCAAAGTTGTAATATACCCATCCAAATGAACTATCATGGAGGGAAATTACTAGTTCCCAAGATTGGGGGTGGAGGTATTTAAAGTTGGAATAAGGGAGCTACAAGACCCAAAATGATCTTAGAATTACAAATTCACATTAAATATGTAAAAAATAATAATAATAATAATAATAAAATAAGGTGGCATTGGATCATGAGGGCACATAAGAGGTTGTGCGACCCACATGTGGAAAGATTCCCCACTGCACTTGGCATTATTTTCTCACCAATTCGAGTTCAAGATGAAGGGTAACATACTTGGGGGAGTTGAAGAGGTATTATTCGTGGCATGAATCATGTAAGGTCGAATTGGAGTGGAAGAGAAACTCCCATGGAAGAGGAAGAGGCATCTTAGAAGAATTGTGACACTTGGAGCTAGATTTCCTAACTCCTATGACAACAATGATGAAGATTCTATGACACTTATGACAAATTTCAGACCTGATTACTGACATATGACATGTCAAGGCTAATAATATCCTCTAATAGGGTTCACAAGGGAGTTATTACAGACAAGAATATTCCCCATTCGAATTGAGGGAAGATGGAGACTAGGAACTGTTGGACAAGTGGCACACCTTGGAATCTCTTCCCAACTTGAGTTGGCATGAGTCTCTTGGATGGAATTCGAGCTAAGGATTCCTTTGGAATTTTATAAAATACAAGAACAAAGAAGGAGAGGGGATTTTTATCATTTCTCATTTTGCAAATTGGAGAGCATAGCTTGTCCATGCTAGTGGAGTGTTTACTCTACTTGCCTTAGTACCAATTTCGAGGGTGAAAGATTCCCATCCTAATTGGAAATTGGAGAGGCCATTCAGACCTTTCATTTTGAGATACAATGGAATAAATTGTTTCAGGTTGAAGCTACAGGTCTGCTCATGATATTCTCTTCTTCAACTTGTTCCCACATCTCTCTCAGTTTTCTCTCTATATTCTTGCTCTTAGAGAAAGGGTGCACATGGTGAGATGTTGATCTCTTTGTGGAAGTCCAAGGGACCTAATTTATTTGTAATATGATGTATGGAATCTTTATTTTATGATCATATGAACCTCAGGTCAAATATCCAAGTAAAACCATGTAAAAATGCCGAACTGTGTATGAATGTTGTCATTTCCCCCCATGGATTTTGCATAGTGCACTTTTTGTTGCACATAGTTAGTGAAGGACTTCTATTTCTAATTCATGGACATGTTAGATGATATATATCTCTGTAATAATCATATTATGAGAGCCACAGCTCGAAACATCATGCATTTCAAGTGATATTTACATTCAAGGAAGAGATTCGAGGCATTTTCCCATATATCTTGTTGAGAGAGCTTGAAGTTGTTTGGTATCGACTTGTATCAGTAAATATATGTGGTTTTATTGTTTTTTGGAGATCCATTAATATAATGAAGAATTTTCATACACCTTTTTCAATTCCTTGTAACATTTCTCACAAATTTCATAGCAATTTATAGCGTTTTTCTCTCATTTCCCCCTATGTTAAGACATGTTTACTAATATATGATTTATCGGAGTTGCAGCAGCCTTTAGGAACTGATTAATTATGAATTTGGGTTCCCATTGAATTCATATAAATAATCAATGTCTCCGTTCTTAAATTTGGGAGGTTCGTACTGCATTTGGGAAGCCATTAGTGACCTCCACCCTTGGGGGATTTGAACCTTGAATTTACTAGCAAATTTCTCTATTTTATCCTGAACTTAAATGAATGTTGAAGAAGTATTTTGATAGTTTATAAGAACCCATTAGGTTCATTTTTATGTCCTAATACCCTTCAAACACTATCAGTCCCAATTCGAACTCCTTAGGATTCTTTTGGAGCCATCTACCCTTGGGGGTTTCAACATTGGTTTTCCTAGTAATTTTTCCTTTCATTATCTAATTGTAAATGCAAGTTGATGAAGTAATTAGAAGGTGTCCAAGCATATAATATATCTATTATTGTTTCTTAACACACCTCAATCCACTCTGGACATAATTCGAAACCATTTGGGATCATTCGGGATAGTTTGGATCTTCACTAGTCCAAGGTTCGAAAATTGGCCAAATTGGGGACATTACAGTGGTATAATAGCATGGTACTTGCACCTATGAATTAATATCATACAATGAAGAATAATTTGCAGCCATTTCTTACTATTATGATGAATCCTATGAGTACAATGCTTATGAGCAATATGAAGAAGAATGTGAATGGTATGAGGAAGAGGTGCCATCATGCAACACTTCTTACAATTTCATAAGGAATTAGGGTTATTATTATGACCTTGAATACGATGAAGATGAGTGTGTCACACTACTAAAGTATAATTCTATGAATGAATTACAAAGATTGAGAGCAACATTTTAAACCTTGCCCCAGCAATATCAGGCATATCTTGATGTGTATAAGGGAGATACACAAAAGGCCATTCCTTTTGAATACTTTGCTGATTGGGTGTTTGAAAATAGGACCAAAAATGAATATGTGTATTTAGTGAAGAAAGGTCTATGCCCTTCTTACAAAATACCTTGGAGAGAAAATCACATATGTTTGAGTAAAAAGGAGGAGACCCATGATCCACCTAGTTCTAAAATAGGTGAAGTAGAAGAAGCAGTACATGACTACGATCGAAAGTCACTCCCAAGTGACTCTGAAAAATATGAAGAGACATCACATGAGCATGAAGAAGACTTTATTGAAAATATTGAAGATCATTTCGAGACACATTCTACCTTGGGAATGAATCAAAGAGCATCTACTGATGGATGCTTGAACTATGAAGGAGTACCTACTGATGGGTGCTCACACCTCTATGTTGGTGACATAGAGATCACTTTTGAAAGTATTGATGTAAGCCAAAATTACATTAAGCATGAAAATGAAGACCTTGTAGTAGTTGAAGAAGAAACAAGATCAACTTCCCCATCACCATTTGAGCTTCATGAAGTTGGTCCAAGTAAGAAAGAAGAATATGAGGAAGTTCATTTGCAAGAGCCTCATTTTCTTGAAGGGTAATTAAAGATGAATGAAAAGAAGATCCAAGATACCATTATCATACTCCATGACACTCAAGCATTGGTGTCAAATTCTTGTTGGAGAGTTTCTTCATTGAAGGATCCATCCTTCCTTGAAGACATGGAGAATATTCAAAGAGCAATGTGCAACATCGAAGGTAATTTCATGTCCTTGATTTTTTATAGAAACAATTTGGTTGAGCTTAATGAATGGTTACATGGAGCATAGTTGAATAATAATGAGGATATTCATAGCCTCAAAATGAAAAATGAGCAATTTCTTGATAGGTTGCAAGATACTTGTTCTTCCTCCTATGTTTTAGATTGTCAAATGATAGATTGCTTGGAGGATTCTCATGACATGATGGATCATGAGAAACATGGAAAATTGAAGGTGCTTGATGTGTTTGAAGATGATCTTGATTAGAACCAAGCACTTATTGTGGTGTAAGAGGAACTTGGGTTGCCTCTTGGAAATCATTACACAATTTTTGAAGTGAATGATTTCACTACCTTTGAACCAACCTATGAGGAAATTTTTTCCCTTTTGCAGGAGGTGCATGATCCAACCCTTATGGAACCTACACATCATGACACTTTTGCATATTCTGATAATTTGGGTGAGTTGGTTCATTCTCCTACATCCTACACTTCCATATTTTGCAGCATTCATCCTAATGAAGTATGGGTGAAAAGTTTATTTTTGATGGTGCCACATGAGGAGTATGCAACTCCTATCTTTCCTTTTGATGATGACATGACTAGAGAACCTTATTATTTACATTTGCAGCAACATCCTTTTTTAACTTATGATGATACATATCTTCATGGATTCACTTATAATGTTCACTTGAGTCACTTGGAGACTCATGATTTTCTTGCTCCTTGCTTAGTTCAATTGATGTTGGAGGAACTTCATCAACTACTTGGGTGAACAGATATATGATTGGAGCAAATTTTTATTGGCAGCAACATCCTTTTTTATTTATTGATGATACACATATCCATGGATTCATAAATGGTACTTATGTGATCCCCTTGAAGGCTCATTGTTTTCTTTGCTCCCTACTTGGTTCAGATTTTAGTGGATATTCTTCATTCACTTCTTGGATGAAAGAATACATGGCTGATTATTTTGATGCATATTACATCCTTTTGGAGCAGCATTATAGGACATGGGATCCTCACCTATGTCATTGGAGCATATTTGATTGGTCACTTGATGCTTGTATGCACCTAGCAAATGGTGGTCTACTTACTTGGAGGTACAATCACTTTCATGATTCCTTGATGATGCATCTCCTTGATGTACATTTTTATTATGTTGTTATGTACTTTGAGGATCTATATTTTGTACTTATGATGTTTGGAAGAATGCATAAAAGGAAATGGGATCCAGGAATTCTCTTGCCTGATGGTATGGGTTGGAGAGCACTCCTAATTGTTGGAGTGTAATACAAGCAATGGGACCCTGGAATAATTTTTAGTCTCATTGGTTTCAATTTTTTTTGGGGAAACAAATAGTATGGGAGATTGAGTTCCCACTTAATAAGGTGATTGTAATCAGAGTAGTGCAGCAGCAAGCATGGTGGTTTCTCACTAAAATTTTCATGGCATCTTGAAGACTCAAAGTTGGGCAACTCAGTGGCAACTTCAAAGAATTATACAGTGGTATCAGAAAGGGTTTCCAAAATATGAAAGAGGTAAAGAGTAATTGTGAAAGATTTGTTTTGATGGATTTGATTAATATTTTGGTGTTTAGTGTTAATATTACAAGGGATATAAATATGAAAAAGAAAACCCACATCTCCTTGCTTTTGGAAACACACAATTGTAGTACATGAGTGTCACTAATCAAAGTTTGGAAAGAAGCAAGTTCTTCAAAATCCATGTTTGAAATTACTTGAGGACAAGAAATATTGGGAGGAGAGGATTTTTCATGTCCCCAAATTTTGCATTGGGTCACAATGGCCTAAGCCACTTGGCCATACTCATGATAGTTTGTCAAATTGGTGCTAAGGATCAAATAATTGCCAAGAATGATGTCCAAGTTAGTAATAACGTAAAATTAGATCCAAATGGACAAGGTGGGTCACATTAAGAGAAATTCCCAATTCAAAGTTGTAATATACCCATCCAAATGAACTATCATGGAGGGAAATTACAATTCCGAAGGTTGGGGGTGGAAGCATTAAAAGTTGGAATAAGGGAGCTACAAGACACAAAATTACCTTAGACTTACAAATTCACATTAAATGGGTCAAAATAATAATAATAATAATAAAATAAGGTAGCATTGGATCATGAGGGCACATAAGAGGTTGTGGGACCCACATGTGGCAAGATTCCCCACTACACTTGGCATTATTCTCTCACCAATTCAAGTTCAAGATGAAGGGTAACATACTTGGGGGGGTTGAAGAGGTATTATTCATGGAATGAATCATGTAAGGTCGAATTGAAGTGGAAGAGAAACTCCCATCGAAGAGGAAGATGCATCTTAGAAGAATTCTGACACTCGGAGCTAGATTCCCTAACTCCTATGACAACAATGATGAAGATTGTATGACACTTATGACAAATTTCAGACCTGATTGATGACATATGACATATATGACATGGTTGTTGATGTATGTGTAACTTCAGAATGTATTTCATCTATGTATTATTGTACTCCTATAGAGATGTATTATTCCTCTATACGGAAGTGTCATCATTTGTATTGACAAGTGTCACAAGTGTCGTAACTTGCTGATGGGTTATTAGACCACCTATTGAGGGGTCAACCCGGATTAATGTAACCAGGGGTTATTAGGCTGAGTTAGACAAGTCGGCCCCATAGGTTTATTGGGCAGGACAGGACAAGTATAAATAGATATCGAGAGATCTCTATTTGATCATCTCATTACTCACTCTTCCATCACTCGGAAAGTGGAGCACATGTGAGGAGGAAGATTAGCTGCTAGAAGAAGATTATCTCGTGTATTTTGGTTGTAGCATTGCTCATTCTATCTCTGAGGAAGTTGTGGGATTTTTCACCTTTATGGTTTTCCCCAGTGAAACTCTATGTGTTCATTGTCTTATGTGATTGCTTGATATGCTTGATACATGCTTGAGATGATTGCTATGCTGTACATGTTATTCTCTCAGTAAAGATCCTAGAGTATGTTGAATTAATGCTCAAAATCTAACATGGTATCAGAGCTTCCCTGAGAAGAAGACATTGTGTAGTGGCGGAAACTAGGGTTTCTTGTTTATTGGGTTTCTCTCCACAGATTTTGGAAAAGAAGTAAGGTAGATTGACTCTACTCATCAAGGAGAATCTATCTGTCCAATCAGAATTCAATTCTGAGCACTTTCAGTTTTGGCCGTAAAAATTAGGTTTTCCACAAAAATAGGAATTCTGAAATATGAAGACATAGCTGGAATTGGAAAAATCAAAGTTTAGAGCTTTGGATCGAGATTTTTGGTTGGGTAAAACTCTGTGAAACTCAAACCTTAATTCTGGGTCCTCCCTAGTGAATCCAGGAAGACTAAAAGACATTTCTGAACGGTGAATCTTTGCAGATCTCAAATTTTGAATATACCAGGCTGATCAGCTCGTCAAGGTGCATCTTTCTATCCTTTCAGAAATTTGAAATTCACATTTTGAATTTTTAGGGTTTCTCTGACAAACCCTAATCCGGGACCAAATCCAGTTTTCAGCAAATCAAGTGGTAAGACCTAAATCTTTTCTATTTCCAATTGAAGTACTCTTTAAGATGTCTCACCACACCAAGCTTGAGGATAAGCTTGAAGGGGCTGATAACTTCTGAGCATGGAAGTATAAGATTGGGTTAATCCTGGAAGAAAATGAGTTGGACACTTATATAAGTGAAGAGGTCTCTGTCCCAGAGGGAGAAGAGGCTAAGGATCTTCACAAGAAGAACTTGGTCAAGGAAAAGAGGATCATTGTTAATTCTATCAAAGATCATCTCATACCCCATGTGTCTTCCCTAAAGACACCAAAGGAGATGTTTGATTCCCTGACCAAGCTATTTGAAGGGAAGAACATAAATCGGAAAATGACCTTGAGGAATTAATTGAAGAATGTCAAGATCCAGAATGTGGAGACTATGCAGTCTTATTTCTCAAGGGTCTCCCAGATAAAAGAACAACTTGAAGCTGTGGGAGAAGATATAGAAAATGGAGAAGTGGTAATGACTACTCTTAATGGCCTTCCTAGGTCATGGGATTCCTTCATCCAAGGAATTTGTGCTAGGAAGAAACTTATCACATTCAGTAGACCGTGGGAAGAATGCTCACAGGAAGAAGCTCGAATTGTAGCTCGAGAAGAGAATATGGGGAATGAAGACCAAGCTCTCACAGCACACTCCAAAAGACATGGTGACAAGAAGGCTCGCCATCATGGAAAGAAAGAAAGACATCACCATCAGAATCAGAGAGGTAGTCCCAAACCTCGAAGGAATATGTCCCATGTTCGTTGCTATACATGTGATGAGAAGGGACACTATTCCAGAGATTGTCCCAGAAATAAGAAAGATGGTTCTCACAAGAAGAAGAACTTCAAAAGAAGACATCATGCTCATGCTGTAGAGGATGATGAACCTCCTAGGAAGAGGGCTAAAGAAGATAGTGAAGATTCTTCAAGTGATGAAGAATATGTTTTGATTTCTGCTCTCACTGGAACCATTACTCATGGAAGTAATGATTGGCTTATAGACAGTGGGGCCTCTAAACACATGACAGGATTCAAGGAATCCTTTATGAACCTATCAGAACATGAGTCACCCCACAAGGTGAAACTTGGGGATGACTACCAATATCCAATTAAAGGGAGTGGTGAAGCCTCCTATAAACTAGACTCTGGAAAGTCTATGAAGATGAAAGATGTACTATATGTTCTAGGTCTCAAGAAGAATCTACTCTCCATATCTGCACTGGATGCAAAAGGAATGAGGGTTGCATTTGTAGATGGCCAAGTCCTAATGTGGCCAAAGGGTAAGACTATTGATGATGCAGTGGTGATTGGAGAGCAAGAGGGAGGATTATACAAATTGAAGGGCCAACCAGAACAAGCCATGGTCCATGATTCAGTAGAGCCAAGTGAACTTTGGCATAGAAGGCTTGAACACATGCACTATAGGGCATTACCTATTGCAAGCAAAGTTTTAGAAGGTCTTCTTGAAATCTAGACAAAACATGAATGCATTTGCAAAGGTTGTGCAAAGGGAAAGAACACAAAGAAGACATTTCCAAGCAATGAAAGCAAGGCAAAAAGAATCTTGGAAATCATCCACTCTGATGTATGCGGTCCGATGTCATCCAGTTCTCTGAGTGGGTATGTATACTATGTTTCCTTCATTGATGATTTCTCTAGGAAGAATTGGGTTTACTTCTTGAAGAACAAAGATAAAGTGTTTGACAAGTTCAAGGAATTCAAAGCCTTGATAGAAAACCAAACTGACATGAAGATCAAGATCTTCAGATCCGACAGTGGTGGAGAATTCACTTCAGGTGACTTCAAGAAACTATGCAGTGATTCAGGGATTAAGAGGGAGTTGACTACTCCTTACAATCCACAACAGAATGGGATTTTCGAAAGAAATAATAGAACAATCATGGAAGCAGCTAGGGCAATGCTTCATGACCAAGATCTACCTATGCACTTATGGGATGAAGCAGCCAAGGCAGCTGTATATGTGCAGAACAAAACACCTCATAAGATACTTGACAACAAAACTCCAGAAGAAGCATTCATTGGTAAGAAACCAGAAGTTAGCCATCTCAGAATATTTGGTTGTCTAGTATACACTCACATCCCAAAAGAAAAGAGGACAAAGTTAGATCGTTCAAGAAAGAAGGGCATATTTGTGCGTTACAGTGAAAGCTCGAAGGCTTACAGAATCTACTTCCCAGGATTCAAGAAGATTAATATCAGTAGGCAATAATAGGGATGTAACATTTGATGAAAGCTCAACATACATCAAATCAAGGAAAACACCAGTTGAAGATAATGAAGAACCCAGAATATCCAGAACTCAAGACACCACCATGAATGAAGCAGTTCCTGAGGAAGATTGTGAAATGGAAGATCCACAACAACCTATAGATCCACCCAGTGAGAAGGAATATCACTAGAGGAAACCGGCATGGGCTAGAGAGCTCATTCAAGATGCAGAAAGGTTTGGTATTCCAGAAGAGGAACACAGAGAAAGGAAAATAACAAGATCACATACCAGTTATGTTGCTTTACTCTGTGACATAATGAACAAAGAACCTTCCAGTTATGAAGAAGCAGCAGAAAAGAAAGAATGGAATGATGCCATGGTCTAGGAATACCAGTCGATCATGAAGAATGATGTTTGGAATTTGGTCCCAAGACCAGATGGGAAGTCTGTAGTGACTTCCAAGTGGATCTATAAGATCAAGCATGCTGCAGATGGCAGCATAGAGAAATATAAAGCAAGGTTTGTAGCTCGTGGCCTCTCCCAGAAAAAAAGGGATTGATTATGAAGAAACTTTTGCTTCTGTGGCAAGAGACACTTCCATTAGATTAGTACTTGCTTTGGCTGCAGTGATGAAATGGAAGGTACACCAGATGGATGTCAAGACTGTTTTCTTGAATGGTGTAGTTGAAGAGGAAGTGTATGTGGAGCAGCCACTCGGGTTTGAGACACATGACCAAGAGTCACATGTGTGCAAACTGAAGAAAGCCATGTATGGTTTGAAACAGGCACCCAGGACCTGGTATGGAAGGATAGATGGCTTCCTATCCAGTTTGGGCTTTACCAAGAGTAAAGCAGATTCCAACCTTTACTACAAGGTTGAGGAAGGCAATCCAGTGATACTACTATTGTATGTGGATGACCTGTTTGTAACAGGTGAGGATAGATTGATTTCTGACAAGAAGAGGAAGCTTGCTGTCGAGTTCGAGATGAAGGACTTGGGTATGATGCACTACTTTCTTGGTATGGAGGTGTGGTAGAGTGCAGATGGAATCTTCCTTGGACAAGGGAAGTATTGAGTAGAGATCCTGAAGAGGTTCGGGATGATGGACTACAAGGCCATGGCCACACCTATGGCATCGAACCTGAAGCTTTTGTGTGATGCTTCATCTGATCCAGTTGATGCTACAATGTATCGTCAGATGATTGGGTCCTTGATGTACCTGAAAAATACGAGACTAGATATCTGCTTTGCGATGAACACCTTGAGCCAGTACTTGACAGATCCGATACATGTTCACCTGATAGCTGCAAAGCATATTCTGAGGTACCTGAAGGGTACAGTTGACTATGGGATCAAGTATGAGGCAAATAAAAAGTTTAACCTGGAGGGTTATGTTGATTTGGATTGGGCAAGCAGTTCCATTGATCGGAAGAGCACTTCAGGGTGCTGCTTCAGTATGGGATCCAGTATGATCTCTTGGTTTAGCAGGAGACAATCTTGTGTGGCACTGAGTACAGCCAAAGCAGAGTACATTGCAACTTGTTCGGCTAGTTGTGAGGCAGTATGGATTAGGAAGCTACTATCTGATTTGTTTGATCTCCAGCTGAGTGCTACTTGTATATATTGCGACAACCAGAGTTGTGTGAAGTTGTCAGAGAACCCAGTGTTCCATGACAAGTCGAAGCACATTGAGATCAAGTATGACTATATCAGGGATATGGTGCAGAGAGGAGCAGTAAAGCTCTTGTATGTTGCGACGGACAAGAAGATAGCCGATGTGTTGACCAAGCTACTTGCCAGAGTGAAGTTTGAATACTTCAGAGGGAGACTTGGTGTACTTCAGAGCGAGATACCTTCCAAGGGGAAGTGATGAGTCGGGAGACACAGATGCACACAGGGGCCATTATCACATGGTTAGAGGAAAGTCCTTCCATGGTGAGATGTAAGGGCTGGGCCATTTTCACATGGTTAGAGGAAAGTCCTTCCATGGTGAAATGTAAGGGCTGGGTGGAGCCATTCTCACATAGTCAGAGGAAAGTCCTTCTATGGTGAGATGTAAGGGCTGGGCCATTCTCTCATGCTCAGAGGAAAGTCCTCCAATGGCAAGATGTAAGTGTTGGGCGTGGCTTTTTCGACATGGTCAGAGGAAAGTCCTTCCACGGTCGTGATGCAATTGCCAAGATTTTTCGACATGGTCAAAGGAAAGTCCTTCCATGGTCGTGATGTAATTGTTGTAGCCGTTCCGACATGGTTAGAGGAAATTCCTTCCATGGTTGTTGATGTAAGTGTTGTGAGCCTTTCCCAGATGGTCAAAGGAAAGTCCTTCCATGCTGGTGAGTGTAAGTGCAAAGCCTTTCCCGGATGGTCAGAGAAAATTATTTCCATGTCGGTGAGTGTAAGTGTTGTGTGTGTGCATCTGGGTTGTACTCCGTGGACGATGACGATGATCTGAAGACGATGATGTGACAGTATGGTACATAGGTTTTGCAGAGGCATATGATCAGTCCTGAGATGCTCTTGCAGGTTTTGCAGAGGCAGTGTAATCAGTCTTGGGAGATCTTGCAGGTTTTGCAGAGGCAATGTAATCAGTCCTGAGGTGTACCTACTTGATGGCTTGCTCGCAGAGATGTTGATGATGTTCATCCAGCATGAAAAAGGGATGGCTCTGTAGATGATGAAGACCTGCAGGTGGCGGGCCTACATCTAGTATGAAAAAGTATTGGCTCTGTAGAACTTCCTATGATGAGTAGATTGGAGATTGATTGAGATAGCAGCAGTGATGATGATTCAATGACGATGATTCGATGACGATGATCCAGTGATGATGATCCAGAGAAGAAGAATTGTGCTAGCAGATCTATGTCGAGAAATACCTTCCTAGATAAGAGGGAGTGTTGATGTATATGTAGCTTTGGAATGTATTTCATCTATGTATTATTGTACTCCTATAGAGATGTATTATTCCTCTATACGAAAGTGTCATCATTTGTATTGACAAGTGTCGCAAGTGTCGTAACTTGCTGATGGGCTATTAGACCACCTATTGAGGGGTCGGCCCAGATTAATGTAACCAGGGGTTATTAGGATGATTCAGACAAGTCGTCCCCATAGGTTTATTGGGCAGGACAGGACAAGTATAAATAGAGACCAGGAGATCTCTATTTGATCATCTCATTACTCACTCTTCCATCACTCGAAAAGTGGCCCACATGTGAGGAGGAAGATCAGTTTCTCGGAGAAGACTATCTCTTGTACTTTGGTTGTACTTTGGTTGTATCATTGCTCATTCTATCTCTGAGGAAGTTGTGGGGTTTTTCACCTTTATGGTTTTCCCCAGTGAAACTCTGTGTGTTCATTGTCTTATGTGATTGCTTGATATGCTTGATACATGCTTGATATGATTGATATGTTGTACATGTTATTCTCTCAGTAAAGATCCTAGAGTATGTTGAATTAATGCTCAAAATATAACAATGGCAGGGCTAAAACTAGCCTCCAAGAGGGAGCACAAGGGAGTTATGGAAGCCAAGAATCTTCCCCATTCGAATTGAGGGAAGATGGAGAGTAGGAATTGTTGGACAAGTGGCACACCTTGGAATCTCTTCCAAAATTGAGTTGGCATGAGTCTCTTGGATGGAATCAGAGCTAAGGAGGCGTTTGGAATTTTATAAAAGACAAGAACAAATAACGAGAGGGGCTTTTGATCATTTCTCATTTTGGAGAGCATAGCTTGTCCATGCTAGTGGAGTGTTTACTCTACTTGCCTTAGTACCATTTTTTAGGGTGAAAGATTCCCATCCTAATTGGAAATTTGAGAGTCCATTCAGACATTTTATTTGGATCTACAATGGATTCATTTGTTGCATATTGAAGCTACAATGTTTCTTATGATATTCTCTTCTTCAACTTGTTCCCACATCTCTCTCACTTTTCTCTCTATATTCTTGCTCTTGGAGAAATGGCGCACATGGTGAGATTTTGATCTCTTTGTGGAAGTCCAAGGGCCCTAATTTATTTGTAATATGATGTATGAAATCTGTATTTTATGATCATATGAACCTCAGGTCAAATATCCAAGTAAAACCATGTAAAAATGCCAAACTATGTATGAATGGTGTCATTTCCCCCCATGGATTTTGCATAGTGCACTTGTTGTTGCACATAGTTAGTGAAGGACTGATATTTCTAATTCATGGACATGTTAGATGATATATATCTCTGTAATAATCATATCATGAGAGCCACAGCTCGAAACATCATGTATTTCAAGTGATATTTACATTCAAGGAAGAGATTCGAGGCATTTTCCCATATATCTTGTTGAGAGAGCTTGAAGTTGTTTGGTATCGACTTGTATCGGTAAATATATGTGGTTTTATTGTTGTTTGGAGATACATTAATATAATGAAGAAGTTTCATACACCTTATTCAATTCCTTGTAACATTTCTCACAAATTTCATAGAAATTTATAACGTTTTTCTCTCATTTCCCCCTATGTTAAGACATGTTTACTAATATAAATATCCTTTGGAAACATCCAAGTTATTCTACCCGATCCCAAATCGATATGAATCTAACCATGTGATTACATTTTTTTGAAGTCAAACATCGTAGAAACCACTTGATTGTCAGTCAATGATGTTAACCGGTAACAAGTGCGAGAGAAATCACCAATGATGACAGTGATCCCCAAGGTAGCATAGTACATTCCAAAGAATGTGAATAGATGAGCCGACATTGAACACTCGTGGAATATTTCAATCAAGGGTCAATGATGAAAACCTACTATCGAAATAAAGGAAACCTTCCATTGAGACATGCAGATACCAAGGTACTAAGGTTGGTTTCTAAGTTTAATTCCTGGATGATGTGTTGATGTTGATAGGAACAAATGCGTCGAAGGAGTTCCATGATGAATCCCACCTCATTGACATGAAACCAACATAGGAAAGTGATGTAAGATAGTGGATCAAAATGAGCACGGACTGACACAAGGATGGAAAGGCTGACAATATTGAAGAGGCTAACTCAAGTGAATACTTCCCTTGAACATTTCATGGCACAAAAACTAGTGAATTGGAAGCATTGACTGAATGAGACAGAGGCCAAAACATAATGCAACAATTACTGAGGCATTCCTCAGATGACCCAAAGGAGTAGGATGACTCATGGAATTGGCATGAATCATAGACAAGCAGATTACCCAACTGTATGACGAGACACAAACAAGTGCCATGTCCAAGGGCTACACAAGCTGTCATAAATATTTGCATAATAAACAACTTATTTCCTCCCAACCCCCATCACGATTGATGATTACCTCTTTGTTTTCTAACAATATTGAGGAGGATAACATATGCTCAGTATAGCTCATCTTCGATGAGTCCAATCTCACATGTTTTACGAACTTGAGAAAGGAGGTGTTCGGTCCCATATGGGTCCTTCAATGTTTAATTTTACGAGTCCAAATAAGGTAAACTCGGTGATTTTTCATGTTTAGAGAGTCTAAAATAATCTAAATAAGACTCCAAAGTGACTTTTTTGTGAAGTTAGTCCCCTAATCCCCAAAAATTGTAAAATAATGTGAAGGAGAACTCTCTTAGCCAATGGTTTACCAAGGTATTCATTTTTCATAAATAGTCTAAACGGTTTGAAAAAGAGGTAAAATATCACCAGATAGACGACCTTTCAAATACTTTTACAAGTGTGAAAGAGACAAGTTTGCTCGACAATATTTTCATGTTTTGGGAGACTGAAAAGGGATTAAAAGGAGGCTTCAAAGAGTTCATTTTTCATATAGCTAGTCTTATGAGGCCGAGAAATGGATAAACTATCGCTCGAAAGACGACTTTGTCATGGTTGGTAACCGAGTACGACAAAGGTAAAAAGTAAACTCGACACAGTTCATTTTCCATAAATAGTCTAGCGAGGTCATAAAGAGATAAACCTATACTCGATAGACACACATTATTAAATTAATTTTAACGAGCACAAATATGGTATCAAAATCTCTCGGAATCTCTTTCATTTTTTCATCCAGAGCATGATAAAGGAAAAAGTACGCTCAAACCACTTTTCATGTTTTTAACTAGAGCACGAAAAAGTGAAAAGTAAGCTCAACACCATCTTACTGTTTTAACAAGCTCGAAAATAGGTTGGAATAATGCTCATGGTATATCCTTCATTATTTAATGAGCTTGAAATAGAAAATGAACTCTGCTTGGGATGAATTTGTTAGGATATCTCATCATTCAGTATGTACTTTGCATGCACTTTGCATTTGCATGCATCTGCATGTTTCCCAGTCACCAGTTTGATTCCTACAGCACCTAGTCCCTAGTCTACCAGCACTCGGGAGCTTCCTTCCACTCAGTTTTATCCCTCCTAGTGCTTAGTGCGCCTAGCATGCACCTACCACCTAAGAGGTGCGCCTTTTCTCACCTACCACTCCAATTCACTTCAGTTAGCTAGTTGTGTTTCCTTGATTTGAGGCTAGACTTACTCCTAACTACTGTTATCACTCTGATGGACCTCCGATGATACTTGACTACCTATTCTGAGTTCAGTGAACTCCTCATGCACCCTCCACTGAGCCTCCTTCCCTACATTAGTGCCATTACCATCAGTTACACTTATTACACTCAGTTAGACTCAGTTTGACACCTGGCTGACAGTTACTTATGCATTGATGACCACCACTGATTGATGATGAGGACTCCTAGTTGGAGCCAAGCTATGCCATGCAATATATTCGAGTGACCTCCTTGGCTAATTTGAATTGCTCACTCATTGTGACAATATTGTATTGTAATTCTACTATTCTGGATTATAGAGCACTGATGCATCTCTCTTGCACAATTTTTACTCCAATTTGTTTTACATCATTGTGATTGATATTCTTGCTCAATAGATCTGTTGTGACTAATTTTACATGGTATCAGAGCCATGGCAGGGACAAGATCTCTCTTCTATAGGTGTTCTACATGAATAATTGAGTGAATTTGCTCAAAATTATTGAAGTTTTGGCATGCAAAATCTCATGTGCATTCGCTCATGTGCATGCAAAGATGAAAAAATACTCTCCAATCCACTGCAGAAGCTTGAGTTTTCCACATAATTCCTAGAATTGATACATTAGATCTTCAAGCTTGCTTGATATCCAATCCCAGGTGTGATGCAACTCTAAAAGGGTGGATTGTTTGACCTTACTGTTCTTGTTTTGATTGTGTTTTGTAGGTTAATCATCTCAATCAAGTGCTTTCGCTATCATTGAGATGGATTCTTCTTCTTCAAAGCTACTCACTCCCTTCAATTATTTTGAATGGAAGAATGACATGGGGATTATGTTGCACTCAAAAGAGTACTACAGAGTCACCATGGGCCTCGAAGTTGAGCCCAATACTCTCATTGAAAAATCCAAACACTTCAACAAATTGGATGAAGCATATGGTCTTCTTTGCCTCAATATTTCCAAGGATCTTAACTTTCACCTCAATGGATTGACTACTCCATAGGCGGTATGGGAGCAACTAGAAAAGATTTTTGGAAAGCAAGATGACATGCGGTCTTTTCAATTGTAAAATGAATCGATTGCCTTGAATCCTAAGAATTTAGAGACCATTAATGATTTTTTCACAAGATTTAAGCATTTGTCTTTGCAATTGAAGAACAGTGGAGTTGTTAAAGAGGATAAACAATTGATCCTCTCTATTCTTTCAAAACTTGGTAAATATTTCTCAGTATTTGTCTCTACTTTCAATTCCGGTCAGCTAACTACCCCGAATTGGAAGATGCCTTCATTGAGTCTGTTACCAAGGAGCATGATAAGCTAATTCAAATGGGGTCCATAAGCTCCAAAGATTCAACCCACTTTTTTGGAGGATCCAAGAATTCGAATGGCAAAGGGAAGCAAAAGAAAGAGAAGCCCAAATTCGAACCTACCAAGCAAAGATAGAAAAGCAAATCATTGGATGCACCATCCGGTTCAAGGAACAAGCAAAAGGGTAAAGAGGGTAAAGAAAAATCTAAATGTTCATATTGCAACCGTGGCTTTCATCCTGAAAGTTCATGCCTGAAGAAAACAATAGATCAAATGGCCCTCCTTTTGGAAAAGAATAACATAACTCTTCCCGACGGTGCACGGAAGAAGGATAGAAATGATGATCATGAAAGAGGTCAAGCACTCATGTCAACTGTTTTGAAACCCGCCACTCTACTGATAGATTCCGGTGCCTCGAATCATATGGCTGAAAATATTGACTCCCTTTCTTCATTTGATCCAAACAGCTCCATCCCCATCCATTTGGGAGATGACTCAAAAATTTCATCAAAGGGTAAAGGTACCATCCATTTAGAGCATGGAAGTTTTCAGAAAGTTACATTCATCCCTAACAAAGTTGAAATTTCTTATATTGAAAGTGGAAGACTTATTGCAGTCGGAAAGGCAAATCATACTGCAAAATACTATGAGTTTTCACACTTTGTGCCGCTTGAAAAGCCCACTGCTCTTCTCACTCATGGAAATGAGGTTAGTAGGATTTGGCATGAAAGGTTTGGACACCTTAATTACAAGTATTTTCTGCTGTTACAAAACAAATCCATGTTTGATGGTCTTCCGCACCTCTGTTCCTTGAAGGGAATTTTCCCAGGTTGCATCAATGGGAAGCACCCCGAGCACAAGTTCGATCGCAAAAAAGCTAGCAGAGATTCTACTATTTTGGGTCTCATACATTCTGATATCAGTGTTCCGCTGCCAAATATGTCCATGAATCATTCATGGTATGTTTTGACATTCATAGATGACTTCTCCTGCTTTACTTAGGTATTTTTTCTCAAAAACAAGTCAGAAGTGCTTGGAAAATTCAAGGATTTTAAGGCTTCTGTTGAGACTACCACTGAGAGCAAGATCAAATCTCTTAGATCTGATAATGGTGGTGAATATATCAAGACTGAGTTTCTACAGCTTTGTGTCGAAAGCAGAATTCAGATCCAACATGCAGTTCCCTACACACCCCAGCAGAACGGTGTAGCGGAAAGGAAGAATCGATCACTGAAAGAGATGGCTACCTGTATGCTTGAGTCAAAAGGTTTGGATGAAAATATTTGGGATGAAGCCATGAATGTTGCTGCATACATTCAGAACCGAGTTCCACATTCATCTGTAAAAGGTAAAACTCATTTCAAAGCATTCACTGGTCACAAACCAAATGTGTCCAATTTGAGGGTTTTTGGCTCCATTGCATGGGCTAGAATTCCTTCTGAAAAGAGAAAAGATTTGGATCCACAAAGTACTGAATGCATCCTAATAGGATATGGAGAAGAATAAAAATCATATAAACCCATGAATATCAGATCCAAAAAGATATTCATAGAGCAAAGTGTGAAGTTTGAAGAACCACTTCCAGATTTGAAACTAGTCAAGGAAAACACTGTCGATCCGCAGTCTCTACAAGAAGAAGTTTCAAGAGAAGATGAAGAAAGCATTGGATCTTATATTTTTGATATTTTATCAAAATTTGATGGCCATGACATATCAGGTTCATAATCCGACCATAATGATCCTCCTCAGTTACCAAATTGGGCCCAAAACACTCTACAATCTGCTGCTCCAAACATTGGAAATCATGTTGATCCAAGGAGAACAACAGCAGAATTTCAAAGATCAAGTATGGCTATTTCATTTTCTGATCCATTATTATTTGAGAAATGTTATTTGATTATTGGTTCAGATCCAAAATCATACTATCATGCCCACTGAGACCCAAGATGGCAAACCGCCATGGATGAAGAGTACAGTTCTCTTCAAAAGAACAATACAAGGGAGCTAGTTTCTCTTCCACCTGGAAGAAAATTGGTCCAATGTAAGTGGGTCTACTGCAAAAAAGTTGCTGCTGATGGCTCTATCAGAAAATAAAAATCTATTCTAATGGAAAAAGGTTTCTCTTAATTCCAAGGAGTGGACTACACTGAGACCTTTGCACCGGTTGCAAAGATGGATTCCATCTGCCTAGTTTTGGCCATTTCCGCATCCAAGCACCGGGAATTGCACCATATGGATGTGAAGAGTGATTTTCTACATGGATATCTCGATGAAGAAGTATATATGAAACATCCAAAAGGATACATATCATATCCATCATTAGTTTGCAGATTGAAGAAATCTTTGTATGGATTGAAACAAGCCCCAAGGGCTTGGTACGCAAAGATGGACTCCTTCCTTCTTTCTCAGAATTTCAAAAGATGCAAATATGATCCGAATGTGTACCTACAGCAAGTTAAAGGCAATTTTCTGATTGTTTTTCTTTATGTTGATGATCTTCTCATTACTGGTAGCATTCTCCTTACAATCAACAAGCTAAAAAATGCCTTAAATCTAGATTTTGACATGAGCGATTTGGGCTTGCTTAAGCAATTTTTGGGCTTGGAGATAGATCAAAAATTTGATGGGATCACATTATCTCAACAAAAGTATGCTTAATACCTGCTATTAAATTTTAATATGGCAGAATGTAAGGCTGCTCCATTTCCATTCCTCTCAGGAATTAGTCTTGAGGAGGGGAATTCTACACCGCTTGTAGATTGCACTATGTATCAACAGTTTATTGGTTCACTACTCTACTTGACACACTCAAGGTCTGATATTTCTTATGCCATGAGTGTTGTATCAAGGTATATGCAGAAGCCCCATGAGATTCATTGGTGGGAAGCCAAGTGGATCTTGGAGTATGTGCAAGGTACGAGACATTTTGGCATACATTATGCTGCAGATTCTGAGCTAGATTTCATTGGTTTTACTGATTCAGATTGGGCAGGTGATAGCATTGATCGGAAGTCCACTTCCAGTTATGTGTTCATGATTGGACATGGCCCTATTTTCTGGTCAAGCAAAAAGCAGGCAGCCATTGCACTTTCTTCAGCAGAGGCAGAGTATCGAGGGGCAGTCAATGCCTCCATTTAGGCAGTTTGGTTGCAGGGTATTCTTTCCGAGTTTGATTTTGGTAGCACTACTTCGACTGTCATATTTTGTGACAATAAAAGTGCTATTAAGATCTCCACAGATCTAGTTCAGTGGCATAGGACCAAGCACATTGAGATTCATATGCACTACATCCGAGAGTTGGTGCATGATCGCACCATCATTCTGCAATATTGCCCTATCGATGAGAAAATTGCAGACGTCTTCACCAAGAGCTTCACTGAGAGGAAGTTCTCTTACCTCCGTTCATTGTTGGGGGTGAGTTCCATCATGGTGGAGACAGATTAGATCCATTTTATGTTTAGCTTGAGGGGGGGATTTCTTCCCACTGGGTTTTCCCTCTTTCCTCACTTAGCTTATTTTCAACATTTTTGGATTATTGTATTGGGGTGACCTTTGGTCTCAATAACCAGGGCCCTACATTTTATTTTTTACATCATAGAATAGCTTGAGGGGGGGTGTTAGGATATCTCATCATTTAGTATGTACTTTGCATGCATCAGCATGCTGCCCAGTCACCAGTTTGATGCCTCTAGCACCTAGTCCCTAGTCTTCCAGCACCCGGGAGATTCCTTCCACCCAATTTTAGCCCTGCTAGTGCTTAGTGCACCCAGCATGAACCTACCACCTAAGAGGGGCTCCTTTTCTCACCTACCACTCCAGTTCACTTCAGTTAGCTAGTTGTCTTTCATTGATTTGAGGCTAGACTAACTCCTAATTGCTTTTATCACTCCGATGGACCTCCAATGAGACTTGACTACCTATTCTGAGTTCAGTTAACTCCTCATGCACCCTTCACTGAGCCTCCTTCCCTACATTAGTGCCATTACCATCAGTTACACTTATTACACTCAGTTAGACTCAGTTTGACACCTAGCTGACAGTTACTTGTGCATTGATGACCACCACTGATTGATGATGAGGACTCCTAGTTGGATCCAAGCTATGCCATGCAGTATATTCGAATGAACTCCTTGGATAATTCGAATTTCCCACTCATTTTGATGGTATTGTATTGTAATTCTACTATTATGGATTATAGAGCACTAATGCATCTCTCTTGCACAATTTTTACTCCAATTTGTTTTACGTCATTGTGATTGATATTCTTGCTCAATAGATCTGCTGTGACTAATTTTACAGAATTTCATGGTTTAGCGAGCTCGAAACTAGAAAGAAAGTATGCTAAATAATATTCCCATTGGCATATGATATCCAGAGGTTGATACATGCCCCCAACATGATTGCTAGAATTAAGTGAATTAATTCCAACATTGTGTGGAGAGGCTATCAAGTTGATTTCAACATGATGTCCAGAGGTTGAAGACATGCCCCCCAAGCTTCGTTTCATCCACCTAATTTGATTCTTCACTTGATTAAAATCCTGGATACTAATAGGAATGTTTTCACTAGAGACGGAGGAGGGAAAAGGATCAAATGGCATAGGTGGATGAAAAGAAGGTTCTTGTACTAAGTCTGGTTGAAAACGCGACTCAATGGGAGAGGAATTTGTTTCATTTTTTAACGAGCTTGACATGGAAAGTGAAGTATGCTCATGATGACATGTTTCATTTTTACACGAGCTTGAAACCAAAGGTAAACTATGCTTGGAATCAGTTCCTACCCAACATGATGTCCAGAGGTTGGTAGTGTTCCCCCCAACATAATAAGCTAGGGGAATAACTCTAGCATGATTTCCACTGGATAAATGAATGCCCCATCCCTAAGGGGGAGAAACCACTAAAACATGCAGAACATTCAGGGAAGTCTGATGACTAGGAGACATGCAATGATTCTGTGTAAAAAAAGGAAAGTTGATCAATGGTTACTATATTTCCATGATGAGGAAAATAAATCACTTGAAAGAGTGTGGACACTACAAATTTCATGGCATGGACATAATATCGTCCAAGGAGTAGATTAAAATCTAAGGGACCTTGGGCTACCATAACATCAATGCATAAAATTTTCCCTCCTAAGGCAATAGGTAACTTAGGAAGGATCCCTAAAGATCCAGTAGGTCTTCTATTAAATCCAATATATTTTCAGTGACTAGTACAAGCTTAGGAGAACATGTAGCTTTCCAAGCAGTCAAGGATAAAATACTAACAAAATCTCCTTCATCAACTATAGTGTGAAATATTTTCTTATCGAAAACTCCTATAAATATCTGGAAAGGAACACCCGAAGGAAGACGATATTATGTTAGGCTATTCAAATCAAAGGAAATAACCTCAGTACTTGGAGGGGGTCCCATTGCAATGGATAGGATTTTCCCTTGCCTAGAAAAATATGAACTGACTAAGAAAACATCAGTGGTTTTCAGTTCACTCTCAACTAGAATAGTTGGATGAGATGAATATTGTATCATGGTGACTACTTCAGTATTAATTCTCCAATGAAAGAGTGGGATCTAGTGGAGATGAAATCAACTCGACCACTTCAACTTCACTCTTCAAAGGAAGAGCGAGATGAACTACTTGTTCTTCACTCTCTGAGTAAAGAGTGGGATTGACCGAGGATGGAGTTGGATCGACTACTTCATCAACCAATGGGGGGTCAAGAGACAACTTACGATATCCTGCTGGAAGGTTATTCTGGGATAAATTAATTTATTCCAACAACTATGAAGCTTAATCCATGCGAGGAAAAAGGTAAGTAAGGTGCATATCCTTACATAACAAACAAGGATTCTTGACTTTACCTTTATGACCCTTAACCATAGAGTCCTTGGTTGATGGGGTATCATCAGTATGATGTCCAGAGGCTGACGATATGGGTTGTTTGGAGGATTTAGACCACTATTCTAACACTTTGGAAAGACTAGGACAATCCTTAAGAAGTCGATCACCCCTGCAAAGCTTGCAAGGGAACTTGGGTCTACGAGGTGTTTGGATAGAATGAGTGCCATTAAAGGTAGCTGGTTGATGCTTGGTATCTTTCTTATCCTTCTTCTTCTTAATCTCCCTTTTATTCTTCTTCTTATCCTCTTGATTACTAGCACCACTGCTTTTATCAGGCGAGGAAGAAGAAAAATAAGAAGATACATTTGATGAAGAGGGGGAAGGATCAGTTTGGTATTGATACTCTCATGGTGGAGAATTAACATTTGAAACATTGGGTATAGCCTAAATCACCGGATTGAATAACCATACCGTTAATTCTATGGTTAATCCAAGAATATTTAAAGTGGCAATTAAGTGAGGAACAATATCTCCAGCCGGAGGGAAAACAAAAGGTACCCCTTGAAAAGGGGTCTCTTGATTGGTAGTCCTAGAAGAGGTTTCCATATCTAGACTCTCTAAGGCCTTATAAATATCACACACAACAAACGCTACTCAAACTAAAAGCAACATGAAAACTTGTGAATAGGTGGGATGTAAAATTCAGATCCTCACGAGTGTGTCAAGCTATCACAACTCGCAATATACTGTAGGCTCCAACAGTTATAATCGGCCCAATTTTTCAGATCACTAACCAAGGAGGATTGGGACCGTACCCTTGGTTGTATAATCCAACTACTTGACAGTACGTGCATAGCAATTGTTAGGATAATTAATACTCCATCCTTGCCCTACTTAGCATTATTTTTTTTCCTAGTAGTTGATGATGTCATTCCCCCCCTAGTGGTGTGAATATGTCATATAGGACCCATTAGCCACCTAAAGTCCCCTACATGCATGATTTTAGGCCCGCTAGATTCAGTTCCCTGCATTTTAGGATCCAACTCTGTGTTCTAGTTCAGTCCACCCGAGTTCCCGAACTCTACTAGGGGTTTTAGCTCCGATCACCATTGATTGTGATCTAATGAGCATTTTTTCACCTAATTTGCATGCAGAACTCACTAATACGCCCTCCTTGTTTATTAACTGATTCTGTCTTCAATTAACTGTGTTTTGGCTCGATTGAGTTGAGTTTGGGTCTTCCATAGCACTCCAGTGGTGACAATTCCTATGCTAGACATAATGAGACTTGAATTCTCCTAAGATATTTGAATTCTCTCTATTGTAACATATTTGTGGAATATATTGATTAATGGATAATGTTAGACATTTCTTCTTCCATATGATTTCCAATGCATGATTAATTTTACTACTATTTTCACTGTAATTCACCTTCTTTTCTCATTCTTTCATTGTGAGGTATTCTCAGCTCTATGATATGTTGTGACTTAGAATTTCACATTGTATCAGAGCTTTGCTGAGCAAAGTAAAATTCCAGATATTGTTTTAGATCTTTTTTGTGGAAATATTCTACAACAGCTTCCATAAATCTGAAAGTGGTTCCTCCTCTCTCTCCATTCAACTATGATGAGTGTAAACCAAAGATGATAGCATATCTGAAGAGACAGGGTCTTTTTGAGATGTGCATTGGTGTTATGAGATATTTTGCTTCCTATAAAGAGAAGAATGATTAGATAAATAACTATGATAGATCCTATGGAGCAATGTGTCTTTCTATCTCTCCTAGTATGCGCTACCTCATGGAAACTCTTGAATATCCAAGTGATATCTGGACCCAATTGGACAAAGCATTTGGAAAGCAGAATGAAGAGATTGGTGCAAATCATTTGGAGAAAAATCCCAGTGATACCTCATCAAGTGTTCTCTCTAATTATGTCTTGGCCTCAAGTATCTCTCATGATGAATTTGTTCAAGATGAAGAAGAAGCTGCATATTCAACACATAAAGTTCTTGTTGAAGAGATTCCTTCCTCTGTTGGTATAGAAGTTGAAGACAATTTTGAATTGTCCCCTTACCATGCAGTTGATGTAAATGAAAGTGATACAACTAATGAAGTTGATCCTTTTGGAAAGATTATCCATTCCTCACTAATGTTCTAAATATATTCTATTTTGAATTATGAGCAAGATATGTCAGTTACTACTCTAGAGGTTGAAGAATGCTTCGAATTCTATATCTCCCATGACCTTACCGATGTGCAATATTGTAATCTAAGGAAGTTTTTGGAGGTTAGATCAGATTTTGGAGGTGATTCATTCGCCCTCCTTAATCACATGCTTGTTATGAACTTCTATTTGATCGTTGTCACATCTTCTCAGAGTTTCACTGAAAATGGAGGACACTACCATTCGCTTGGGTTCAAGTCTCGGGCATATTTTGATGATTTTGGTTTTTATCTCACCCCTACTGGTTCAAAGGATATCACAAGGAACCATATATTAATTCTTGGAGTTTATTTAACTTCCACTGATCAAAAGTTCAAGTTTCAAGATAAATTATATCTTATTGGAGCTTATCCTACCTCAGTTTGTTCGAATTTCAAGTTACAGAATAGTCTACATATTCATGGATTTGTTTTGATCAAGTTTGGTTCAATGAGAAAGTTCAGAGAGCCTCCATATTTGCTTGCATCCACTGAAGGAGAATTCAAGAACATGTTTTTGGAGCATCATTCATTTCTTCCCAGGAGGAAGATAACTCTAAACATTGATTCAAGCATCACATCTACTTGAGTTTGGAGTAGTTAATTTTTTGGTGTGCTTCATGTCCATCTTGAGGAGGGGTTTTGTTCCCACAAGGTTTTCCCTCTTTCCTCACTTAAATGGACTAATAAATTTGTAAAGGGTGACCTTTGGTCTCAGTTACCAGGGCCCTGTTTCTGATCTTTCCTCACATAGTCAGGATTAAGGGGGGGGGTGTTCAAATATTCTAACCATATCATCTTTGTTTTGCATGATTTGCATGAATTTTGCATGCATGCATGCATTCCATGCAGCACTCCATGCATCCATGCATTAGTAGTTGAGTCTCCTAACACCTAGTCCTTAATTTAGGTCCCCTAGATATTACCTTTGGTCATCATTATCCCTATTATCCACTCAGAGCACCTTGTTTACATAACTAAATTCCAAAGGCGCCCTCATGCATGATTTTAGGATTCAGTACAGTTAGTTGCATGATTTAGGGTGCCTTGTCCCCTTGATTACTTAGTTAACTGACTATTACATCTAGTTTCACTACTACTGAGTGTAGGAGCGCCTATTTGAACACTACAAGTCATTATTGCGCCTCCTTGGAGTTTCATCCCCTAATTGCTAGCCCCAATGACTCGGTTATGTGCCAGTCCACCCCAATTGACTAGCCATTCATCATCGGTGGCCACTAGACCTTATCGAGAGATGGTTCCAATGAAAACTAAGCCTGCCACATGTGTGGATTTCAAATGCCTCTTTAGGATCACGAATATATCCTTTGAATATGTATTATAAATTTACACTCAATAGGGAATAATAATGTAATGGAATTTTTTCAATTGTTCTTCATTCTCTTGCATTGTAACACAGTTTTTTTCTTCTCTATTTTTCCTGCTCAATTATTTTGATCTCTATTAGACTTAGTGTGAATTTTATCTTTGCCTCTAGATATATATGAGAATATCACAAGATATCACATGGCATCAAAGCTCAAATAACATAGGTTGAGAAACTACTTTTAGTAGTGCATCGGAAGCCTCTGCATTTCCATAGCAAATCTGGGTGCCATTGCATTGAATTCATTGGAGAAATCCTTTAAGGTCTAGCCAAGTGTGAAGGATCCATAAAATGTGCCTATTGTCCTAAAGCAGTGCTCAGTAGTATTTTATATCCAAAATTGAGAGGTTTTTTTAAGATATTGAAGTTTTTCAATGTAGCAGTTTTCAGTTTGTTTTTTCTCCAGCAGTTTCAATGGAGAATTCGAATGCTCCCGTGTCTCCAAGAATCATGACACCCTTAAATTATATTGATTGGAGGGATGATATGCAGATGGTGGTGTATAACAAAATTTTGTGCAGGGTCATGATAGGAAAGGAGGTCGAACCTTAGGCAGCTGCTGAGAAGGCCAAGTATCTAAACAAATTAGATGAAGTGTTTAGTTTCATGTGTATTCATATTTCCAAATATTTTCTCTTCCACCTTGATGGATTGAATACTCCAAGAGAGGTTTGGTTGAAGCTTGATACCCTCTTCGGAAAACAATATGAGATGAGGGGCCATGTTCTAAAGAATGATTAAATTTCTCCTCAACCCAACAGTTTCGAAACCATACAACAATTCTTCTCTAAATTCAAATTATTGGTCATGCAATGCAAACAATGTGGCATTGAGAAGAAGGATGAGCAGCTGGTGCTATCCATTCTAAGCAAACTTGGTCCGGAGTTTTCTATATTTATTTCTATCTTCCATTTAGGTAGATTGTCAATCCCCAACTAGAAAATTCCTTCTCTAGATGTATTCATTGAATCTCTCATCCAAGAACAAGACAAATTGATTCAAATGGGCGCCTTGAAGGCCTCCAAAAATCAAGCTCTTATGGTTGGAGAGTAAAAAAGTGTGAATGCTAAAGGGAAGAACAAAGGTAAAGAGAAGACGCAATTTGAGACCAAGTAGAATCCAAAGTCTAATCCATTGAAAGGAGCCTCCAACTCCAAGAAGGATAAGCAAAAGGGGTTTGAAAATACCAAGTGTTCCTATTGCAAGAAAGGAAACCACACATAGAGATATTGCATGAAGAAGAAGATAGATCAAATGACCAAACTTCTTGAACAATACAACATTTACCTCCCAGAAGGTTCAAGGGAGACTGATTCTGGAAGTGAGACAGATGATCATGAGAGATGCCATGCACTGAAGGCTGGATTCACACAATCACAAGCCTTCCTCATAGATTTTGGAGCCTCCAACCACATGGTTTCCTCCAAAGAATCATTTTCTTCTCTATATATCAATGATGGTCCTAGTATTCACATGGGAGACAATTCAAATATCTCTGCTGAAGGGAAGGGAACAATACAAGTGAAGCATGGGAAGCTCAAAAATGTTATGTATGTGCCTTATTTGACAACAAACTTATTATCTGTTTATCAGATAACACACACATGTTCACTGAAGAAAGTTATTTTTGGACCTGACATTATTGATATAGCAAAGATCTCATCTGGTAAGTTAATAGTGAAAGGGGTTGCAAACCATGCTTCCAAGGAATATGAATTCTCTCATTTTTTTCCATACTCTCCACATACTCCATTTGCATCTGATGAAGATCAAAATGGTGTCTATTCTAATGATCTAGTTTCAGATTTCGAAGATGAGGACCAAGATCTTGATGTTGAGTATCACGTTCAAGCATATCCAAATCTAGATCCAACACCTTCTCCCAATCCATGGAAAAGGCCAATATGGGCTCACAAATTCCTTGAAGATAATGGGAACATAGATGAGGATCTGTCTGACCATAGAAGAACCAAAAATCAGTATTGAGATGCAAACTTTCACTATTTCATACAAATCCACTTCTCTCAGAGAGGTGCTACATGGTGGTGGGTTCTGATCCAATATTTCAAAGAGACTTTCCATGATGTATCTACAAATAAGTTCAAATCTCGGTTGGTTGACAAAGGGTACTCAAAGGTTCATGATTTGGACTACAATGATCCATTCGCTCCAGTAGCAAAGATGGTTTCTGAAAGACTTGTTTTGGAAAATACAGCTTCGACATAGTGGGAGGTACATCAAAGGAGAAAATCCAAATCCAACACTTGCATTACTATCCTACATAGGATCAGATTGCCTATATTTTTACATAGGAGCGAACCCAAAGTGCCTTAAGCTTAGAAGTTCCACTCCATGAATTACTAAAGCACGTAGACAAATATGCTCCCCAAGTTTGACTATAACAAATATATTTCCCCTGAAGATCACCTAGAAAAAATTTATATGGATATCAAACTAATGAATGTAGAAAATGAAGATGTGGTCTATTGGTTCTTCACTTACAACTTCAAAAACAAGGCCTCCACATGGTAATTCAACCTCCCAAGAGCATCAATATCCACCTCATATGAATTTGAAAGGTATTTCATAGGTAAATTTGGTGATTGGGTAATCCCAATTGTGCTGTGAAAAGAACTAACTACTATTAAAATGAACAAATGGGAAAATATTAAGGAATTTAACCAGCATTTCACCACTCTCCTTAATAAATTCCCAACTAGTGCTCCCCTTGAAGAAAATATTGTGGTAGAATAATACACTTTTTCTTTGAATGCACCAATTTCCATGTTCGTAAAGAGGGTCGGTAAATTTTATTTAACTAAAATTTTTTACGAAGCTGAGAACATGGAGAAAAATGCCGAGCTTGGCCCAAAATATTGGGGTGGAATATGAAAGGTTTATATATACTTCCAAGAAATTAATCACCTTGTCTGAGCCCCTCTCTAAAGACAGCAATTACATGCAAGATAAGGAGCCCACCAATGTGGATGATCCTATCCGCTTGGCCAAAAAATTGTCAAGCAAGGTCTTTGACCTAAAGATGAATGTTGGTGAAGGTATTCCCAACACTAGGCCTTTTAGACCTTTCTACAAAAAATATGTCCAAAATCCCCCTGAGTTGACTAATTTCAATCTTGATGAAACTGGGATGGATAAATACTACACATACCATCACACAAACCATTCCAAAAAAAATTATCCTCAGTGGATTTATTCTATGACTATGGTAGTAAATCAATTTCTAGATGGTCAAAACCAAAATGACAACCCCTCTCGTGAGGCATAGAATGAACCTAAAAATGAAGAGAAACCAATTAGTGATGAAATCATGGTTTTGTGGGACATGTTTCCTAGAATCCCTAATGATTCTGAAGAGGTGGTTGAAGAACTACAAATCATGCAGGCTATTGGGCCTAGCCCAAGTGGGGCATTTTTGTGCAAGGCCAGTTTTGGAACTGTGAAGTTGAGAGCAGTTCAGATGAAGACTTTTTGGCAAGTCAGTTTTTGAGGAGCTGCGATGAGAGCGCAGCGCAGTATCGGCAAGATGGGAACCGCGCAGCTGAGGACTAGTTCCGCGAAGCAGTAGCGCCGCGATGTGCCAGCAAGGCACCCGTTTTGGGTAAAGAATGAAGGTAAGGTCGGTTGGGTGAAAGCGACCTATTTTTGGTTAAGAAACTGTAATACCCCAATTTTGACCCTTGTGATTTATTGGCTTTTATGTAAATATTGTATGCATGCGATGTATGTTTCCCTAACGTGAAGCTCAAGGCCAAGGCCCCGCTAGTATATGTTCGTATTTTATTTTAAATGGACAAGCATTTGACATTTGTTTGCCCATGTGCTATTAAGCCATGGAATATTGTAAATTGATGTAAATATTTAATATTGCAATAAAATACCAAAAACTGGCTATGGGAGCAAGGAATGAGAAGGGGCCATGTGTATCCACTAGGGAGTGGTGAGGGGGCTGTGGGGATGAACCATATGCTTCCAAATGTCATTGTGAGAACCCATTTGACTTTCCTTGATGACATTTATTTCTGTTGTAGGGAAGTAGTTGAAGATTTCAGTGCATGGCTTCAATGGAGCATGGGCAACCCAGAAATTCGTATGGCAAAGTATGGGCTATGTTTTCTTGTACCACAAGTCACTCTACCTCATGGAAGTTGCTTCTTCTTCATTCCCATTCAAGTGTGGAGGAACCCATCATCATTTTCCATCCAAAAACGAATTGTCAGCAGTGAGAAAAACTAGAAATCACAACTTTGCAAGAACCCACGTTCTGAAGAGCCAAAAACGCCCAGATTTGGTATTTGAAAGTAAAATCCAATGGGTGATCCATAGATATGAACGTTGTGGCGAATTTGAGAGTATTAGATACCCCAAAATCCATTGGGAAACCCAGTTTTTATAGCCCAGAAAACCAGTGACGGGATTGAGTTATTTGATGAACATGATTGTGAGAAATCCAATTGTGAATGTTTGAACAGAGGTTGGGTTTGCTTGATAAACCCAGTGAAGGCTAGAATCTCAAGGAATTAGCAGTTGGACCTTTCTATGCCCACCCTGAATAGCACTAGAGGGAAGGGACACCTGAGGGACTGTGCAACAGAGAAGGGGATCTTCCTTGTGTTGGGTGAGGTAGGTATTGTGGGTGCCATGATTGCTAAGTTCATTTGAGATGCCTGTAGCTCTGTGGTTGAGCTCACTGGCTTAGCATTTCCCTCCTTTGTCTTTCATATGCTTGATAAACTCAACTGTGTGTTGGATTAGCATAGTTGTTGAGTGAAACCATGGTTGTGAGTGAGCCCAGCTAGTTCCTCCTTAGTGGACACACAACCCAACTCGGGGGTGATCTCTCAGCTGAAAGAATACAAGTTGGACATAGATCTATGGTTGGGTGGAAATCTTGCTCTCACATAGCCAGTTGTTTGGACAGCTTCATCTCAAGATAAGTGTTCTCTGTGGTTTAATTTATATGCATTTTGTGTTTTACAATGTGTTAATTCTGAATGATAAATATTCGTGTTAATGGGATTGATATGAAGCCTGTGCATAACATTGGAATGGAATTGAATCCCTGGGTGCTGAATCATCATATGCATGAGTTAGATATGAAGATGCATTACTATTTGTGTGCTTGCAAATATGTTTATTTCCGCTGTGTTTATTTGAAGTATGAGCCTGCACACAAAAGATTTTAATTATTATGAATTTAGGAGTAGTGTATGGGGTTGGGATTGTCAAATAAGCCCGGTAGGTTGGTAACGTTTCCTTCCTGGCATCGGTAAGAGGGAAGGGGACGTGACAGAAACTCCATGATTACCAAGCAGGAGGGTAAGGAGTAAGGAGGAAGGAAAGCGACTGGTCACATGCACAGAGGAAGCACGAAGTGAACCGCCCGCATAAGGTCGTTAGAGAAGGAACGGTCGGGTGAAAGCGACAGTCGGCATGCAGTCGACGGAGCAGGATGATAGCGAAGTGACCACGCGCAAAGGAGGGCCATGACATAAGACTTACTACCAAAATCCAACAGGTCCGGTTAAGGGAAAACCGCGACGATTTTGGGAAACCTTAGGGTTTTTTCCTACTCATTGTAAAGACATGACCTGTGGACATGATCTATAAAAAGGAACCATTTTGTAAGGGAAAGGGTTAATCTCTCGTTTAGATTGGGTTTGAATTTCATTATATAATCTGAGCAAGACCTATTTTGAGTCTGCCATTGTAAAGGCTCTGCAAGCTGTGTGCACAAAGGCCTATTGAGAGAGAAGAGAGTTTGCAGCTAAGTGCGTAGACTGTAACTGTTGTACCCTTCCCAAAGACTAATACAACAACAGTTCTTGTGGACGTATCTCCCATCCTGGGGGTGAACCACGTTAAATTCCTGTGTTATGTGATTTTTTACATGTTTGCATCTGTTTATTTGCTTACAATGAATGCTTAAGATCTTGCTTATCAGTTTATGTGTTTACTTTTATATGTATTCTCCATGTGGAATGAGATGGGAGTAATATGTTAAGTTTCGCATATGTGGATGAAGGCTAGATGCATAAGTGTTTCTGAGTCTGGGAATGTATAAGTCTATTAGATAAATACTTAAGTAGGTAGAGCTCACGCCGTGCGACTCCCTTGAAGTGCAACACCAGAAGTGCACAATAGTTTGTGTTCTGTCATACGATATAAGTCATAAGATAAATAACATAAGGTAGTTGATGAATGGATAAAACACTAAGTATAGTTCGTTGAACGGGTTATATCTGAATAGGAAGCGCAGTTATCTGTTGCATTGTCTCGTTGTTGAGTAATTCCAGCACCACGTAGTCCTTGGACACGCGAGTTGTGCAAGCGTTTGTGCTTGCGGAAGTGCTAACAGCGAAGAAGGAGATCTTCACATAGTCCTAAGTCCACAGAGCGAGCCCCGTAGTGCGTTGTTCATCATATCTGTTTAAGCACTCATCACGTGGTTGTGGAAACTTGATTCCACATCTTCCCCATTTCTTCGCCTCGGGTGAGACGTCATTCTGCTTGCAGATTGTTACCGAAAGGGCTAGTGAAAAGGGTTTTTGTTGGTTCCTTGAACCGCGAAGAACCTGGGTCTTTATAGAAAACCTCAAGATAGTTATGTAAGCCAACACAGGCTATCCAAAGGGATTACCCTCTTAGGACTAAAGGTTCGTGATTCCTTCAACTTCTTCTCCAACCCAGCCTACTTCCATGCCTGATAAGACTTCAACTACTACTTAGACCAAGAAAACAACAACACCAAAGAAACCTTCCATTTCCATGGATTACAATGTGGTAGAAGATTTGAAGAAAACTAAAGTGGCAAACATTTATATTTTTTACATTTGCAACATTCTTTAGCAGAGATATCTAGATCTCCTACTCCAAGCTTTTTCACCATAAATAGAAAATATAAAAGCAAGGCAGAAATATCATGTACTTAATATCAACCTAGAACCTAAATAAAAAAATTGCATTGCATGATGCCCTGATTGGAAATAAATCTAAATCACATACTCCCCCCCTTTTTTTAACTTTTCAAATATTTAATCATAACGTTCACAATTGTTTAGTAGATTCAGGGGCCTCATCAAATGTAATGCTTGTTTTCATCTGTCAAAATTCTAATGTGACTCCAACTAAAGGCTATGCCTGAATTATCCAACTAGACAGATCTGATGTTAAAGTAAAAGGTGAACTGAAAGATGTTTGTATTAGAGTAGCTTCCAATCCCAAAGTATATCAAGTCATTGATATTATTGTAGTAGATATGCCTAAATCATATGGTTTATTACTCGATAGGGATTGGTCACAAAAGTTGTAGTGGTATTTTTCTACCAATTGGTCTCATATGTGGCTCCCATGGGGTGGGAAACAAAACCAAATATAGATTGACTGTTAAACTCATATCAATAATACGGATGTCGAGCTTAAGGGACCAAATGAGCCCATACAATTCACACAATTGATTTTCAGAAAGTATTTTCTTGAAATTGACATGGGAAATTATGAATCAAAGTAATCAACCTTGGAATCTAACAATCCAAACTCCTTCACATTACCTGAATTGATGAAAATGACGATTGTATCATATTAGAAACTAATGTAGATTTAGATATTAACTTTGGACTTTATTTTTTTATGGCTACAAGTTACATGAAGGCACAAGTGCATGTCGCATTCTGATAAATCCTCAGCAAAATAAGAATCATTTGATTTCTTGTAGGATTGAATTTGAATGCACCAAGAACACTGCTAAGTATGAGGCATTAATCCAATGCCTGAAAAAGGAAATTGATCTAAACATCAAATCCGATTGAAATTTTTTAGTGATTCTAAAATTATTGTGAGGTAGGTATGAAACACCATTCATTTTTTATCACCTAATTTAAAAGGTTATCAAAGTGAGGTATGGAACTTGATCAACCATTTTGATGCATTTAACAGTGTTCAATTTCTTGTTCTAAAATTGTGGCTATAGATATGTTGGCTAATGCTGCTTCTAAATTGTCTCCTTTCATAGATGGGTTCTTGTGGAATTATTTTTCATCCCATCAGTGCCAAATAGTGTTACTAACTAGAGTGTGTTCAATGACGATCGATATATTATTTAGATCTTAACAAATGAAAACTTAATGAATCAATAATTGGTGATGTAGATCATACCGAGCCACTCAAAAGCTGCCAAGAGGGGATGTAGAACTTAAAAGACAACTTAATTCCTAGAGGAGTACTGACATTAGAAAAGTTGTTTGACATGTAGAGAAATTTTCATGGGACTGTGAATGTGAATATAAACAATTCCTCAATGTGACACAAAATATAAAATTTGGGTACTATTGAAAACCCAAAAAATACTAATTTGGGGATGTGTTGTACACCGACAAAGAAACAAGTATTCATATTCCTATTTAGAAAATATATCGATGTCTTTTCATGGTCATACAAAGACTTGAATACTTGTGATACCAATATTATTCATCATGTGATCCCACTCAAAGAAGTATACCAATATTATTCATCATGTGATCCCACTCAAAGAAGGTGTCAATCCATTTCAAAAAAAAACTAAGGAAAGTACATCCGACGCTAGATCCCTTCTACAGAAAGAATTAAAAAAGTTGTTGGATGAAATATAATATTCAAGGTATGATATTCTGCCTAGTTGGAAAATATGGCCCATAACTGAAATAAATCATGATATATTAGGTTATATGTTGACTTTAGGAATATGAACAGAGTTTCAGATAATGATAACTATCATGTTCCCCTGATGGAGCAGATTCTGCAATTAGTATCAAATCCTGAAATGTTTTCTCTCCTTGATGATTTCTTTGATTACAACTAGGTCCTTGTGCCAGAAGAATATAGGTCCTCTATGAAATGGGGATTCTTTTCTTACCATTGGATTCCTTTCGGGTTGGTTAATGTAGGAGCCACTTTCCAGCAAGCCATGGACATCGCATTTCATGGGATGATTAATCAAAGTGTGGTGGTCTACTTGTATGATTTCACAATGTACTCAAAGAAAAGAGAAGATCATATCCATCACCTTAAACATATATTTGAAATATGGTATTTCCTTAAAACCAAGAAAAAAAATCCATTGTCGTGGAAGGTAAGCTCTTGGGGTTCATTATTTATAAATATGGGATTATTATTGATCTAGAAAGAGCTAAAGCTATCACTCAAATATTGAAGCCAGTAAACAAGAAGTCCATCCAATCCTTCTTTGAAAAAATATACTTTGCCAAAATATTTGTACTTGATTTTGTTGAAACAAAAAAAAAACCTCTACAAAAAATTATCAAGAAATATGTTATTGTTAAGTGGACCAATATAGAAAAGGAAGCATTCAAAAAGATCAAATTTGCAATTATCGCTACACTAGCACTGCAAAGTCCATATTTAACTAGAGACTTATTTTTATATACTTTTGCATCGAATCACTCTATAGCAGTGGTTCTTACGCAAAAAGATGACTAGGGAAACAAACGTCCAATTTATTTTATGAGAAATAATCTGCAAGGGGATGACTTGAACTACCTAACAATGAATAATCAAGCCCTCATATTCAAGTTTGTAAAATCATTTATACCCTATATCCAAAAAAATCATACCATAGTCATTGTACGACACCCAACAATCAGGTCACTATTCATCCATAAGGAGTTAGGGGAAAGAAGAGGAAATTGGATGATTGTTAAATACAAGAATCTGACATGGAATTTAAGATGTCCAAGATGGTGAGAGGATAAGTCTTATGCATAATAGAAGCGGAAGCAATGGACCCTCCACAAGAATCGGAATATGATTGGGAGAATGAAATGTCATTATAGACCCAAGAAGTTATTTTCCTCTTGGCCATTGAAGGTTCATGGTACACATATTTGGTGCAATTTATTCATAATGGCACAAACCCCAACAACCTAAATTCCAAGCAAAAGAGAGCGTAAGACTCAAATCAACATAGTACATCCTAATAAATGGAATTCTATTTAGAAAATATTGTAATGGCATATTGTTGAGATGTTTGGAAAAGCATGATGCTAGCAAAGTCCTCAAGGAACTTCATGATGGACACGCTAAAGGATTTTTTTTGGAGAAAATATTGCACACAAGATCTTCAGGAAGGGATATTACTATCCCACATTGTTTAAGTATACCCATGCTTATGCATGAAAGTGCAAAGTATTCCAAATAGGTGTTGGACGTGAGAAGAGTCCTACCATCTCATTGCAGTTGATAACCATTGTTAAACCATTTTAGTAGTGGGGTATGGATATCATAGGAGAGATCAACCCAAAATCCTTGAAGAAACACAATTACATACTAAAAACCATAGATATTTCATGTGGTGGTATGAAGTTGTTCCTCTAGTTATGGTAAACAAAGAAATTGTCATCAATTTCATTGAATAACGATTTATTACTAGGTTTGGATTCCCCTCGGTTCTTGTCTTTTACAATGCTTCGTATTTTTCTTCACTGGAATTAATTGAATTTTTCGTATAAAGAGGAATCATTCTATGATACTCAACCAAATACTACCCTTGGGTAAATGGTGTGGAAAAATCCACAAACAAGAAACTCATTAGAATCATAAAAAAGACTATAGTTGACCATCAAAGTAACTAGCACAATGCACTACCCAAAGTTCTTTGGGTTGATAGGGCGACACCGAAATGTGTTGTAGGAACATCCCCATAATTCATAGTTTATGGGAAATAATCCATCCTGCCTCCAAAAATCCTCTTTCCCTCCCTCCAACTGGCACAATCTACCAAAGGATAAAATATCCCAACCATTCAAGGTTGAATCAATCTCTTACTACAATTAGAAGAAGAGGGGGAAAAACATAGACAAAAATTTGTTGCTCACCAACAAATAGTCATGAGGTGGTTTGAAAAACACGTATTAACCTGTAAGGTGTACGGTAGGGGATCTAGTATTAAAATTTGATAAGTTAAACAAACCTAAATGGAAACACACCAAATTCCAACACATGTGGCTTGGCCCATATGAAGTAGTTGAAAATTTGAGTTCTGGTACATATCGTTTGAGAAATATGGAAGGGGATGAAGATCCCTTTCCTGTGAATGGCCAAATTTTTAAGAGATACTCTAGTTGGTTGTCTTAACACATAATCAGTCTTGTATATAGTATTCTAGGTTTCATTTCCTACTTTCATATGTTAGGGTTTCTTTCTATTCAATTTTTATTTACTTCCTACATATGTGAGTCTTCCTTATTTCTTTCACCAATACTTTACCTACTCGATGCCTTGATTTGTTCCAGACAATATGTAGTGATTGCTTTTGGAGTGTAAGCTTTAGAGTCTTGTTTTGTTCCATAAATTGGTTAGAAAGTGTGATGATTCATGCTATGAATCTAGGGAACAAGGAAAATGCGACATTAATTGTTGGATTAAGGACACTTCTAGTAGTTGGGTATGTGCATCCTCGCATTCAATTTGAAAATATATATGATACGCACTAATGACTCACTCACACTCAAATTAAAATCTTATCATGAAAAGAGTGAATAGTTGAAATTTCATGGGTCAAAAGCTAAAGGGCCTACAAATAGATAGGAACTTAAGAGATTATCTTGATCTCAATAGAAGAAAAATATCACAGTAAGTCTTGCAAATCCATTGCTTCCCCCATCCAAAGTTCAGTAATGGACATCCAAATAAGTGCAAAGTTGGGGAAGGAAGGAATTTATAAAAGGGATACACATATAACTCTACCAAGGCTATTGACACTTGCTAGCATTGAGGCATTGTTTGTGATGTCATGGTGACTCCATCAGGGATATGGATGCTCGTGAGTAGTGGAGAAACACTTGAGAGATATTAAATGGTGGCTAGTGAAAACCTTTTAATCCCAAATCTATAAAGCCCTGGGACCTAGACTACAACTCAACTTATTGTTTCATGCTACACAAGAATGAATCTCATTATAATATATCTTCAGGAAAATGGATGAGGATTCCCAAAATGGGTGCACAAGTATATTTATTGGCCATCTTCCAAGACAATTTCATAGGTACCCATGAGCTGCTAAAACACCTTAGTAATTGGAAAAGCATAATGATGTCTCCACCCTTCAAAGTGCACTCACAACTATAATAGTGGATATTATGGCTTTTCCCGACATGTCTTCATGTGTTTATCTCTCAACAAATCCCAAATTCATGCAACTTGGTGCCCCACCTAAATTTATGAGTCAAAGAACAAGGGACCAAATTCACATTCCCTCATTCATGGTCCACCAATTGCATCTTGACTATGGAACTTCTAGTTGTCATGCTTTGTTGAATAGTTCCTCATATAGTTATTTCAACATGTTTTATCATCACATTGAATTCTTGTGAATGATTAACAGACCCTCATTCATCTATTTATTTTTCCATATGAACATTCCATCCTTGAGGAGTTCAGAGATTTGATTGAAAAAAAGACTAGTTTTGGCTTCTCAAACTCAACTTCATTTTAAGGTTTATCAGGGCCCTCACTCTGATCCATTCCTAAATCACATAGGGTGGCATCAATACCAAGTAAACAAAACACTTAGAATTGTCTTAGACAATTTCCTTGCAAAATTTCACTCCATATGAGGCCTACTTCGCCAAAACATTGGTGATCTAAACATCTACTTAAGCAAAACATCAACGTTTTAAGATCATATCTCACTAGAACATCATCCCCCTAGTCATATTTATTACAAAAAAATAGTGAGTTAACATATTACATGTTGAAACATATCTCCAAAAGGGCATTACGCATTGAAGCAATGATGGATAAAATGCTTATCTCTATTGATATTTTGGTGGAGAATCTCCTTAACTTAGCAAAAAGAAATAACCATGTACCTTTTCAGCATATAAATATACAACTTCGGTGACATAAAATTTATAGCATTGTTGGTTAAAGGCCCTCAATGCTAGCATTGACCATGGAAAATGTGCCATCTACACACCAAAGAACCACCCACCTCACCAGCTAAATCATCCATTTCTTTGCTCCATATGTCGATTTTCTTTTGGTGATTGGAGGTTTCCATTGTAATTAGTCAATAAAAATTATGCCTTCGCATTTCCTTTTAGAAAATGAGGTCCCTCGTCTTCCCCTAAAAAAAATACATGTTACCACCCCGTTCAGAACCCTCTTTTCCCCAGCTTCGATTCTACCCTAGGGTTCCCCATCAGACAACAGGAAAGGGAAAACTAGGCTTGGGAACAAAATCCTCAACAAATACAAATTTTGTGAAATCAAGTTCACACCGAGCCCCGTGGTGGAATTTTTCTTTTGCAATTTGAACAAAATGATCAAACATGTGTTTCTTCCACCAAATATGATCCTGAGTAGCCCTTCCCAATGGTGAACCTCCATATATTAGTAGTTTTGGGTGTTATTCCCTAGCTCCTCAAACACACCAACCCCAAAACTAAAGTATCCTTGAATCTCCAAGATTATATTAGTGTTTGTTATTCTACTTGTTGGATAACTCACTACCACTTCACTACCACTCATCTATTCTGTGAAAGATGATAATGATGAATTGTAGGATCAAGCAAAGGCATACAAGAGAACTAAATCAAAGGAAAAAATGGTCCATGCTCTCTCTTGATCTAAGGTTAAGGAGGAGTTAGTTTTCCATACACATTATGGGGACACAAATAGCACCACCAACACAAAACCATCACACCACTAGGGGGGAATTTATCGAATCTTCAAATATGAATGATTCCCAATAATCTCATCATAATATGTTGATTACCTAGGGGCCTATCATAATATCAAGAAATCAAGTATTCATGGGGTGTCCTCTAGACCTGTCACGACCTGTTGTATTTCCATGTGTTGAGATCATCTCTTGGCTTCTTCCCCAGGTCAATGTGGACAATCACTACAACAAAAACCTGTGATTAGCGTCCATGTTTGCTTCCTTTTTTGCATCTAGACCATCTTTTGATGTATTTTTATTCATTTCCTTAGACAAGTAGGCATAATTTCACGGGTTGGCGCTAATATTAGGCGTTTTTTGCATCCTTTTTATAAACTTGGTGTTAAACCTAGTGCAAATTGCATTAGGTTTTGTGCCTGGATTTGCGCCTTGTTTTACGCCCGGATTTGCGCCAGGTTGTGCGCCTATTTTTTTTCCTAGCTTTGCGCCTGGTTCATGCATCTACTCTTGTTACGCCCCCTTTTGCGTCCATGTTTTCCTCCAATTTTGTGCCCATGTTTTCATCCACTTTTTCATCCTCTTATGCTTTTTTTTTGCATCCCCTAGTGCTCCAAGTTTTGCATCGGAGTTACGTCCTGTTTTGAGTCCAGTTTTGCATCTACTTTTGTTGTACCCACTCTTGCATCCAATATGACATCCACTCTTTCACCCACATATGTGTATTTTTTGCATCCAGTTTTGCATCCTTTTTTGCATCTACTCATGCATCCACTTTTGCATCCAATTTTTCCATGCCCCAATTTGCACCCATTTTTGCGCCTACTTTGCACCCGCTTTTGCTTCGACTTTTGCATCCATGTTTGCATATTTTTTGTGTCCAAGTTTACATCAGTTATTGCATCCACTTTTGCATCGGGTTTTGTGTTGGGTGTTACATCTAGTTTTGCATCTAGTTTTGTTGCATCCACTTTCACATCCAATTTTGTGTCTACTTCTGCACCCATGGTTGCATCCACTTTTACGTCTCTTCCTACATCATGTTTTGCATCCATAGTTGCATCCTTTTTTGCATCCACTTTTGTTGCGCCCCATTATGTGCCCAGTATTGTTCCTACTTTAGCACCCACTTATGCTTCCACTTTTGCATCCATGTTTGCATCCTTTTTTGCGTCCATGTTTTTATCCACTTTTGCATCCAATTTTGCACCCAGATATTGAAGATGACAATGAGGATAATGATAATGATATTGACAATGACTATGATGATGATGATAATTTTGTTGATGATGAGAACAATGATGACAATGATGGTGATTATCACAATGATGGTCATGATAATAGTGATGATGACAATGATGGCGTCGACGATGATTATGATGGCAATGAAATTAATGATGATGATGGTGATGATGACAATGACAATGATGATGATAATGATCATGAAGACAATGTGAATGATGATGATGATCGTCTTCAAAAATAGATTTTTTATTTCTAATGCATAGATCATATGTGTCCTCCATGACCCTTTTCCGCTAATCACATATTTTGGGTTGATGATATTTCTTATTCCAAAGGTAATTATGAATAGATGATGACAATGTCGATAATCATGATGATGATGATGATGATGATGATGACAATGACGATGGTGATGATGATGACATGAATGATGATTATGATGACAATGACGATGGTGACGATGATGACATGAATGATGATTATGATGATAATGATAATGATGATGGTTATGATGACAATGACAATGATGATGATGATGACAATGAAAATGATGATGCCAATGACCTTGGTGAATCTTTCCAATTCTTAAAATTACATCATTGTCATCATCATAATCATTATATTTATCATTGTCATATAGGTCATCAGCATCATCATCATCATTTCCATTTAGATCATCATCATCAACAATGACATGAATGATGACAACGATGATGATGATGATGAAAATGAAAATGAAAATGAAAATGATAATGATAATGACAATGATGGTGGTGGTGATGGTGATAATGATGATGAAAAATTATGTGATGATTACGACAGTGATGATGATGATAATAGAGATTCCAATGATGATAATGAAAATGATAATGTTGACGATGATGATGAGAATGATGATGATGTTGATGACGATGTGATTATATGACAATAATAATGGTAATTTTATGACGACGATGATGATAATGATGATGATGTTGATAATGAAAATGATGCAATCCTTAAAAATTGTTTCGATGACTCATGGTTATGCCCAAGTTTCCATACTACTACACAAGCCATGGTGACAATGCCATTGACATTGACATTGACAATGATGATGATGACGATGAAAAAGATGATGAGAATGAATATGATGTGATTTTATGATGATGATGATGATGAAAATGATGCTGACAATGATGATGATAATGTTGATGAGGATAGTGACGATGGCAATGACAATGAGAATGAGAATCACAATGACATGGATGATGATGATGATGATGATGATGATGATGGCGATGTTGATGAAAATGATGACACAATGCCGACGACAATTATTATATGAGGACGACGATGATGATTATATGATGATGATGATGATGACAATGACATAATCCTTAACAATTGCTTCGAGGACTCATGGCTATGCCCGAGGTTCAATACTACTACATAGACCATGTAGATTAAAAATTTAGCCTATTCCTGGAATGTGGGAATAATTTTGAGGTTTGGAATAGCATGAATGTGTATTGGGTATTGGGCCATTTTTTGTCGACATAAATCATTCACTTAGGTCCAAACAATTTCTTATAAGGATCATGGGCCATGATTGTATTTATGATGACCATGACGATGATGAATATAGTAATCATCATGATCATGATGGAAATGATGATGATGATGAATATAACAATCAGTGTGATCATAATTTTAATGATGACAATGGAGATGACTATAGTGATAATCATGATGACAATCATCATCATCATCATCACCATCAGAAACAACATTACTGTCATTGTCATCTAGTTCATCATCATCATCATTTAAATCATATGGGATACGGTTACCATTTAAAGCATGGATAACAAGTGGGATATGTTACAATTTAAAGCATGCCTAATTCATAACTATGATTGAACACATTTTAATCTTGGAGATTGTAGTGAAACTGGGTTTATTTACCTCTACCAACACTTTCTTATAAGGCTCATCATCATCATCATCAGTCATGTCATTCTCATTGTCATCGTCACTATCATTGTCATTTTCAACATTACTATTGGCATCATCATCACCATCATCATTATCATATAAACAACTATCTTAAGAAAAGAAACTATCTCTTCGATATAAACAACCACCTCTTACATTCTAGCAATATGCTCAGAACAAAGACAATGGCCTCCTAAATAAACCATAGTCTACCCTAAAAATTATTGAATATACTTTGAAACTTGAATTATGATATCATCAATATATCCCCCCTATCAACTAAAAAGTGAGAAGTCCTAGGACCTATAAATCAACAATTTCAATATAACTCCCTAAAAGGAGAAGGGGTAATCATATTTCCTTTGAATGGAGTCTAGAGACTCGATATTCTACCCAAATGACTACATAAAGTGGGCCTTGATAATTCCCTAAATCATCGAAACCTTAATCAAAACATTCATGTCCATCTACTATTGAAACCTCTCCAATTAAGCATGCATATACCTGTGTATGAATTTGATGATATGATTGCTCCAACAAATTGTCTTCTGAATTCTAGTGCCAAGTACATAACCATCCAAAATGTACCTTTTTTTATTTAAATCTTTGTTAGTTTCCAACACCTTTTTGAAAGGTGGTTTGTCTTCCCACAAATACTACACGGATGAAGATCAAAACACTATAATTCATGATGGCCAACTCAATGTAAATGTTGGCATTCTTCATGTGCACTATCTAAATTAACAATATCAAGTGCATCCTCCTCCTCACAATTAGTTGCATCATTAACATCTTTATCTGTCTATTCCTCATCATGATCATCAAGTTCAAGCACTTTATCCAATTTAGCATCGATGGTATGCCTTTGTAAATCATCATCATGAAAGACAACACTGACAAAGTTGATAGGTTTGGAGTAATTAGGAATGTAAAATAAGTCAAACTTGGTTCTTTCATATCCTTAGCCAAATTTGTTCATTTTGAAGTGCAACTCTTCCCAAGGTCTGATCATTTTGTTCTTATCCTCAAACTAATCATCATCTGCCATAATGTCATCATCGAAGGTGTCTTAATATGTCACATTAATGTCTTAATAAAATGACACTCTTTAATTTATATTTGTATAGTTGTATATTTGTATGAATTGCATTTCTCCTCTTGTTCACTTTTAAAAACAGCTAATCCAAATAATGGATTATCTTGAAGAAGTATGAGTTCATAATGTTGTTGTCAAAGAAGCTCCAATTCACCATTTAACAACTTGTTATGATTTTTGAGAATATCATATTGAGCTTTTGAAACCTTAGCTCAATTATGAAAGAGTAATTGACTACGGTGAACCAACCCTGTCTCAAGAAAGAACATAGAAGTGCTTACATCTCCACCCCTAATAGATCCAGGGTTTTTAACCAAGCCTTCCATGACGTTTGGCGCTATATTCAATCTAGCCATTGATTAGTTAGAGAAAAGCTCTGAGATTGAGTAGGAAGTCTCAATGATGCCCACAACAATGTGAAACAGTGGTGGCTCCTAGTTAAACCCTTCAAAATAACCACAAAGATCCAAGATCGAGTAGGAAGGCTTGATGATGCCCACAACAATGTGAAAGATAGGTGGATCCTAGTTAAACCCTTCAAAATAACCACAAGCAAGGTATAGTTGGTTAGGAATATACAAGAGGAAATGCAAGACTTGATGATGCTCATGAACCACTTGTATGGGAGACTATATGCTTGATGTATATGGATAAGTTGGATTCCAATTATGTATGAAGTGTTTAAGTGTGGAATTGTATGATCATATTGTTTATCCTTGGAGCTTATATAACTCCTACCCAAGGTGGAGGCTATTTCTCTCGGTATCGTGGAGATTTTCATGAGTTGGAGGTGATTTTCTTCTTACAGTCTATTCTATAGGATTTTTTTTAAACAAATTTCTAAGCCTCATGATTAGACATTTTTTCAACCAGGAAATTGGTCATGGAAATTTCAGTCACATTTACAAATATTTGAATAGAATTGATGGTTGATGTTACAAAGTGAAGTGTTCACGAAGCCAATTACACATGAGAGTGAAAGGTGATTTCTCTCTTCCATCTCATTTTCTAGAGTTTGCCTCTTTCATCAATAGTTAGCATTGATATTGATTAACATGCAATAAATGTTGTTTTACCTTTTAGAAAGGTGGCATTGTTGGAAGTTCAATCACTAGAAGCCTTAGGTAAATAAATATTATAAACAACGAATAATTTTCCTGTTGATGTCTTGTATTTTAGATTGATGTTAATCCTTCTATGTGGACATAGGTGTGTGATCTAGAAGACAATTTTTAAGTAAATTTTGCTTGCAATCCCCCACAATAATTTTTTAACTGGATTTTGCTTGCAATCCCCCATAAAAATATTGTGGGATATCACATTGCCTGGCTTGAGAATGATCATTTGTACATTAAAATGGAACTTTGTGACCATAATCTGGAAATTGCAAATGACAAAGGAATTATAAGAAAAGACATTGACTTTCTTGAAGCAATGTATCAACTAAGGTAAACACTGATTTTTTCTCGTCAAGGGTCTTGAATATTACATCACCACAATATGAAACATTGTTTGTAATCATCTTGCAGATTGCTCAGGCATTGGAATTTATCCATGTGCATGGAGTGGCACATGTAGATGTCAAACCCGAGAATATTTATGTTTGTAATGGTGCTTACAAGGTTGGAGAATTTGGTCATGCTACACTTCTTAATGGAACCCTCCATGAAGAAGAAGGGGATGCACGGTATATGTCATGTGAGATCCTGAATGATAATTATGAACATCTTGACAAAGTTGACATGTTCTCATTGGGTGTTACATTTCATGAACTTTTGATGAGAAAGCAATACTTTGGCTCTAGAAAACGAATAGACATGGATGTAGAATTCAATATCCCAATCCTCCCTGGTTTTTCTATATATTTTCAAAAGCTTCAGCATGTAGGATGTTTTGGTAAATAATTTATGATGTTTCTTTTTTCTATATACAGTGAGATACGCAAATCTGATTATTAAGCTTTTTGAGAGGATTTGGTCAATAATGATTTGGGAAAAAGACCATCCACTCAAGGTGTACTAAAAAATCCCATATTTAATAAGGTTCGGGGAGAAAAGGAAGTCCAAGGATATGGATGAAAGATGAGTTCATTTTGAAATTTTTCCTTCTATCAAACAATTTTGTAGGATGGACTTTTTTCCAAGATACATGCAAAGTTCATTTTCCTCGAGGAAAGAAGATGACCTTTGGTAGTTATATGGAGGAATTCTGATAATGAAAGCTATAAATAACCAAGTAAGGATAGGTGTGATATGATTGACATCTCATTACTCTTAACTTCTATTGATACTAAAAATTAATTTTTCTAGTGTGCTCCTGGTGCCTCCTGTTTTCCTCATCCTCTACACCATTTTGATCTTTTGTCAACTTCAAAATATCATCCATAAATCTCTGCTCAAGCAAATCTAATGTCATAGGTAAGGATGGGTCTTGATACCCATCATCCATTTCTTGCTCATGCTCCTATCCTTTCACATCTTTGAAACCCGTATTTTCTTGTTGTGCCTTAGGATCTAGCATTTGGCCTTGATAAAATGGGGAACTAAATGCATCAGGGCCTATCGAGATCATGTTTCCACTGCATGTATCAGGAGTACATTGACCTTCTTTACACATGTGAGGTGGAATATTTGGCCCATTTGGATCACCTCCTTCCCACTGTGAATGACCTTCTCCCTTTGAATACATTTAGCTCTTCTCTTCATCCAATGGTGGTACATTTGGCCTCCCGCAAAAGGCATTCATACTAGGAATATGTTGCATTCTCCAGGCAGCAATATGCTTCATTTGAGCAACAACCAATGGATTTACATTGGAACCACCATATCCAGTACATTGCCACCTCTTGTTTGCTTCTACTAGCTTTTGACTAAACCTATTGGTTGGACATTAATACATTTATCTTATCTTATCTTATCTATATAAAATAAGATAAGATCATTTTTTTAATATCCAACAATTAACCACAAAAGTATTTCAAGCTAATTAAAAGCATACATCGAGTGTAGGTACAAAGGGGGAGTGTAGAAGCAATAGATTGAGTAGATATACATGTATCATTATATGTGATATGTGAATACAAAATATATGGCGTGAGCTAAACTCTAGACAATTTGCACCCATAATCCAACAATATTTCCGGCCAAAATCTAGCTCAAATTGTTGAAATCGCGGTTTTGGGTTGTTGGAATCGCATAATTGGGGTTCCCTAGGGGTAATCAAGGATGTTGAATCCATTCCTACAATCAAAATTGCAATTCCAGCATCCGAAATTGCAATTTCAGCAATTTCTCCTTTGTTGGATTATGACAAAAAGCACCATAGAAGGTGCAAATTGTTTATATATTATCTTACTCCAATATGTATTTCCCAAATTACATTCTAAAACAATATATTTGGTAAAATGTGTCTTTGTTTCCTATGCTAGAAAAAATATTATCTTATTCTAATAGCTCCTCATGAAACCTTACTACATTCATGGCTAGAAACCTTACTATATGCATAGAATGCTTAACTTTAATTTGGTCAAACCACAAAAATTGAACAACATGAGTTTCATCTTTGATCATTTTTTCATCACATAGTGATAGGAGGGAATTGTGTTCTCTCATGTTTCCATTCATTTACATATGCATGTTTTAATTACCAAGTTATGAGAGCTCATCCTTATCCTACATATTACTAGTCTTTTGAATACTGATATGAACTCCTACAAGTATTCCCGCTCCTCACAATTGATCATGAAATTAATTCCTTAGAATAGAAAATCCTCAAGTTGACTCAAAAATTGCAACCTATGAATTACATATAGAAATGCACAGAAAGAGGTAATGGGAATGTTTCATAAATGAACTAATCTAATAAAATATGAATATTAAAGAGGAGATGAAACCTAAAGATTTATATTCTATACATACTAGAGACCCATCATATTTTCCATGCAATTCAAACAAGCAGCAATTTCCATATCCCCTTGCTTGTGAAAATTAACAGGCCATAACCCAATTATTTGTAGTCTCTCCAAACATACATTTGTTGTGGAAGAGAGTGAAGCTCCAAAGATGCTTGTCCTTTAGTCTCAAGCTTGTGATTTGAGCCCCCTCCTTCCACATAGCTATCAATTTGATTGTGAAAAAACACATCCCATGCCATATTTTTTCTTACTGGCATTTTTCTATCTATGAGTGACAAAAAGATATTGAATTGACCTCATTTATGACACATATTTGCACCTTAATTTCTAGATGGTAAATAAATAAGTAATATGAAAATAGTCCGAAATTCCCATGAAAGGAGGGGGAACCAAGGGCCTCGAGTCACCAAGTGGTACTTTGTGCCAATATAGTTGACCTTGAATAATAGTTGAATGTTGATCTTGAACATATTTATAGCAATTTTTAGCAAACTTGCACTCCCATCAAATGTGCTTCAAGGTCTCTAAGCATCCACAATTGGGGCAATGACCATCCATCAACCTACTTTTAGCAAATTGGGATTTAGAAGGAAGCCCCTGATAAACAACTAGCCAAGAAAAAACTCACACCTTATAACTGAGTTGGAGTGACCAAATATTGTTGAATCGATGAATGCACTTGACCTCTAGGTCAGAATATTTCCATCTAGCATTCAAAATATGAGATAAAGGGTTCTTTTGATGCAAAAGAGAAAATATTTTGGTTTTATATTGATGAATTGGCATCTCAAATCTTTGACTACTAGGACAAATTTATCACTTTAGTATTCATCCTAAAATCATAAAAGTGAGAATATCAATATTGTTATTGGCATTTCATACTTGTTGAACTAGTTAATTTGTTTATATCTTTTAATAAAATTGTCATTTAGTTCTATTTTTTGAACTTTCTTTTGTAGTTATATTAGTGCACACACACATAAACTACAATTGTATTATACTTTGTTTTACGTTGGTATGAGCTAATATTAGAAATATAATAGAAATATGCATTGTGTTATGAAATTAATTCTAACATCTAATATTGATTTTTTTTTAAATCACAGCTATTGATGACCCCATACATGATGATCCAAATTATGTTGACCCTGCTTCAGATATAGGAGAAGAAGAAGATGATGATGATGGAGATGATGATTGTGGCGATGGTGATGAGGATGATCAAGATGAGGATTTTTATGATCATGATGAGGATCATGACCATGATCTTGATAATGATGTTGGTGGCGCTAGCTAGTTACTGGTGCTATGCATGAGCATGCTACATTTTGGATTATATTTACATATATTATTGTTGATATATAACTATGATATATTTATCATTTTGACTTTTTGTTAGCCTCCCAACAACTCCCCCTTGATTTTGAAAAATAAGGGGGGGGGGCATGTAAATTTTGTAAATATATAGCTTTTGGTTTTCTTTCATTTTACTTTGCTTTATTTGACTTGTGATTTCATTGCTTCCTTTGGATTGATCTAAATTTTTGTGTTGCTCACTCTTTGGCTTAGCATTTATGAGATAAGGACTTAGTGATATGATTCATTTGAGCAGATTTAGTCTATTGACTTTTTGGTTTCTTAACGATACTTGCATGCTCTCATTTGACCTTACCTAAGTTGGTTACATGTCTTCGTTTGATTTATTTTGGTCTTACATCAACCTTGCTGAATTTCAGGCCTTCATTGCATCAATAAGTTAAAAGGGCATCTTGGCATACAAGAATAAGTTGACTAAACATTCAATTTCAAGTATTTCAATCTATGAACTTCAGAGATTGGTATATCAAAGGTGTGAGGCAAGCTTATGATTTTCAATTTGCAAAACATCAAATTTTATTAAGTTTTTTATTTTGGCATTATCTTTATTTGTTTTGTCACAAATTTGATTATTAATTTCAATTGAGAAAATAAATTAATTTAAATAAACTGTCTTAACTTCATTGTTTTGGTTTATTTAATTGTATTAATATAACCATGAATCAAAATTCAATATTTTGATAAAGAAACTTTAAAATACATTACTAAAAATTATTTTTAATTTATTTTTGATAAATTCTTAATTTAGAAATTTTGTATCTCATTAAAATCTCATTTTTCCATTTAAATTTGTGACCAAATTTTAATTCCCACAATGTAAAATAAAAAAATGACCTATTTTTATTATTATTTATTTAAAAGGAAGAATAAGGAATATATTTTACACATAATAGTAGTTATGGATTTCTTGTTATAAAAAACATGTAAACCAATATTTTTTTATATCATATAAGAAAGTCAAATGAATTAGCTTTTGACATGGGAGACATGGCATTATCTATTCATGCATATTTTTCTTTTGAGTTCTCTTTTGATAAATTATATCATGCACATCATTAGTTAAAGGCATATGTCATCTCTTCACACATAACCAAACAATAAATTATATCATCCACATCATTAGTTAAAGGCATATGTCATCTCTTCACATAGAACTAAACACATTATGCCTCGAAATCTTTGGATAAAACATTTTATTTGAAAATGCATTGTGCTTAAAATTGTGATAGTATTGTTAATATTCATATTATAATTGTTAATTGATAAAATGAGATATTTTTGAAAATTGAGAACTTTTTTGCATAATGTTGTCGATAAAATTCTTTTAACCATTAACTCTTTATGAAAACCGTTTTACTCCTTAAGATGGAGAAGGTGATTCACTAAATGATCCTCTAGCCATCTATCATTAGAAGCTTCACGAATCTCATCTTTGAGTACAGTTAAAAAGGAGAAATCTTTACCTTCTTTTCTCATTTTACTTTTCATGGCAGTTTTATGATTGGCCAAAGATATTATGCCAATTCGTTGTTTGATGATATCACAAGGGAAAGCGATAGAAAATCATCACATAAAACCGAAAAAAAACAAACAAAATAAGACTCTATGCTCTGAGAGAAAACCACAAAGTATCAGGGCCTTAATCCTGCTTTACTAAATGATATCCATTAAAAATTTGTATATATTGATCATACATTTGAATTTAGTTTATTTTATTAAAAATGATGATGATATTATTAGTATTCTCTTGTTACTTTATTTATATTGGAAATTGTCAATGCTTTTTGGATGAAAAATTAGTATGTATGATGATATTACTACTTTTGGTTGGATGTTGTGAATTTCCCTTAAAATTCTTCACAAATGATATGCTATAAATTTGAATTCTTAATGATATTTGAGAACTTTGACATATTTCAATATTTAATTGAAATTAATAAAATAGACTCAAAATCAATAAACATTGATATATTTCACTACTAATAACTGAAATTAAAATTCTTAATTAACAATGAATGAAAAACAAAACACAAAATGGATGCAAGAATAGATGCAACACTAAATGCAGAATTGGATGTGAAACAGTTCACAAAAGTAGATGTCACACCATACACAAAACTATCTATGCAAAAGAGACTCAACACTAGACACAAATATGGATGCAAATTTGGGCACAAAACTAGATGCAATACTAGGCCCAAAACCAGACACAACATTAGACACAAAAGTGGATTCCTAACTGGAAGTGAAATTGGGTGTTAAATTGGGCACAAAACTGGGTGTAATATTCGGCACAACAATGGTTGCAAAATTCGCCGCAACACTGGGCGAAAACTAAGATGTAAAATGGGACGCAATATTGGATGAAAGATGGGACACAACATTGGTCGTAAAATTGGATGCAACATTACACATAAACATGGGTGCAAAACTAGGTGCAACACTAGGCACAAACCTAGACGTAAAAAAAGACATCAACCAGAACATAGCACTAGGCTTAAACCTAGACACAAAAGGAGGCATAAAATGGGATGCAACATTGGGCACACAATTGGATGCAAAAACACGTAAAACGAGATGCAAAATGGGATGCAACTTCAGAAGTAAAAATTAACACAAAACTAGATGCAAAACTAGACACAATACTATGCCCAAAATTGGATACAAACCTAGACGCAACACTAGATGCAAAAGGGGGTGCAAAACATGACATAAAACTAGAACAAAATTTGACGCAACATTAGATGCAAAACTGGGAACCAAACTGGGTGCAAACACGGACATAACAAAGGGCACAAAAAAGATGTAATACTAGATGCAAAATTGGGCACACATAAGGGCGTTAAAAAAGACATAAAAATGGACATTAAAAAGGATGCAAAAAAATACGCAATAGCCAGCATTTTACAAAATTGTACAACGGCGCCAGGTTTATCGCCGGATTGTTCACCAAAATTGGAAAAAAATTACACTAAAACCGGACACTAAATCCGACGCAAATTCCAGTTTTCGTTGTAGTGAATGCACTGATCAGAGACACAAACGAGAAAACCATTACCTCTTTTCAACAAACTGCTTTGGAGGCTTATTATAAACTCTTGACCCCAATGTTTTTGTTTGATTGAGGAGTGAATCAACACTATAGACCTAGACTTCCACATGATTTTGAGGAAGTGGTGGCTAAGGCATAGTAGGTTAATCCCAAGAGGCACAAGCTTATACCCTGCATATTTTTTATCTCCTTTAAGGTTGGTAGCCATGCTACTTTCTAAGCTATATGGACATAAGGATGAAACACAGTTCTAGGATTCATGGGTCCGTTTGTTGCAGCAAGTGACTTCACTTGGTATAGTCTTCAATTGAGGAGTTATTTGTCATGTCCCCATTTTTTTCTCATTTAGTTCTCATGGGTAAAGGGGGCAAAATAACCCCTAAGGAGATAAATTTATTTCATCTTTGTATACTTAGAATAAAAATTATCCTAAGCCTAGTATAAACACTAATTTTAATTATTTTTATGAATAATTATTCCTAAATATTGAGCAACTGGGCCAAGAGGGATAAAATAGAACTGGAGCCAAGAAAATAGCAAAAGAGGAAAAGAAGGAAAGGTGTAAGAAGATGCCAAAAGCAGAAAAGTGAAAACATCCAAAAAAAGATAAGGAGGGTGCAGTTTCTAAAAGGGAGCTCAGTTTACAAAGTAGGAAACTCTAATAAATCAGGAAACATCTTGAGACAAAGGGGTGCAGTTTCTAAAGGAAAGAAAAGCTTGTAAGGAAAAAGCAAGGCAAGTATATCCACTCATGGGTGGCCCATGTGGAAGGGTTCTCACAAGTCACCAATTTATTCAACTTTCTCAGTAGGTCACCCTAAAATTCTATAAAATAATGATTCCAACTCCAATTCACATCTTTTGACTATTTTGTAATTGAATGTGAGAGCTTTAACTTCTCTTGTTGAGTGATGTGCCTCAACCTTGCTTTGGGTGATTCTCCCCTTAGCCATTATTGTTCCAGTATCTCTTCCACTCTCTCTTAAAGGTACTGAAGACTATTGTACACCCATTGAATATTATCTTTCAGTCGTTATAGTCTGATCTCAAGTTGGGGTCAAAATTCCTTGAAGACTCCCAAAGTATTTAAGAATGAACCTCTCCTGCAGCAACCTTCTATCTTCTCCTTCTCTCTATTTTTATGTGGGAATCAACCTGTGATGATTTGAATTCTGCCATGATGGAGGAGGATTCCATATCTTCTCACTGAATTTACATCAGGTCCACTCATGCTTCTCAGAACCTACCTTCACTATGTATTCCAGACTCCAACCAATGGAGATTCCTTTGATGTAACTGAGACATGGTTCATGTTGGAGGTTAATGAGACCCTTAGAGTCATTTTGGTGCTGCAAAAATATCTGTAAGATGATGTTTATTCTCTGATAAACCATCCTTAATATTATTCATAAATATTCATTTCAAACTCTGCAAGCAATTGATTCATTTTTCTACTTATGCTTATTAGACTAGCAATTTTGACTAGTTTTGCCAAAAAGGTTGTAAAATGAGTTTTATAAAGCCAAATGTTATTCTGTAAATTTTTGCAAGTCATTAAAGTCATAATTAATCCATACCAAGTTTCAGAATTCAATTTAGTTCAGTTCGTACATGTGTTTGGGTCCCTAGAAGTCGAATTAGTCAGGTAGTCCAACTAGCTAGTTTTACTGTTTTGCCTGTAAAAACTATTATATGAACTCAAATTCAATTATGTAAGTTGATGTGAGTTATTGGGATAATAATGAATCATATTCCATATTCAGAAAATATTTATATAATTCCATTTAGTTCTTGGGAAGGTAAATAGGAAATCCAACCTATTCTTCCAAACTCCACCAGAACCTCCCAAATCCTCAGAATCTCTTGTACACTTCTTGATTAGAGGGTTAAGGAATGATATCCATCATTTGGTTGCATTCAGGTGTAAGCACTGGGTTTATTTTTCATATGATGGTGTGCCCAGGAAGCATTGGAATAGACTTTAGCCTGGCTTATGTTTGAAACATAAATGGCCCCAGTACCTTGTGCATAGGAATCAGAGTTGGCCCTATTTTTGACATGCTTTCTACTGCACACATTCCCATACATTTGGAAGAACCTAAATATCCCAAGTTCATAATCCTGGAGTCAATATCTATTGTGTCCCTATCCATCTCTTTTCCAAGTAGTTTTGCTAACTAGTTGCTTGCCAAAATTTTGTTGTAAAGCTTAAAATTTTGAATAATCTCAATTCAAACCTGATTTGGGATATTAAAGTGGTATCAGAGCATGGTCCTCTGCACCTGAGAGAAGAAAATCCAAGCTCCATTAATCAATTGAAAGAATAATTGCATCCATGGCCCGGTTCAATGGAGATGATTCTGATTGGTATGATGAAGAAGAATATTTTCTGAGGTCATTTGCATAGATGAAGGCTTGTCCGTTTTACATGAGGATGATGAATCCTTGTGTGATTATTTTTGCACAAAGAGCAGAAGGCACAAACCACCATATTTTAGTATTGTCAATGGAAGAGTTTGCTACGGGGGAAAGCTTCTAGGAATCAATCCATCTGAGTAACTCAGGCAGTACCAAACAATGAGGAAGGAGATACAGGAGGTATTTCCCTTTCGAGACTTCTACACTTTCAAAGTTGAAAGATTGTTTCCAAATGGGGATCCTAGTAGTAGCACATATGAAAGAAGAGTAGACCATATTGTCAATGGTATGTGCAAAGAAGTAGAGCTTATGTTGCAGAAAAGTGAAGCATCACCATCACAATGCTTTGTACCCAATGAGCCAGTGATAAAGGGGCATCCAAAGCTCTTCTTGATTCAGGAAGAGGGGAGCCCTCTGTTAAAAGTAAATCATCAAATGACCATGATGGAACTAGTATTGTGAAATCTTCCAAAGAAAAAGAAGAACCAAGTGCATCTCAAGACCAAGAAAAATATATTGAAGTTGTGAACAATGTGGGAAGAGTTTCATACTTGATGAGAAATTTTGGATCATCTTCAGGAAGAGCCTCCAAGAATATTGATACTAAGACGACCAAGGAGGAAGCTTCATCATTTATCTTGGAGAATAAAGATCCAAAGACAAATCAGCCACCAAAGGAGAAGATAAGCAATCTCCCAAGAGAAGAGCCATGTGGTTCTGGTGAGTGCATGAAGCAGAAAGAAGAAGACATCAAGCAAAGTAATGAGAGTAATTCTAATTTTTGTGGAAGCAATTCCTTCTTACATCCATTTGAGGAATTTTCCAGTTCATTTAATGAAAATAGACTTCCTAATGTTGAATCGGATGTTGGAAATGAGTATTGTGTTATGGATCCATGCCACAAACAGTGGAACTTAAATTTGCAGCCAACAGAGAACATGCACATATCTTTCCTAGCTGAAGGTTGTGTAATCGGTGAGCATGTTGAACCATGTGCATCCAAAGAACCAGTAGCCAGTCAAGGGGTTATTGGAAGTGTGGGAAATGAATCCATTTCCAGTTTCATGGTTGGTGATTTCAAGATCACTGCAAAGAGGATTGAAGATGAGATGAGTTCAATTGAACTCAGTGATAGTGAGTCATCCAGAGGAACAGATCTAGAAGACATGCACACACCAATTGGGTGCAAACCAAAGAGTTTGGTGGAAGAAAATACCACCATAGATCTGACACATAAAGATATATATGGGATGCAAAGTTCTGAACCAAATTCTTAATTTTATAATCCTTTGGGTCATCACAATATTACAGCCAATTCCAGGGAGAAGTTTATCATGGTGGAGTTCCCTAGTGAGGAGGCTCAAATTTCTGGTGTGAAGGATGAATGCAATGATAGGGCTGAAAGTTGGGAGGAGAGTCTGCATGATACTCATATGGTGGGTGAGCCCACATGTGACAACACACTTGGTGTAGTCAAACAATCATGGATTAATTTGGAGAGCTTGCTCCTAGTCACCAAAGAGAGGATGTTGCAAGTGTTGTCTAGAACTAATGATGCACATAGATTCATGGACGATCTTATTGGGAGAGTTCAATTGGAGGAAAGACAAGGTGGAGTTGATGAGAGAATATCTAGTTCAAAACTCTGCATCATTAAAGAAGAGTTGGAAAAGATGAAAATAGACTACTTGCAGATGTTCATGGATAGAGACATGGCTCTCAAATCTATTGAAGACAAAGTATCAGTAGAAGGAGAGCAATTTCATATGGACTTGGGAGATTCTCTTCCCACTCCTAGGACTATTAGTATTGTGATGTGTTTGGATGGTTGCACACATGTTGCATTGGAGGAGACTCATGTGCTAGGTGAGCATGAGGAGTGTTCAGTTATGCATGGTAGCAGTGATATGGAGATTGGTTGCAGAGCACTTGTTTCATATTTGGAGGATTATGAGATTTCTCTATATAAGGAAGACTCATCTATGTAGGATGTAACTGAGTGCATTCCACTTGAACCATGTTGAAAAAGTGATATATTTCCATCTAGGGGTGGATGCATTTAAGAGATGAGGACTTCTAGAGGTGAGAGCCCATTTAGTGATTCCATTGACATCTCTCACAATGCCCAGTTAGATGACCAGAAATCTATGCACATTTGGATGCCATTTGATGCCATTCATCTAGACATAGATTGGGTGAAATATTACATGGCACATAAGGAGACACCTTGAAGAAATAATATTGCTCATGCTATGTGGGATTCAGTTATGCAAGCAAGTCACCATGAAGAAATGAGCATACATCATGTTAAGGCATTAGTGTTGCATGAGGAAGATCTCAGCTTGCCTCTGTGGAGGAAATTCCCATCCTTGGGTGAGGCATACTTGTACATTCATGTTGGACCAGCCAACAATAAATCCCATGCATCTACTGTTTCAGTGTATGATATTCACAGGGAGTTGCGACTGGCCTACTTTCCTTCACTCCTAGCACCTGAGGATGTGAAAGGAAATTTTGGTTCGATGGAGGGACCATTCTTATTAATGCTTCATGAAAGGCAAGTGACACATGTGCCTACTTTTCAACTATATATTGATCACTGGGACACACACTTGATCCTCTTTCAGTATGGTGACAAGCACTGGCATCTACCATCACCACTTGATACTTGTCTCATGCACAACAATGCAAGAGGGCTCCACTTGAACCTTTGGGGTGGAATATGTGATTGCAGTATGAGACATGAGATTGGAGTGTTGTTTTCACATAAGTAGATTCACATCTTGTTGGGGAGGCTCACTGATTTGATGAATTGCATTGGGAATGGCACACTTCCAACATGTGTTGGGTTCCAGAAATGGCCCTTTTTGCTCACTTCCATTGGGACCCTTTTTCCCTGTTTTTCCCTATTATTGTAACCAAGTCATTATCTTTCCCAAGGAAAAGCATGGATTCAAACAGATATAATTTATTATTGCTTTGTTATATTAATGCTTAAATATTGCTTTTGGTTATGGATTTTGTTCCTAATTGTGTTGACTTGTAAAGGATTGTGTTATCACTCCAGGAGTCTTTCTAGGTTGCAGTCGAAAGAGCCTGGTAACTTAACCAAAATCTCAATAATATAAAGGGGGTTGGATCAAGTTGGACGATTAAAACACACTTTTTCATTCAAAAAATACCTAATTTGCTCAAATGGACAAGGCTCTCAACCACTAATGCTCAGGGGGCTTGTAAATAAGTAAATGCATGGAGAGGTAACTGTCATACCAGCAGAATCATACACAAAAACATATATATGAATGCAGATTATAACAATCACAGAACACTTGCAGAGTTAAGTTTTATAAATACACATGATAAGATGACAGTCATCAAATGTAAACAAACCTAACAGCTTGAATGTAACATTCAGATACAAGTGCAGAATAGGAGAAAATGGAAAACTGAACACTTAATGGCGAAAGAAACAGGCTTTACTGATATAACATAAAATGTCTGAGTTTACAAAGTGTGAAAAATCTCCCAAAATAAAACCATTCTCTTACATCAGTTCTGGGATTTATATCCATTACAAATCTCTTCCCCCCAGATCCCCAGAAGCTCAGTCGAAATCCTCCAGATAGAAGATCAAACCGTATTTTTTTTTAAAACTGGGAAAATCATTTTTTTAACTGGCGAAAATGCTGAAAAATGGGGCTCAGAGATAGGTTTTATTCTCCCAATATGTGACACCTTTAGGAAACTTGAGAGATGTTTTTGTTCTCTGACGTGTTAGGAAGAAAAAACTCCGAGTGTTTTTCAGAATTCCTCTTGAGTCGCTCAAAATCATCATTTGAAAATGATGACTCTGCACAGTAAAAACGCCATTTCTGCTGAAACTGCTGAAAAAAAGGCTCAGAGATGGGTTCATTTATGCATCTATGTGACACCTGTGTATAAAATGAAAGAGGTTATTGTGCATTGATTTTTTGTGAGCAAAAACCTCTCTCAAATATTTGAAACTCGTTTTTGTTTGCCCGAGATCTGCATTTCAAAAACATGTGTCAAACAGGCAGATTCTGGGATCCGAAAATTGGGGCTCAGTGACGGATTCGACTATCTCAACCTGCAACACTTGTAGGAAAATGGAGAGAGGTTATTGTTCTATGACATGTTAGGAACAAAAACCTCCTATCATTTTTCAAAACGATTCTCCAGCCGCTCAGAATCGCTATTTGAAAATGATGACTAGGGACAGTAAAAAACACCACATTTCTTCATTATTTCCATCTTGCTTGCACCTTCACTACTGGAACAACACATTGAAACAGATCCTATTAATTGTAAACTTCACTTAGAAACCATCATCATGTCCTTTAGAATGATAAAACTTGGATCTGTGCAAAAATAGCCATTTTTCTGTGATTTTTAGGCTTTCAGTAGCTAGTAAGTCTGAGCTTAATTTCTGTTAGCTACCGAAAGCTCTATTTCGGTGGCTAATGAACAACTGTTGTAACTGCCTAAAAACTGAAAACTGTTCCATGATACATGACACGTCCCTTTCCTTTCGGTAGCTTGAAGAGTTCTGAAAATTCCGTTTAAGCGGTCGAAAGCAGAGCTCTCGGTAGCTTAGGAATCGTTTTAAAAAGGCGCTTAGCTACCGAAACCTGTCTTTTGAAATTTTTCAAATGAGAACCCAATCTAATGTTTTCAAACTTTATTACACGCATAAATCTATCAACAATGAGCCTTAAGAAATTTAGAAATGAATTTTCCAATGACATCCTATCATCCAAAAATGATCAACTCGACAAACTTTTGGGGAGATAACAGATTGATTAAAGTAATTTGAGACCACATGGGATTTGGGTGTATCAGCTTGCTGATACACGTGGATAAAGAAGTATGTGGCTAGCAGTCACACTTTTCAGGGCTCTGGTTCAGGTTGTTACATAAACAACTCAAGCATCTATCCACGCGGCCAACTGAAACTCGTTTGATATCTGATCAGTTGGATTGTGAAGAGCATTAACGCCTATGAAACATATTTTATCCCAAATGTGATTATGAATGTAATTGTTTCTATTTTTGAAGTATTGATTCAACAACATGAAGATCTTTGATCTTCATGGCTGTCTGAATTAAGAGGACCGGAATTGTCTTGTGTAGTATTTATAGAGAGACGAGAGGGTTCAAAAGGTTAGGATTATTTGGAAGAGAATTTGTAAGAGGAGTGGGAGAACTTTGTAATTGAATTTATTCTATCAATGAAAGAGGCAGTATTTTCCTAATCCATTGTGTGCTAAGTTCTGGTAGCCTTTAGCGGCATCTCTGTTAGAAGAAAAGGGCCCACCTTCTCACAGAGTTGTCGAGTTAATTAGTTGTTTAATTCCTTCACTTTGTTTGGTGTAGAATTTCTATTTAGATTTCTTGAATTGCTGAAACAGTTTGATTATTAAGCGTGGGATTTCTTAATTTATAATTTCTCTTTGTTGAACAGTGTGAGCATTAAGTGTAGGATTTTCCATTTATAGCTTTTCTTAATTTGCTGAAACAATCAACTGAGTAATGCATAGTTTCTCCTTGCAAGTGTGTTATTTATTACTATTGTTACAGTTGTGCTATGCTATTGCATCTCACTGATTGCTTCATTCCTTTCATGAATTGTTGAACTGGTAGATGACATATAATTTACAGAGTAGAAGGAAGATTGAATTCCTTTATGGTTGAATATTGCAATTGTGGATTGAATCTCTTTTACAATGATGATTTAGGATTTAACTTCTTGCAAAAGAAATTTAGTTAATTTATTCTTGAATAAGTTAATTCTAGAACCGATACTGTAGAAGGATTGTGAACCCTCTTAATCTTGGACAGTCGAATTAGTAATTGAAGTTGGATTGAGCAGTAAGCAGAGCACAAACTTAGAAATTAGGTATATTGGTTGAATTCTATTTGATTGATCAGTTACTGAAATTTTTATGCATATATTTTGCCTGATTACCTTTGAAATAATCAAACTTCCCTGGGTTAACAATTTATATTGAGCACTTTGTTTATTAAATTAAATTAATATGCAATTATAGTGACCAACATTTTGGCGTCGTTGCTGAGGAAGGTAATTGGTATACATAGATTGTAGTTGATTAGTTTGTTTTTCTTTATCTATCTTGATTTGTGAGGTTGCAGGGACGATAAGAGGTAGTGAAGAGTTGCGCATCCTTCAACAGACCGAACGGGTTCCTACCCCCAAAAAAAGGTATGATTATTTAAGCTTGCATGAATACAAGAAGAAAAGAACGTGAAACCCCAAAAAGCACTAACTTTGCAGGTGGAAGAGGTCGTGGAAGTAACCCAGGTCTAGGAAGAGCAACATTTATTGATGAACTAATTGCCAAAGTTGATTCCTCTAACGGATTACCACGAACATCTTCAGGAAGAGGAAGCTTTATTCTCCCCAAGCTTGAATCATCAGTATCAACCATGGAGAAGGTAACGGAAATTTCAACTCCCACTTCTGAGAATCGACCTCCAAAAGATAAGGGAAGTTTTGTGGGTACAAGAAATTCAGAGGAGATTTATCGAATTAACGGCCATGAATTAACTAAGGAGAAGTGGTTGGATTATCGACGGGAACTGGAGGAATAAAGGAGCAGGAAAACGAGGAAGATATGAACAACGAAGAGAACAGATAATGCTGGGATAACCCTAATTATCATGAAGAAGAGATGGGGTGCAACGGTAATAATCAGCATGGAGAAACAATTGCTACACTCGAATTCCCCATTCGACAAATGCTTGGGGCGGATCCTATGAAGAACATTTCACCCTCGGTATTGCCAAATATTTATGGTAATTCCATTGAAGATCCAAATGAGTTCCTTTTTGAATTTGGCATTCTCTGTCAAAGTTATGACTACACCTCCAGTGAACAAAAGTTAAAATTATTTCCTGCTACCTTAAAGGGAAATGCCCTACATTGGTTTATGAGTTTGGGTGGTGAGACTGTTACAGCATGGGACCAAATGAAATGAGTATTCCTTGCTAAATATCAGGATTATTGTAGAACCAAGTATAGTAGGGAAGAATTATTCAAAATGGTTCAAAAAGAGGATAAAAATTTGGAGGATTTTGTAGAAATACTTTTATATAATTTGCAAAGATCTGGCCATGCTGACATTTGGAAAAGATGTCCTTAAAATCATTTTATTGCGAAGAATTAGAGAAGATTGTCTGGATATGCTTAATCTGTTGGGGAAGGGGGATATCTTAATGGAATATTTTGACCATATTATAGATCTGTGTCGAATATACTCTAGGGTATCTTCTAGAACCAGCACAAGAGACAGGGATGTCCTTACAAGGGCAAAAAATTCATCCAGTGGTGGAGCTACACGAGCAGAAATAGGTAATCTTCTCGAAAAATTTAAAACTGATATGATGAGTTCTATTTCCTCACAATTGGATGTTTTGAAATCAAAGCAGAAGCAGGAAAAGGAAGATTTGGCACTGGGCATATTTTGTGCTAAATGCAGAAAGAAACACATGTTAAGGGAATGCCCACTTGACGAGGTAGAGGTATGTGGTTTGTGTGATTTGGATCACAACACTAAGGAGTGCCCTTCATAACCAAAATTTAAGGCAGTCCTTCAAGCATCTAGCGTGGACGTGGATAAAGCTTACTTCATTTCACAAAAGAAGCCCTGGAAACCTCGTGCCCCAGGTATGAATCCATATCCCACATCTTTTAATTCTTGGAATAATATGAACAATCAATTTCCTCCACAATATTCTTGTCCCAATAATCAATGGAATCCATCTACTCAATCTCTAATGTAATATCCTACTCCATGGATGACATGGGAACCTCAGCCCAATCAACAAACCCCTTGGCCTCTAGGTTGGATAAATCCTTATCCAGGGAATCAACTTCCTCACAATCAATTTCCTCACCAACAGTATCAACAACTCCCTACTAATGTTGCACCAATTAATGCACCACTATGACCTCAACTGCCTACTCAACCTAATCCTAACCCCAATAATAAGGCAATGCATCAATTTGAAACATCAAACATGCCAACTTATTCTATCACCCCTATCCCATGTAATGAATTACATCTACGATCTAGGAGGGTGGTAGAACCTATTGTCATTGACGATGTTCCATCCCCTGTAACTGAAGAAAGAACGAATAAACAAGTTGAGAGCCCAATCGGTGCAACAATCCCCATCATTGAGAATGTTGAAACACTTGTCGAAACACCGGCTGAAACACCGACTAAAACATACATTGAAAATCCCCCTACAAGAATTCCAAGAATTCCACCTACCCTGAGTGATTAATTTTACAGAAAGCACCATAACAACAATGTTTTTACCTTCTGGGGGAATTGAAAAACCTTTATGTTAAAATTTTGTTATTGCAAGCCCTGTACAATGTACCCATCTATGCCAAAAATGTTAGAGATCCGTGTGTGAAGAAACCAGGAATAAATCCTAAGGATCCTCTTACAGTTCACGTGATCGGGAAGTTGTTTGAATTAATGATGGGAAAGGTTCCCTTGGATAAATATGATGATCCAGGAAATCCCATTGTTACAGTGCATATTGGGTATACTGATATTCCCAATTTTTTAGTTGATTTGGGTGCAACAATAAATGTGATGACCATTGAAACCATAATGAAATTGGGGCTCACCAATCTCAGACCAACCCCCACGATATTAGAATTGGTTGATAGATCCACGATTAGACCTTACAGAATTATGGATGACTTGGTAGACTCTGTTGATTCACGGGAATACCCCGCAGACTTTATTGTTCTACAGCCCAAATCTCAATTGGGGGGAAATCCACTAATTCTAGGAAGGCCTTGGTTGGCTATAGCAAATGCATACATTAGTTGTAGATCAGGATCTATGACAATATCTGATGGAACCAATACCAAAAGGTTGACCCTATATCCTCCAGATAAACCAAGTTTAGATGTTGAAACTCCATTATGGGTAGATCTAGAAGAAGAAGAAATCACTTAGCCTCTTCTTACTATAGGGAGGGCCTTGAATTTTAAAAATGAAACTAAGGATGACACCATCAACAATTTCATTAGTGAACCAATGATGGTTGCCAAACAGGCATATCAGATCTTGGATAGTGCCTTGAGTGAATTTGAATCAAGAAGAACTTACTGAGGAGGTCCTAGCTAAAAGTGTTGAAACTATTCCCATAATTGAGAATTCAAAGAGTGTTCCAATAGAGATCGAGCCTGGAAAAACCTTGAATGTTAATCCCAATCTCACACATGATGAATTGGAACGTCTGACTACACTACTGAAACAACATAAGGGATCCTTTGCATGGAAGTGCACCGACATGAGAGGTATTCCCTCTGATTTGTGTACTCACCACATTTACATTAAGAATGATTGTCGGCCCATATGTCAACCCCAGAGTGGAATGAATCCAAATTTGAGAGACATCGTGAAAGAGGAAATTCAAAAGCGTTTAAAGGCATGATTTATTTACCCCATTTTAGACAGTGAATGGGTTTCTCCATTAGTGATTGTGCCTAAGAAAAATGGTAAATGGTGCATCTGTGTGGACTACCAAGAGATAAACAAGGCTACACAAAAAGACCATTTCCCTTTGCCATTTATCGATCAGGTCTTGGATACCATGTCTGGTAAAAAATTCTTCTCCTTTCTAGATGGCTTTAGTGGGTATAACCAGATTCAAATTGCCCCCGAAGACCAAGACAAGACTACTTTCACATGTCTTTGGGGCACTTTTTCATATAGGGTGCTCCCTTTTGGATTATGCAATGCACCCGCTACCTTTCAATGAGCTGTGATTGGAATTTTCTCTAAGATGGTAAATGATTGTATGGAATTTTTTATGGACGATTTCACTCCTTACGGTAGTAGTTTTGATGAGGCTTTGAAAAACTTGGAAAAGGTCTTAAAACGTTGTGATCAGACCCACCTGTCCCTCAGTACTGAAAATTTTCATATGATGATGAGTGAAGGTGTAGTCCTTTGACATTCTATATCTACTGCAGGAATACAAGTGGACCCTGCCAAAATAAAGGTAATTCTGAACATCCCTATTCCTGGGACGTAGAAGGAGGTACGCAGTTTTCTTGGGCATGCTGGTTATTATAGACGTTTCATTGAAAAAATTTCTAAACTGGAATCTCCTCTATTTACCTTACTAATAAAGGATGCACAATTCAATTGGACAGATGCATGCCAGACAACGTTTGCAAAATTAAAGAAAAGACTATCTATAGCACCTATTTTGTGTGGGCCTAATTGGGCCTTATCTTTCCACATTTCTTCTGATGCTTCAGATAAGGTTATTGGGGTTTTGTTGGGACAGCAAGAAGGTCATAATCCATATGTTATTTATTATATCAGTAAGAATTTGGCCCCTACTGAACTCGATTACACAGTAACTGAGAAAGAATTTCTCATTGTCATTTATGTCATCAATAAGTTCAGGCACTATATCACCGAGTACTCTACCTTTGTGCATACCGATCACTCATCTATTAGATATTTGATGAATAAACCTGTTACTAACGCTCGAGTGACTAGCTGGTTACTGTTATTACAAGAATTTGATATCACTATTGTTGATAGAACAGGAAAAGAAAATGGCATTGCTGATTTTCTTTCTCGACTAACCAATAATAATGATAATTCACCAATTGAGGATTATTTTCCTGATGGGCATCTATTTGCAGTCTCAGTTCACTCACCATGGTATGTAGACATTGTTAATTATCTTGTTGTAGGGAATCTTCCATCTCATCTATCAAAAATGGAAAGAAGAAGGATTGTACATTGAAGTGATAGGTACTGTTGGATAGAAGGATATCTATTTTACACAGGACTAGACTTGGAGATTAGACGATGTGTGAGGGAAGATGAGGCCCACAGTATCCTAAAAGAATGTCATGATGAACCTTGTGGGGTACATTTTGTCGATAAAAGGACTAGACATAAGGTGTTAAGAATGGGTTATTTTTGGCCAACTATGTTTCAAGATGCAAGAAAGTATGTGCAAGCTTGTGATAGCTGCCAAAGGATGGGTCGGCCTAATATATTGGATGAGATGCCAATCCAACCACAATTGGTTGTTGAACCTTTTGAGAGATGGGCCTTGGACTTTGTAGGACCCATCAACCCTCCTTCAAAACAAAAGGGTTACATTCCGGTTTGCACAGATTATATGACTAAATGGGTGGAGGCCACAACCCTGGTGAGAGCCATTGATCAAGATGTTATAGATTTCTTGTATGAAGAAATATTTACTCACTTTGGGGTTCCTAAAGAAATAGTAACAGATGGGGGATCACAGTTTGTATCCCATAATATTGAAGCTCTTCTACAGAAATATCATATCCAGCATCGAATAACTTCACCTTATCATCCACAGGCCAGTGGCCAAGTGGAAAGTATGAATAAAGTTATTGAAGCTATTCTTACAAAGACTATGAAGATTCATCGTAGAGATTGGGATGAAAGACTCCCTGAAACATTATGGGAATATCGAACTACATGGTGTAACACCACATGATTCTCTCCTTATGAATTGGTATACGGGAAAAATGTTGTCTTCCTCATTGAATTCGAGATTAAAACCTTGAGGACTGCTTTAGAAGCAAACTTGGATCTAACAGAAGCTCAAAAGGACCGACTGAATCAGTTGAACGAACTTGATGAGAAACGCGCAGCTGCTGTGCATCAAACTTCAATAATTCAGCAGCAACGTTCTAAGTGGCATGACAGGTTTATTAAGAAGAAGATGTTTCGTGAAGGAGACTGGGCCTTATTATACAGTTCACGGTTCAAGAAGGAATTTAGAGGTAAATTGTGCACCATATGGTTGGGTCCATATAAAGTGGATACAGTGTTCGAAAATGGAACTGTTCGACTGACCACAATCAACGAATATCAAACCCCATTATTTGCCAACAATCAATGGTTGTGGCTCTATCCTAAGCCACTCTCGAAGGATACATTTGCCTCTCGTGTTGTTGTTGAATCAAACTGTCAATTGGTATAGGAACAGGAATCTCCTCCCGTTTCCTCAACTCCTTAATATGTTGCGCATTTCTCACTGAAAAGTTGTACATAAATAAACTCGTTTGATTTTATTTATTTTTATTTGATTTCATTTGTTTGATATGTTTGATAGATTGTTTGATGGTTTTTTTTTTTTTATTGTTCCGCTTTGATCGGTTTGTTTAGAAAAATTGTGTGCAGGCATAGATGCGAAGGAACCAGGAGAAAAGGAGCAGTCGTAATGGGCCAATTGATTGCGAAAATTATGGGTGGTCCTCTGCAGTTGTTGAATAATCCTTTACAAGGATCGGCGAAGGAAATTGTGAAATTATGTCAATATCATTGGACATCATTCGGGCACTGTTGAATTTTGTCATCGGCCAAAACTCTATCAATATTTTTGTCGAAACTCCGCCAATATTTCCTCCGAAACTTCGCTACACCTTCGGCCAAAATTCCACCAAATTTTTTCATTCTTTTTTCGAAACTCCACCAATTTTCAGCTGAAACACTGTCAATCTCTCTAATATCCGCTGAACCACCGCAATATTTCTAATTTTCATCCTGCATCAGTTATGAAAATCGTCGGCTTTCCTCGAAACCGGTTAAATATACCTTGGAAATTTATCCGAGGAATATTCCGATGGAATTGGCAGCAATCTTACCTTGCCGGTTTTTGTAATCAGTATTATGCTTGCTACAGTTTTCCAAAAATGAAGCCTAAAATATGCTAAAGTTCCCACCCACTAATACAATTAATTCTAACATGGACACATTCAATTCTCTTACTGGATAGAGGCCAACTGACTGTATGAAGCCATGCGACGAAGGATACCTTCATCAATTGATTTGAAAGCAAAAGTAGGCCACCTCGGAGGCTGACGATACATCATGGTAAGCGCAAAGGTACGAATTCTAATCACGGGTATGACTAGGCATAAATTGACATAGTAATCATGATTATACTATGTTTGCATATCATTGTCAGCAACTTTTAGCCAATCTTTCCAATTGGAGAGACACATAACCACCCATTCCTGTACTTATTGACCGCCGCCATCTCGTTCAATCCATGTAACAAATTTTCACACGAGCCCATTCCATAATTACATCACCTTTCAAAAAATATACAACGGAATCCCCACTGTTCATCATTGTTTCTGCATGTTGCAAATCCAGCATTTGAATTGGGAAATTTTTGCTTGCATCGTCTGAGATCGTTGAAGAAAGACATCATGGGGGGTTTCGCAGTCCGACATGAACCTGAAACAATGGATGCTTTGCGCCGGAATGGAGAGGTTTTTAGCATCTTTGAAGAAGCAGGATGGACGACATATTTCGAAATATTGAATGGATTCAATGAAGGAATGGCATTACAGTTCACCCAGAATTTGATAGGAGACCATTCAAAAGTTGGGGGATTGAGGATTGGAGTCTCGGAACATATTTTAACAGAAGTTACAGGATTTCTGTAATGTCCCTATTTTGACCCCATTATATTAAAATGTAAATGATGTAATATTGTTATAAAATCATGGTGAGGAGCTCAAGTCCAAGGCCACGCCATCGATTTATTGATGCATATGGTTTACGTGCTAGCCAGGCACAATGGAATTGAAAATATCATGTAAATATACATTTTAATAAAATACCCACAACTAGCTATGCATTGCAACAAGAGATGGGGGCATGATTTTACAAGGAATTGGGAGGGAAAACATTCAAACCCTTAAGCCAATCAAGTCAAGCCAAATTTCAATGAGAGAACCCATGAACCCTCAACTACCCATGTTGACTTTTGCACCCAATCATTCATTTCTCCCAAAATTTGTTTGAGGTAGTTAATGCCAGGTATGGTTGTCCAAATTCGGGTATGGGAAAGCCACCCTTCATGGAAAATCGCATTTTTTTTTGCTTCTTGGGCAAGAAAAGAGCCATGAATTTCTCCCCAAGCCATTAACCATCAACCAGTTTTTCTCTCCCTCGGGATTTTGGAGCTACCTGGGCATTTTCCAGCCATGTTTTCCTGTGTTTTCCTTCATTCTCAGTTGGGAGAAGGGCGTTTTTGTGTTGTATACCAGTGGGGAAGAAGGGGGAATCGAATTGGGGTTCCATAGAGATCGTTTTGGCTGTTAAATGCTTAGATAGTTGGGGAGGAACCATTTTCCTCCCTCTGAATGTTTTTCCCCATCCCACAATTCATTTTTGGCTGGAAATGATTTGGGGAAAACCCATGGCCATCCTGTTGGTAAATCCATTGTTTTGGATTGAGCTTGAGTGCAAGCATCCAGGGTTCAAATGTAGCCAGATAAACACAGTTGTGGACTGGCTTGGCTCAAATGAAATGATTAATTGGTTGGGTATGAGCTTGAACGTCCCCTTTTCCTTGTAAGAATCATGCCCAGCTCAGGGGTGGCAGTTGTGTTGAGATAACTGATGAACACAACTGGCCTATGGTTGGGTGGAACGTTGCAGCAACATAGCTAGTTGCTTGGGACAATTGTCAAATGAAGATAAGTATCTGATGTATATTTACTTCTGCAATGTTATAATTTGATGGCTTTTTTTAATAGGATGAATGCATATGAAATGGGTGTGGATGGTGTTTTTATTCCGCTGTGCATATTTGCTTATTTGCATCTGCACACATTTATTTTAATTGTATGAATCTAATGAATGGGTTGAGTTTATGTAAAATCCCCAGAGCTTGTCATCGTGTTCCCTTCCTCGAATTGGGTCCGCGGGAGGGGACGTTACAATTTCCTAGGATCGGGAAGAGATGGTTTGGTCGGAAGGTGCCCAACCCAAATGCAATAAAATAATTCCTCGCAGTAGGAGAAAACATTCAACCAAGGGTACGAGGAACAACATTAGAAACTTTTCCTCGCCCATAGGACCAAGTTGCAATATTCCTGAAGAAATATATCACCTACGAAGGTAGGTACTGAGTCGTCTATTCCTATGATTTTGGTTTTCTCTCTCACCTGCGTCACATCACATTAATTAATATGCCCTATTATCTTATGAGGACCCTGCAAAACATGACACACTATGCAAGGGGGTCTCAATATCCTCAAGCTTCCATCACTAACCATAGCCTCATCAAGTTGCTAATATTAATATCCCTTCAGCAAAGACATCAATCTTGGGGGCAATTTGTTGTTGGGGCTATTGTAGACCATGTGGCTATGGAAGAAAGCAATAATGAAAGTGAGTAGGAAGACGAGTGGAGCCTGTCAGATAGAGTTGGGGGGGAGATAGGTAATCTGAATAAGTTGGTAATGATCAAGAAAGGGTTTTAGAGGAAGTTGTAACTGCAGAGGATCTTCGATACATAAACCCCCGGGAGCCTATTGGAAGCCCAGTCCAACAAACAGAAGCCAATGTAGAATAAATGAGGGAGGAGACTGAAATCCAACCTAGACTAATTCAGGGAAGTGAGTCTTCTACTAAACAAGGAGGAGTTATAATTCAGGAGGTTGAATTTTCCATTGAACCATGAGAGGGAGCTAGTAAGTTAAGGGAAGAATCATCACGAAAGGATGATTCTACTTTTTATGTCTCAGAGGAATTCAAAATACTCCCAGAAGGTTTCACTCCCTCTGCGCCACGAAGAAATAAGAAGAGATTGTGTACCCAGAAACAGTTGCCCAGTCCATTAAAAAGAATAAGGATGCAAGCTTCTGTTGCGGTAGAGGTAGCACAAGTGACTGGGGCAGATATTGAGATCCTAATTTTAAAACCTCAATCACCCCCTGAAACACAAGAACCAAGGGGTATCCCAACTTCAATTTTGAATTCTTTCGACCCACAAGAACCTGCTGCAAGAGAGGGTCAAATTCAAGTAGAAAATATTCTCTTAGAGAATGACCTGTTGAAGAAAGAGGTGTAGTTGATCAAGGAGGAACTACAAGGGCTGAAGGAAGTTCTAAATAATCAGGCAGTTCAAAGATTGAGCACATTAGTTTAAGTTGTTGATCAAATGGAAAGTCTACCCTCTATTTCAGAAAATCTAGAGCATGATGAGTTTGTGTTCCCAGAATGTGGGGACATATTTGAAAATGCAGGATACAAGTTCACAATAATGGGAATTTCAACCTGGAGACTTGGAAAATTGAGACAAGAGAAGAATGGGACAGCACAAGCAAAGCCAATGGTGGAGTATGAGAAAAATCAGAACATGGAAGCAACCCCTTCAACCATGGACAATCAAGAATTTCTGGGTAAGGAATCTAAGGATAACATTGCACAAGAAATGTTGACCCATGACCAGGGAATACAAGAACCAAAGGAAACAGTGCCTCGAAAATTGGAGATTGTTGAAACACTCCAAGAAGAAGCCACTGTAAAACAATAACCAATGGCATAAGAAGAAATTGTTGAGGTCTCAGAACCAGTGATCCAAAAAGAGGATGTTGAAACACAAGAATCGGCGATCCAAAGAGAAGCCATTGTAACACAAGAACCAGTGGCACATGAAGTAATTGTTGAGATCCTTCAACGGGTGGGTCAAGAAGAAGCTGCTAAAACAGTGGCATAGAAAGAAACTGCTGAGATCCCTAAACGGGTGGGACAAGAAGAAGCTGCTGAAACAATGGCACAAGAAGAGACTACTAAGATCCCTGAACTATTGAGTCGAGAAGAAGCTGCTGAAACACATGATCTAGTGACTCAATACCAACCTCTACCCAGGGAAATTGATGATAAAGCAAAGGCCTAGGAACCTATGGAGATTATTGAGCTGGATAGAGAATATGAAAAGGACACAGAATATGGAAGGGGTCAGTATATGGAAAAGGAACTTTCTTTGCTTAAGCTTGAAATAAGTAAATGGAGACATCGCTCTACCCTGTGCAAGGAAGGAATGTTTCCCCTGCATGAACATAGGAAAGCGATTAAAGAAATCATAGAGAGATGGTATGAAGAATTAATCCTCCAGAAATTTCACTGGGAAAATCTGCAGGAAGAGTTGAAGGAACTAAGAAAGTTTAAGGCCATGAAGCAAGAGAAAGAGAAAATGTATAATATGATTCATAACTTTTAAGCTGCAGGGCCCCATCACCATCATATTCAATATTCATTTATGAACAATTGACTTCATTTAATCTTAAAGGTCTGAAGGAAGGGAAGCCCCATCATTTTATGACAACCCATCAGTTTCATAATACCTTTACCCAGAGTGAATTCTCTAGACAAAATTTACTATGTGAGTTATATTTGCATGAATTGGCATGTTTCATGGACCTTCAGTCTAATCTTGTTCCTCATATAGGTGACATTCATCTGAGGGAATTCACTTCCTTCATCACCAATCATATGAACTGGTGGAATGCCTCCCATACTATTCAAAAAAATGAGGATACTTCTACTCTCTGGATACGAGGTGAACCTCAATCCCTTGTGACCCTTATTGCAAGACATGGAAGACACCTCTCCTCTCCTCGAAAGGTTAATCATCTAGAAACATTTCAACAAGATATCATATTTGCATGTGTCAGAATGATCTCACAGCAAGATCCCTATGCATTGGAAGGCAGCAAGCACAGGTGGGAAGCTTCTTCTGGGCCCTTAAGAACAAGAGACCCTTACTATTTTGAAAATTTTAAATATGCTTTGTCTCGAGTGCCAAAATACGTCAATTGTATGTAGACATGTGAGCCAAGCTGGCTAGGATTAATATTTAGATTCCCACCCATATGGTTTCCTGAGAAGAAATACAGGAGTATCTATAAATTGACCAAGAAGGAAGAAAAGAAGTGTTGGGCAGAGTTGGTTGCTTGCAAGGGGTTCTTAAATCATGGAGAGAAGCCCAAATATTCCTTCAATTTCACTAAATTACACATGAAAAGTTTTGATTCGGACTCGGATTCATATTAGCTGGAGGTTGTTGCATGAGGACATGCAATTGGACAGTTGGGGGGAGATGTTGGGTGCTAGAAATGGCCCTTTTTGCTCACTTCCACTGAGACCCTTTTTCCCTGTTTTTCCCTAGTATTGTAACCAAGTCATTATATTTCCAAAGGAAAAGCATGGATTCGAACAAGTATAATTTATTATTGCTTTGTTATATTAATGCTTAAAGATTGCTTGTGGTTATGTATTTTGTTCCTAATTGTTCTGACTTGTGAAGGATCAATGAAAGTAATTTGAGACCACATGGGATTCGGGTGTATCAGCTTGTTGATACATGTGAATAAAGAGTATGTGGCTATCAATCACGCTTTTCAGGGCTCTGGTTCGATTTGTTACAAAAACAACTCAAGCATCTATCCACGCGGCCAGTTGAAACTCGCTTGGTATCTGATTAGTTGGATTGTGAAGAGCATTAACACCTATGAAGCAGATTTTATCCCAAATGTAATTATGAATGTAAATGTTTTTATTTTTGAAGTATTGATTCGACAACCTGAAGATATTTGATCTTCATGGCTATCTGAATTAAAAGGACCGGAATTGTCTTGTCTAGTATTTATAGAGAGATGAGAGGGTTCAAAAGGTTAGGCTTATTTGGAAGAGAATTTGTAACAGGAGTGGGAGAAATTTGTAATTGAATTTATTCTATCAATGAAAGAGGCAATATTTTCCTGATCCATTGTGTGTTGAGTTCTAGTAGCCTTTAGCGGCATCTATGTTAGAAGGAAAGGCCCCACCTTCTCACGTAGTTGGCGAGTTAATTAGTTCTTTAATTCCTTCACTTTGTTTGGTGTAGAATTGTTATTTAGATTTCTTGAATTGCTGAAACAGTTTGATTATTAAGCGTAGGATTTCTTAATTTCTAATTTCTCTTTGTTGAACAGTGTGAGCATTAAGTGTAGGATTTTCCATTTATAGTTTTTCCTGATTTGCTGAAACAGTCGATTGAGTAATGCGTAGTTTCTCCTTGCAAGTGTGTCATTTATTACAGTTGTTATAGCTGCATATCACTGATTGCTTCATTCCTTTCATGAATTATTTAACTGGTAGATGAAATATAATTTACAGAGTAGAAGGAAGATTGATTTCCTTTATGGTTGAATATTGCAATTGTGGATTGAATCTCTTTTATGATGATGATTTAGGATTTAACTTCTTGCAAAATCAATTTAGCTAATTTATTCTTAAAGAAGTTAATTCTATAACTGATACCGTAGAAGGATTTTGAACCCTCTTAATCTTGGGTAGTCGAATTAGTAATTGAAGTTGGATTGAGCGGTAAGCAAAGCATAGACTTACCAATTAGGTAGATTGGATGACTTCTATTTGATTGATCAGTTACTGAAATGTTTATGCATATATTTTTCTTGATTTCCTTTGAAATAATCAGACTTCCTTGGGTTGACAATTTATATTGAGCACTTTGTTTATTAAATTAAATTAATAGGCAATTATAGTGACCAACAACATGGTGGATGGATCCTGGCATACCCTGGAGTGACAAGTTGTCACAAGTAATAGTGAAGATGGATGGTATGCATCAGGGACCATGGGATCCAGGCATTCCTTGGAATGATTAATTATCTAAAGTGTCCTGGATACTATTGGAGTACAGTGACAGTTCTCACAACCACATGATATTCCACAGATTTGCATGGGATCCTAACATCCTTATCAATTGTTTTAACTGGGAGAAACTTACATTTTGTTGCATAAAATGGGAGATGATAATAATTAGATTAGTGCAGCAAAATCATGGTGGATAACCCTCAATTAGCTTGAAGTTTGGGTCCCAATGTTATTAATTCCAAAAAAAACCTTGAGGCAACAATTGGAAGGAAAACAATTTAAGCATCACCATGGATTGTTGTTGCTTGAGGACAAGCAAAATTGGGAAGGGGGGACTGTCATGTCCCCAATTTTGGCTCATTTAGTTCTCATGGGTAAAGGGGAAAAAATAACCCCGAAGGAGATAAATTTATTTCATCTTTGTATACTTAGAATAAAAATTATCCTAAGTCTAGTATAAACAATAATTTTATTTAATTTTAATTATTTTTATGAATAATTATTCCTAAATATTGAGCAAGTGGGACAAGAGAGCGCCCTCATGAGGATAAGGTTTCTAAAATAGAATTGGAGCCAAGAAAATAGAAAAAAAGAAAGGAAAAGCAGGGAAGGTGTCAGAAGATGCCAAAAGCAGAAAAGTGGAAACATCCAGAAAAAGCTAAGGAGGGCGCAATTTCTAAAAGGAAGCTCAGTTTACAAAGCAGTAAACTCTAATAAAGAAGGAAACGTCTTAAGACAAAGAGGGGTGCAGTTTCTAAAGGAAATAAAATCTTGTAAGGACAAATCAAGGAAAGTATATCCACTCATGGGTGGCCCATGTGGAAGGGTTCTCACAGGTCACCAAGTTATTCAACTTGCTCAATAGGTCACCCTGAAATTCTATAAAAGAATGATTCCAACTCCAATTCAAATCGTTTGACTATTTTGTAATTGAATGTGAGAGTTTTAGCTTCTCTTGCTGAGTGATGTGCCTCAACCTTGCTTTGGGTGATGCTCCCCTTAGCCATTATTGTTCCAGTGTCTCTTCCACTCTCTCTTACAGGTACTGAAGAAAATTTTATAGCCATGAGATCATCTTGCAGCCGTTATAGTCTGATATCAAGTTGGGGTCGTAATTCCTTGAATACTCCCAAGGTATTGAAGAAGGAAACTCTCCTGCAACAACCTTTTATCTTATCCTTCTCTCTATTTCTATATGGGAATCAACCTGTGATGATTCGAATTCTGCCATGATGGAGGAGGATTCCATATCTTCTCACTGAATTTACAACATTTCCATTCATGCTTCTCATAAAATACCTTCACTATGTATTCCAGACTCCAACCAATGGAGTTTCCTTTGATGTAACTCAGACATGGTTCATGCTGGATTTTACTAAGACCCTTAGAGTCATTTTGGTTCTGAAAAAATCCCTGTAAGATGATGGTTATTCTCTCATAAACCATCCTTAATATTATTCATAAATATTCCTTTCAAATTTTGCAATCAATTGAGTCATTTTCCTACCTATGCTCATTATACTAGCAATTTTGACTAGTTTGTCCAAAAAGGTTGTAAAATGAGTTTTATAAAGACAAATGTCAATATGTAAAGTTATTCAGGTCATTAAGCTCATAATTAATCCATAACAAGTTTCATAATTCAATTTATATGTGTTTGGATCCCTAGAAGTCGAACTAGTCAGGCAGTCCAACTAGCTAGTTTTATTGTTTTGCCTGTAAAAACTATTATGTGAACTCAAATTTAATTCTGATAATAATGAATCATATTCCATATTCATAAAACTATTTATAGAATTCCATTTAGTTCTTTTGAAGGAAAATAGGAAATCCAACCTATTCTTCCAAACTCCGCCAGAACCTCCCAAATCCTCACAGTCTCTTGTCCAATTCCTTATTAGAGGGTTAAGTACTGATATCCATCATTTGGTTGCAGACAGTTGTAATAACTGAGTTTATTTTTCATATGTTGGTGTGCCTAGGAAGCATTGGAGTATACTTTAGCCTGGTTGATGTTCGAAACATAAATGGCCCTAGTACCTTGTGCATAGGACTCATATTTGGCCATGTTTTTTAAATGCTTTCTGTTGCACACATTCCCATACATTTGGCAGAACCTAAATATCCCAAGTTCATAATCCTGGAGTCATCTATTGTGTCCATATCCAACTCTTTTCCAACTAGTTTTATGCTTTCCAAAATTGTGTTGTAAAGCTTAAAATTTTGCATAATCTCATTTAAAACCTAATTTGGGATATTACACTACTATTTCTGCAAATATGAGGCAAGCCATCGTATTTGCAAGAGACACAACTGCAAGGTAGGATTATCAAATCTATATGTCTTCTTACCTTTTAGATGGTGTATGTGCAAATAACACCTTTCCAGGGATGGGGTGGAAATGGCTCCCAAAAGACCCTCTAGTCCATGTGTATTGCAAAATCTTGTGGGAACATAACTACACTAGCTATTATGTAAAAATATTCCTGGAGTTTATGATGCCATTATACACCCTCATTCATGGGGAGCTAGCCAATTTCATGTCTAATGGAGCTTTGGAGGCCTTTGCTACACTTGGAGACCAGTATGTCATTGAAAAGGGGGCCTACTTACGAATATGTGGTACCACTAAGCCTCCTTATATTCTTCCTTACTATGTTACTGAGAAGGTGATCCCTACAAGATATGGCATACCTGGTTTACCTATATGGAATTGATGCAGTGTTAAAAAATGCAAAGAAATATGTATGTCCCACCTTTCCTTTCACCATTAGTGGATACTAATTGCAATACATCAAATGAGATAAATACATGGGATGAGATCCCAAGATGACTAAGCAACAAAGGGATTAAATTTGTGACACAAAAAGGAACCAAAGAGGAAACAAGAAAACATTAATAAGAATAGGCCTCCAAGAAATTTGTAGAGGAGAAGAGAAAAAGGAGAATTATAACTAAAGAGAAAATGTTAAAGCATGCAAGGGATAAAAGAAGAAAGCAATTGAATAACAAAGAAGAAAAGAGGAGGAAGAAGAAACTAGAAGAAAAGAGGAGATGGAAGAAAGAGGCTAGACTGAGCTAAATACACAATCACTTATAGAGACCAGACCTTATTCCATTACTCCAATGAAAACTTCAATGACAAGAATACACTTCCCTCTCATTGATCTTGGATTGGGAATTTTCATTCCTTCAAAAGAAGAGGTTGTTGCTTCTCTAGATTCCTTTGTTTATGATAAAAGGAAGAAATAGATTTTCAATCAAACACAAAAGAGCCTCAAACTTGTTGGGAGGCCTCCACTAGTAATCAAAACTAAGACTCATATGTTCAAGATAATCGACCAAGATCCAGTGGCTACAACCTCAACAAATGTATCCCTCTCCCTCGGCAATCAAGCAAGTGTGCAAGAAATGGCTGACAAAATCAAAGCCTACAAACATAGGATAAGAGCTCTCAAGGGGGAGGTAGTTGCGGCAAAGGTAAGATAATAAGATATTCGCTAAATTTAAATCTTGTGCATTTTCCATGCAAGAGGATCTTGCAGAAGCTCATGACCAAATGTACAGTTATTTACATGCATTGCAAGAGCACCATACCCAGCTAGGAAAAGTCCTTTTCGATGTACTAAGTGACATGACTACATATTGAAAGGAATAAGGCTTGGTTTGGATGAATTAGCACAGTGGAAGCATGATTCAATAGAAACACCAGGTGACCCCCCAAGAATGACACCCCATGACCTTCACAACAATCACACCTCCATTTCTCATGGATGCTAATTTTTTGATAATTTCATTCCATTATCATTAGGATCTCTAAGACAATAACATGTACAGCATATCAATCATAAACACAATCATGCAAGCACACAAGAGACACAGAGTTTCATCGGGGAAAACCAAGAAGGTGAAAAACCCCGCAACTTCCTCAGAGATAGAATAAGCCCCAATACAATATCACAAGGATCAAACCCAATAAGATGTCTCTAGTAGATGCTCCTCCTCCTTCACTTGTGCACCACTTTCTCTCTTAGCTATGTAAGCTTGAGAAGTGAGTGAATGAGATAAATGAGAGACACAACCTCTCTATTTATACACTGACTTGACCTGCCAATAATTCATTGAGGCCGACTTGCTACTCAAGTCTAATAACCCAACCACATGTCCTAATTATGGCCAACCCCACACCGGTGGTCTAATAAACCATCAATACAAATGACGACATTGTAATGTAACTTGCGACACTTTCAAATATAAATGACGACACTTCCAATCAGAGGAATAATACATCTATGTTGGATATACAATAAAGTACAAATGTAATATATAAGTGAATATCTTTCGAAGTTACAAATACATCAACACTCCCTCTTAACTAGGAAGGTATTCTCTAGACACAGGTCATCAATACATATTGGCACAAGTATTCAATTATGGAGCTGGATCATCATCACTGGATCACGGAGCATCATCATCATCACTGCTACTGTACTCAACATCTCGATCACTGGGCTATCTCAAAATTCTTCTCTTCATAGGAAGTTCTACAGAGCCATCCGTTTTTCATGCTGGATGTAGGCCCACCATCTGTAGGTCTTCATCAACACTGGCCATACTGTGGAGTCCTCGGGACTTATTACGTGCGCCAACAAAACCTTGAAAGAGCATCCCAGGACTTTTACGAGCTTACTGCTCAACCTATCGGATCTCCCATGATCTTTTAAATGCAACTGCACAACCTGTCCATGGCCACAGAGTTGTTGGGACTCAAAAATGTCATATTTTCATCCACTTTACCTTTCGCTATTCTTCACATTTCATCGTCCCATTAACCTTTCATCATACCATTTCCATACATATACTTGAGTTTCATCTTATTATTTTCCACTTTATTCATTTTAGTATTATAAGTGAATTTATGATGTAATATTGGAAAATAACATGTTTTTCACTAATATCTCAAGTATGGATGAGCTTTGTAATGTGTAGGAATATCGAAGGATCAATTCAAAGAAAGACTCCTCGAATATTTCCTCCACCATTTCAAGGAGATAGTTATTCAAAGAATATTCCAAGGAGAAGATCATGGATATTTGGTTGGCATATCTTTTTTGGGATGTATGAGAAACATGTGGAGAATTTGTGAGAGACATGTGGAGGATTTGAATGGATCATACTTTGTAATAATAGGAAATTAGTTGAGAGTGGTTGAGAGAATAGTGGATCTGTCATTATGAGATGGTTATCTTCTTCTCAAAGAAATTCATGTATAAAAGAGAGTGCTCTCTCTTCATTTAGAGTAGTAGATTATGGGAGAGTAGATGAGGAGTAGAGAGGGTAGTAGATTGGATAGTAGATAGATCATAGATTAGGAGGAGATTAGTCTCAGATTGTAGAAGTTATTTTTGACTTTGTAATATGGAGAAGGGGATTCTTAGCTTTTGTTCATAATCTTAGTTTTGATGATTTCATGATTTTTCATTGATTTGTGTGATGTAAATTAAGATTTCCTTATTGTTAATGTGAGCTCACATGTGTTGTCTCGTTGCTCTTCATATGTTGTCTTTCTTTTATGCAATTTAGTTTCAGCGGTGTGTTTCAACTTCCAGCATTAGATTAGCAGGTGTGTTTCAGCTTAAGGGGGGATTAGATTAGCAATTAGCCATTAGAAAGGGGGGGTTAGATTAGATTAATTTCACTTCAGTCTTGCATATATTTTGCATGTGCTTCGTAATCCTACGAACCTTAGATTGACAAATTAAATGGTTGGGCAAATACTAAAACGAAATTAAAACGACAATATTTCCGCCTAACATTTTGGCACCGTTGTCGGGGAAGCACGATGGATTGAAGTGTAGATTTCAATTCCTGCAAGTGTGGTAGTGTAAATTTCAATTCCTGCAAGTGTGGTAGTGTAGATTTCAATTCCTGCAAGTGTGGTAGTGTAAATTTCAATTCCTGCAAGTGTGTTTTTTGCAGCTATGAAGAGTAATGTTTTTTTGTACAGAGTGTTTTTTTTCTGGAGTGTTTTTATTTTATTTTTCTTTCTTTTCATTTAGATTTAAGTGTTGTAAGAATCCCTTTTTTTAAATGATTTAACAATGAGTTTAAGCTTGGAACAGCTCACTCAGATCCTTGCAAAAGTAAGGATCTCCTCTTCTCATGAAGAGGAGATCTTGAAAGCAGTCGAGAGCTTAATTACTCCTCCAGAAACAGATGAAGAATTAACATACGAAGAATCCTGCACATTAGATGACGAACAATTATGCACGCAGGAGGTCGAGGAGGACAACAAGGAGTTGCAGCATGATCTAAGGAGTGAAAACTACGCCTATGAAATCCCTATCAAATGATGGTTTCAAGCAAGTACCAGGGTAAGACAATTTAGTTTTTCTTTTTTTCTAGTTAATTCACAGTCACAGCAACTAATTTCACACATTTCTGTTTATCCTCACTTTCTATTCGCAAAATTGACACAAAATATATTCTTATTACTGTTACGTGAATGGCTACACTGGATATTTAACTACACGTAACTGTTTTCTGAATTTTAATTAGCATTGAGTAGGTAGGATTTTATTTCAGTTTTTGCTTTCACCCAGAATAAGTATGCTCTCCTCTGCGCTTCGTGCAATCTGAGGATCAGAAAGTAGGATGTTTTTTAACGTTTTTCAGGAATTAATAATTTAATGTTTTGCAAACATGCTTAATTGATTTCATTTTTAAATTTGCAATTCATTTATCTCCATTTTCCAAAACTTTTTCAATTTACAAAATAAAACTGGCCTACAATTTCATGTGGGTCGCGAATGTATTCTTTGGAAATTCTAAGCTGGAACAATCGTTGAAATTCCATGCTGAAACTGTCACTACATGCTGAAACTGTGGCTGCAACTGTGTCACAATTGAATTGAGTCTGTTTTGGTCTGGTTTATTTCTGGTTTGCGTAATGTCGTCTCTAATTCCACGCTAAAACAGTAACTCCAAAACAGCAGCTGAAACAGTGTTACGCCTACAAATTTCTCATTGATTGGAGTCACAATGTTGTTTTCTTTTTGCCTTTCATCATGTAGCTGCCTGCAAACTTACTCTGCAATAATGCCTCGGCCAAACCATTTCTGAAATTTTCTGTATTTGCGCACTCCATTCACCTGCAATTCCTTAAAAGATCCTTCGATCTAAAGAATGACCTACAACAACAATGAAACAACATGATAATTTAGATCTGCATGTTTGAAGGCGCATTTTCTAGATCGGGCCAAGAAAATAGTAATAGATTGGGATTGATTGAATTACATTGTTGAAATTGTGCAAAATCTCTCCCATTTGCATTCCAAAACAGACGTTCAACGCTATTCACGATTTCAATTTGGCTACCATAGATTGTCGATGTTCCCATACTTAAAAATAGAAACTCTTCATGTCACAACTGGCCTCAACTGGTAATGAAATGGTTCCAACCAAAAACGCATGCCAGATAAGAACATATTGATTCACGTCGTGATTTGCGGGCAGATGGAGAAGAATCTTGAAAATCGGGGACATGGGTTTTGTGCGCAACGGCCTCATTTACTCAGCAATGAAGAAATTGCCCAAACAAAGCAACGGTTTGAGCTATATAGCTGGTTATTTGAACGTGTAATTCTCAGATTACTGTTGCGACCGGTTTCATAAATTAGCAATTGGTTGAAACAGATTCCCAGTTGGGAATTCGGTTTCTCATCCTCATGAAGGATTGTCTCAGTTGCCAAGTCATTGAACTTCACGGATGCTTCTAAGAAAAGTGATCGCCATTGTTCGTAATAATTTATATCCTATATTGAATTATGATCAAGGGATGTATTACAGAGAAAGAAGACTATCGATAAACACGTAGACCAAGCTTCCATTTGAAGTCATCTAAAAAAACGGCAAGAGACACTTTTTTGCTTGTTTTAACAGCTGGTAAGAATGACTGCATGCACGACCATGAAAAATAAAAAGGATAACGCAGAACCAGGGACATGAGCAGATCGATATTTATTGGGAAGGTATGCATGTTACGTTAACGCATGGTTTATACAGGATCTAATGGGTGTTGCAACTGCAGCTAGCTGTTACAGCTATTAAAATTTTAAATTTTGGATGATTGTTAAAGAGCCGAGACAGTAATGTTGAATGCCCAGGAACGCAGATCGGATAAAATGCTAAGTATTTTTGCCATTTTTATTTGTGTGATGTAAAAATAAAACAAAAACAATAAAAATTATAAAACCATGAAAAGAAAGAAAAAAATTTTAAAATGAAAATTTAAACATTGTAAAATTACAAAAATTGCAAATGGACTTTTTACATTCCTGAAAACAATACAACGCAAGTTTTTTTTTATGCTTCACGATAATTTGTTTTCTTCAAGTCACTTTGACAGCAATCAACGGGGAAAAATAGCATACAAAATCCAGGGAGACTTTGTGCGCATCATGATGTTTGTTGTTACACAACAATACATTCGCAAAAACACCATTGTTGGGTCATGACTTCTTTACTCGCATATTAATCATCTCTATGTGGAAGTCTGTTACAGCGGGGTGTTACAGCTACAGTAGTCAACGACGAAACAAGTGCACAATGACAATAGGTATAAAAACACGTTTTATTTTGAACTCTGATTTGCCGCATTCGTATTTCTAACTGCATGTTATGTCTTTCGAACTTCTCACGAATTTCATGTAGGATTAGTACTAAGTTTTTCTCAGGTTTGAAGACAATCGCATTTTGTTGTTGAAGTGATTTTTCAAGAATCACATAACTTTTTGAGAAACATGCTTTGATAGACAGCTTGAAGGAGCTGTTACTCATCATAAACATCATGACGTTTGTTGTTACACAGAAACCATTCATAAACCCAATTGCGTCATGAATGTTTACCACATCTCTCCTTCAAAGCACATTAGTCATCCATGTGAAGTCCATTTTCCATTGCTTTATCTGTCATGACTTCACACAGGCCTATCTTTCTGAGTTGCATACATAATTTCTTCTTTTTCAGTCCCTTTCTACCTTTTGAATAAGAACATCCAGTTCCCTTTCCATAATTATATTTCCTTGCCATAAACACTGTTGCTACCGAGATCTTTCTTATAGTCCTACCAATATTTTTGTAAAAACTCACGTTGACTGATGTGGGATTCCTTAAGGCCCTCCTTTCAGCAAGTCTTTCCCCATTGACCTCAGCACCTTATCTGGGATATAGACTAGAGTTCCTTTTTGAGTACCTGGAGGCTTGCATGCCTTAATGGCAAGTTCTCTCTCTGACAATCATGGGAATACATCAATGTCCCTCGATCGTCATATCTTGCAAGTGGCTCGACATCAGCACATCTATTCTCACTTTGCAAGATGTACTAAGGTATCTTGGCACCCATTGACATCAATGGTGAGTTTGCCTCGCATTGGTTCACGGCATTCATCAATGGCCGGTAATCCAATGACTTCTTTTCATGCTCGACATCGACACATTTATTCGCATGACTAGAATTGTACCATCAGGTTTTGTAGCAGGTGAAGACTATACACTTTTTCATGACTCCCTCAGCAGTTACAGCAGCATGACTTCAGCTATATGAGAGTACCATAGTTCCACTTTCTGCCTTCGACATTTCCCATGATCTAGTTACAGTTGCAGCAGCATTGACAGTTACATTTTCATGATCCTGCAGCAGTGACATGTTCCACGATCCAGTCACAACAGTCACGTCCTCCATAATTCAGCAGTGGCAATTTCAGTTATATTTTTATCTTGCAGCAGTGACATCTTCTCTGATCCAACAGTTACAGCAGTTGCACTAGCAACATCACCAACCATGCTCCTATTGCATAGTTCATCATCAGTCTTGGGTAAGTGGAGGTATGTTGTTTTTTGAACTTTAATCATGCAATTCCTTACATGCTAGCAATGAATAATTTGGAAAATTCCCTCACCATGCTCCATTTTCGTTTTCACTTTCATAACCCATGCCGAGTTGCACGAGGACATGCAACAAGTTCAGTTTGGGAGGATGAGATAGAGGTTGCTGAACACTCTATAGGATCTCAAATGCAATCATATTTTCAGAGGACAGGAAATCTTTTGTGACTGTTTATTCATATGCATATTGTTCCTCATATAAAATGCAGAATTTGAATTGAGTATATCTCACAAACCATACATTGGATCCTCATGATTTTTGTACAGGGAATGGATAATATTATGATGAACAAAATTGGCAAGTTTCAGCTCAATCCAATACACGGATTTCGAAAAAACAGCCATCATCACCTACAGCCAATTTGCATTTTTCTCGAAATCTGTGGTGTGGGTTTTTCTAATTTTTGGTGTGGAGATGCATTGGACTTATAGAAACTTGCTTGCAAAATTTCAGCCAAACCCAGATCATAGTTTGTGAGATATTAGCTCAGGAAGTTTGCTGCAACACCAACTGTTACTCCACCAGATTCTCCCACTTTCGCAGCTGTTACTCCAACAGCTATTACTCCGCAGCTGTTACTCCAGCAGTTGTTACTCCACCAGATTTGCCCACTTTCACAGTTGTTACTCCAGCAGTTGTTACTCCGTAGCTGTTACTCCAGCAGTTGTTACTCCGCAGCTGTTACTCCGCAACTATTACTCCAGCAGCTGTTATTCCACCAAATTCTCCATTTCGCAGCTACAACTCCGAACTATATTCACTATCATCATTTCCCTACCATCATTCCATTTTTCCACTATCATCATTTCCCTACCATCATTCCATTTTTCCACTATCATCACTCCATTTTTCATCTCACTTATCATTCAACAACATTTCTTTCCCAACAAATCATCGGTTGCACTTTGCTTCATACACATTGCTACACATATTGGCATGATTCATAAAGGTAAAGAAAACAGATAATGAGATAAATGTTGTTAACACAAGAACCAACATTCTTTTCATGGTTGTTACACAAGAACCAACCATAATAAAATGTCAGCTGCTACTCACACCCTGGAAACATTCATTAGTGGAAAGACATCATCAATCAAAGCCAAAGTTCAGATGCCAAAATTTCTTAAGAAAATCCATGCACGGTTGCATGAGGACATGCAACAAGTTCAGTTGGGGAGTATGTTGGGACTCGGAAATGTCCTATTTTCATCCACTTTACATTTCGTTATTCTTCACATTTCATCGTCCCATTAACCTTTCACCATACCATTTCCATACATATACTTGAGTTGCATCTTATTATTTTCCACTTTATTCATTTTAGTATTATAAGTGAATTTATGATTAAATATTGGAAAATAACATGTTTTTCACTAATATCTCAAGTATGAATGAGCTTTGTAATGTGTAGGAATATGGAAGGATCAATTCAAAGAAAGACTCCTCGAATATCTCCTCCACCATTTCAAGGAGATAGTTATTCAAAGAATATTCCAAGGAGAAGATCATGGAGATTTGGTTGGCATATCTTATTTAGGATGTATGAGAAACATGTGGAGAATTTGTGAGAGACATGTGGAGGATTTGAATGGATCATACTTTGTTATAATAGGAAATTAGTTGAGAGTGGTTGAGAGAATAGTGGATCTATCATTATGAGATGGTTATCTTCTTCTCAAATAAATTCATGTATAAAAGAGAGTGCTCTCTCTTCATTTAAAGTAGTAGATTATGGGAGAGTAGATGAGGAGCAGAGAGGGTAGTAGATTGGATAGTAGATAGATCATAGATTAGGAGGAGATTAGTCTCAGATTGTAGAAGTTAGTTTTGACTTTGTAATATGGAGAAGGGGATTCTTAGCTTTTGTTCATAATCTTAGTTTTGATGATTTCATGATTTTTCATTGATTTGTGTGATGTAAATTAAGATTTCCTTATTGTTAATGTGAGCTCACATGTGTTGTCTCGTTGCTCTTCATATGTTGTCTTTCTTTTATGCAATTTAGTTTCAGTAGTGTGTTTCAGCTTCCAGCATTAGATTAGCAGTTGTGTGTTTCAGCTTAAGGGGGGATTAGATTAGCAATTAGTCATTAGAAAGGGGGGGTTAGATTAGATTAATTTCACTTCAGTCCTGCATATATTTTGCATGTGCTTCGTAAGCCTACGAACCTCGGATTGAAAAATTAAATGGTTGGGCAAATACTACAACGAAATTAAAATGACAATATTTCTGCCTAACAGGAGTATCATCCTGATACTCATGATCATACTGATCGTCTCATCTCATCGTCCACGAAGCACAACCTAGATGCACATTATGCAGCAATTATACCACCGACATGGGAGAACACGTCTACCACCATTGAGGGAAGGCTCCAGCCCTTACTTTTTCACCATGGGAGAACACATCTACCACCATGTGAAAAATGGCTCCAACCCTTACATCTGCACCATGGGAGAACACATCTACCACCATGTGAGAATGGCTCCAGCCCTTACATCTACACCATGGGAGAACACATCTACCACCATGGGAGAACACATCTGCTACCATGTGAGAATGGATCCAGCCCTTACATCTACACCATGGGAGAACACATCTACCACCATGTGAGACTGGCTCCACCCCTTACATCTGCACCATGGGAGAACACATCTACCACCATGTGAGAATGGCTCCAACAATTACATCACGACCATGGGAGAACACATCTACAACCATGTCGGAAAATCCCGTCAATTACATCGCGACCATGGGAGAACACATCTACAACCATGTCCGAAAATCACATGTGCATATGTGTCTTCGGAACTCATCACACATAATCCAATTGATTATGCAATGCATCCACCTGATACATATCATCATGTATGATCACCCTGATCATCATCCTGATGCATATCATCCATAGTAACATCTTGATACTCATCACACATGATCATCGTCACTGCATCGTCCTGATGCATGTCATCCTGCATGATCCAACTGATCATACAAAGCATCCAACCGATGAATATACATATGCATGATCCAACTGATCATACAAAGCATCCAACCAATGCATATACATATGCATGATCCAACTGATCATACAAAGCATCCAACCGATGCATATACATATACATGATCCAACTGATCATACAAAGTATCCAAGTAATGCATATCCAAAGCATTAACGGGAGCATCGTCCTGATACTCATCACACAGCGCTTACATCCACAACCATGGGAAGGATCCTCCTCTCACCATGCTTGGAATGGCTCCTACAAATGTGTCCCATCACTTCTTCCTCGAAGTATCTTCAATCTGAAGAACACCAAGCCTCTCTCTGAAGTACTCAAACTTCACTCTGGCTAGTGGTTTCGTTAACACATCCGTAATTTTCTCATCCGTCGCTACATACAGGGGCTTCACTGCTCCTCTCTACACCATATCCCTGATATAGTGATATTTGATCTCAATGTGCTTCAACCTGTCATGGAACATCGGGTTCTCAGACAACTTCACACAACTCTGGTTGTCACAAAATATACCAGTAGCATCCAACGGGACATCAAATAACTCAGACAGTAGCTTCCTAAGCCATACTACCTCACAACTAGCCAAACAAGTTACGACATACTCTGCTTCGGCTGTACTTAGTGCTACGCAGGACTTCTTCCTACTAAACCAAGAGATCACACTTGATCCCATACTGAGGAAGCACCCTAAAGTGCTCTTCCTATCTGCAGCACTTTCTGCCCAAACTGAATCAACGTAACCCTCCAGGTTAAACTTTTGATTCGCATCATACTTGAGCCCATAATCAACTGTACCCTTCAGGTACCTCAAAATATGCTTTACAGCAACCAGGTGAACACTTCTCGGATCTGTCAGGAATTGGCTCAATGTGTTCACCGCAAAGCAAATATTTGGTCTCGTGTTCGTCAGGTACATCAAGGACCCAATCATCTGATGATACACAGTGACATCAACCGACTCAGATGAAGTATCACACAGAATCTTCAGGTTCAATGCCATAGGTGTGGCCATGGCCTTGCATTCCATCATCCTGAACCTCTTCAAGATCTCTATTGCATACTTCCCTTGTCCAAGGAAGATCCCATCTGCACTCTGCCACACCTCCATTCCTAGAAAATAGTGCATCATCCCCAAGTCCTTCATCTCGAACAAGCTTCCTCTTGGTGTCAGCAATCAACCTATCCCCAGCTGTAACAAACAAGTCATCCACATACAATAGTAGTATCACTAGATTGCCTTCCTCAACCTTGTAGTAAAGGTTGGAAACCGCTTTACTCTTGGTAAAGCCCAAACTGGATAGAAAGATGTCTATCCTACCATACCAAGTCCTAGGAGCTTGCTTCAAGCCATACAAGGCTTTCTTCAATCTGCACACATATGACTCCCTGTCATATGTCTCAAAACCAAGTGGCTGCTCCACATACACTTCCTCTTTGACTACACCATTCAAGAAGGTTGTCTTGACATCCATCTGGTGTATCTTCCACTTCATCACTATAGCTAGGGAAAGTACTGATCTGATGGAAGTGTATCTGGCTACAAGAGCAAGAGTCTCTTCATAATCTATCCCCTCTTTCTGGGAGAAGCCACGAGCTACAAACCTTGCCTTGTATTTATCTATGATGACATCTGCAGCATGCTTGATCTTCTGGTCTCGGGACCACATCCCAGACATCATTCTTCATGATCGACTAGTACTCCTCGATCATGGAATCCTTTCATTACTTCATCCCAGATCCCGGGAACTTCAAATTCTTCAATATCTTCAATAGATAGTTTTATTTGAACTTCGTTGTTGGAACAAATGTTGTTGTCCTTCTTTTGTAGGTGATTGTACACGATCTTTCCTACAAGTCAAATTCAATTGCATGATTAGAAACTTCTCATAGTTTACAAAACAAAGTCTTATACATAAAGGCATATGTCATACAGTCATGCAATTAGCCAATGCTTCAATACAACATTTATCTATATCCCGTAACTTTCTAGATGCCTTCCATCTCTACCAAAACATTGTTAAGAGTGTGCACAACTCCCAACATGTCAGCAAAGAGGTTTCATTCTAGATAAGCAGCAATGGAATGTTGTACAGTACCATAGGCCACTTACCCATTACTTGCATATTAGTAGTATCTTGTTCATTAATGCAACTTTTTCTAATATGCATAATGCATATCCAAAATCTAGGAACATAAGTATGTACATGACTGGACAACATCATTTAGGTAATCATATATATAATAAATGACAATTCAAATACTTATCTTTGTTTGGTTGTAGGGTGGTCTCCCTCTCAATATTTTCTTCCTTGCAAGAGCTACTAGAGTGTGCTCCCTCTTGATCTTTGCTTCCTGGATTACCTGTCCTTGAACTTATAGTCATCCTGGACCACTATGCATGCTTAAGTGTGCACTAGTGTCATCCTCAAGATCTCATACATAACCATACATACATTAGTATAATCTCAATACTTATCAAAATATTATGATTCTAAATAATCTTATGTATGGTCATGATCATTTCATACATAGGTAATAAGCATTAGTATTCAAGGTTTCAGGGAAGACTTCTCATGCATATTCTTATTTGACCCTAGGACTCTTCTGGTTAGTCATATCATCAATCAAAGTAAGAAACATAATATGCATAAACCCTTGATTACTTAAACTTCTAACTTCAAGAATAATCATTATCATTCATACAAATGTATAAGATCCTAACACAAGGTACGATTCTAACTTGATATAGGAAAAACATACCTGGTTATCATGTTAGCTAGTTATGTCTAACATACCCGCATAATGTCTTCTTGTTCTCTTCAATGACTTGTGTTAGTAACCTGCATATCTCATAGGTTAAGCATTGTAGAACCAAATTATACATACCTCGTAAGTAGATCTTTTATGTGATCCATCTATGGATGAGTCTTGGTCTTCATGTCACCATGGTCTTGATCTAGAACTTGATTTGTACCTTTCATGTTAGCGGATAACATTATCCTCATACAACACCACAGTGCATTAGTACAATCATAAGTGTCATAACCCTAATCAATGAATGTCTTCTATCATGCATTCATACTTTTACTAGGGTGATAAGACAAGTCTAAAAAATTAATCAAGATTGTTACTAAACTCAATAACATGAAGACAAACATGTCATAAACTTAATCATAAACAAATTTCAAAACATAACTGTAAGTCATACCTGTCAGATTGCTTGTAGTAGTAGTTGTTGTTGTTGTTCCTTTTGTTCTTAGGACAATTATTCTTGGAATGTGTTGTGAGAGCTTGATCTTCATTCCCCATCTTTTCTTCTTGGGCCACAAGCCTAGCTTCTTCTTGTGAACATTCCTCCCAGAGTATACTAAAAGAGATCAGTTTCCTTCTTGCATAGATTCATTGGATGAAGGAGTCCCATGACCTAGGTAGGCCATTAAATGTGGTCATTACGATTTCACCATTCTCTACTACTTCATCCACAGCTTCAAGTTGTTCCTTGATTTGAAATACCTTAGAAAAGTAGGATTGAATGATCTCTCCATTCTGAAGCTTTACCCCTTTCAATTGGTTCCGCAAATTCATCTTCCGATTTATGTTCTTTCTTTCAAACAATTTGGTCAAGGAGTCAAACATCTCCTTACTTGTCTTTAGGGAAGACACATGAGGTATGAGATGGTCTTTGATAGAATCAGCAATGATTCTCTTAGCCTTGACCAAGTTCTTCTTGTGTAAGGCTTTAGCCTCTTTTATCTCTCGGACAGGAACCTCTTCACTTATGTAAGTGTCCAAATCATTTTCTTCTAGGATTAACCCAATCCTGTACTTCCAGGCTCGAAAGTTATTAGCTCCTTCAAGCTTATCCACAAGCTTGGTGTGGTGAGACATCTTAAAGAGTACTTCAAATGGAAATAGAAAAGTTATTAGGTCTTACCACTTCATTTGCTGAAAACCGGACCTGGAGCTGGATTAGGGTTTGTCAGAGAAACCCTAAAACTTCAAAATTTGAATTTCAAACTTCTGAAAGGATAGAAAGATGCGCCTTGCTGAGTTGGTCAAGCTGGTATACTCAGAATTTGAAAACTGCAAAATTTTACCCCTCAAAATTGCCTTTGAAACTTCTGGATCCACTCGGAGCTTCACCCAACCAAAAAGTTCGATCCAAAGCTCTAAACTTCGATTTTTCAAAGGAGCTTCCAGACATGGTCTCAAATTTCAGAAATTCCAACTTTTGCAGAAACCCTGATTTTCCACCTTTCCTAATCAAACTCCCGAACTAGGGTTTGATTTTCCCGAAGCTTCACCCAACCAAAAAGTTCGATATTGGTCTCTAAATTTCGATTTTCTTGAGGATCATCTAGCCATTGATCCAGATTCCAAAAATTTCAACTTTCTCTGAAACCCTAATTTTTAGGTCAAAAACTGAAAATGCTCAGAATTGAATTATGTCTCGACAGAAATATGCGTCCTTTGTAGGAGAGTCAATATAGACTCCTTCCTTTGATGATCTGTGGAGAGAAACCCAAATATTAAGAAGCCCTAGCTTCCGCAGCTACACAGTGCCTCCTTCTTAGGTCAGCTCTGATACATGTTAATTTTTCGATAATTTCATTCCATTATCATTAGGATCTCTAAGAGAATAACATGTACAGCATATCTACAACATATCAATCATAAACACAATCATGCAAGCACACAAGAGACACAAAGTTTCACCGGGGAAAACCAAGAAGGTGAAAAACCACGCAACTTCCTCAGAGATAGAATAAGCCCCAATACAAGATCACAAGGATCACACCCAATAAGATGTCTCTAGCAGATGCTCCTCCTCCTTCACTTGTGCGCCACTTTCTCTCTTAGCTATGCGAGCTTGAGAAGTGAGTGAATGAGATAAATGAGAGACACATCCTCTCTATTTATACACTGACTTGACCTTCCAATAATTCACTGGGGCCGACTTGCTACTCAAGTCTAATAACCCAACCATATGTCCTAATTAGGGTCAACCCCACACTAGTGGTCAAATAACCCATCAATACAAATGACGACACTTGCAATGTAACTTGCGACACTTGCAAATATAAATGACGATACTTCATATCAGAGGAATAATACATCTCTGTTGGATATACAATAAAGTACAAATGTAATATACAAGTGAATATCTTCCGAAGTTACAAATACATCAACAATGGCAGACTAGAAAGAAAAGCACTATAGCATAGTATATCCACCACCATTAACAAATGCCAAAAATTATAGCAGGTGGCTACTAGCATGGTGGAGATATTTCACTTACCTCCTCTCTACAACATATATCAGCCTCAATTCATTGACCTCATAAACCTAAGACAGGTTTCAATGGGGCTATTGAATGCAGTGACCAAAGAAACCCTCATTGAGCATGTATCAGCTTGAACGAGAGACATTAAAAGAGACTTGGCATTATTTTGGGTGAGGTAGTGAATCATGTGGTCACATTGGAATCTCTCATACACCCTAGATTGGACACCATGCCAAATCAATACGATACTTAGAGCGATTACATGGCACAAAGTGGCCCATCCCCTATGTAGATTTTATTTTATTGTTATGTTTAAGTATCAAGGTCTTGACTTTATGTAGAGGAGAGAATTTGAGACTATTTTCGTTGTAATTATTTCTCATTGTAAAGTGAGGGTTGAGTCACTCGTCAATTGATGATATATAGAAGACACGTAAAACTAAAGACTTCAAAATGCATAAGTGGTATATTAACTCCACCCTAGGATTGGAAAGACTATAAGCAATATATATTAAGGTCTAAGCATTGATGGTAACTAATCACTAGCCAAAATATGTAAATTTTACCATCATAGTTAGTTGGGTATATCTACATCCACATTGACGATATGCTAATAGGTGACAAATAAAATGCAAAATTTTCCCCATCATACTTAGCTAGAGAGATATACCCATTCTCATAATGACAAGTGGCAAAATTGAATAAGTGGAGTAATGGGATTTTCTCCATGATGAAGCTATGAAGTTAGGACCTAGGTGGATGAAATAAAACTAGTAGATGAAAAACATTCTAAGGAGCTGCAAAATCCAAAACAAGTTAGTTTACTAGGGAAAATGCTAAAAAAATGGCATAGAAAGAGTGTTAGTAGATCCCCAAGAACTAGGATTCACATAAGAGAGAAAAAAAAAATATTGGCTAAGGATTTTCCCTAAGGTTCTCACAAGGAAATATAGGATTTTATTTTAGGGATGGAAAAGGAACTCCCAATCACCTCGGAGGAATTCCCATCCACCATAGCATGACAATCAAAATGATTACTATTGTTACATTGGATTAGATTTGTCACCATATTAATAAAATATTTTTTATATGGTGATCTTCTTTCTTAGAGGAATTCCCATCCACCATACCATGAAAATAAAAATGATTACTATTGTTACATCGGATTAGATTTGTCACCATATCAATAAAATATTTTTGAGATGGTGATCTTCTTTCTTGAGATTTCTTGCATGAATGCTCTTATTTCCCACTCAATCGTAACTAAAATAATTTCCCCCTATATCATGGCTAAATACTGAAAATTTTCTTATGTCATCAGTGTGAAGAGGATCCCTCGAGGAAAATAAGAAAAAGGCTTCAATATCTTAATCATTTAAAGTCCCCTTATCCCTTGGACCCAAATTTTCCATCTATTAAATATCTTGACTTCATGGGATGTCATTCCTCATGTTTTTTCTTTAATTTTCTTATCCTCTCTAGTTATCTACTTCCTCTTTTTTTGAATTTCACTCACTAAGGTACTTGAAATTTCTTCAATATTATTCCTTGTTTGAGGTATATATTCTCTATCTTTCATTGTATGTAAGAGGTAGAGAAGTAGATGAATTTATAATTCTTCCCTTAGAGGAAACACGTGAGTCATATTTTATAGTAGACTAAGAAAGACAAGGTTCGCAAAAATCCCCTAAATCAACTTATCATTCAATCTCAAACTTGAAATGAGAAGCCATATTTAAACCCCTATATAACTAGTAAAATGGCGACCTACATTTATATTGGCGACCTACATTTATCGAATGCAACTCTACAAAAATGGCACTTAATAGAGAGAACCTAACCACATAATTTGAGATGGGGGTATAAAGGAAAATGTTCCTGACTTGGTGTAAGGATATGGGGTTTGTAAATTTATCTAACTAAAAAAGTGCAGGAATAAAAAATGTTATTACAAGGGGTGCCATATATCCTTAAATGTTGTTCATGGGGATGGCATTTATCCATTGATAGAGTAAGGGGTGCAAAGTCATTATTTTAAGTGGAAAATATCAAAGTGTCAATGGGGGCATATCTCATCTTTATATTTGTCACTAACCTTGAAATTCCTAACCCTCAATAAAAATCATAACCCTAAGAAACCTCAAAAAACACTAATAATATTTGCATTCAACTCACCAAAAAAAATTTGAAATGGAAAATAGACTTTCTTACAATTGTTGAAGGGGAATTTTCCTTCAAATTATTTTTAGATAACTTCTCCAATGTTGAATTCTTTGTCTTCCTTTTGAGAAGCCTCCAATTTTTATCCATGGAAGCAATATAATATTACTCTCTCCTCAAACTAGTCAATGTTTCTTAACCAACAATAACAACCCACTAAAAACTCTAATTTTCCCCCAAAGCCCTCTCCTCTACCAAAATTAGACACCTAATCAACAATTGGTACTCTCAAATTCCTCTTAAGCTTTACGTGGAAAAAGTGCCTCTCTAGTCGACCCCTTTCTACTAAAGGCTCTCAATTTGGTGCCAAACTTGAACCTCCTTATACATTGTCACAATTCAAGGTTTCTTGGGACATTCCTGATTTCATGGGCATGCAGCTCCAAATGAAAAATAAAATATCTTATTTTGTTTTGTTTCGTGATATATATATATATATATATATATATATATATATATATATATATATATCACGAAACAAAACAAAATAAGATATCTTATTTTTCATAACTTGGTGTGGGGGATCATTTATGATCCCAAGTTACAAGTGGAACAAAATTTGAAAGGGATCTTGGGGAAGAAACAAACGAAGTTGAAGGTTTAACACTCTATAAAGTACTAAGGATTTGAGATTCAAATTGAAATAGATATTTGATAGTAATTAGAGACTCATCACTCATAATAAATCATATGAGGAACTCAACTATCCTAGTCAATTGTATTTTGGGCAAGGATAATATATCTAGATTACATCAAAAACAAGAAAGTTTGCATCGATTGAATACTATTAAGTTCTGAGGGCTCTAAATAAAAATGTGGATGGTATGGCCAATGTGGCCTCTCACCTAGAAGTAGGAGAATTAAAAACAAAAGGTGGGACTTTTTTTTACTTCAACCCTACGATTAATTATACAATGATTAAATTCAAACTATAAATTCCAAGTGGAGGTCTATTATCAAAGAATCCATGAAAATACAAGACAAGAGGTAAATCATAATTATGTGGAAAATATAGCTAGCAATATGATTTTGGTATTGTAGGTTGAAAATTCCTCTCTTATGGATACATCGACTAAAGTTTGGGGGTTTGAATTTGATGTCCAATTAAGGTTATATGTAATTCAAAGGTTGGTGTGGAATTATGAAGCTAGTAGCTTTGTGGAGATTTGATCTATGGATTATAGTTTAATTATTTGCTCTATTTTCTTTGGTCACTCTGTCTACCTAAGTTTACTTTGTTTGTTTGATTTATTTTGGTATGCCTTGGAGATGGCGGATTAGAACCATTCAAGGCATTATGCTCTCTGCTAGTTGATGGGTATCCAATGAGTATTGAAGTGCCATGGAAATTTGATTTTAGGTGGCCAATATACAATATCAAGCCTCTCAAATCATTTCATACACAAGAGGAGACCCAGAATCTTGAGCACTTAGAAATATTGGAAATTGTTGTTCAACAAAAGGGAAATTTGAGAATCTAGAGGATCATAGTGTGTCGCATAAAATGGTGACAATATTGGCGAGGAGCACATGGTATAGGGTATACAAGGATTATTTTAGGGGAGAAAATTTATCCCATGGGATATTTTTCCATGTTTTTTTCCACAAGAAGATTCACCAATTTGCAATTTTTTAAGCCCTATTTCGCCCAATTTTGATGGGGTAAACTTTTTTCACTCTAAAAATCGCCAAATTATTATATAAACTATAGAAAATCCTCATAAATTGAAATAATTTTAGAAAAATATCGCCAAATATTTTATAATTGACATTCTAAGAATTGGTAATATTCGCCAAGGTTTATACACTTTTAAATAAGTATGGGTCCTTAAAATTATCCCTGAGGGTATATTAGCAAATAATATCAATTGGTTTGATTCCTAAGGAAGTCCAAGAAGAGGAATAAGTTTACCAAGATCTAGGAGATGTGATGGAACAAGTGGAAAAGGAGGACAATCCTCCTCGGGATTAACATAACGAGGCACACAATGGCCATACCTTTGTCTAAATCCAAATTCTCTTACGATTTGCAAAACAATTTTGATATTAGGTCAAGTCAACAAGGGTTACACTAGTAGATTATAATTACATTCCCATGAAAATGACAACACAAAGTTTTTGAAAGTTTGTAATAATTTTGATACAATTGTATCTGGACACCCTCTTTGCTTTGTATGATTATGTTGAAAACTATAGTTGCAACATTTTTTTACTACAAAATTAATCATTTCAATTATAATATATATATAGTCAATTCCTGCTAGCTCACTCGGTTAAGGTGTGGGTCTCGTCAGCAAGGCGACTCGAGTTCAATTCCCCTTAGGGGTGACTTAGTTGGGAGGCGACACCCAAAAATCCATTCAAGTTGGGGTTGGTGTAGTGCATGCCGGGTGAGATCCCCGCGTTATTTTGACGGCTTAAATGCCCCTGGGTTGTGGTTTATTAGACCACGGGCCACTCCCACAAGTCAAGGATATTCGAGCAAACAAATATATATATATATATATATAGTGTATGTGTGTGTGTAAACTATCACAGTTTGATGTTTGAGCTCATAATTAATATTTTAATTTTTTTTCCTTGGCAAGTCATAGGTAATTTATTTGAATCTAGAGGAAGTAGGGTAAATCGTTGATGTAGTGCAATCTCTTAATGTCTCATGTCAAACGTTGTTAAGATGGAGATATAAATATAGCATCAATATGGTAATGTTGAAATATAATTAGATGTAGATATTGACATTGATTGAAGATTAATTAATGTGCAATGCTTAACCACCTAATCCAATATTAAGTGATGCTAATCGAATTTGGATTGAATATAATTAATATTTGAGAAAAATCCATGTTGAAGATGAAAAATCCTAACTAACATGATAAATCACATTAAAATTATTACATTACTAAAACTCAATTGCATTCAAGTAAGAAATACTATTAATTTATATTCACATAGTTGTTGTCTAGTAAATAAATAGCTCTGAGGGTTAGCTCAAGTGGTCATCAGCCAGATGTGAACTTTATTTCCCAAAGTAGGGGAGGTCACAGGTTCAAGTGTCTTCAATTCCTTAGAGAAATATGATTCAAAATTAGGCACTATTGGTTTACCCTAAGTAGCATCCTCAGAATGAGAGAAAGAGGTCAATGGATTTCTCCAAGAAATGCATTCCATGTAAAAAATAAAAAAAATAAAAAACATTTTCTAGTCATATATATTTATCCATGATATATATTGGTGCTTGGAACTTGGGAATTTGTGGTTTACCCTAGGTACCATCCTCAGAATTAGAGGAAATGCCAATGGATTTCTCCAGGAAATCCATTCCACATAAAAAATAGTTATTGTCTAGTCATATATATTTATCCATTATCTATTCTAGTAGTGTATGTTAGTAATTTATAGCTACATCACTTAAAATAAATCACATTGCTCAAAGTTCCTAGTATTTAGCTTATAGAAAGTGTGGTGACTAATGTTTTTTGTCACATAGTCACAAATTAGTCATTGTGTAATAGTATATAATGAGTAGGTTGACAACGTTGTGATTTTTTTTACTTTTTCTCAAATCAAGTAAATAGTATTTTGTATTGTTGTAATGGTGAATTTGCTTGTTGAGATTGCACATTGTAGGTTCCTTGAGGGGTTTTCACAATATTTAAATCGGTCTTTGTTATTTTCAACCTCCATTTCCATTAAACTGTGCATGTTTTAGGCCAAAATTGACTTGATGAAAGTACTATAATGCCTAGTCAGAAAAGGGGCAAAACATTGACTTATTATTTTACTCCCATGAATTAATTGTATAAAAGGAAAATAAATGGCCCATTGGAAATTGGGAATTGTACAATTAAGAATGTAATTATATGCTTACTTCCCTAGGTTTATTCGAAGGCATCGACATTACTCCCAGCCAATTTGATAAATTGACTAACATCTGGTAATCCACGGTGATGATTTTTCCTCTGGAAAGTGAGGGACCTTCTTCTGTCCCACCCTACACTGACAGGTCTCCCGAAGACCACCTCTTTCCCCTTGCATTGGAGGAAGTGCCGATGGAACCCCCATTGGTTAAGGTGGCAAGTGATTTAGTGGTTAACTTGTCTAAAAGGGAATCAAAAAGGGAAAAATGTTCTAAGATGGCCCCATCCTCTAGACAAATGTATAAAGGTAGCTTGTGTTTCCCCTACCTACTAAGATCTCGATCCAAAGAGGAGAGTGGTCTGGAGTTTGATGATCCTCCTCTCTCCTATCCTTCGAAAGTTGGTCGAAAATAAAAAATATATATCAATCAAAGGAGAAAGCAAATGATATTAATCAAGGGAGACAATTATGTTTACCTGGGGCGCTTAGAGCAGTGAAATCCTCTTAGGGGGTGCCTAAATGAAATTTCTCTCACTCAATAATCGTGTCTTGAAAAGGCAAGCCAAAATAGAATCCCTCAAGTGGTTGATTTATTTAGAAAACCATGATGTAATTCTTCTACATGAAACAATGGCTAAAGGAGATGAAGTGATTACCTTATAGGATAAATATTTAGGTGGTTGGTCTTTTCTGGTACTTGATGCATCGGGCCTATCTAGTGGATTGGTTTCCAGATTCAACAAGTCTCTAGTGTTGGAAATTTATTTTGCTTGTGTTTGTGCTTATGCTTTGTGTTTGGAGGTAAGTTTCCCAAATCCCTGGATATGAGGTTATTTATTCTTAATTTGTATGGGCCATATGGTAACATGAAGGAATTTTGGGAGAGATTTGATAGAATGGAGGTATTTCAGGATATTAATTTCATTGCGGGTGGTGATTTCTATTTTGTAGTTTCAAGTGACAAACTCTGGGGTCGGCAGGCTAGGTAAGACCATATAGCATATTTTTTCAAAGATCTTTTTTACTCCAAAGGTTGGGTGGATATCAATCCAAGGCTCCTGAGTCCCACTTGGAGTAATAAGCGATATGGAACTGCTAGTATAGCCAAGAGGATTGAAAGGTTTTTCATGGATGAATCCTTATGTAAATATATCAACCTTATTAGGTATTGGGTTCATAAATTGTGTTTCTCAGATCATTTCCCATTGTTCCTAGAATTGGGTCACAAAGAAGACTAGTCGGGATCACCTTTTAAATATAACTCTAGCTGGGAGGAAGATCAAGAATTTCAAAAGATAGTAAAGGAGAATTGGCAGCCAATGTGGAATGATGACCATCGTTCATGTGGTTTGAAATTATTTGATTCCCTTCATCTAATTAAGCAATGTGTTTCAACCTAAAATAAAGAAAAGAGGATGTTGAAAAAATATGGCTTAACTTAGACCACAATACTTAGTAAAACTTTGATATCATAATTCTAAAGACATGGAAAATAGCCACATTTCACTGGCATGCATTTTCGTGAACAATGAGTTGATATACAGTAGTACTAAGTATACTTTTAGCAGCGGAAATAAAGACAAAACATAAGACTATAAATACACAATTGACACTGATATTTTGGTCCAAAGACCCTGGAAAAACCCAAAAGGGGAAACCATTCCAAGAGAGTAATTTATTGTGTTTCTCAGTAAAAGGATATTACAGCAGCTTTTTAACAATAGTAAAAGTACAGAACTCATCTCACACACAATACCAACATACCACCTCGGAAACTATGCCAAACTCCTCTCAAAATAGGCCTAAATTTATACCTCAAAATTTGTGCATAAATTTTGACTGTACAGCTTGCATAGTACGACTTATTTGGCTACAAACACCTTCTCATTTTTTGTACTCAACTACAACTCTTCTTTGTGTGGCTCTATTTTTTTGTTTGCGGGCTGCCTTGATTTGTGTGTTATACGACCTCTCTTTCTTAGTTGTACGGCCTCACTTTCTTCTACTACAAAGTGCCCAGGAATGCATGCCCTTCCTTCTTGTTGGCTCTTTCCTTCCTTACTACTCACACTCTCTTGGTAATTGTGCCTCTCGCACTGTTAGAAAAACAAGATCGCAAAGCAATAACAATAAACAATATGAAAATATAAATCACATAAACACAATACAAGAGAGACACAAATATACGTGGTTCACCCAACATGGCCTATGTCCACAGGGACTTTTCCAATCCTTTTTATTATTATACCTTCCAAAAAACAAAGGGATACAACCTGCAGCATATCCGCTACAACTTCTTCTTCACTCTCTCATAGTCTCTCTTACACAATCACAAAGATCTTTACAATACTACAATACACAATCGCATTGCAATGTCTTCCTTATAAAGGGGAAATACCATGGGAAAATACCACGAGCTACACAATACCATGGGCATGTAAACTATTGGCCAACATAAAACCCAAAATATTATTTAGAAGTCTTCTCCCTCAAACCCCCTGTGGGGGGGGAATCCCCCCCGCACCACCCCCCCCCCCGCTGGGATGAGTGTACAGTCCTCTTGGGAAGCATAAAAAACTGGGGTGCAAACATGGTTGAAACAACAACATCTTTGAATCGGGAAGATCAGGCTCCACAACCAACAATCTCCCACTTGGATACTGAACACAACAACTCCACCATTGTTGCACTTGCTAGAGTATGATATGAACCTTGGACCTGGAAAATTTCTCATCTTCACCTTCATGAAGGACAACTGAAACCAAGAAGGAACTCAGTTTCTCTCTGGCTACTACCTTCGTCAGCATGTATGCAGGATTCTGGCTAGTGTGTATCTTTTCAACTTCAACATTTCATCTTCCAGAACTGACTATATGAAATGGTACTTGAGTTGTATATGTTTAGTCTTATAATGGAAGGATGAGTTCTTTGCAAGATTAATGGCACTTTGGTTGTCACTATACAACCTGTTATCCTACTACTTCTTACCCAGTTCCTCCATGAACCTCTGTAACCAAATCATCTCTTTACCATCCTCTATAGCAGCAACATGCTTCGTTTCCGTTGTTGAAAGTGAAACAACATTTTGTAGTTTCAAAATCCAACTTATTGTTGTTCCACCTACAGTAAAGACATACCATGTGGTGCTCATCCTACTATCTTTCTCGCCTTCCATATCTACATCAACATATCCATGTAGAACAATGACTGAACCTACAAAACATAATGCATGAGTAGTAGTACCTCTCAAATACCTTAAAGAATCCATTGTATTGGCTTCCAATGTTCTTTACCTGGATTGTTCATATACCTACTCACAAATCCCATTGCATGTGCAATATCTGGTCTTGTTCACACCATGGCATACATCAAGCTACCAATTGCTTATGAATAAGGGACCCTAGACATGTAGTATATCTCTTCCTGTGTCTTCGGACACATATCCTTACTTAGTTTGAAATGGATGGACAAAGGTGTACTAATTGGTTTTTCATTCTGTATTCTAAAACTCTCCAACACCTTTTCTATGTACTCACCCTAAGACAATGTCAATTTGTCATTCTTCCTTTCTCATGTTATTCTCATACCAAGGATTTGCTTTGCAGAACCCAAATTCTTCATTGCAAATGAATTATCTAACTTCCTTTTGAGCACATTTATATCCTGCATGATAGTCCCTACAAAAATCATGCCATCCACATACAATAACAAGATAATATATCTTACATTATCTAGCCTCTTTAAATAAACACAGTGGTCAGAATGACATCTATTATAACCATATTCTGTCATAAACCTTTCAAATTTCAAATACCACTACATTGGAGCTTACTTCAAGCCATACAAGCTCTTCTTTAACTTGCATACCAAATTATCCTTCCCTTTGACCTCATACCCATGTGGTTGTTGCATATAAATTTCTTCCTCCAAATCCCCATGGATAAAGGTTGTTTTTACATCTAACTATTCAAGATGCAAATCTTCTACCACCAATAGACTTAAAATAGTTCTAATTGAATTCATTTTAACAACAGGAGAAAATATTTCATCAAAATCTATACATTTCTTCTGTGCAAACCCCTTTACAACAAGTCTAGGCTTGTACTGCTTCTTTCCTCCATCTTCTTCCTTCAACCTGTAAACCCATTTATTCTGCAATGGTCTTTTACCTGCAAGCAATTGAACCAAATCCCAAGTCTAGTTTCTTACCAATGAGTCCATCTCCTCATTCATGTCTTGCTCCCACTTCTTTCTAGTTTCCACCTGCATTGCTTCTTCATAACATTCCATTTCACTAGATTCAGTCATCAATAAATAATACATTGAAGGAGAGTATCGTTTAGGGGATCTACTTGACCTGGAAGATCTTCTAACACTTGTAGGATTTTGAGGTGCTTTCTATTGTTCTTGATTTTATGGCACCTTTGGAACTTCATTTTCTTTGATTTCATCAAGAACTGTGTACTCTGTGTTTTCATTTTCCTATTTCTTTCCCTGCAACTGATCTTTATACATGACCTTTTCATTGAATACCACATCTCTACTCCTAATAATTTTTTTTATTTTCATAATCCATAAGCGATAACCAAAATCATCAACCCAGTATCCAATAAAGGTACACTTCTTGGATTTAGTCTCAAGCTTTGTTCTATTTTCTTTTTCAATATGGACAAATGCTTCATAACGAAAAGTTCTCATAAATTAATAGTTTACCTTTTACCTATCCATGCCTCCTTTGGAATCCCACCATCCAAAGCACTTGAAGGCGCTCTATTTATTAAGTAAACAGCAGCATCTACAGCATCTGCCCAAAATTGTAAGGGAAACTCTGCATGCAATCTCATACACCTTGCACGCTCCATGATTGTTTTGTTCATCCTTTATGACACACCATTTTCTTGTGGTGTTCGTGGGATTGTCTTCTCTCTACGAGTCCCATGGTATGAACAATAACTATCAAATTCATTACCAAAGTATTCACCTCCATTATCAGATATGAGACACTTCAACCTTTTTCCTGTCTCATTCTCAACCAAAGATTTCCTTTCCTCTCTCCCTTTGTCTTCCCATGTTCTCCATGGTCAACACTACCTGATGTATCACATGTATTTTTCCTTTTCATTTCCTCGCTAAGAATAACACCAACAATATCATCAAATTTCAAAGTGTTTGAACCAGAGACAAAGTTACATTACAGCCATGACCAAGAAATTCCATCTTTCTCGCAATGAGCACAAGATTAGAATATCCCTAACCTCATCTTCAAAGTTCACTTTTACAAAACTTAACTGATTTCTTATCGTATTAAATTCATTTAAATTACCAGCAACAGATCCACCTTCTGACATCTTCATATTAAATAAACACTTCATTAGAAATACCTTGTTGGAGGCCGAGGGTTTTTCATACATTTTAACCAATGTGTTCATCAAACCCACTGTTGTATTTTCTTTTGAGATATTTAAATCCACCGACGAAGCTAGCCACAACCATATTGTTCCCAGTTCCTTTCTGTCAAGAACATCCCATTCTTCGTCCTTCATAGTTGTCAGTTTTTTTCTTTTCCTCCCAACAGTAGGAATAGATCCTTATGGTACAGATAGTCCTTCATTTTCATCTTCCATAACTGGTAGTTTTAGACGTTAAATTTCTCGATCTTAAACTTTATTTCTTCCGCCATTACTCCCACTTGAACCAAGAACCCTTCTTTCCTATGAGTTTATCTGCCAAATAGACCTTTGGCTCTAAAACCAATTATTAGAAAAACAGGATCGCAGAGCTATAACAATAAACAAGATGAAAATATAAATCACATAAACATAATACAAGAGAGACACCAATGATACGTGGTTCACCCAATCTGGGCTACATCCATAGAGAAATTGTCATTCATTTTATTATTATACCATCCAACAAATGAAGGGATACAACTTGAAGCACATACGCTGCAATTTCCTCTTCACTCTCTGACAGACTCTCTTACACAATCACATAGAGCTTTACAATACTACAATACACAGTTGTATTAGAATGTCTTCCTTATAAAGGGTAATTACCATGGGAAAATACCACGGGATGCCCAATACCATGGGCCCGTAAACTATTGGCCAACAAACAACCCAAAAAAATTCTTTCAAGGGCACTGCTCAGGACCCCGAGTCGAGAGTAGTGGTCCCCCCCGAACCCCTGTGGGGGGGGGGAAGCCTCCCGACACCTCTGGGATGAGTGTACAGTCCTCCTACACAGCATAAAAAACTGGGGTACAAAATCGACTGAAACAACATCTTTGAATCAGGAATTGAATCAAGAAGATCATGCTTCACAACCAACACACACTTCCCACCAAGATCCTCTCTTGGAATTCGAGCCACTCCAAAAAGTGCTCTCTTTGGAATTTCTCTCACACTTCTCCAAAACTTGCTTGGAAAATGTGTCGAGCACACTTCTCCAAAACTCTCTTGGAAAATGTGATTGTGTCTAAACTCTCCTACTTCTCTTTTTATTAATTGTGAGAATGACTTTGTGTCTTCACTTTCCCAAGTGACTTTGTCTCTTCACTTCCCAAGTGACTCTTCACTTTCCATGGGTGAGACAAATTACACTTTATGAAATAAAAAAACATTTTTCACTCACAACTTTAAGAAAAACTCACATTAATTTATAAGTCTAAAGTTAATGACTAGGAAAGTCACCAAGGTCCTTTCTACATGCCTAGACACCAAACAATGTAAAAGACCTTCCTCGCTACAAATTTCAACACTCCCTCGTAGCGAGGGAGATACTTCTGGTACATCCTCCACCTGGATCTATCTCCAAATTAACCTTCTCTCTCCAACTGTTGAAACTGCACCCTCTGAAACAGAAGGTCCCCCGGATACCTTCCCTGGATCATATGTTGGAAATATGTGCCAATCACATATGCTCCAAGGGGTCTCGCACTTTTCAACATCATGCAGTGTCATCTCCTCTGACAGTATTGGAAGAATCCTCTCGCCCATATTCCCTTAATCGAATACTAAATACTTGGTACCACCTCAATCTTTGAAGCATCTCGCTCTCCCTCTAGCTCTGACAATGATAATTCATCCAAGATCTCCATGGAACAACTATAGGATTTCTTAACAACCTATACAACTTTCCTTGTCTAATGCCATGCCTCACTTCTACATCCAAGGTCGCTCCTTCTGAATATAGAAGCCGCTATCCATTTCTGAACACCACACTATATTCCCCATCCTCCAGAGCCAATACTAAGGGAAAATCTTTCAACTCTGGTACAAGCATCCCTCCTGCCACCTTCATAGAACCTCCTGACATGAGTTAGAATCCAACCCATCCAACTCCCTCCATTGCATGCATGAGCCTATCTCTGAAACTCTAAGGAACACTTCTTGTATTCCCATCATATGGCTACATGCATAATCATACAAACTGCAGAATTTACAATTTTAAACCCATACCAAAATTTTGTACACCTGTGCCAAAACAATCACACTCATATGTACTAACTAGCAATACACTTGCACACACAGCTACCACAAAACAGTCCATTGAATCACTCAAAGACCTATCTCTGATACCATTTTGAAAAAATCGGGCTTAACTTAGTCCACAATACTCAATAGAACTTTGATATCAGACTTCTAAAGACATGGAAAACAACCACATTTCACTGGCATGCATTTTCATGAACAATAAATTTATATACACTGAGTATGCTTTTAGCAGCAGAAGTAAAGACAAAAAAGAAGACTATAAATACACATCTGACACTGATATTTTGGTCAAAAGACCCTGGAAAAACCCACAAGGGGAAAACCAGTCCAAGAGAGTATTTTATTATGTTTCTCTGTAAAAGGATATTACAACATATTTTTAACAGTAGTAAAAGTACATAACTTATCTCACACACAGTGCCAACATACCACCTCGAAAACTGTGCCAAACTCCTCTCAAAATAGACCCAAATTTCTGCCTTGAAATCTGTGCATAAATTTTGACTATACGTCATGCACAGTACGACTACTTTGGCTACAAACACCTTCTTGCTTTTGGTACTCAACTACAGCTCTTCTATGTGTGGCTCGATTTTTTTGCACACGGGCTGCCTCGATTTCTGTGTTGTACGGTCTCTCTTTCTCAATTGTACAACCTCACTTTCTTATGCTACAAAGTGCCCAGGAATGCATTCCCTTCCTTATCGATGCCTCTTTCCTTCCTCACTGCTCACACTTTCTCACTCTCTTGGAAATCATATGCCAAATCTATAGGCTGAGACAACAATATACCATCATCCATATGCCAAATCTATACACGGAAAAAATAATGCAATAGGCCTAAGTCAGTCATTTCAAATTCATGTTTTAGATTATTCTTCATTTCATGTATAAGTGTAAGTTGGTTGCTTTGATAATAAGATCATCCACATAAAGTAGAATTATGAGAAGATCATCATCAAAGTTCTTCACATACACATTTGGATCATATACACATTGCTTAAAACCATTCATCAAGAAATACGCATCGATTTTTTCGTACCAAGCTCTAGGTGCTTGTTTCAAACCATATAAAGATGTGTTCAAATTGCATACCAAACTCGAAGTTTCAACAGTAATAAAACAAGGTGGTATTTGTATATAAATGTATTCATAAATATCACCATTCAAAAACACACTCTTGACATCCATTTGGTGTATTTCCCATTGATACGACGCAACAAGAGAAAGAATAGTTCTTATTGTGTTCATTTTAGCAACTATAGCAAAGGTTTTCGTATAATCAATTCCTTCTTGTTGAGAAAATCCTTTTGCACTAACTAAGATTCATGTTTTTCAATATGTCCATATACAGTAAACTTGTTTAATATATCCACTTACATCCAACTAAATTATTTCCAGGAGGAATATGCACAAAGGTCCATGTCTTTTTTTTCATTAAAGAGTCATATTCAACTTTCATTTCTTTCTCCCATTCAGGTTTATATTTAGCTGGAGCATAGGTAGAGGGATCATCTGTGGCCAAGAATTTATTCATAAGATAAAAGTCAGATCTAGTTCGACAAGTATTGGACGGAATACCAATCTCCGAACCTGCAGATTCAAGAGTTGTATGGGCCCAAACATGAAGTGTAACGCCCCATTTTGACATTACTACCTAAACTATTATTAGTTGTTGTATTGCTTGATTATGAGACTTCGTCGGTTTGATGACACTGTGGACATGTGGTTCTATTATTTTTCCAACATATATATGTGTGTGTGTGTGATGTTAGTATTAGGATGCGTAGTCATGTTAGACATGTATCATGTGTTAGTTGTGTCTCATATATGCAAGTTAATGAATGATGGGTATGTGGATACCGTTAAGTTATTGTTGAACGAAAGAATGTTATACCAGATGCATGGTGAAAATAATGAATTGATTATTGTTGTTATGTTATGACGAAATGTATGTGTACATGTTGAGTATTTGTGCTCGATATTCGAGATTGTATGTCGAGGATTGACTTACAGGTTAAAATGGCTAAGTGATAGTTGGATCCTACGAGGTGGGAGAGCCTGGGGGACATGGACTCCGAAAGATAAACGGTATGCAGGTGATGCGTTATTTACTTTTGCATGATTATTATGTTGTTTATTATGATGTATAGGTGGGGTAGGGTTTCAGGAAACTCAACCGCCCAGATTGGTTATACAATGACAAACCAAGTACAGGTGCGACGTAGTTATTATGTCGGGTAGACATAGTCCCTTGTTCCATTAGGAGGGTGGAGGATTTACCCACCGTTTATCCCCGAAACCCAGAGTCATGGGAGGGCTGTGCTACGACGCGCTCCCCAAGTGTGTGATGATGACTGGTGGTTTCCTGTTGGGGAAGCTTGGTCGATGTAGTCGACACTTCTGCTTACGGGTTCTAACTGGAGCCGGTCATGGCTTGACACTTCAGGGTAGTCCAGCAGAGGAAAGGATAGGATGTGGAAGTTAGTCATGATTTAGGTATATGATGTAGGTAGATAGATGTAGCTTGAAGTCAGGAAGTAAACTTGGTCTAACTATGTATGTTGAAAACCTTTGATTGATTATGTGTCGTAACTCAGTAATGTGTGAATTGTTCGTAAGTTAATAAGATGTATTTAGGTGAAACATTGTACCTTGCAAACTATGTTTAAACATGTGTCAGTAAACAATAAATTTTATGATTATGAATGATGTGCGTGATTTAGTATTGTTAGTGTATTTACGTGATCTATGTAAGCCTTAGCTACACTTACATAGCTCGCCTACTTGAATATATATTAATTATTTATTGAAGTGTTACTTGGATATGTTGTAAATATAAATTATCCATGTGTACTCGCTTGTGCTTAAGTAATAAATTAACTTAATGAGTTAAGTTGGAATTGTTCAATGAACGGTTGATCAATGTCGATTGATTTTAATAATGTGATTAATGTTAATTATTGTCGATTAACGTTAATAATGTTGACTAATGTTAATTATGTGTCAATAATGATTAATTAATGTTAATGAGATTAATCTTATCTTTAGTAACAATTGTTAATTATTTTAATTATAAACTAAGGAGTAATTAATATGGAACTAGGTGAATAAGTTGATTAAGTTTTAGTTAATATTATTTAATTAATATAAATATACATTGATAATGATATGAGTTATATTGAAATTATTATTATTCATAATTGATAAATAATTAGTTTGAAATTATAACTAGAGGGAAATTAACATTATAACAATGTTATATTCATTAGTTAAAAGACTAGGTCAATATTAATTAGTCAATGAATATTATTAATTAATTGATAGACCATTATCACTTAAATTATTATTATGAATAGTTGGAAGTAGAACTAAAAATAATGATGTATAATTATAATGATTAACTAATTATAAATTTTATTATGAGATTTTGATTTATAAAGTCAAGAGTTAATTAGAAGTCTATTGTGGATAAAGCATGTAAGTGTGGTAAGTGTAAAACACTACGTTTGGTGGGTGAAGCAACCCCAAACCTCAAACTTAAACTATAAAAAAGTAATATAACCTTTATTAATTATTGATAAAAATTTGTATTATTAAATAAGAAATTAATATTGAAATATTACCGAGAAGTGTTGTCGGTTGACCTCATGTAGGAGGGTGCATATTTAATTCAGGATTATTAATTTAATATTATTTTGTGGAATGGGTCGAGGGAGTCTGACATAGTAGACATGAAGGGGTTGGAACCCCATTAATGAGAGGATAAGGGTATTAATGAGGAAAATAGTCGGTGATGGGGGGAGGAATAAGGTCGAGAGGAGAAGGAGGAGAAGGGGCCTTCTTCACCTTGGAGATTTTTCATTGGAAAGGGAGCAGAGATAGGAGGAGAGAGCAGAAAAGAAGGGGGTTCTTGTTGGAGAGTTTGCAGAAGGGAAATATTGGTTGGCTTGTACTCGGTTTGGGATCGGGGGTCCAAAGGGGTACCTTTGGAGCTGGGTGGTCGGCGATACCTCGCCAGTTGGCAGGGTGGAAAAACTGTTTGGGCTGGTTGAGTTTCAGGGTTTTGGGGAAGGTTTTTGGTTGCAGGGAAACAGCAAGGCATTCAACAAAAGGGATCAGCAAAAGGGACAACAACAAGGGTGGATCTACTAGCTATCTACGGGTATTTTTCAGTCAGATATATAATCCATTTTTAACTCTGCTTCAATTTTTACTATGATAAAGTTATATGATAATTGATTATTTGTAATTTAGTACACATATTCATAAGTGTGTGTATCGAACCTGCGCAATTGGTAAATGTTAGAAACATAAATGATATAACCTATAAATGTTAGAAATAGTGAATATTTTATAGCAACCAGTAAATATAAATATTATTGTTATAGACCTGAAACTGAACACAAACCAACAAAACAGAAACAAAAATTGACACAGTATGTAAACAGAAATAAATGAGTAGTTTTATTGTTAAAACTCAGAAAAATCAAGGACTGGGGTTTTACATGAAGAAAGTAGTGGCAAGAACTACACTAGTATCTTTAGAACTTGAAGAAGGAGAACTAGGATCAACAATAGGCACAGAAGGTGTGGAAGAAGTAATGGATATACGAGTAAAAGAAGGTGAAGGAAAATTCAAGGTAACATGAGGTTCAATAGACTCGGGAGGAGGAGAGACTTCATTGAAGCGAACATCTCTCCTAATGATGACACCTTGAGTAGATGAATCAAACAACATGTACACTTTGGATTCCTCGCAATAACCAATGAAAATATACTTGTGAGACTTGGGTTCTAAATTTTTCCATTTTTCATCCGAAATATGAGCCCAACATTCATTTCCCAAAACCTTAAAGTTACTGACATCAACTTTCTTTCCATTTTATTTTTCTTCACGAGTAACCTGCAAAATTTCTTTAGTAGGGACTCTATTCAAGATATAGTTAGCACAGCAAATAGCTTCATCCCAAAAACGTTTATGTAATCCTTTATAATAAAGAATGCATATAGCCATTTCAACCAAAGTCCTATTCTTTCTTTCAACTACCCCATCATTGTGTTAAGTTTTTAATGGCTATACTAGACCTTTAAACATTTAGCATCATAACATCATAACCATATGCAATAGGATCACCGAAATAAAGACAAGCACAACATGACAAAATAACAAAAATATTTTCCTCGGGGAAACCACAAGGGAGAAAACCCTGCAACTTCTTTAGTATAGAATCAGTCACCAAGTACAATTCCAAACCAATATAAGACGAATCCCAAAATATAAGATGTCTTCCAAGTCTTCTACAACCCAAAACAGGCTTCTTCTTTGTTGGAGCAAACCTCTTTCTTAGGTAGGAGTGAACTTTCTTGAGTGTGTGTGAGTGGCAAAATGAGGCACACGACCTCTCTATTTATACACATGAAAAAGTGACTTTTCCCTTACTGGTCCGACCTGAATTTCCCAAACTAGGCCAACCTGACTGGGGCAATTCTACCCATTTTTGGGGGCTGACTACCCATTGTTTTGGGGCAGTTTACCCACTGGGCCAACTTGATTGTTTTCACTTGAATTCTTTTAGGGTTTTACATTATCAAATACAATGTGAATATTCCCCGAAGGAAGTACAATAAAAGTACAACAAGAATATCTTCCAAAGTTACAATTCTTCAACACTCCCTCTTAACAAGGAAGGTATTCTTCCATTATGGTCATCATCCCTAGACATCATCACTGGTTCTCATCACTCGACACTGGACATCATCATTGGATATCAATTCTAGACATCATCACTGGATCTCGATTATGGACATCATCATTGGATCTAGTTACTGGATATCATCACTGGACATCATTATTGTTGCTTCGTACTTGGGCCATTGACTTATGACATTTCTCGAATCTATATATCATCAGAAGTTCACATCATCATCAACAACAATATTTGTATTATCATCATCATTCAACATGGAATTTATGGAACATCATCATCAACATCAACATCGTCATCATTATCAGCATATAACCGTTGGAACAATATCATCATCAAACATCTGCATCAACATCATCATCATCAATGATGTCTGCATCATCATCATCATCATCAATGATGTCTGCATCATCATCATCATCATCAATAAGTACATCATCATCATCAATGATGTATGCATCATCATCATTATCATCAATAAGTGAGCCCTTTGGGACTATTCATCCTCACAGGATGGGGGCTTATACAGTCACATAGTAGCTGAAAGATATGTTCCCCTTCTTACATATTGGGAGATCTCTCTCTCTATCCTATCGCAGGATGTCCTAGAGAGACTTACCATCCCGTCGCGGGATTTCCTAGAGAGCCTTACCATCCCATCGTAGTATCTCCCAGCTCGTAAGTAAGAACTAAACTCATCATCCCGTCGCAGGATGTGAGGATATCTCTCCACCTTGACACTTCCCTTCTTACATATTGGGAGCTCTCTCTCTATCCCGTCATAGGATGTCCTAGAGAGACTTACCATCCCATCATAGGATATCCCAACTCATAAGTAAAGGTTGATCTCATCATCCCATCACAGGAGGAGATCATTGTACCCCGTCACAGGGTATCAGAAGTGTCAATCCCAAAGAAGAACCAAGTCAACATGGTTATGTCTATGATCTATTATCCCATGGCCAAGTCAGCATGGCACTCTTGGGGAATTTATCATCAACACTTATCAGACAAGAACCAAGTCAGCATGGTTATGTCTATGATCTATTATCCCATGGCCAAGTCAGCATGTCACTCTTGGGGAATGATGATGTCTATGATCTATTATCCCATGGCCAAGTCAGCATGGCACTCTTGGGGAATTTATCATCAACACTTATCAGACAAGAACCAAGTCAGCATGGTTATGTCTATGATCTATTATCCCATGGCCAAGTCAGCATGGCACTCTTGGGGAATGCATCATCACTCTTCATCTCTTGGAACACACTACTCCCTCTGTCACAGAGCTCATTCTAATGTCAAGTCCATCTGACAATTCTCAACAACTGGAACATCTTCTGCAATATGTTTCTCGTTTCCAATGAGAAATAATACAATCATGTGAAATGTAGGGTAATTGGACTGCTTGTCTTCAACCTTGTAGAAAAGGTTGAAGTCTTCTTGAATCTTTCTTTGTGAGTCTTCATCACATGATCTTTCCTGCAATTCGAATTCAGTTGCATGATTAGATACATTTCATAGTTTCCATAATGACAAACTTTATGCATAAATACATAGGTCACACAATCATGCAACTATCTTAGCTAATGCTTCAACACAACATTCATCCATATCCCGCATACATACGGTAACTTTCTAGATTCCTTCCATCTCTACTAGAACATAATTAAGAGCGTGCATTACTCCCATCATGTTATCAAAGAGGTTTCATTCTAGATAAGAAGCAATGGAATGTTGTGTGATACCATAGGCCACTTACCCATCACATGCATATTAGTAGTATATTGTTTCATTAATGTAAACACTCTAACATGCATAATACACTTCCTAAATCTAGGAACATAACTAAGTGCACAATTGAACACTATCATTACAAGAAATGACAATTTAAATACTTCTTTGTTTGTTTGGTAGGGTTTCCTCCCTCTGTATCTTGCTTCCTTAAGTTTTCCTCCCTTTGACTTGGATACAAAAGATATCAAGTCTCTTAGGATCCCGTACCAGGGATAATGGCCCATAGTCAAAGTACATATTCTTCATATTCTTCTAATGATGACCTTTTTGGTGGAGGTTCCTCATCGACATAAGCTGATGATTTATAGTGCCTCTTTCTCTGCAGACAATTTGCTGCAAAGTGACCAAATTCATTGCATCTGAAGCACTGGATGTGTGAAGCATCTCTCTTCTTCCTTGATTCTTGAACTTTAATTGATCCTGGTCTTCTATTCGGTTTTCTTCTTTCAAACCTTCTTCCTTTTTCTCCTTTTGAGTGAGTAACAAGATCTTGATCCTCTTCATGCTGAGGTTTCTGAGATTTGTTTCTTGATTGTAACCCGATTTCTTCTTGTACACAAACAGCCCCAAGCTTATCAAACTTGGGTGGTTTCTTCCATGCACATAGTCCCTGAATAAATGGTTCCCGTGAAGAGGGAAGACTATTAAGATCTATTGTGACAAGTTCTTTATCATCTACTGGATCATCAATGGTTGCAAGTTGGTCTCTTAATTCGGAGACCTTCATGAGATAAGAGTTAACTGAGACTGAATCATTCATACCAACTTCTCGAAGATTGATTTCTCAAGGCTAGTATTGTTGCTTTCAAACAATCTTATTAGGTGATCAAACATCTTGTTGACTTACCCTAGCTGATCAATCTATGGAATTAAGTGATCTTTTACTAAATCCGTTAATATTCTTTTATCTTTCCTTTCATTCTTCGTATACTTGGCCTTCTCTGGTTCTACTTCATATTCTATAGAATCACTGGTGAGATGATCTTCTATCTCATTTTCTTCCATGATGTAGAATAATCTGGCCTTCTAGGAACTGAAGTTTATGGCCCCTTATAATCTATCCTCAACTCTGAAGTTCATCTTTACAAAGAAGAATGTCACAATTAGATGTTGACTTTGCTTGACTTATGGAATCTGCTTGCAAGGTGACCTAGGGTTTTGACCTGGAAACCCTATCAGGAGGTAGGTCAAAAATGCGCCTCCTCAAGGCAAGTTGAGAAATGTACTCCTTTTCGCAAATCTGTGGATAGAACTGCAAAATATATGATGCCCTAGTTTTCTCGGCAAGAGTGATAGGGCCAAAAATGAAAATTCTCGGATTTGAATTATGTCACCACAAAAATATGCACCCTTATAGGGCGAGTTAGACAGTCCTTCTTTTTCAGCTGATCTATGGAGGGAAGTGCTCGAAATAGGAAACCCTAGTTTCCAACTTTCACCTGTAACAGTTGCACAAGGTCTTCTTTTTTGGTAGCTCTGATACCATGTTAAGTTTTTAATGGTTATACTATATATTTAAACATTTAGCATCATAACATCATAACCATATGCAATAGGATCATTGAAAGAAACAAAAGTACAACATGACAAAAGAACACAAATATTTTCCTCGGAGAAACCACAAGGGATAAAACCCCGCAACTTCTTTAGTATAGATTCAGTCACCAAGTACAATGCCAAACCAAGATAAGATGAATCCCAAAATATAACATGTCTTCCAAATCTTCTACAACCCAAAATAGGTTTCTTCTTTGTTGGAGCGAACCTCTTTCTCAGGTAGGAGTGAACTTTCTTGAGTGTGTGAGTGACAAAATGAGGCACATGACCTCTCTATTTATACACATGAAAACGTGACTTTTTCCTTACCAGGACGACCAGAATTTCCCAAACTGGGTCGACCTGACTGGGGCAATTTTTCTCATTGTTTGGGGCAGATTTCCCTCTGTTTTGGGGCAGTTTACCCACTCGGTCGACTTGATTGGTTTCACTTGAATTCTTTTAGGGTTTTACATTATCAAATACAATGTGAATATTTCTCGAAGGAAGTATAATAAAAGTACAACAATAATATCTTCTGAAGTTACAATTCTTCAACATGCAAATAAGGAACAGTCATATTCTTATAAGTACAATAAAGCATGCATATAGCCATTTCAACCAAAGTCCTATTTTTTCTTTCAACTACCCCATCATTGTTGAGGTGTATAAGGAATAGCCTTTTGATGTTGAATACCATGCTTAGATAAATATGCATTAAATTATTTCTTAATGAATTCACCCCCATTATCAATTCTCAAAGTCTTAATACTTTTACATGATTCCTTCTCAACCATGGATTTAAATTATTGAAAGATACTAAAGGTTTCACTTTTATGTTTCAAAAAATGAACCCAAGATTTACGACTATAATCATCAATAAAAGTAAGAAAATAGATTGCATGAGATAAAATAGGAGTTTCAAGATGACCACAAATATCATTATAAATTAGTTGCAATGGTTCATTAGCATGACTAGATTTACCTTTATCAAACATTTCCTTATGATGTTTATTAAGCACATAGCCTTCACAAACACCTTTAGTGCAAGAAATTCAGGGTAATCCATGTACCATTTTAGACAACATTTGCATTTTACCATAATTCAAGTGGCATAATCTTTCATGCCATAATTTACTTAGTTCATCTACATGAGCAACATAGGAATAAAAGGGTTTATTTTTGCTCGAATTAAAACCAGTAAGCTTATATAATCCATCATTATGATCAATAGGACCATAAGAAACAATTTTCAAGTTTTGTTTGATATCTTTTAACACATATTTATCACATCAAGCTTCAAATTTATAACTTTTTGACATGTAGAATAAATAGAAAGCAAGTTGATGAGAATTCATTGAACATGAAATACATATTCCAAACTACCATTAGGAACATTAACACTATCAGATCCTAAAACTAAAAGATGATTACAATAGCTTATGTATACTTTCTGTTGTGTGTGCCTTTTAGTGTCATAAGTATTAAATAAAGAAATTGTACTAGACATATGGTTAGATGCACTAGAATCCATTATACATCCCACATTATAATATGACTTACTTGGTTGAACAAAATAGGCACATAGGGATACCAATTTTTCTTCGGAAGACATTTTCTTCTTTGTATTCACAAGTTCACATCTTCATTTAAAGCAGATATTTTCAGTGTGGTTGATTTTTCACAATGTTTACAAGGATTATACACTTTCATTTTGCTAGACACCATGTTAGAATCATCATCATTAGAAGTAGATCATGGATTATGTGGTTTAGAATTTTTAAAATTCCTATTAAGATTATTTATGTGCCATTCGAGCTCTATTATTAGATAATTTATCAAACTTTTACAAAACTCTTCAAAATTAGGTTTCAAAATTCCTTTAGACATTTCAATAGCTCTATTCCTAGTTTGGATGAATAGATCATAACATGAAGGTAAATTTTGTTCAACAAGAATAGTAAGGGATATATCATTCTTGTAATCAGAACCACAATTATATAATTTTTCATTAAATATTTTAACTTCAGTAAGAAATGACTCTATTCTATAAAATCCTTTAGGGTCTAACTCATGGATTTTCTTTTCAAGATAGTAAACAAAAACATCATCATTTTTATCAAATAAAGAAGCTAGGGTTCTCCATATCTCAATAGGACTATCCACATCCTCAATGTGTACCTATAAGCTATCTAAAATAGTTTTCACAATGAGTCCTCTTGGTTGATCACACCGATCTTCTTATATTTCCAACTTTGTTGCATCGGTTGGTTTTGTTTTTAACCTTTAACTAATCTCCAAATACTATTACTCCTAAGCACATCAATCATCCTTCTCTTCCAAGAGAGATAGTTAGATCCAACTAGTTCAGGAACAAAAACAAATTTTGAAGTCATAATATGACGGTAAACTTAAACCCTTAAATGAAAAAAAAGGTGGTACTAAAATAAAAAATTTCTCACCAATGTCGAAACCTTCATGTAACTAACCGACGGATCTAAACCATTACTGCAAAAAACAGCAAACTGAAATTGTCGAAACATAAAAATTTCACCGAAGAAAAGGGCATATGCACTCTGGTCCACTATAGGGTGTGTATACACTCCCTGGCTGTGTATAAGGCATGTATATTCATGTCAAGACCCTGAAACTGCAGAAAAATAACTGAAATAGAAGCTAAACCGTCTAGAAGGAAACTTGCACATACATGAACCAAAAACAGACAAACCACCAGACCTGCAAGCCAAAATATAGATCCTTGATGCTAGATTAGTATAAAATATATTTCATTTCAGATCTACGAAAACATATCAAGAAAAACTTGAAAATTAATGGTGAGGGTTAGGGTTTGAAAACAAAATCAAATATGTAGCAAAATGACTAGATCTAAGAAAATGTCACTTGGGTATGATAGATTAGGATCCAAATCTACAAAATATGGAGGACCCAACTCTCAAATATAAATAATCGTTACTTGTAAAAAAAATAAAAAAAAATATCGAAGAAGATAGAGCATAGCAACTAGCTCTGATACCATGTTAGAATATTGAGAATATGCATAAACATGCAACAATATATTTATACTAACATGTAAATAAATAGCAGAGTTCTTACTAGTCTAGCCTTCTATCTATATAAGCAACAATAATCATGTAAGAATAAGAGACAAGAGAACAATACACCAGATATGCATGATAAAACCTCATATGGGGAAACATCCATGAAAAGCTTGGTCTTCTATTGATCTTTAGAAATATTCAATCTTACAAGAGAGCTCCACCCTACATATGCTTCATAGATTTACAATAACATCACAATGCATTCCACAAGATTTAATATGCCCAAAGGCTCTCCCTCACCTCTATTATATACCAAGAGGTATATAAGAAATATAACATCCCAAAATACATGTGGGATAAATGATTTTCCCTCATTTTATATAATGAATGGTAATAAAAAAAATATTACTCTATGATGCATGTGGGATAACTCCTTTTTTACATAATATTAGAGTTATTTATGCCCTCTAATGCTAGATAAAACAGCTTACAACAGCATTCTAGACATCATCACACATGTAATATTAAAATTACACATTCCGACAAGATTGACTCGATTCTACAAGTCATTAGGCACTTTCCAAGGATGGTGGAGATGGAAGACAATGAGATTGTGTTTCGCACAGTGCATAAGGGAGAACTTTTGTTTGTCATTAAGCTTTTTCCAAAAGATAAGTCTGAGACCCGACGGCTAGCCTACGAAATTCTTCATGGACTTCTTGAATTGCTTCGGGAGGATTTTCTCATAGCAGTTGAAGAAGCGTGACTATATGGTAATATTCCGATGTTGCAAAATTATATTTTTTTAGCTCTCATTCATAAGAAGGACAATCTGAAAACCTTTGATGGTTTCAAGCCAATTTCTCTCTGCAATGGGGTATACAAAGTGGTAGCCAAAATTATTTTTTTCATGATCAAACCTATTCTTTCGTGTGACATCTGGAAGGAGCAATTTGGTTTTCTTCAAGGTCGCTCCATTCATGAAGTAGTCGATGCAACTCAAGAAGGTCTTCATTCAATTAAGCTGCAACATAAAAAAATTGGGGTTCTAAAGTTGGAACTTTCAAAAGCATATGACAAAGCTTCTTGGTTGTTCATTCATTTGGTTATACTTCATATTGGATTCAATCTGGAAATCACTAATTGGATCACGAGTTGTATCACATCCTCCTCCTTCGCGGTTCTTATAAAAGGAGCGGGTTCCTCTTTTTTCAAGGCCTCTCAAGGGGTTTAGCAAGGTTTCCCTCTTTCCCCATATCTTTTTACACTTATAATCAAGGGCCTAAGTAGACTTATTCTTAAATCATGAAGGCCCAGGAGATTGACCAAGATTTATTTCCGCAATCGAGTGGATCTGACTGATCTGTTATTCGTGGATGATATTCTGTTATTCTATGTCCAATCAAGAAGTGATTTTGAAAGGCTCCAGGATATTCTACAGTTATTTTTTCAAGCAACGGGTATGGAAATTAACCCAGCAAAATTTTCAACTCACTTGTTAAGAGAGCATTTAGATCAGCGTCAACATTGGCTCAGTTACTTTCCTTTTGAAGTGGATTGTCTTAAAGATGGCTTAAAATATTTGGGATTTCTTATTAAAACCCTAAATTATGGGAAGGAAGATTGGCACTCGTTGATAAACATAATAGAAGGTCATATACATTTCTGGTGTAACAAATGGATCTCTAGATGTGGAAGACTAGTACTAATTAAATTAGTTTTGGAGGCAATTTTGGTTAATTGGCACCTATTGGCTCACATCCCCAAAGCAAATTTGGTCCATATCAAGAAAATATGTTTCAATTTTCTTTAGAGATGCAAAAGTGAATATTAGGGTTTCCATCTTGTTAAATGGAAGAAACTTGCATCCCTGAAGGCCCAGGGTGGACGGGAGCTTAAAAACATTCTCATCTTTAACAAAGTTCTTGTTGCTAAGTCTCTGTGGAATTTTCTAACGAAGAAGAGTCTATGGAAATCCATTCTTGTCGCTGAATTTACATCTCCTTGCTCCATTATTGACTAGGTTCAAAAAAGAGTCAAGTATGTCTCCCATCCTTCAAATCATTGGAGAGCTCTTACTAAATCATTTCCAGTCATCAGTAATTTTTTGGCCTAGAGGATTGAAAATTGTAAATCGATTTAGGTGGGATTAGACGCCATCTTGGGGAGAAGAACCAGGTTCCACTTCCAAGAGACTAAATAATAATTTATCTATAATATTTGGGTCGGGCTACTCTAGACAAAATCACAGATCCCCCAAATTCTAATATTTGGCATCAGGGATGGTTGTCTGCCCAAGATCTAGGTCTAGAGGGTGATTGGGGTCAATCTTGGGGCTTATATATTCATTGTTTGTCTTAGGAACACATTAGACTTAAGGACAAGGTGGATTCTATATCTTGGATATATAATGCTTTGGGAGGTGGCTACTCTGCTAAACATGGCTATGAGTCGTTGTTCCAAGAGGATAACATTCCTGCTAAATGGTGGTAGAAGAAGATCTAGAATCATGTAGTTCCACCTAAGTCTGTACTCCTAATGTGGTTTGTGATGTCCCTTTTCAGATGATAATTCCAGGGGGTTATTGGATGACACCTAGGCTTGAAATTGTTATAATATTAAGGTGTCATTTAATTAAAAAATGGACATTTCGATGGATGGCATTGGATGACCCATGGTATTGCCCATGGTATGGGACTCAAAAAGAAGACAAAAGAGAAGGCACTCATCAATTATGGAAAGGTTAATTTGATGTTGAGTTCTTATGACCATATAGGGTTTAATCCAGAGTTTTCGTTAGGGTTTGATGAAACCCTTTCACCCACTGTGGTTTAGGTTCGGTGGTGAGATATCCACCCTAGCTAGACAAGGAGGAGGATCCATCCATGGTATTTTCTTAAGCTTCATCTTATGTTTTGTCCAGTTAGTAGTAGAAGAGTCGTGGAATATTCTTGGTATTTTATTTGCTTCTTGTATGGTTTCAGCTGCCATAGAAACCATTAGAGATTGTAAATTGTGCTTCATTCATAATAAAATGACAATGATGTTTCTTGTGTTCATGTACTAGTTATTTTAAAATTGTTTGCAAGGGTTTGTTAAAAATTTGCATTCAAAATATTACAGTGGTATCAAAGCTTGAGATCTTTCCAACCTAAGGGGAAATCCACCTAGGGTTTCGATTTGAGACATTAATCATTCCTCTTGTAGGATCTGCAACTTGCTTGGGCGAATTGCTTATGAAAACCAAAATATCTTGTGGAGATCGATTCTCTTTGGGGATCGAATCCATTGTTGGAGGCAAAACCATTTGTGGAAACCGAGTTACACTGGATCGTCTTTACAAGACCACATCTACTACTATGGGCATCAATACTTGTGGAGGCCAAACACTTGTATGAGTCGAGTTTCCCATAAGGGGAAGGAAGAATTTCAATAGGAGTGATATTTATACTGGAGGGACGAAATCTATTAGGAGGTCGAATCCAAATCATTAGGGAATCCAAATCATTAGGGTCGATTTTGTTGATTGAAGGGGTCGAGAACCATTGTGGATCCCAGTTGGTACTAGGTGAAATCATACAGGGCCAGATTCATTGAGTAAGAGGCTGAATCCCTTTGTTGGGTACCATCATTTGTGGGGTGGATTTCCTCTTGAGAAGGTTGCAAATTTAGGAAGACTAAGTTCTCCTTGGGTCGAATTGCATTGGACCAACAGGGTCGAGCCCCTGTAGTTTGTCTAGTGGTTGATTTCCCTTTTGTGTATCCAGGTGGAGAGTCAAGGGGTTGAGCATCCCTCTTGTGATTCGGTGGTGAGCGAAGACGGGGCCATTCTCTATTTCTGAGACATGAAGGAAGCGTCGGACCCTTTTTTGTAGACAGTCGAAGATACGTGAAGTGCGAGAGGGGAAATCCCCTGCCCCAAATCAATTTCAAGACCAAGCTAGCAACTAAGAGCCCTTCTGGGAGAGGCTGTGGGACATTTGCAGATAAAATCGGTCCTTTCTAGTGTCGTCTCACTACTTTGGAGGTCATATTGTTGCTGAGGAGAGTGCAAGCCCACTGTATGGTCTTATACCGCATTACTGTCATGAGGAGATAACACTATTTTTTGCATCTGGGTGTTTTCTCTATGGGTAGTCATATAGCCACTATCAATCTCATCATTTATGGGAATTGGAGGAGGTTTGTTACAACCATAAAACATCAGTCAAGGAAAGAAATCAAACCACCTTTCAGTCAATCTCTATGAAGTCAACTTCATTTTGAGGTAGTGAGGAAGGGTGCATTCACTAAGTGTGCAATTCTACCGGTAGTCTATCATTTGAGCACTTTCCTAGTGAATTCCTATAGGTCAAAATTGAAATATATATTGATATCTCTTTATTCACTATAATTATTGTCACTGTTCAGGGAAATAATATCAATTCCCAACTCTTTCAATATACTCCTTGTGTGTATGTTCATTCGTTGATTAAAAGTAATATCACTGAAGTTTGAGGCCTGAAAACATCGCAACATTTAGCAGTACATTAAGTGCATAGGCAATAGAAATCATTGATAATGTTATCGTGATATTGGAGTATCCAAAAAAAATTGACAAATCCCCTAAACAAAAATACAAGTAGTTAGTTCAAAATAAATACAGCCCATTTTGGCTAAGGACATTACAAGGGAATATTGTGGTGATAGGGTGTAACATCCCAACCTTGAAACGCCATACCAAGGTCGGAACTGGCTCTTATCAAAAGGAAAGGTTGAATCTAAGCTATGCACAACAGAATAATACTCTACAAGGTTAGGCTAACATTCCAATCAAATCAAAACTATTTAAAACAATCATCCACCTAAAAGGAAGACGACCCTTCCAATGCAACAATTCCCCATTCTACATGCAATGCAGTGTAATGACACATGAATACATTCAGACCAAAACTTCATCATATGTTCACTAAATGTCATCACACCTATGGGAAGCCGCTCATCGATGATATAACCAACTAAATAAATCAGATTTACATGCATTCACGGAACTCCATTTACAACAGTAACCAATCAACATTTCTATCTTTTCTTAAAGCCGAATTATACACTAATGTATATCAGATCTAATGCATAAAATTATCAGCCAAAAAACCCCATATAAAATCTGATTTGTAACAGCCATACATGGCCATATGGACTATCCAAATATCATATCCTTAAATGATCATAATTCATAAGCAAATTAGCTTCTAAAGCAACAATTAAATCAGCAATTTACTACCTCAAGTAGCAGAATTATATCACTATTTTTATCAGAATTCACCACATTAAATAACAACCATTAACCCCCATGGAAGATCTGATCCGGAACAGCCATAAACGGCCATATGGACTGCCCTAAAATCAGACCTCCTAATGATCATAATTTTCAAAAGCAACTAGCTTCTAATAGCTAGATTAACACAGCCACATACCTACTCTATGAGCTGTCAATTTATCAACATTTAATTAGTCAGTCGCAATGAACATGAATACAAATTAAAAGCATATAATGACAGAGATATATCAGCATCCATGGGCACATGTACAGCTACATACATAAAGAATTTTATCTAGTATAAATACTTATCTTTTTATAGGGCGCAATTGGCATCAACCGGACAACTTTCCTCCCAGCCTTAGACATTGTTAAGCAAACTTCTTGATAAGGTCACCCCGGAGCTCAGGTCTTGGATTTCACATGGAAAGGAATTCTTCCCAATTCAATCCCTAAGGATAACATAAAACTCAGGTCTCAACTTCATGGATACAACACGAGATTTCCCTTCTCCTGCAATACAACTTGTGATCATTAAGATCTCTTCCACAGGATTGTCCCCCTCTCCTGGAAGTCAAGCTATGGACAATATGGTCTCCTTCACGGGATTTCCCCCCTCTCTTCGAAGTCAATCTATGGCCAATATGGTCTCCTTCACAGGATATCCCCCCTCTCCTAGAAGACCAATTGCAACAACTAAAATCTCTTGCACAGGATTGTACCCCTCCCTTGCAGGACAAAACACAACAAATAGGATCCCTTGCTCAGGATTGTCCTCCTCTCCTGCAAGGAAAGTGAAACACACAGGATATCTTGCTCAAGATTGTCCCCCTCTCCTGAAATTCCAAGTGCAACAAATAAGAAGTTCTTGCTTACGATTGTCCCCCTCTCCTGCAAGACAAACCGTAACAAAACAGTCTCTTCACAGGATTGTTCCCCTCTCCTTCCAGACAAAGTTGCGATAAAACTAATATCTTCACCCTGCAAAACAAATGTTGACCTTCTAGGTGCAGATACCAATTTGAATCCCTTCCTCGGGTATTCGAATTGAAGGGAGAGAAGTGTCCCCATTGTATCACTAAACTCTCCTCACGGGATCTCCATTCACCTCCAAGACAAAATTGGTGCAATTGGGTGCACAATACCATGCCAAATCCTCCTTTGGTATTCGCAAGCTAGTTAGAACAACCCTCTGCACTAACCAACAAAATCCACAATGATAGAATGCCTGAAATCTAGAGCAATTTGAATCCCCTTATACCAATTCAAATTGCCTCCTAGAGATGGCCTCCATACCACTGAGAAGCAACTGCAAATCACTAAGGCTTCTCAAAACCCACTGAATGATAACTCTAAACCACTAACAAAAACACTTACAGTCACTGGCTAACTTGAATTTGTCAACACTGACTTAAACCCCTTATAACTGACTCGAATCTACCCATAAATTACTCCCATGTACTCAAGATAATTCGAATTGACCCAAAAATGCTCAAATTAATTGAGGATGACTTGAATTCATCTCATTAACTGAAGACTACTATCTTTAGACACTAATTAACTAGGGACAACTCCAATTAACCAAACTGACTCAAAATCACTCCAATTAACTGAATACAACTCAAAATTACTCCAATTAACCAAATACAACTCAATTTGACTCAAAATTACTCCAATTAACTGAAAAGACACTCCAATTAGAGTGGAGTTACAAAAATTAGGTGCATGATTGACACAAACAGCCAATTAGGCACATAAGACATGAGTGATGTGAGAGTGGGGCCCACCAACATCTAGTTAAGGAATATTCTCTCCAGTGAGGGCGCAATAGTGCATGCAAAACATTAACTATGAATAATAGGACCACCATGGTCCACTAACATCAAAATTATGAAACATTGAGTGTTGTTAGGATGAGAAATAACTCCTAACCCCAACCCCTACACATGTGAAAATCCAAGAGCCCCAGCCACGTTTGTTATCCGTGTTGAGCCATTATTTAGCCATTATTTAGTTATAGGTAATTATAATAATAAAATGGCATAATGAGATAAATGAATAATTATCATATTAATAGTCCATGGTCTAGGCACCTAGTGCCACCATAAAAAAAAAATGGCAAGGTCACATATGTCTGGGGCTTACCATTGGGGTATTACATAGGGGCAATACTATGAAGTGTTTGTCAAAAAAAAAAAACTTGACCCAAACCACAGCAACAATGAGCATATATATCAAAACTTGCTCAAGAGGAACCTGGTATTAGAAAAGATAAAGGTCGAGATAGAACGCTTAGATGGGAGATCCAAACAGTCATCATGTCCAAGGATTTGGACCAAGGGCATAAAGTGAAGTAGATAACATACATGCTTTTCTCTCGGGAATATATGGTGTTGGAAGATAGGGCACGTGCAATTGTACCTTTTTTAGAGTATTATATCTCGATGTAGAAAAGACGGCCCATGGATCTAGATGAGGGTTATATTACAAGATTAGAACAAAGATGGAAGAAAGATGAGCATGAAGAACATGAGAAGAGGTAGGCATCTATTGATATTGAGGATTTGTGCATAAAAGAAGACCAAATAGCAACAGGCGAGGACGATGACATTGATTCAGTATAATGGATGAGTATACATATCATACAAACCCCAAATCAACAGAAGATAAAGATGCAGTAGTTTATCCTACTTATGATGACTATAGGGATGTGAAGGAACCAACTCCTTTCCCTATGGATGACGTTGATGTTGACATGGATTCAGCATCTCATCCTATTTATGACATGTATGACAATGCAGGCATGATTGTACTTAGAGATGACGAGTTGGGAGAGGGTGCACCTACGCATGAGGAGGACTTAGCACGGGATGAGTTACCTTTTGAGGATAATTCCATTTCTCAGGAGGAATAAAATGAAGGGGTTGAAGTGATAGATGAGAGATTGTATGAGGATAATGATCTACATGAGTCAGTTGATCCTTTGTGTGACAGCTCACACCATATTGATGAGATGACATTGCATGATTTGGAGAGCCAACTATTGGTCACAGAGGAGCAGATTGTGCAGGTGTTGACGAGAGCAGATGGTGCACATAGGCTTATTGAAGACCTTATGTGGAAGACCTAGTTAGAGGAAAGGCACGAGGGAGTTGCGGAAGGGGTCATTAGTACCCAATTGCGCACCATCAAAGAAGCATTGGAGCAGATGAATTTTGATTACTTGTAGTTGTTCACGGATAGAGATATGCTCATAAGTTTGCAGAAGATAAGGCAAGAAAGGTTGGGGAACTTAGTTACTAACTGAGCTTGGCACGATCTTCATCATGGACAGCAGTAGAGACTTCACCATATTTGACAGCAGTGACACATGAGGGCATGAGTGGCACTTGTGGTTTGAGGGGAGAGCCTCTGGTGACAATTTTGCATGAGGAGCATATAGTGTTACAGGTGCTTGTGGAGGTTTTGGACCAAGCACATGTATTGCATCATGTGGATCATGAGCCACCTATGTGAGATAGAGGATTAGCCACGGGGGTGATAGTTGAGTGCATTACTTGTGGACCAGCCAGCAAGGCAGTATATGCATCCAGATATTGGGTGGATAAGTATATGACAGATATGGGGACACATTGGGATACAAGCCCAGTTGACATTAGTAGGGTGTTGGATACAATAGCACATATAGGACACCTGATGGCACAGGAGGATACAGGTGTGTGTAGCAGTATACAAGGGTACATAGTGGCACACAATGAGGTCCAGTGGAGTTTTACAGTATTTCCCCCAGGGAGACAACCTGACAAATCTCACAAGCATACATTTGAGTTTGGTTTACCTAGGACCGATGAGTGGATGGGTGAGCTTCAGAGAGCAGTATATCCTTCGATGGTCTATATTTATCGGGGATATTATCATATGAGGGCCAGAGAGCATGAAGCTCATGAGACTACTTCTAGACTTCATTTTGGGATTTTGGTCATGCCCTTGGGATTGACCAACACACTAGCTACTTCCTAGTCGCACATGCAATGGAGGAGATATCTATTGTTGTTACAAAGCAAGGCTTGGGACATTCACCTGAGACAGATGGATGATGTGGGTGGCATCTTGGCCACAACAAAGGTCTTCCATTTGGACCATGGGATTGGTGCACAGAGTGCACAGGAGAGATTAGGTTGGTTCATTGTGAGTGCAACCGACAAAGTAGGGGATGACATCATATCCTATAGAGATTTCCCATGAGTCTTCACTTGGGGAGGAGATCATGAGGGCTATGCAGGATTCGCATTTTGCAGATTATTCTTGGTATTTGCATGAGGCACTACAGGTGGTGAAGCTATTCTCTAAGGAGGTGCTTAGACCCGATGGGTTACTTGAGCACATTGACAGTGTTTGGGATAGCAGAGGTCTTGGTGCAGTTTGGCAGGAGTCGGACAGATTGGCAGGCTCAGAGTCGATTCCTGGTACTTGGTTTCCACCAGAGGATTTCATTTCAGGGGTTTGGCTCACTGGGACTCTGATGATTACCAGCTTGGCACAGGAGCATTCTGTAGGAGTTGGGTTTGATGGGCTCTCTATTTGGTGGTGGGACCCGGGTATTCATCCATGCGATGGGTTGTTTCAGATGGTGACAGTGATCAGTCTACTACATTTCTAGGATGGCAGTACTAGTGGAAAGGTTGAGACTTCTTCTTTCTGACATGGCAAGCCTTCTCTACTAGTGTGCAAGATTGAGCCTGATAGTGGAGCTGATATAGATGAGACAACTAGTCTTCGCTTTCCAAAGTCTATTTTTGAGATGCTTAGGCTTGGATGCATGGAGGAGTCGCCTTTTGTGGAGCTTGTGCAGCTTATGATTGCTTGGCTCATTAGGGACAATCAGCTGGATTTTTGTGTTAGCACTTGGAATATTGGAGCAATGGGTAGGGTTCGTTTCACACCTGATACGATAGTGTGGGACCCTCATGATTTCACCATTTATGAGAAGATTCAAGATATCCCTTACAGTTATTTTAGCTCGAAGTTCCAAGAGAGGAGGATGCATACAAGGTTTGATAGTTGGATGATGATCAGAGTGGTGTAGCGTCAACATGATGGTCCCTTTCTAAGATTAGCTTGGGACCATAGGATTTTAGTGTTATACAGATCAATACCTGTCACAACGGCGAGAGCCAATTTCTTCTTTCATGAGATTGGTTCCATAGTGGAGCAATTCGCTAAGGGCTTGCGCGAGTTGTTGCAGTATTAGGATGCTCTACTTACTGGTAGTATTCAAGAATATTTTTATGTCACTATCCTACCAGACCATGTATCGAGCGGAGGATGCTTCACCTCTTTCCCATTGGTTTGGGACCCTGGTATCATGTCCAGTTTCAGCTCGGTTCAGCCAATGGAGTATCAGGTTATGGTGGCATTGCTTGAGGACAAACAATCTTTGGGAAGGGAGGACTGTGATGTCCCTTTTCAGATGATCATTCCAGGGAGTTATTGGATGACACCTAGGCCTAAAATTGTTATAATATTAAGGTGTCATTTAATTAGAAAAAAATATATTCCAGTGGATGGTATTGGATGATCCATGGTATGGGACTCAAAAAGAAGATAAAAGAGAAGGCACTCATCCATTATGGACAAATTTGATTTGATGTTAACTTCTTATGAACATTTGGGGTTTAGTCCAGAGTTTTTGGTAGGGTTTGGAAAAACCCTTCCACCCACTATGGTTTGTTTTCGATGGTGAGATATCCACCCTAGTTAGAAAAGGAGGATCCGTCCAGGGTCTTTTCTTGAGCTTCATCTTGTGTTTTGGCCAGTTAGTAGGTGTTTGCTTTGCTTCTTGTATGGTTTCAACTTCCCTAGCAGCCATTAGAGATTGAAAACTGAGCTTCATTCATAATAAAATGACAATGATGTTTCTCTTGTTCATGTACTAGATATTTTGAAATTGTTTGCAAAGGTTTGTTAAAAAATTGCATTTGGAATATTACATGGTTAGTTCTTTCAAATAGGATCCTTACTTGGGATCGACTTCAGAAGTCTAATTGGTTTGGGTCTGGGATTTTTTCCCTATATAAACTTTCAAATGAATCAGCTTCACATTTTTCGGGATTGTTCATTTACATGTTCTGTGTGGATGGAAATTGAGTCTTTCTATAGGATCAAGGGGATGTGGTTTGGTGATACTCTAGAAGACTATTTCTATAGGTTCTTTTCAAATCTTGATATGAAGATCTTCCGTCCCATACCTTTTTTATTGGGGCATCTAGATTGCTCGTAATAAAGTTGTGTTCTGCAATGAATCTCCACTTGTGGCTCCAGTTGTTGGTCAAATCCTGGCACTTTAAAATCAATATCAAAAGTTCAGCAAGCAATCCTTTCTCTCCGTCAGTTGATTTTCCCTGGACCTATTTTGACGGTGCATTTCAAGACAATGGTGCAAAAAGTGGTTTTGGGTGTGTGCTCTTTCTCTATAATGATTCATTTATTCAAGCTTCAAGTGCACTTGGGGCAGGTTCCAACAACTGGATCGACCTTCATGCTCTTTTTTGTCTTCTCAAATTTTCCAGCAATTCAAATATACAAGCTCTTCAGGTTTTTGGTGACTCACAATTTGTTATTAGTTGTATGAAGGACTCTATCATTGTTTTGAATATTTCGTTCAGTCAACTAGTTGAGCATCTGGAAAGAAATTCTAATAGATTTCATAGCATCAGTTATGCTCATATATAGAGAGAGCAGAATTCTATTGCAGACAGTCTCTCTAAAGAAGGAATCATGTAGGGTGTTGGTACTATGGAAGTTAAGGAGTTTTGCGAGGGTGTGGTCTACAACTCTTATTGCCAAAGAATTTGACAATTTTTATCTAAGTTTCAGTATACTCTAAGCAGAAGTATTGAAGTTGTAACATGAGTAGGTTGGATGCATTAGCATGAATTATCTAAAAATATGTACTCAATTTGTTTTAGACTTCCTGAAGAATGTATTTACTTTTCAAATGAATAGAAAATACGACTTTCTTTCCTAGAAAAAAAACGATTCAACACTAGTTACTTTGTTAGCTTTGATAATCCCCAAAAATGATATCATATACCGAGAGTGTGGGAGAGGATTTACAATTCTACACAGGTTCTTATATGTTCTTAAAATATGAAGTTCATAAAACAACCCCCCAAAAAAATTCAAACATAGCATTTACTACTATCTTTGGTATGAGTGTTGGGAATCATCAGCTTACTACTTTACACAGCTGTAAAAAAAATTTATTGTAACTTCCATTGACCAGTATCACCATCCTTAATATTTGTAAAAAAGCCCCTATCATTTTCAAAGCACCTCCTCTCTTAATATCGGTAAGTAGGTACCTATCCTTTCTAGAGTACTTCCTTTGTTGAGTCCATTGTTGCAAATATCACGATATATCATGAGATTTTCAAAAAAGTGATATTATCGCAACAAAAAATCACAATATTTACTTATAAATGATATCATTGTGATATATTCTAATAATATCATGGGTCAATAGAAAATGTTTCCCTATTAACAACAATTGCGCTTTATAACCCATTTTTTTGCTTTCATCCCCTCATTTTGAAAAACAAAGATAGGGGATTAAGCACTAAGGAGTGTGTCATCGTTTTTCATCAAGCTAACGAGGGAAAATCCAATGTTTTCATTTCCATTCGCCGATCCATTGTGGAGTGGAGAATGACTCTGGTCCACCATTTCCATAATCCCAAGTATGTATAAAAATGTATGCTTCAATTTTCTTTGTTTTTCAAGATTTAATATAAGATTTGCAATGTCCATTAGATTTGCCTCTTCTTGTCAATTTTAATGGGAGATTTAATTGCAACGCTCTTTTGTGTTGATTTCCAATTTGTTTTTATGCTCTAAGTTTAATCAATGCCCTACAAAAATGTCAAAGTCACAAAAAATGTCAAAGTCACAAGACCCACTATGGGAGTATGGTGAGCCAATTGACCCTTGTAACCAACAAAAAATGAGGTGCAAGTTGTGTTGAAAGGTAATGAATGGCAAAATCAACCACTTGAAATGCCATCTTGCCAAAATTACAGGGAAGTAAAAATCTCCCTTACATCTACCCCAAAAATTGTCCATCTTGTCACTCAATCAATTCTTGATATTGGTAAGAAGACGGATGGGAAGGAATCATCGATCCTTGAAACTTGTCATTAGAGGAGTTACAAGAAGCATGAGAACCTTAAGCTTCTCAAGGTGGGGGGGAAGGGGAGCTAAGGAAATGAAACCCAATCTTCGGCCACACCTTCCACGATGCTCTCAACAATCTCACTTGTCTGTGTGTCGAGGTTAGTTCCTGGGGCATAACCATCTATTAGGTTGTTGGTTAAAAATAAGGGAGAAGCAAAAGGCCAACAAGATTCTAGCCAAATGTTTTATATGAAGTGGCATTCCTTTTAACACTACCAAGAACAACTCGTTCTACAAATCAATATTTGAAGTTGTTGATATTATAGCACGAGGTACAAAGGTTTTCCTTATGATGAGTCGAAATGACCTCTCCTTCAAGAGGAGAAGACCTCACATAATGGATGAAGTTAGGGAATCATGGGACATCATCAGATGCACTGTGATGTTAAAAAATTGGATAGATGAGAAGGGAAAGATCATTATCAATTTCTTGATTAATTGTTCCAAGGGTATCAAATATATCAATGCATTAGCATATGTTAAGATGCATAGTTGTATGTGAGTTGTTGGATGGGTTCATCCAAGAGATAGGTATGTAGTGCATTGTCCATGTCATTACAAATAATGTTCCTAATTATGTAGTTGATGGTAACTTTCTTATGGAGAGGGAATCTTCAAATTGACTCAGTGTGCTACCCATTGCAATGATTTGATGTTAGAGGACATGGGGAAAATTTATTGGAGCAAGGATATCATTTGAGTCAGCTAACAGTGTCAATATATGTGTATGTGTGTGTGCGCGTGCGCACTCTTAGCCTTATGAGACAATTCACGGGAAACAAAGAGTCGATGCATCCAGCAATCACATGTTTTGCAACTATCTGCATTTCTCTTCAACCTCTCCTCACTTTGATGTTGGAGGTGCAAAAAGTGTTCCTTTAAAATGAGTGGAATACTTGTGTATACAATGCTAAATCAGATTGGCAAACCATAGCTCAACGTGTGTTACACCACAAGAGTTTTTGGATGGGAGTGAAAGGAGCGTGTGTCATTAACGAACTTTTGGTAAATGTTATTTGGTTGGTTGATGGTGACAAGCTCTGAATGGGCCACTTGTATGAGGCCATGGATAGAGTCAAGGAAGCCATCCATAGGTACTATGAGGACAAGAGCAAGGAGGGATTCAACAAATGAGCCAAGATATGGAAATTGATTGATGAGCAAGGGAACAATCCTCTCCATCATTCCATTTGTGGAGTGAAGCTCTACCTCAACATCGTGTTCTCTTATTCCAATAGTTTAGATTTGATGTTGAGGGTATCGATGAAATCCTCCAATGTGTTCAAAGGATATTGTTTACTCCTGTTCAACACTCTGAGATATCCAAACAAATGCAGATATATTGGTTGGCCATTAGAACATTTGGTTATGACAATGTTGTCCAATACGAGACCATTAGGATACTAGATAAGTTTCAAGTTCAATTTGTCTCAAACTTTCAAATTTCAATGTCTTTCATTTTTATCTATTTAGTACTTGATGCAAATATAATTCGTGGTGTTTATTCATTGTAAATGTTTGGTGGACAAACAATGCAGAAAAGTCCTAGATTTACATAAACTGCTTCTCTTCACAATGTCAGCGCCACTGGAGTATCTTTGAAAATATACACTCCAAGAAGCACAAGCAGCTAAAAATGTTCAATTTTAATTTTAATTTGTTATGGTTCGTTAATTTTAATTTACATTATCACCCTTTAATTACAATACGACCCTCATACAGGTCAGATACCCAACACCTTATGACGAGGTCTATGTCCACTACAATCTCAAGTTGTGGGTGAAGCATAGTGACAAAGCACCTGACATAGAGACCATTTCATCAGATGTGATTGACACCCAGACTCCATGAAGGGTGGGGGCCAAGAGGCTTGTCAAGGAGGATGCCAATGTGTTGAAGGGGGAGGATGTCAATGTGTCAGAGGGTCAAAGGAGGATGAAGCAAAATGATGATGTTCCACTTTTAGCTAGATACATTTGGAGGCAGAGATTGAGAGTGTGTCGCGGCCACTACCTCCACAAAGATATATAACTAGCAGAGGACATCTCACTTCAGCTTCCACCTTAGCCCTAGAATGAGCACCTACTGGATCAAGAGGAAGAGCAATGAACTTTGTCCGTAAAAGGGGTAAAGAGAAACAATGATTAATGTATTTATCATTCTGGTATCTAGATGACTCATAATGATGAATCATGAGATACATTTATTATTTTTTATGGGACCCATAATAGATATCAGAATTCAGTATCAATGTGTGATGTATCACTTGATATCTTATATAGTAGTATTATTTCATATTTATGTGGCAATGTGCTTGTTTGTTGTTGCTGCTTGAAATGTTTAAAACATAAAATAAAATAAAAATGAATATTTTTTCGTATTTTTTAAGTTTACCAATATTTTCCCCAATATCACTGATAAGTTGTGTTACCCTTCATTTTTGCATGGGTGATTACTTGGATTTTGATCACACTCTTGAAAAGGAGGTGACATTATTCAAAGTGATGTTTTGTTAAGTTTTGATGATGTCCTAGCTACTATTGGTGGTTAGAGGATGACAAAGTGAGGACTAATGGGTCATTCCATCCCTAATCAAGCTAGGAGGAACCATTATGGGCATGTTGCAGCCCTAAAAAATAATGAACAGTGACATCAAGCAACATGTTTCTCTATTCTGGGCAAGTTATAGGCATTTGCAGCCCCCATTTGTGATTTTTAGGCAAAAAATCGGCAGATCCATGATAAATTAGTAATTCTGGGTATGAATTTCATCGTTTCCAGGTCCCTGTGGGCAAAATTTATGCATGTATTCAGCCCTAAAAAAAATCTGGCTGTAATGTGGATGAATGACCAACAATAAAGGCAAATCTAGGCATGGCCATACCCTAGAAAAGTGGTAAATGATAGTGAAATTCCATTATTCTAGAAATTCTGAGCATCAAACATGACTCTCTCCAATGGCAACCGCTGCTTATGAAAGTTTTACAGCAAAGATTGGATTATATCTGAAGTTTTATGACTGTTCAAGCAGCAAATAATATTGTCTCTCATGAGACTTGTTGGCAGCATGGTGGACTAGGAGAGCAGTAAGAATGTAATGTCCTCTTCTGCCTAAGCAACAGGAACCAACCCACTAACCTATTTAATTCACATCGATTCAACCGGGTACTGAAAGAAAAGGAATTAACTAATGACTGATGCCACGGGGGATAAAAGCAGATCTTGAGCAGGATATTAAGTCATTAGGGAATAAAAAGGGACCGCCCAAACAGGAATCAAGTGGCATGCATGACATGCAAGCCATAAATCAAGTTGCATGCAGCATGCATCATTTAAGTTGCATGCAATCAAAAGAGAATAAAATAAGGCAAGTTGATTTTTTAGGTATTCATTGTTAAGATTCAGTTTGGAGAGCTCTAAGAGCAGTTTAGGGTTGAGGTCAAATTCCTTAGCCAACAATTGAGTTCGGTGGCGAAATCTATCCACCCTAATCAATTCCATGGATAGATCATTTAGATCTATCATAGTACTTCAAGATTGCAGCAATATTGTCACTCTTTGCAAATCAGTGAGGGCGCAATCAGTGAGGGCGCATAATCAGTGAGGGCACAATCATTCATCCATTGGGCAAAGATTGGATTATATCTGAAGTTTTATGACTGTTCAAGCAGCAAATAATATTGTCTCTCATGAGACTTGTTGGCAGCATGGTGGAGACTTGTTGGCAGCATGGTGGACTAGGAGAGCAGTAAGAATGTAATGTCCTCTTCTGCCTAAGCAACAGGAACCAACTCACTAACCTATTTAATTCCCATCGGTTCAACCGGGTACTGAAAAACAAGGAATTAACTAATGACTGACGCCACAGGGGATAAAAGCAGATCTTGAGCAGGATATTAAGTCATTAGGGAATAAAAAGGGACCGCCCAAACAGGAATCAAGTGGCATGCATGACATGCAAGCCATAAATCAAGTTGCATTCAATCAAAAGAGAATAAAATAAGGCAAGTCGACTTTTTAGGTATTCATTGTTGAGATTCAGTTTGGAGAGCTCTAAGAGCAGTTTAGGGTTGAGGTCAAATTCCTTAGCCACAATTGAGTTCGGTGGCAAAATCTATCCACCCTAATCAATTCCATGGATAGATCATTTAGATCTATCATAGTACTTCTAGATTGCAGCAATATTGTCACTCTTTGCAAATCAGTGAGGGCGCAATCATAATCAGTGAGGGCACAATCAGTGAGGGCGCAGAATCAGTGAGGGCGCAATCATTCATCCATTGGGCAAAGATTGGATTATATCTGAAGTTTTATGACTGTTCAAGCAGCAAATAATATTGTCTCTCATGAGACTTGTTGGCAGCATGGTGGACTAGGAGAGCAGTAAGAATGTAATGTCCTCTTCTGCCTAAGCAACAGGAACCAACCCACTAACCTATTTAATTCCCATCGGTTCAACCGGGTACTGAAAGAAAAGGAATTAACTAATGACTGACGCCATGGGGGATAAAAGTAGATCTTGAGCAGGATATTAAGTCATTAGGGAATAAAAAGGGACCGCCCAAACAGGAATCAAATGGCATGCATGACATGCAAGCCATAAATCAAGTTGCATGCAGCATGCATCATTTAAGTTGCATGCAATCAAAAGAGAATAAAATAAGGCAAGTCGACTTTTTAGGTATTCATTGTTGAGATTCAGTTTGGAGAGCTCTAAGAGCAGTTTAGGGTTGAGGTCAAATTCCTTAGCCAACAATTGAGTTCGGTGGCGAAATCTATCCACCCTAATCAATTCCATGGATAGATCATTTAGATCTATCATAGTACTTCAAGATTGCAGCAATATTGTCACTCTTTGCAAATCAGTGAGGGCACAATCAGTGAGGGCGCATAATCAGTGAGGGCGCAATCATTCATCCATTGGGCAAAGATTGGATTATATCCGAAGTTTTATGACTGTTCAAGCAGCAAATAATATTGTCTCTAATGAGACTTGTTGGCAGCATGGTGGACTAGGAGAGCAGTAAGAATGTAATGTCCTCTTCTGCCTAAGCAACAGGAACCAACCCACTAACCTATTTAATTCCCATCGGTTCAACCGGGTACTGAAAGAAAAGGAATTAACTAATGACTGACGCCACGGAGGATAAAAGCAGATCTTGAGCAGGATATTAAGTCATTGGGGAATAAAAAGGGACCGCCCAAACAGGAATCAAGTGGCATGCATGACATGCAAGCCATAAATCAATTTGCATGCAATCAAAAGAGAATAAAATAAGGCAAGTCGACTTTTTAGGTAGTCATTGTTGAGATTCAGTTTGGAGAGCTCTAAGAGCAGTTTAGGGTTGAGGTCAAATTCCTTAGCCAACAATTGAGTTCGGTGGCGAAATCTATCCACCCTAATCAATTCCATGGATAGATCATTTAGATCTATCATAGTACTTCAAGATTGCAGCAATATTGTCACTCTTTGCAAATCAGTGAGGGCGCAATCATAATCAGTGAGGGTGCAATCAGTGAGGGCGCATAATCAGTGAGGGCACAATCATTCATCCATTGGGCAAAGATTGGATTATATCTGAAGTTTTATGACTGTTCAAGCAGCAAATAATATTGTCTCTCATGAGACTTGTTGGCAGCATGGTGGACTAGGAGAGCAGTAAGAATGTAATGTCCTCTTCTACCTAAGCAACAGGAACCACCCACTAACCTATTTAATTCCCATCGGTTCAACCGGATACTGAAAGAAAAGGAATTAACTAATGACTGATGCCACGGGGGATAAAAGCAGATCTTGAGCAGGATATTAAGTCGTTAGGGAATAAAAAGGGACCGCCCAAACAGGAATCAAGTGGCATGCATGACATGCAAGCCATGAATCAAGTTGCATGCAGCATGCATCATTTAAGTTGCATGCAATCAAAAGAGAATAAAATAAGGCAAGTCGACTTTTTAGGTATTCATTGTTGAGATTCAGTTTGGAGAGCTCTAAGAGCAGTTTAGGGTTGAGGTCAAATTCCATAGCCAACAATTGAGTTCGGTGGCGAAATCTATCCACGATTCCACCCTAATCAATTCCATGGATAGATCATTTAGATCTATCATAGTACTTCAAGATTGCAGCAATATTGTCACTCTTTGCAAATCAGTGAGGGCGCAATCATAATCAGTGAGGGCGCATAATCAGTGAGGGCGCAATCATTCATCCATTGGGCAGCGATCTTCCTATTCCACAAGACCATCTTCTTGAGGGCGCATTTATCCATTAAAGGGGGCAGCGATCTCTTTATTAACTGATACCATCTTCTTGAGGGCGTGATTATTAAAGTGTTGGGCTGTTATCAGTCTTATTCGTGGGCAGATACTATCTCTTTAACTGCTGCTAGCTATTGCTGAGGGTGTGGTTCCTATTGGCAGCCCTTCTCCATTGTAAACAGGGCGCATTATTCCTGGTGTGAGCAGCAATCTCCTCCCATCAGCTGCTACATATTACTTGTCTAATATTGTGTGCCCTAGCAGGCAGAAAAGGCCACGATTGTCTATTGTTGGAGGGGCATATTCATATGACAGATTTGGGATCATGGTAAAGGGCGTTTAGTGGAATCAAAGAGGAAGCAGTGATACTATTGGAAGTCACGGTGTCTAGCAGCCATCTTCCTATTCAAAACTGATCCATTGATCTGGAAGTCGTGGTCTCGTCTAAAGCCACGTGACAGCCATTAAGGAAGGCATCATCCCTACCTCAAGAATCCTTCATCAATTCATGGAACATTCATAAGAGCTGGGTCGAGTTATTTAATAGAGAGCTGATCTCCTTGCGCATTATTACAATAATTCCAAGGGCATCTTACTGGTAGCCTCCACAACTACCTACAGCAGAGTATCGTCACTATTTGAAGGCGTATTAGTGCAGCTGTAACAGCAATTACCAAGATACAAGAAATCACTGTTTAAAGGTCAGATTTGGTATACTCTGATATATTTTTACCTAGACTGATTTGGAGTATTTACATTGTCACACTTGCATTAAGATTCTATATTTTCTATTGGGGTTCACCACATTGGATTCATGGGGATTAGCATGTTTATTTACTTGAATATGACAAGCCCTTAATTGATGAATGAATTAAATACCATGCAAACCATGCAAGCAACCACAAATCTTTGAATTAGCAGTTACACAAACAAAGTGAAAGGAAAACTCAGTTAAAAAAACAGTTATCACTACTTGGGATATTACAAAGAAATTTACATTTTGAGGTCAGTGATCAGCCAATCACTCTGCCCTCGAAAAATGTTATGCCTCATTGCACTGATATGATGAATGAACGAACAAGAAGAAGGGGTAATAATCAGTCCATGTGACAGTTTGGGAAGACTGTCCATACCTCAGACATTGCTCCCCTTGAAATCGTTTACCCTTGAAGCCTCATTGGAGGATCAAACTACTGCAGAAGGATATTTCGGGTGGATTGAGTGAGCTATGTTCCATTGTACAGCACTGACCAGCATCTCTTGAGCAGGCTGCACCTTGTTTCAGCACTCCATTTAGCCCTTCACACATGTTTATACTTGGTTCCATGGACGACGTCTTATCTACTTGAATCGTTTGGCATCTTAGAACTGTGTGGATTGGCATGTGTACATGTTAAAGGTTGAGTGTGTGTTAAGTGGGCAGTCCTTGAGGAAGTTTCTAAAGTTCGTTGTCTAGTGGATATACTTGGAGACCTATCAATGGAGAGCTAGGCATTGAGGTTTGCTTGGAATCTTTCTTGTCATCATTCATCACACTTTATGGAAGCATTTCAGATTTGAGGGACCTTAAGGCCTACTTTATTGTAATGCGAACATAGCTTGTTACAATAGTCTCTTTAAGGGCCCTTTGGAGGCTAGCATGTGGACACCATATCTCTTTAAGGACACAATATGTCCTTGCGGGCATATTCTTGTTTGAGTATCTTCTTGAAGGGGCCTTTGGAAGCCATGTGGCATCATATCTTTGGGACTTGATCATTGCTTGATGAAGACATTCCCCTTTGTTTGGGGCTTCATGATCTCATATATTGTACATGTGGCTTTGACCACTTTATTTTATTGCTTGGTTAGAATTTTGTTAGAAGCAAGTGGAGCTTTTGTATTATTTTACCCCCACCCTAGGCTAGATCTAAGGAAATAATGAATATTTTATTGTAAAGGAAGTTAAGCTACTCTCCTATATAAAGAGAGCCTCTTTCTCATTTGAACTCATGGTTGGATTTTGAGAGTTCTCTTTTGAAGCCTAATCGACATAAATTTTCATGGAGCATTTTGAAGAGTGAAATATTTCTTCTTTTGGGTTTCTTGATGGCTGAATATCGAAGTAGCATGCATCTTTTTATCATTGTAAGATCTCTGACCTAGTTCACTTAAAGAGTAAATTTGCTCAAGTGGAATAATCTTGTTTATTTTGTGGTTTAGCCTTGCGGCTTGTCTTGTGGTTTGGCTATCTTAGGAGGTGCTACGAATCAAGTTTGCATAGGCTAGGGTACAAGCTAGGGTTAGAGGTTGGAGGTGTGTGCCAAAGGGCCACCCTTCCTTGGTGAAATTTTGCATGAAAATTGAATAGTTTTGTGGTAGGAACTTGTCTTTCTTTGCAAAGGTTCTAGACAAACATATGCAAACAAGGCCTTTGAGGGGATTATCTCGAGACTCCACTTTTTCCCTAGGGATTGGCACTAGTCTTCATGGTCCTCCCATCACCTATACTACAAAGAAAGACCTCAAAGTTTTGTTAAGGTGAACTCTTCAAGTCACCCTATGCCCTAATTGCCATAGCCTGGCAATCATATCTAGGGAAACCCCCTCGAGTTGGTGAAGAGCCAATTGGAAGTGCAGAGAGGTGGTTATCGATGTGACAGTGGGTAACACCTCCAGATTGCAGTTGGGCTAGCCGTGTTCTTTGGGGCTTTAACTATACCTGCTAGTTCATGATGTAACAAGTTGTATTACGAACGTCAGCAATATATACGCCAACATGATATTTGCAACATCGATTGAGTCTTATAGCTATATAAAATATAAAAGGCATTCATTTTCAGCAGCTACAATCATTTTCAACAGCAGAAACATAGAATTCTTAGAAACTATTAAAGGGTTGATTATTGCTAATCTACCCCTTATTTTTTGTTAACTTAAACTGATATTACATAGCAATTCTCACGCAAAAAATCCCAGCAGTGCACTAAACATTCCATGTTGCTGTTCTTTGAATTTTACAATGAAATAGTTAGAAACTTAGAAAATTAGTGTGACTATTTTCTGAGATTTTTGACAAGCTACAATTACATTTCAAGAGTTTCAAAATGGAGCCTTCATTACATGTAATTCCTCGGTTCCATAGTTACCTATTCAATATAAGCTTCAACAGTTTCAAAAGGGTGCAATCTCTGATAAAACTTTTAGTTTGCAAGGCATGACTTCAATGAAGTAGAAAGGATGTTTAGATCCAATTTTCTACCTGCACAGTGAAATCATTGAAATTCAGACCTCCATAACCAAGAAATAAAACATGACAAGCAAATAACAGAAAATAGTTGCCTATGATAAATCTTGCCTATAAATACAATCTTATTAGTCCGATTCTCCCCTGCTTTCCACTTTCGACCTGGAATGATTTCGTATAACTCTCTAACTGCCTGCCAGAATTTTGTGAACACAAATCAGCTTTAATGGTTTTCTTAAGATGGTTGTCAAGTACAATGCTTCTGTCCTGGGTAGAAAACTTGTATTTTACTAAATTATAACCATGTTCAAAATTTGCAGTCATGGTGTTCGCACATAACCTGAGAATCAAATTCCTGCAAAAACTAAATGAAGAATCCATCCCCTACTCTTAAGAGTGTAGATGCAATAAGTGGACCAACAACTACCTGTATAATGTGAACTTCATCAGAGCCAAGGATGTTTAGAACACCTTTGCAGCGGTACACCTCCATGTTGCCCTTTCCTTCCCAAAGAAGCTCTCCAAGGCATGCATTGACCTGAAAGAGAACGGCCTCTTATAATTCCTATTTGTGCACTGTGAGATGCTTAAAAAGAACAATAGTATGTTCAATCCACATTCCTTTCCAGTGTATCATATACAAGAACTAGAGCAAGAGTTTTTTTTTTAGTATTGATATCGAAACTTTGAATAAACAACACATACAAATAATGTGAAACAAGTTTGAATCTTTACAGAAGAGGATTAGGGTTCATACAAAGGAGTAAAGAGTTCATTCAGAATGGTGACAGTTTAACATTTTAATTTTTAAGAGTCAGGATTCAGATTAAGAATTATTAACTGAAGAGATCTGAAGAGATCTACAGTTGAAAGTGGCTCAACTAATACACATGCTGGGTAGATTGTCTGTTACAGACCATGTAAGCTTTGCTTAAGGGTGTAGAATATGTTGAATAAATGATAGATGATGGAGAATTTTATGTATCAGAGGTTCTAAGGAGAATTTTATGAAAGATGACAGATAATTTTTATTTCCTTTTGATGCTGTATTTCTTCATGCTTATTAGCACAGGAATTTAAAATAAACACATGTCCTTCTCCATTTCAATATGCTCCTCCTTATGCCTATAGTGAGTTACTTAATGTTGGCATGGCTGCAACTTGCTTAATGCTAGCAGAGCTTTCTTTAGGTCACCACAAAGAAGAGCAAAAAAAACAAAAGGATTATGAAACAGCTTTAGGATAACGATTAATGAATCAAAGGAAAATTCAATACTACAGAAATAAGTGGCATGAAATCAAAAATAATAAATGGGGAAGCATTGATGCTTCAAGGGAGCTAAATCGGCAATGATACAGAAGATATGGAGGGAGCAACAGAGGACTGCAAGGAAATGTCAAAGATATGTAACCAATGACGATATAGTTGTTTCAATCTGTATTGATGTATTTTTTAATAATTAGCCAAACTTAATTTGGACAACATATGGGAATGAATGGAAACTTGTAATGAAATAGAGAAAACATAAACCTGGAGGAATGAAGATAGCAAAAAAATAGTAGTGCTTTGAAGTTTATACAGACGATTTTCTATTTTGTTTTTCTGTATTTTCATTTTCAATAAAGAACTACAAGAAAACCAGATGAGTGACTGGGAACTTCGAAGTAAGAAAGGAAAAGTAGCTTCTGATAGCACTTGAGGAAAATCCCTCTGAAAATGAATAGATAATAGACCAATAACATGCACTATAATAAATGATCATCTCTAGATGAGTTTACATGATGCTTTATCATTCATTCAAAATTTGAAGTAATGCCTCCAATATTACATTCTTGAACAGTCATTTAATTGGAAACTTATGAACAATGAAAATAAAGCATAATACATGAATCGGGGGAATGAGCACACACATGCACACAAAGTGAGATCCAAATGTTGTATAATTATTGTATTTTTGAAAATAACATGAAACATACAGATCAGAGCATTAGAAAAATTACATGTTACAGCCACATTGAACTGAACAATCATGGTGTTACCGGGCAAATTAGCAAGGCTAATTCCCAGTAAGCAAAAATAAGAATAGTGACCCAATGTCACCTCAGTACCATTCTAACTTCTTCAGAAGTCGAAACCTCCAAGGAGAAGTATCCTTATGGAATCCTGTAGAACACTAAGACAACCACAAAATATATTCTCTATGCAATCTTGTAGTTAGACCAGTGCCTAATGGAATCAAGTGCATTCAACTTCAACCAATAATGCTTATTTCATTCAATGAAATATAAGAACGTGTACACATGTATAATAATCAATATTGGATCAAAAGACTATATTGCCACAATGCCAATAAACCTCAACCATTAATCAAATACACCTTGAGTTGTAGTTTCAATATCATTCACTAGTCAGGTATAGGCTTGTAGCATGATAATTCATAACCAAATAGCTAAGTTGCCAGGGGACGGGGACGGGGACGGGTGTGGGTACTTGGGGACGGGTGCGGGGGGCAGGGGCGGGGACGCCACTTTTTGAAACAAGGTACTTGGGTTCGTCAAGGTACTGTATATATATATATATATTATAAAATTATAAATTTTATAAGTAGTTGTAACTTTTAACAATAAATAAATAAAAACATATTTCAGATTTCAGATTTCTTCAAGTTCATAATTCAACGATTCATTAATGTCAATGATCATTCATTCAACATTCAAATTGGAACATAAGTTAGTAGTTACATAACTAAAATTTGATATCAAGTGGAAAAAAAAATCAAATTTCAAACAATGAAATTAGAATTTATTTTTAGTATTTACTATTTAGTAATTTAAATTTACTAATTTAGAATTGACTAAAATTAAAATACTAAAACTAAAAACAATAAAACTTTAATGTTGTACTTGTTCTGTATGTTGTTAGCATACACAGCAAAGCAAGCTTGTTTGTTGGGTATGCTAACAGCATACAGAACAACAACATGCTTATGTTCTGTATGTTGTTAGCATACACAACAAAGCAAGCTTGCTTGCTGTGTATGCTAACAGCATACCGAACAATATGTTGTTTAGTGTTTGTTGTTGTGTATGTTGTTAGCATACATAGCAAGCTAGCTTGCTGCTTGCTGTGTATGCTAAAAACATACAAATTACACAAAAATTTAAAAATTTAAACATTGAAAATTTGAAACAAAATTTAATTATTAAATTAACAATGAAAATTGAAAATTTGAAACATACCTGTGAAGTTAACCGCCTGTCACATGCATATTTCTTCATAAAAATTAAAAACATGTCACATGCATATTTCTTCATAATTCAATGATTCATCATTCATTCAACATTCACATTGGAACATAAAATTTGATATCAAGTGGAAGTTATATTATGATTCCATTGTCATACTATATTCAAAATTTGCCTAATGGGCCAATGGCATTTCCAGACATGAAATAGAAAATACAAAATTCAGAAAACACTCAATAGTGATTTCTTTCAATGATTCTCCTTGTTGTAATAGTGTAACCTTGTCGTTGTATTCAACATGGAAAGCCCTTCACAGTTTCACCAAACATTGTTGCCATGGAAATCCCTTCACCAAATACTGACGCTGGTGAATGAAATGATTATGAGATGTTTGAATGGAAAATTATGTTGTTTGAAGAGTTTGGGGGTCGTCATTTTAGGTTTGGGTAGGGGGGCACCTTTCCCCCCTTTCTTTTATTTATTTCCCTTCTTAAATAATCAGGGTATGTCGTCCCCTCTAAGCCAAGCGAACCCATTTTTTCAAGCTGGCGTCTCGGGTTCTTCAGTCAAGAACCCGGTTCGTATGGGTTCACCAACCAAGAACCCGAACCCAAATCGGAGACGTGGGTTCGTGAACCCTACCCTTGGGTACGAAAACCCATGCAACTAAGCCAAATAGTAATTATTTAAAGAAACAAAGTAATGAAATGTAAAGCATCATTTATCATCTAAACAAGTATCAACCATTAACCAAGTGCATATTAGATGTGTTTCCAATGTCTGTACTTAATTATAGCAGCAGTAAATACAATAGTAAATAATGCAAATGATGTAAAGACTAATCATTCAATGACATAACAAGATAAATATTCAATGTAGCAATGAGATATCAGTTTTATTCATCAATTAGGTACATGCAAGGTATAAACCAGCTGTAAGTATAGAAAAGCATGTACTTATAAAACTGTGGCAAAAGTACCCAATGTAATTTCTAACACAACCTTCCAGATCTGCAATTTTGCATACAGTATGACAGGGATAAAACTCAGATCTGTTTTCTTACTACTTCAGCAAAAGTATCACTTTATTACCTTCAGATTTGTGTGTAAAAAAAGGTGCTTAAAAGGTATACAATTCAGTTTATCATAAGCACTTTGACTTTTAAAGCATGTAAATTCCAGATCTGTAAGTGAAGCCCAGCGTTAAGCTCATACAGTAAATCACTTCAAAGATGCAAAGATGCTCATTAAATGCTGAAGATATTACACTATGAATTAACAAAAAGCTAACCCAACTAATCTAACTCGATTGCCGAATGTAGTTCTGTGTTTAAATGTGCAGATAAGGGCAAAGAAGGGATAAAGGCACTTGGTCTGCCAATTAATTTGCAGACTTGTGTTCTTCTGAGATGAGGGTTCGTGGAAGGAAAGGGCAGCGAGATCTTTTGGAAGGCAAAGGATGGGAAGGCGAGTTAGGAAGTGGGGAGAAGGGAGCCTCGGGTAGGAAGGAGAAGGAGGTGGCCGAGGTGTGGAGGAGGGAAGGTAAGGCAGCAGAAATGGAGGCCGTGGATAGGGAGACGGGAGGAGCAGAGATGTAGGGCTGTGAAGGAAAAGGTGGAGGAAAGGGCTCGGTGGAAGGGAGCAGGAAGGTGTAGATAGGCCTGGTCCGAATGGAAGGAAGGAGGCTCGGTGGAAGGGAAAAGGAGGAGCGTGGAGGGCCTAAGGGTAGTCCGAGGATTTGGGGGGAGCAGCAGAAAAGGATGGAGCTGCAAATAGGGCAGCATTGGAGGCTTGGAGAGAGGCCGAGGGTCCAGACTTGCAAAGGAAGGGAGGGCGAAGCTAAGAGAGAGGAGAGTGAAGGAGAGGGAGCCCTCCTAGGGTAGGTCGTAAGGTTTTAATGGAATGCTGCTAGGGTTTTTACAACAGAAAAAGGGGTTTAGTTTTAGGTTTTTTATCACTAATTTTTAGGTTTTTCTAGCATAAAATAGCAACTAACTAAGAAATTTAAACAATTACTCTCGTAAACTCAGAAAAATCAAATAAATTAGGCTAACTAAGGTTAAACAAAAATAATTACAAATGTACAAAACTCAAATTTTAGGTTAAAAAGAGTGGTTGAACAACCTAGGGTTTCAAAAGACAACTATTCACCAAACTTAGGGCATCAATGAGAGGGACAACCCTCCTTGAGATGGTACTTGGCAAGCTTAGCAAACTATGGCTAACCCCAACAATCTCTAGGATTCGTTGAGGGAACCTAGTCTTAGCAAGACTTGAAGACCTAAAGCTCAAGCTTGAATGCAGAGGTGATAATGACAAAAATGACATGCTAATCAAGACAAAATGAAGCAATAATGGCTTCCATTCAACCCTAACAAGCATCACTTTCATACAAATTGACTAAGAGACATCAAACCAAAAGTATAGATACCTCCAAGTGCATGTGTTAAGCAAACAACTCTAGCCTCACCTTAGCAATGGCATGAACAAAAGTAAAACTTCTAAGAAATGCTTCAAACTTGCAAAATAACCTCTATCAAGGAGTGCATCCCTTCAAAGAGCCCCAATTAGGACAAAGAGCAGATATAATAATCTTCTCCCCAAAAGTTGCTATCTAAAAATAAAGTGAGGAAATTCAATTTATATGATCTCACACTCACTTTTACATAAAATAAGGTCAATTTAATATTAAAAATGTCAACTTAAAATTAGAATCAAAATAATATAAAATAATCTAAGTAGTAGGTAAATTGGGATGTTTTCCCCAGATTTGACCCCTACTTGAGAAAAATGGCTGAACAAGGTCATATTTGACCAAACTGAAGACCAGACTGTGTAGGGGGAGGTCGCCATGCCCCATCTAACCCCAACAGTGATGAATAACCCTCAACGCCCCCCCCCCCCCCCCTTTATCAAGCAAACAGTCTTCCAAGGAGGATGATGTCATCCTCTAAAGGAGGCCCAGAGAGAGGGTATTGGTCGACTGAAGGGCCAGGAGGGTGTTGGAGGTGCTCTGAAGGATAAGCAAGCGTCTCAGTGCTGAAGAAACTGCCGCTGGAGTGATAAAACAAGGTCGGGGTCATGTGACCCAATGACCCACCCCTGGAAGCCCCGAACACCAACTTCAGGGTTTCAAACCCTTTCATGAGGCAGTCAGCAATGTTGTTAAGCCATAGTACTTCCAAAGGAGGAACCAGAGGGTCTAGCCATGCCCCTAGCTCAGAATGAGCTAGCTAAACACCCCTCTTGGTCAAAAAAAAAAAAAACCTTCCCTGGGGCACCTCTGCAGGTACGTTGGTGCTGGTACCATCGTAACACATGGAACATCTAGAACTCAACTATGATACTAAGTGTAAATTTCCTTAAAATCCACTCTTGAGTTAAAGTATGCCTGTTTATTTAATTAAACCCCAAATATTACTTTTAACCACAAATGGATTTCTTCACAATGCAGCGGAAAATAAATACTGAGAGAAACATACATCAATCACATCAATAGACACTAATATTTTTGGGTATAAACCCCCGAGAAAACCCAAGATGGGAAAACCAGTGAAGCAGTCTGAGAAGATATTTTATTATGAAGATATAGAACAATACAATCCAGAAAATCGATTTTTACCCAACCTAGAAAAATCAAACCACCGAACTCCACTAAGACAACCCCACAAAACGTACAACCCTCCTGCGCCATTGTACGGAATCTGTACGGCCTCTGCGTCAGCGTACGGACAGATCCGTATGGCCCTGCGTCACTCGTACGGCCCTCTGCGACTGCCGTACGGCCTCTGCGTGTCTGTACAGCCCCTCTGCGAATCTGTACGACCCTCTCTCTCCTTTGCTCAAGTCGCCATGTCAATCCTCCGAATGAAAGTTCCTCTATCTTCCTCTCTATAAAATTCTTCTGCAAACTGTCTTTCTCACTCTCCGGCCGAAAGCTATGAGTAAGAAATCTCTTTGTATGTCTGTGTGTCCTGTCCACCAAATCAATCTTCCTTTAAACTCAATGGCCAAGTGAAAACCCTAACTTCTCACTATGGATCAATGAATGAGATCCTCCGGTGAGATCAATGGCCAAGATTAGATTAGCCATCACTTGAACTTTATAAAAGTGACTCCATTAAGTCAATTAATAATTAGATCACTTAATGCACTTTTCCTAAGTCTAAACTTTGGAAAAGACATTAATACATTTGGCTTCTTGTTTTATGTCTTCTAGCATGCAAGGACACATGCAATGATAGAAGATACAATAAAAAGAAACTACAACAAAACCACTAGCTCAAAGAATTTGAAAAGTCATCCTAGCTTAACCAACAAACAACTTCATCCATATTTGTCTAACCATGGAAATCAATGGCATTAAGCACCTACAAGGGCCCTATAGTAGTGGGCCAACCCTTGTATACAGATACAATATTGCATCTTGAAGGGAATAAATTTCTGCCAACATCCTTGATTCTTATCTTCTAGTCTTTTTTGGGGTTTTCTATCTAGTTTGTCTGCAGTGGTTGAATAATTCTTGCACAGGATGTTGTAGTCCATATGGAATACGAACTACATCTACCTGTACGGGAGCAACTATAGTAGGTGTGGATCATGAGAACAAGTTTGATGCTAGTACATGCTTGAAGCAACAATGTAATATATTCCAACTTTCCAAGTTTATTTGTGTAAAGAAAATGTAGATTTTTTCCTAAATTCTTCACTTCTTTACATGCACAAGCTTGCGTAGGATGGATTTTTTCTCCAAGATATACCAGGTAGCTAGGAAGCACCAGTGTCTAGCTATGGAATAGCTCGGTAAGTAGAATAGTCTCCCCAAATGTCCATGGAAGAACCTTGTCGGTATGTAACATGTTTTGTTCTTAACATGTGTTTTGTTCTTCCATGTGTAAGTAGAATGTGCTTGTTTTGTAGATGACTTGTCTTGGGGGAAGACAAAATAACATTTAAAATTTCTTTTCTTTGTGTATTTTCACCCCAAGGTTTACAATGATTCTTTCAAGGGTTTTACATGATCAGTTACACCAACATCTTCTCCCGTAGGAGGTACAACAATAATATAATAAAGTACAATAAGAATAGATTCCGAAGTTGCACTATTTCCAACACTTACATTGAGACTGACATCTCAAACTACCTCTTGTGAGGAGAGCTTCATTTTCATGGCGCTCGTCAATGGATGTTGTTTCTACATACAACAACTACCCAGTGACCTCATCTAGCTTCATCTTATTATTTGCTTTACTGAAAATAGTATTTACCATATTATCCCATAAGTCTGGCAAGCTATAGAGTAGAGTGATACACTAGTCTTCCTTTGACATGCTTATGCTTATTGCATCCAATTGACTTACCAATGATTTAAAAGCATTTGAATGATCAACAACATGATCTACTTTGCCTATCCTTAGGAGATACAAACTTCAAAGGAAGAACTTATTTACCAACGACTTTGTCCCATACAAGGACTCCAACTTGGTCTAAATTTCTTTTGCAAATAATAGTATTAGCAACACTCAACAGCACAGAGTCTAAAAAGATTCAATCTAATCAAGGCACATGCTTTGTGATCTATCTTTGGCCAATCCTCATTACTGATTGCTTGAGGTTCCATCCCTTCAAATCCAACCCACTAGTTTTTTCAACTAGAACATCCTCCAAACTGAATTTTTGACCATCGAATTTTTCAATCTCTATTCTTCTAGATGATGCCATAGCAACTCCTACTAGAACAACACAACACTTGAAATTGTTGGCTCTAATAGCAAATGTAAGAAAAATAAAATGATATACAAAGACAATGGGAAATTTCAAGCACACAAGAAGAAGAAGAACATAACACAAGAATTTCAAGGCACCAAACCCAAGCTCTTCACGTTGTTGAGCAACTACACATGTAGGCAGCGATCTATACATATCATGTATAGATCGCTGCCTACAGGAAAGAAGGTTGTCTCCTCACAGCTCTTTACATGCACAGGCTTGGGTAGGATGGCTTTTTTCTCCAATATGTACCAAGTAGCTAGGAAGCACCAGTGTCTAGCTATAGAATAGCTCAGTAAGTAGAATAGGCTCCCCAACGGTCCATGGAAGAACCTTGTTGGTATGTAACATGTTTTGTTCTTACATGTGTAAGTAGAATGTGCTTGTTTTGTATATGACTTGTCTTGGGGGAAGATAAAATAACATTTAAAAATTCTTTTCTTTGTGTATTTTCACCCCAAGGTTTACATTGATTCTTTCAAGGGTTTTACATGATCAGTTACACCAACATCTTCTCCCATAGGGGGTACAACAATAATATAATAAAGTACAATAAGAATAGCTTACAAAGTTGCACTATTTCCAACACTTACATTGAGACTGACATCTCAAACTACCTCTTGTGAGGAGAGCTTCATTTTCATGGCGCCTGTCAATGGACATTGTTTCTACATACAACAACTGCCCAGTGACCTCATCTAGCTTCATCTTATTATTTGCTTTACTGAAAATAGTATTTACTATATTTTCCCATGAGTCTGGCAAGCTATAGAGTAGAGTGATGCACTAGTCTTCCTTTGACATACTTATGCCTATTGCATCCAGTTGACTTACCAATGATTTAAAAGCATTTGAATGATCAACAACATGATCTACTTTGCCTATCCTTGGGAGATACAAACTTCAAAGGAACAACTTATTTACTAACGACTTTGTCCCATACAAGGACTCCAACTTGGTCTAAAGTTCTTTTGCAAATAATAGTATTAGCAACATTCAACAGCACAGAGTCTAAAAAGATTCAATCTAATCAAGGCACATGCTTTGTGATCTATCTTTGGCCAATCCTCATTACTGATTGCTTGAGGTTCCATCGCTTCAAATCCAACCCACTAGTCTTTTTCAACTGGAACATCCTCCAAACTGAATTTTTGACCATCGAATTTTTCAATCTCTATTCTTCTAGATGATGCCATAGCAACTCCTACTAGAACAACACAACACTTGAAATTGTTGGCTCTAATAGCAAATGTAAGAAAAATAAAATGATATACAAAGACAATGGGAAGTTTCAAGCACACAAGAAGAAGAATAACATAACACAAGAATTTCAAGGCACCGAACCCAAGCTCTTCACGTTGTTGAGCAACTACACATATTTATAGTATTTTACACCTACATATCATATAGTGAATGCTTTGCGTAAAAAAACTAAAGAGAGAATGAATGCAATCTTAAGTGAGTCTCAATACTCTCGAGTAGATCTTATGCATGCAAACATTAGATTTAATTTGCATGCATATAACTGGAAAATCTCATGCATGCATCTAACTGGAGAATCCCATACATGTATCTAAATAGAGATGAAGCTGTCTCCACACCCATTTAACAGTTTCGGCACATGATAAGACAGCACCATCAAATTAGACGACGGAAATCATCCAACCATTACTCCTTTAGTGCCAAAAGACATTATTCCCTCTCATGGTGATGTCACTAAGGAACCTAATATTCCTCACATGCTCAAGTCCACACAACATTCAATATTATAATCAATGACTAGTCAATCACACACCCATAAGTTGGAATGTAAAATTATAAAATGCAATTTTAAGGAAGGCAACAACCATCATAATACTTCCCGTCGATTAGCAACTACATTTTCAACACCAGTATTTTCCCTTACCAACATAGAACAGCTTCCCATAGATGAGACAACTTCCTCCCAATTAATATTCTAAAGACGGGCACCCAATAGTATATCGTCCAATCAAGAAGCAACTAATTCAAAGTGGGTGACATCCTCTTCTTGGCAATAAAACCATCCGGCCTATTTTTACCAACAATATCAATATTTACAATGTAGCATTCTGGATTATCACTAATTATAGAAGCTTCACTCAAAAGTTATCTTATCCTTTCAACTATCATATCTCCACTTCCAAAGAACAAAGTAGATTTTTAAAAACTATGCAACATCTCCACCAATATGCAACCTGGCCCTTACAAAAGACAAAATACATTTGAGTTAAAAACCATGTATGCTTATCATAGCCTATAGGGATGGCATATCCATCTCTGACAACACTACGCAAGTCCATTGACAATATATGATTATTATATATGAGTCGAGACATCATGATGGAAGATATCCATCATAAAATCAAGACCATTTCTCTTAAGTAGGGTGGAAACAATAAGCACTTTACTGTAAGAGTTAGGAAATAAATATATGTGCTTATCATACATTCTAAATCTTAAGTATTAGTTGCACATGAGCATGCAGTGAGATGGGAAAGCAAGAGGACTTTTCTCCTACTCATTTGGGTCCAAATCTCACTGAGCTTTGGTTGGACAAGAAAGTATGGGAGTCTTTAACCCATCCAAGAACACATGCAAGGTGCAAAAAGGGGTATACCCTCACGATTTATAACTGTATGACCGAAGCTCAACTTGGATAATGTCCCAATACAATTGACCAAACATGACCTTGTTTCAAACATTTCAAGCCAAAAGGGATCACTCAACCGATAATGTTTATGGGCATTTGGCTAGCTCCATTCCAATAGGTGCCCGATTCGAATCAACTTGGGTGAGGCACACTAGCCTACATTGACCAATTTTCTAGGGATGCCATCCACAAATGTGGAGAAGCATTCATTTGGTTTCTCCACGAGGTTTTCCTTAAAAAATATTAAGTATTAACATAATTATTCCCTCTTGGAGCGATAGGTTTGTCCATTAGTGGCATATTTGGCTTATGTTGCATGTTTGTCGTTTAATTTACTTATTTATGTGTGCAACTAGACTTGTGACTTCCATCTAGGAATTGGAGTAGCATTTTATATAATGGGCAGTTATGTAAGGTATAAACAATATAAATACGTTCTTTCACAATGCAGAGACTCGCACTTCTCATGTAATACAAATGTTGTATTTTATATCCAAGTATTGATTTTCTAAGTTAATGAAATTAACTATTTCTTAGCAAGCCTTGATTCTACGTCTTCTCACCTTTCTCCACCTTGACCCATATCAAAGCAACTAAATTGGATCCACTTCCTATCATTTCCTTACCCCAACTTATATCACACTTGCCCAACCCTCTGATATCTAGGTATGCACTTGATTTTTAACTCACTAATGCAAGCCAATTTTTAAAATGTTATACCTCACTTAATATTTATGCCCAAAAAAGTATCACATCTATATCAGTAAGCTCATTGTTACCCCCCCATTTTGTATGGTGTCCACATGTGATTTTTATCACATTTTTAGAAAGGGGTTACAAGTTGATGGAGATTTGGATGGCTTAGTATTGATGCTTGCCTTTGTGATGATGCCTTGGGTTCTTGATGATGTTGCTCTGGTGTTGATGATTGATTGATGGATCTTATGCTAGATAAGATAAGATAAGATAATTTTACCAGCATAGATCCATCTTAAACCCGTATCTATCAAGCACCGAGAGGGATCCAATTTCTTGAGGTATATTTCTTTTTTTTAAATTAAACTCAACAAATTTAATCTCTCTTGATTGATAGATCTGGATTTAAGTTTTAAGTTTTTATTTTATAAACGAACATCTATTTTTTAATTACTTTTCATAATATTTTATTTTATGAGCCGACATGGATTTTTTTTAAATACTTTCCATAATTTTTTATTTTATGAGCCGACATGAATTTTTTTAATTACTTTCCATAATTACTTAGGTAATGGCTGAAAAAATATTAATTACTTTTTAATGTTTATTACATTTTATTATCACTTTTTATGTTTTATTAGATGTAACGTTACTCCACAAACGTTACAAGATCTCCCTCATATTTTCACTTTTTACGTTTTATTAGATGTAACGTTACTCCACACATGTTACAAGATCTCCCTCATATTTTACTTTTTACATTTTATTAGATGTAACGTTACTCCACACAGGTTACAAGATCTCCCTCATATTTTCACTTTTTACGTTTTATTAGATGTAACGTTACACCACACACGTTACAAGATCTCCCTCAGACTGGGCGCAATTAATGTCCAACGAATGACCACAAAAGTAGGTCATTGAGACTAAAAAGATACAAATAGTATGCGTACAATGTGGGAGTGTAAACGCAACTCCTAGAAAATGACGGAGCTAAACCTGATATAGAGTAAAATAAAGAAAGAAAGATACAAACAACGCAGTATTGCTCTTGTTCATGATATATGGTTCATCTTCTTCATGAGCATCCTCGTATTCATGGCATATGGCATGCATTCTTGTGGGGCATTCTTGGGTATCATATTTGGTTGAACACCCTCCTCATTTCTCTCTTTTGGCACAAATGGAGGCATATTATTGGCTTGTAGAGGGGGTTGTTCCCTCCTTCATGGTGATGTATGTTTATTGTGGACACATTCGCTTTGGTTTCGATGCTTCTATCATGGGTTAACAGTCTCCCTGGTTCATGGATTGATGAGTTCCCATGGAGGTTGGGCATCGGTTGCTATGTGGAGATCATTCATTACACATGTGTTGAGGTCACTCCCTTCTTTGATGAGCTATTATGAATCTATGGTTGGTTGAGGGTTTGATCCCTTGAATTATGGATGCAACCTCTTGCACTCTTGTTGATGATTTGTTCTACTTTCACATGTCATCATTCATTAGTTTATTCCTCTTGCATCAGTCATTAGTTTATTCCTCCGTTTGTCAAAAAGGGAACATTACAGTCCCTCACGCCAAAGATTGCTTGTCCTCCAGCAATGCCAACACAACTCCATAATCAATCAAACTGAACCAATTGAATCCACGGAGAATCCCAAGTTCCCAAATCATCCTAGGACATCCATTTCTCTTAAAAACCCTCATGTGATCCTTGGTGGACCCCATTTTCCCATTGATAAGACACTAGTCTCCAATCCCTTCATCACCTTTATCTTTGACTTTCATAAACACACATTATTTTGCTAGAGTTACAAATTCACCTTGAGCTTCATCCTATCCTAGGGACTCCTCCCTTGAGCTAGAAAAGAGCTAGCCTAAAGAGCAGAAGAGGGTTAGGTGTGGTGACATTGGCCTCCCTCTTGGTTATCCATAAGCTATCATTGACTTTAGGGCTTTGATCTCAAGATGCTAGTTTGTGTGATAATACTCATCAAGCCCTAGAACGTGGTAAGAGTAGAAATTCATAATAATATATTTTGTCTCTATTAAAAACCAAAACATTTACAACAAAATACATAAAATGTTATCAAGGCAATTACTTTCAGTCTTGTACTAAAATGAATGTACGTGTGTATACACAGATATGCACGATGCACAATTATATTGAAGAAGACCTTACCCATTTCAATCCATTTCCTAGGTTCCAGATGTAATAGAAAATGAAGAAAATGAAATTTTAGGCAAGACAACGAACATAGAGAATAAATTAATATTCAAAAAGTGAACACCACTAAATTGATAGTCACGCACCACTATGAGAAAGGAGATCGAAACGATAGGGTAACAAATATACTAAGATCACACAAAATTTTAAGAAAAATTAAAAATATACATCAAGATAAATTCAATGTATATACCTGATCAATAGACATTGATCCTTGCTCTGCCACACACATTGTTTTAACTTCACTGTCATGGATGTGACTATTTGATCCTAAATTGCTCTCAGCCAACAATGCTTCTAGATGTGCAACATGCTGGTCAAAAAAAATATTAATAATATTTAGAACAGATATACAATCTATAGTTAACAAAAAGGGAGGCATTATTAGATTTTTCAACTTAATTTTTTTCAAAATAAAAGTAGCTGATCCCAAACAAAATATAAGATGTAGCAATAGATTAGAAATTACCTACGTTTATGATGCATGCCAAGTAATTACTCATGTATGCACAAACACTAAAGATATCTTTGAATGCCCAACGTTTTGATCCCAAAACCCAAGACCAATAAATCAAAGTTTTCATATGGAGTAAGATTGACAGTTTTCTGATGTTAAGCACAACAAGCACCTTATGTGGCTATAGGAGGGTTAGCCAAGTGTCTGGCACAAGGTTAAACCTAAAGCTTATTTCAATCAACGGAGTAAGATTGACAGTTTTCTTATGCTAAGCAAAACAAGCACCTTGTGATAGGAGGGTTATCCAAGTTTCTGACACAAGGTTAAAACTTAAACCTAAAGTTTATTTCATTCCAAAGAAAATGAGAAAGCTTAAATAAAATAAACCAGGCCCTCTACAGGGAAAAATTTGGGACTAAAGAAAGGAAATGTCTAACGAAACCACTTAGTCCTTTCAACAAGTTCATCCAATTGAATAACAAACTATGTTGTTGTAAGTTAAATCACAACACTAAGCAAGCAATTCACAACCAAAAAAAAATCACTATGAAAAATCACAAGAATCATTAAATTCTACCATCTAAAAAGTAAAACCCCAAGTAAAGAGCATGTACACCTATATATGTCACAATCTTAAGCTCTTAATATGTTATGATAACCGACAATCAGCAGCAGTTAAGAGTGTCACTTCGACCATGTCAAAAGCCAAGGATTGCTTGGGAAAATCACAAATGCAAATGCCAATACATTCAATGATTTTACAATATCAAGCCAAGGTCATAGAAAAATCAACCAAACAACTTTAAGTAGCAGCAGAACTAGGGCACAAAAGCAGCTTCAACCATGAATTAGGGTCACCTCTCCATAAGCCTTGATGTATGATATAGGACAGCTAAGACAAAGATCAATTTGCAAACCCAAAAACAATAGTATACCCTAGAAAGTGTAGAATACACATATCAAGGAGGTCTCTTGTGATGTGAAAATGTATCCGTCAAATTGAAGCAAGGTTTCATTTTTATCATTAGCAATCAAGAGCATGCCATCCCACATAGTTCATGCAAACCTACGTAAAACTGTAGCATGCAACAGCAATGGAGTTGTCTGCTCCCATAAAAAGGCACAACATAACAAAGACACAAGAATCATAAGGTCAACTTGACTAGGACCACATGGGTGGCACTAAAAGTGGAAGATAAATCCAATGAAGGCCTAATTGAGGATGTAAGAAGGGTTGTGCGCTAGGAGTTAAAATATTATAATGTTCATTCAATGTTCCCCCGATTTTTTGAGACAAAGGAGCACAGAAGTGGAGAAATGCACATTGGGGACGTGTAGAGACACTCCCCAAATTTTGGGGAAATTCATGGGGGGTGGTGGCGGGGGAACGTCTCTAAAATTATAAAAGTAAAATAAAAATCCCAAAAATAGTAATTCATCTTATTTATATTTATCATTGTGCAATGTAAATACTAAAAACATTGATTTATTTTTTTAGTAGTACCAAGTATAGACTGTAAAAAGTAAAAATAATAGAAAAACAAAACAAAAAATCTCGAGGGGGGAGGGGTGGGATGAAACGTTTCACCAAGAGCCCCCCATTCCAGGGGCATGTGGACCGCGGAGGGTGTGCCCCCAAAACTGCAAAATGCATCCCCATGGAACAGTGTGTTCATTTTGTATCTATGTAATAAATGTTAGACATGTGGATTAAGTGACTTTGTTAGTGGATGTTTGTCAATGTTAGCATCAAAAGTTAAGACAACTTATAAATTAGAAATCTAATAAAAGGTTTGATGTTAACCAACTTCTTCCTTTATGTACATGAATGTCAGTTTTATGTGCACACATATATGACATCAATTATGTCAACTGAATATTATAATTGAATTGAATATAAATTCCAAATTCTTGTCTCAATATTCTTTATATAATCAAATGTAAATAGTGGTATCAAAAAATGTTTCTCTGAAGCCTATGATCAAATCAAAAGGGCCAGAGGAGGATGTCTAGACTCTAGATCCTAACAAGCATCAAAGGAGTGCTTGTACTTGATTCAGTGTGCATCGAAATCCATGCTTAAGAGAAATTTCTTGCATGCAATATATTAAAAAGGATAAATTTTTTTTTACCATGTGATGAAGTAAATGAGGTCCATCATCTCAGCTCAAACAGTAAATGAGGTCTTCAAATACTAAATATTTTGAACTTTAGATAATTCTTAAATGTTATAAAGTATAGCGTCAAAGAGTTAGAGGAAAGCTCGATGCAGGTGAGGAAGACATCAAACATCATAAATGACACCTTGAACATCAGTGAATCACACTAACAACAACCTACACACTGTAGAATCTCACTAAAACACCCTATACATCACCAAATCTCACAAATGGCACCCTGAACATCAAAGAAAGAGCACTTGAAAGTTGACACATAAAAGACTACAACAACAATGAAATCCAAACACCCATAATAGGTGCAACAAAGAAGCCAATCCACAGCACAGTGATTGGGCAAGGCAACATGAGACTGTCTATAGATCAAAGGTGACAAGTCCACAAAGACCCATGCACATGAAAACCAGTTTGTCTTGTTCAGACAAGCTAAAAAAGTTCCATCAATGGATAAAGACAAAAAAATTTAAAACTCTACAAAATTTGTAAGGAAACATCAAAATAATTTCATGGCTAACACATGACTAGCGAATGGAAACCCAATGTCACAACACAACTAGCAACCTAATGTGAAGACACAAACAATGTTAGTCTGGACATGATAGAACTATCCCAACAGCATGAAATGTCCACTGACCTTCTAAGTTCTAGGATATGAGAACTCTATGCAAGAGAGTTGACTTGTGTATAAGGCCCAACAACAGACACATAAAAGATGTGTGGAATGAAAGGTTCGATAAAAATAAAAACTGTCTAAAAATATTTGAAGATATCGCTTCCTTTGTTGTAATAATTTGCTACTTCAAGTTTTAAGCAATCAACTTCATATGAACCTCCTTTTTTCAACCTGTAAATCACAGCTTTCACAGGATTGCTCAATGCTGACAACAAAAATCTCTCAGTTCTGCTAATTCTTTTTTTAATTCTTCACATTGTTCCCTAAAGTACAATCTCTGGCATTTGTACCATGTTTACTAAGACTTCTTTCTTTCGCCAAGTGATTTTCTGCCCCTTTACTCGTAACCTTTTCCACTACTTGACAAAGTCCCTTTAACTTTTGAAGGATGACTTTACTTTGAATTGACTTTGGGTTGAGACCTTCAAAATTTTCAATATAACTAGGATAACTATATAATTATATATCATGTAGTCAATATAATATAACAAACTTATATTGTCTTTGTATCATATTATATAAGCCCTATAACTTATAAATTATGTTATATAATTTTTGTTTTCCTAAAACAGTGCAACCATTGATGCTGCAATCCTTGTACCCAAGTTCCAATGAACAGCCTTGCAAGAACCTGGCAAAATTGTGGCAACGGAGTTCCCCGACAGTATAGCAATAACAATTGTAGCAGATTGAGGGACTTAAAGGAGATGATCATGGCGACACTTCTCCACAATATTTTATTTCCAAAATATTTCTAACATCCTAAGGCAGCGTGACATGGCAATTGTGGCGAATTCAGGGACTTAAAGGAGATGATCCTGGCAACACTTCTCCACAATATTTTATTTCCAAAATAGTTCTAACATCCTAAGGCAGCATGACCATTAGACCATTTTTTTCCAGATTTTGAGGGCACAATAGTCAATAGACATTTGCAATCAGGCAATTAGGTGCACTCACAGAAAGACAGCACTATTCAGTCCAAAATGGGTTGTAATTGTTTGTTTGTGGTGAGTTTCTCTTGAACAGACTCCTACGGCAGCAGGGCAATAGTTTGTAGAAGTGTCAAATCACAACAGGGCTGCAACGGTTTCTGCACAACAGTGGCATTGATCTATATTTTTTGGGGGGCAGTGTTATCCACTAAATTGCACTTAGTGGATTCTGAGTGAACCTTCCGATTCTGAGTGAACCTTCAAAGACTTGAACAATCTAATTGTTCATCATCAGTGTTCCGAGATCCATCAGGCCAAGTTTTGGCCCCTTTTTTAATAATTGCATGTTTATACCCCCTTGGGCGTTTTGTAAAAATGTGCTAGCATGACGGGTCTATGTAAAGAGTTTGGCTTCCTAGGACTTAGACATCAAATGTGAACATCTCAAGGTGTTTTTTCCCTTATCAATTATGCACTGCTGAATAAGCGATATATAATCGAAGAGTTTTTGACCTGCTCCTCCAAAGCTGGAATGTCGTCTTGGTGCTTAGGCCTTAGAAGGTTATTAAAGCTCAAGAGTCAATGTTTATGAGCATGCTAGACATCAAATTGAGTCATTATGGACATGCAATAGGTTCCCTGGGATTTTCGGTCAGTTCCGAGAAAATAATTTGTTCCCGTAAAATGGGCTCTTTTTTTAATATTTTTATTAAAAAACCCAAAAATGTAATAAAAGTGTGGTTAGGAGGCCAATTTGGCCATGGGGGTGCTCGTTTTCTAACTTAGAGCACCCACTTTACCCCTAGACACACTTTCCTAAGTGCTGAAGTGATTTATTTTTCACTTAAATTACTTTTGCTCAAAAAAATCAAAAAGTGAATGAAAAAATAGAAAAAATAATAAAGTTATGAGAAAAATCAGATTCCTAAATTAGGGGAATTTTATCCCACTAAAGAAGGAGTTGAGTGGGTAATCACATCCCATAAATTTCTCAATCAAATCAGCCTTGAATCAAGGCTTATGTTATGGCCCATTCATCTCCTCAATTTGAGAAATGCGCCCCTCTTGCTCTCTCTTACCCTAATGCGCCCCTCTCCTCCATTTTTCTATTTAAGAAGGCATTGGGCTCTCATTTCTCTCATGGTCAGAGAGGACCGAAAGGCTGGTAATTCTTGTACTGTATTTTGTTACATCTTTTGGAATAATAAAGGCTTTGGAGGCAAATCTGTGGTGTAGTGCTCTATGTGTGTGGATACAAATGTCAATGGTTTATGAGGTAACTGTAGCGTAGCTTAATTATTTGATGCATTTGTGGATGATCAAGGCCTTCAAAGGACTATTACTAGCTGGTAGGATTTATGATTCTAGTTTGATTTCATATATTGCTTGCTCATATCCGCGGTATAGAAGTAATATGTTATTACTAGTTTGTATGCTTACTCTCTAATTTCTGGCATGAGAAGCACCGAATTTGACGCTTTGTGCAAGTAGTTTTAGTTGTGCAGGTTTCCTAAGCTTGAATATGCAGATGATCGTTTGACTCTACTGCTCTTCAAGTACTTTCAGGATACAGTCCCTCCGTTCTCCACCAGCAGGCTCCATAGCTCAAAAAATTCCCAGGATTCCAACATTCTTTCTATCTCTCTCTTTCCCTCATTTTAAACTTAAACTTTTCTGGTTACGGTTACTTGCATGCTTAGTTAAATTAGTTTCATTTGAAAGGAATATTTTAAGAAGTTGATTTAAGTTAAGTATGTTACTAGATCTAGGATTTAAAGCATATTTTTAGTATCTAGGTTGCTTAAGTACTTGTGCATAATTCTTATCTTTCAGTACTTAAAATTTGTATGCTTTTAACATTCATTTGGGCACATTGGTGCATTTCAGGTGGCTGGTTTTACATTTTTTATCGCCATAACAAGAAGAGGTGCTGCCGAAAAATCGAAGATCTAAAACCATCCAAGGCTTCTCGGAGCAACACTCTTTTTTCTTCTTCATTTCTAAAAACCTGCAAGCCTTTGGATCTAGATCTGTAAGGACAAAAGGTAGCCACCTTTTTCACTTCTAATATAATAAGAAGAAGAAGAGCGAGTGGGCTTTGCAAGCGCCCGTACCCTATCCCCCCTAAGGGGATTCGTGTCGCCTCCTTGATGGTTTGCTTTTCTATATCATTATTTTTTGCTTGAGATTAGTCTCCTTTTTCTTATTTTGGTTAGTTTATTTTTTCTTGCATGGTTTTTGTAAAGTAACGAACACTAACCCAGCATTGCTCTACCGAACTACCCAAGAAAACTTGCTCGATTGGGGAAAAGATACTCTTTGCCGTAGTAATTAGTCTCACATTTCCTTTTTGCATTTTAGTCTCAATTGGAATAAACAATCCGCCCTTCCATGTATGCTCTTTCCCATCGCAGGTTCGCCCTGATCTTTGGGATAACCAAAAGCGAAAGTGTGCAGTTTTTAACTTTCCACATGTAATAAACAAATCACCTTAATAAAAACAACTTCCCCAATACATTACGAAAATCCGTCGTATCAGTCTTTTATATTGTGTGGGAAAATTCTTCAAAGGAAGCGGGAAACACTGGATAGTGACCTCGGGATATCGTTAGATTGCACCCTCGATTGGTGTAGTGTTGAACACCTCCCAGAGACTCCGATCCAACCCACATTTCCAAGTGCGGAACCACCTTTGTCATAATCTGAACATATTCCCAGTACCTCACGGTATATCGGGAATCCCCTTCCCCTTAATCCACTCATCATCTTAATAAATTAAAACTGACCAAGTACACCGCAAAACATTTACTTTTTGTTTTAGCAACATTCTGTTATTTTGACTCCATTGGCACTGGTACAATTTATTATCATTATTTGCTTTCAGTCAAATATGTTATGAATGTCGTATATCTTTTTATGTTGTTGAATACAAATTTCACGTTTGCAGTAGCTTGTTTCAGTAATCCATTTTGAAACTCCTAAATAACTTCACATCCACAACTAATAAATAATTGAAGAGCCTCAGAAACACTTTCATAGGGACTACCCCCCTTGGCTTCGTTAGGAGTTAGCCTAAACAGAGGAGTCAGGATCAGGTGACAACCCTGACTCGAGACTTGCCCCCAAGGACGCACCCAGTGGCTTGAAGATTTCTTCCACGCTAACTCCCTTTTCCCCGAGGTGTGTATCCAGCGGCAACATTTTTGGCGCTGTTGCCGGGGATAAATCTTTTTATTCCCGGAATACGACTTTTGTTTTCTCTTTTTTGTTTTTGCTTTGTTTGATGAATGTTTAGAGTAGATCTTTTTATTTTCATCCGGCGACTCCACTAACTGTTTTTCCTTTTTATATAAATTTTCAAAGAAAAGCAAAAAATATAAATTTTTGTGAGTATTTTAAAAGCATATTTTTATTCTCACATGGCGACTCCATTGAAGGGATAAAATCCTTGTATCTCATAAAATTGTTGACTTATTGTGTGTAGATGAGCCCATACAATACAGAAAATTTTAAAAGCTCATTGTTGGACAACTCTGCTTTTTCAGTAGCTGAGATCATTGATTTGTCATGCTCATTGCTATGGATAGTAATAAAGAAGGGCATTGTGGTCACTTGTTCGAGGCATGCCCCTCAATAGATTTCTCAAATATCCATGGGTTTCCTAATGATTGCTATGATCATCATGGGCTATATAGTGTGGCTCCAGAGTTCTGTAGAAATAGTGGTGATTCAGCCATTGATCATATTGCTTCTTTTCTCAAATTGGTGGTTGACTTCAATGTTATTCATGAGGATGATCTGATGACCATTTTTGCTTTCTCCTTGGTGGGGGATGCGATGAATTGGTCCTATGACCTTCCTAACAAATGCATTACCTCCATTTCATGTTTCTTTGAGATGTTTCTTGAATGGCGGCATGATGATGAGATTGATATGAAAGCACTTATAGAAAATTCCCTTGCCATCCTTCCTAAATCAAAAGCTATTTCAGAAACTAAAGAAGAGAATCAAGAAAAGCACCCTGAAGATCAAAGAGATATTATTGAAGCTCCTCCTTGTGTGGTTGTAATAGAAAATATTAAAGATTTGGAGCTACCTCAGGATTATAAAGATGATCACATGTGTATGCCAGATCTACCTCAAGAAAAGACTATTATAGAAGATCATGAAGGAATCCATGATATAATTTGGAATGTGTATGATGATACTCCTTCATGTGCTCCACATGGTGATGAAGGATTGGTAAATGCATTCACTTTTGATATTTTTGAAACCAACCCTTCTAAAGATGATAATTATGAACATGAGGAGGACATGTATAGCCTGAGGCATGATGTAAGTGATGAAGACTCTCTCATATCTGACATAGATGGGGGTGATGACTATTGGAATTTCATTAAAAATCCAACCTATGAGACTTTTGAAAATCTTATTGAGAATCCCATCTATGATATGTCCAGCAAGGGGAGTATCTATACAAAAATTTATGGAAGACCAATTTATGATTCATCCAGAGAAGGGAGTGTTGATCTCGAGACTTGGGAAAGCTTTGTTATGGAAGAGGAACATGCTAACTTTTTATATGATCAATATGAGCCATGCATGAGCATCCGCAAGGAAGACCTGAAGAAGCAGTACAATGAAGGTTCAGATCAGATACAGCTAATTGAAGAGCAGTCTCAGCAATCATCTTCATATACAGTGGTTCCTTATGATTTGGAGTAGCTTGGGGCACAAAAAGTTATCTTCAAAAGAGCCCTTCAGATTAGTATGATGAGGTAGTGGATCCGCCTCATCATTCATAGCTTTTTCTCAGTCCTATCCAATAATTGATAGAAGAGGCCTGCAGGAGGACTTACCATTTGGGGAAGCACTTCAAAGATCTATTGCATGCTTATGATTTCCCATCCAGCCCTCCCATCCAGAATATCGACGCAGCTTTGCACTTTCTGATAAATGTATCCTTGCTTTGGCTGGTAACCAAAGACAAGGCAAAAATCTGTTATATTGATGAAATGTTAAGGTGGTTACATTGGATTTATCATTTTACTTTATACCATGCTTAGTGTAGGAAAATAAGCTCCTCAAAGAGAGCATTTACTTTACGCATTTATTTCTATTACTTAGGAATAATAACCTTTTTCCTTAGTTAGTTTTAGTTTGTATGAATAAATGCAATTTGTGATTCATTGGCTTCTACATAAATCTTGTGTTGTTGAAGGTTTTTTGTGTCAAGTTGAGATGTTTTTACAGGTTGTATAAACCAAAGATTTTGGTGTTCTCGCATCCTCTCCTTGCCCGAAGGCCAGATAGAGCACACGTCCCGCAGTTGGAGCCAAATGTTATCCACTAAATTGCACTTGGTGGATTCTGAGTGAACCGTCAAAGACTTGAACAATCTAATTGTTCATCATCAGTGTTCTGAGATCCATCAGGCCAAGTTTTGGCCCCTTTTTTAATAATTGCATGTACATACCCCCTTGGGGGATTTGTAAAAATGTGCTAGCATGACGGTCTATGTAAAGAGTTTGGCTTCCCAGGACTTAGACATCAAATGCGAACATTCCATGGTGTTTAATCCCTTATCAATTATGCACTACTAAATAAGCGATGTATAATCGACGAGTTTTTCACCTACTCGTCCAAAGCTGGAATGTCGTCTTGGTACTTAGGCCTTAGAAGGTTATTAAAGCTCAAGTGTCAATGTTTATGAGCATGCTAGACATCAAATTGAGTCATTATGGACATGCACTAGGTCCGCTAGGATTTTCAGTCAGTTCCGAGAAAATATTTTTTTCCCGTAAAACGAGCTCCTTTTTTAATATTTTAATTAAAAAACCCAAAAATGTAATAAAAGTGTGATTAGGAGGCCAATTTGGCCATGGGGGTACTTGTTTTCTAACTTAGAGCACCCACTTTACCCCTAGACCCACTTTCCTAAGTGTTTACGTGATTTATTTTTCACTTAAATTAATTTTCCTCAAAAAAGTCAAAAAGTGAGTGAAAAAACAAAAAAATAATAAAGTTACGAGGAAAATTAGATTCCTAAATTAGGGGAATTTGATCCCACTAAAGAGAGAGTTGAGTGGGCAATCACATCCTATAAATTTCTCAATCAAATCAGCCTTGAATCAAGGCTTATGTTATGGCCCATTCATCTCCTCAATTTGAGAAATCCGGCCCTCTTGCTCTCTCTTACCCTACTGCGCCCCTCTCCTCCATTTTTCTATTTAAGAAGGCATTGGGCTCTCATTTCTCTCATGGTTAGAGAAGACCGAAAGGCTTGTAATTCTTGTACTATATTTTGTAACATCTTTTGGAATAATAAAGGCTTTGGAGGCAAATCTGTGGTGTAGTGCTCTATGTGTGGTGGATGCAAATGTCAATGGTTTATGAGGTAATTGTAGCGTAGCTTAATTATTTGATGCATTTGTGGATGATCAAGGCCTTCAAAGGACTATTACTAGTTGGTAGGATTTATGATTCTAATTTGATTTCATATATTGCTTGCTCATGCTCGAGGTATAGTAGTATGGTATTACTAGTTTGTATGCTTACTCTTTTGATTTCTGGCATGAGAAGCACTGAATTTGACGCTTTGAGCAAGTAGTTTTAGTTGTGCAGGTTGCCTAAGCTTGAATATGCAGATGATCTAGTTTGACTCTACTGCTCTTCAAGTACTTTCAAGATACAGTCCCTTCGTTCTCCACCAGCAGGCTCCATAATCTAAGAATTCCCATGATTCCAACATTCTTTCTATCTCTCTCTTTCCTTCATTTTAAACTTAAACTTTTTTGGTTACGGTTACTTGCATGCTTAGTTAAATTAGTTTAGTATCATTATTTTTTGCTTTAGATTATTTTTTGCTTTAGATTCCAACTTTCTTTCTATCATTATTTTTTGCTTTAGATGAGTCTCATTTTTCTTATTTTGGTTAGTTTAATTTTTCTTGCATGATTTTTGTAAAGTAACGAAAACTAACACGGCATTGCTCTACCGAACTACCCAAGAGAGCTTGCTCAATTGGGGAAAAGATATTCTTTGTCGTAGTAATTAGTCTCACATTTCCTTTTTGCATTTCAGTCTCAATTGGAATAAACAATCCGTCCTTTCGTGTATGCTCTTGCCCATCGCAGGTTTGCCCTGATCTTTGGGATAACCAAAAGCGGAAATGTGCAATTTTTAACTTTCCACATGTAATAAACAACTCACCTTAATAAAAACAACTTCCCCAATACATTATGAAAATGCGGCATATCAGACTTTGATATTGTGTGGGCAAATTCTTCAAAGGAAGCAGGAACCACTGGATAGTGACCTCGAGATACCGTCAGACTGCACCTTCGATTGGTGTAGTGTTGAACACCTCCCAGAGACTCCGATCCAGCCCACATTTCCAAGTGCGGAACCACCTTTGTCATAATCCGGACATATTCTCAGTGCCTCACGGTATATCGGGAATCCCCTTCCCCTTAATCCACTCATCATCTTAATAAATTAAAACTGGCCAAGTACACTGCAAAACATTTACTATTTTTTTCAATATCATTGTGTTATTTTGACTCCATTGGCACTGGTACAATTTATTATCATTATTTTCTTTCAGTCAAATATGTTATGAATGTCATATATCTTTTTATGTTGTTGAATACAAATTTCACGTTTGTTGTAGCTTGTTTTAATAATCCATTTTGAAACTCCTAAATAACTTCACATCCACAACTAATAAATAATTGAAGAGACTCATAAACTCTTTCATAGGGACTACCCCCCTTGGCTTCATTAAAAGTTAGCCTAAACAGAGGAGTCAGGATCAGGTGACAGCCCTGACTCGAGACTTGCCCCCAAGGACGCACCCAGTGGCTTGAAGATTTATGCCACGCTAACCCATTTTCCCCAAGGTGCGTATACGGCAGCAACAAGCAGCAATGTTTTATCATTATTATTCCCACATTGAGAAATGTCCACTTAAATATTGTAATTGCTTCTTTTATGATGGTGGCTTTGAATCTATGTGCTTGCACGGGGGTAGGTCTGCTTCCATATTTTTTCCAAATTTATGGTTGTCACTAAGTGACGATTTTGGTTACCTAATTTTAATCTTATTTTCTTCTGTGGTCCCTAATACTACAAGAAGTCGGCAAGGATGTCCCCAGTGTTGAAAAATTTAACAAGGACAAGTCTCCGAACCTTACCCTTGCTTCATATTTGATAAAAGTGATTTTTATTAATGCAAAAGTGAAACCTTTTTTTAATGCGGAAGTGTAATTTTGCATGTGGGATTTGCATGCATGCCCTTTTTAATGCGGAAGTGTAATTTTGCATGGAAAGTGAATTAGGGCTTTGGAACCCTAAAAGGCATCCAAGTGTTATAAAAGAGAGCAGAGAGGTAAAGGTAAAGATCGATGAGACATTGCGAGAAGCAAAAGCAGTCAAGAAGACAAGACAGAAAGAGGGGCACATATCTGAGAGAGAGGGGCGCACTTCAACTGGAGGAGAGGGCAAATTCAGCAGAGACAAAGATTGCTTCTAAGAGAAAAAGAATTCACCAACAGAGATAGAGAGGGCGATTCAGCAACAGTCGAAGAGGGAGTGAATTCCATTCAGTCAGAAGGAAGAGGGGGGCGAATACCCAAGGCAGTCTTCAGCAGTGAGCAGGCATGAAATCCAAAGCTGGGATTTCAGAGATAAGTCTGTGCGAATACTGCATAATAGATCTGTGTATTTCTTCTGAAAGATAATAAAGAATTTCTACTCTCTCACTGGTTTCCCCGCAAGGGTTTTTCCAGGGTCACATTGACCAAAAATGTGTCAATATTTATGTGTGTATAGCTGATTTAAAAGAGTAAAAGATCTCATGTGTTTCTTGTTATGAATAATTGTTTATGCTGATATATATTCTCCGGGGAAGCAGAATTGGGTTGGGCATTAAACATATGATTTATTGAGACTTGAAACCGGGTTGGGGTCTGAGATTTCAGAGCATTGAAATAAATTTGCACCTAGAACTAGAAGTTGAAGTGTGGTTCTCTAGCTCAAACATAAGGTCTCTCTATAATGTTCTTCAATGATATTTTTTTCGTTCTTTCATGTTTCACCACGACCAGCAAATGGAAAATGGCCAATGGCTGCAGATTAGCTTTCTGCCATAGGCAGGGCAAAAAATTCGCCACAGCCCAGCAGGAACAGACCCTTCTATGATACCATTTGTTATGAACCAAACAGTTCATTAACCAAGTATGCATTGAAAAGAGCACAAAGACCAATGAATATTATGCCAGACAAAATAATAATAATAATAATAAATGGTTGATATAAATTTGATGATACAATTGAAGAATATGATCTATTTTTATAGTGTTGAAGAGATGGGTCAGGACAAAAGGTAGTCACCTTAATTAATATTAATTAATAATATAATTATAGAATAGTTATTTAGGTTTGATTATATTAACTAATATATTATATCAGGTACATACCAAATTATTTGATAAACCATGACACTCTAAGAAGAGGAAGAATGCATTGAAAGGAAACGAGATTTAATTAATACTAATAGGAGCATAGGTAGGCATAGTGGTAAATTTGTTAAAATTCACAAAAAGGCGGATTTTTATTTATGGCCACACATAACAATCAAATCTGGCAAGGTGATTGGTATGTTGACTCTGGGGCAACCAAAAACATAAGTGGAAGAAAAGATTGGTTCCCAAAAAATATGTTTGTAAAAATGAAATCATAACTGTTTAAGATGATAGGACTCTTAACATGCAAGGAAAAGGAATTGAACCAATGACATTGGTAGGTGACAAGGTAAAGAATATCAAAAAGGTTATTTATGTCCTTGGTGCTCTCACAAGGATGCTGCAAGCTTAGCAGTTTCCTTCCAAACAATTGTATTAGAACTTTCAAAACTAACTAAGCAAGTGACATCTAGCTAGAAGATCAATTTCGAACTTAGTGGTGGAGAAGGACCAAGTTGGGTTAATTCCTTCTTTTGCAGGAAAAAGGATGGAAACAAAAGGTTCACACATGGGGTGATCAGGGGTTATCAGTGGGACTAAAACAAGTAAATGGATGTTTTGGAGAATTCTCAACTACAATTGAAGGCTCCAGGATATAGAAAAACTAGTTTTCACTCCATGTTGTGAAATAATTCTAGACTATGATGCAGGAAAATCTAGGTGGGGGAGAGTTCAGTTATTTCTCAACTACCGTTTGGAAGCAAGAAACAATTAAAATACAGGGAGAAATGCCACTTGGCCACACCCTGTATGGCACCTGCATCTTTGGACAGAGAAAGGTCTAAAAATGCCTTTTATGCAATGTTCCATCAAGTTTCTGAAACACAGGGACATGGGAGAGGGGAAACACATCCAAGGCATATGGAACGTCATAATTTTGGGAAGGTCATAGGGAACGTTGGGATCTTCGATGTAGGGGACCATGCTCAAAATACTGAAAATTTTAAATTAGAATTAGTGTTAAAGTGAAACTTACTTTATGCAATGGCCAACTAGATATTAGACTTAAGCGTTAATAAAGTCACTTCAAGACTTTAGTTTACTTTTAGGTTTTTATGCTTAAGTTGCTTTATTTGCTTTTATCCGTCTATCCCACATTCATAAAGTGGAATGACTTGGCCTCATTATAATCTATATAAGAAAGTTTTTGCTTTATCATTTATCACGCAATATAATATGATAGCTCTTTCCTGCTATTATTTGCTCTCTTTATGTGTTTGATTTTCATGATATGGTACCAGAGCTTGGTTAGAGCCTAGGAGAAGTGGAGAGTGTGAAGAGCTAGGGATTGTTGCCGATAGTAACAGTTCGAGGGATCACTAGCACAGCACATCAAGGAGCCGAAAGGGTTTCGCTGGAAACTAGGTTAGTAGGTACTATTTCGAATTTTTTAACTTTGAAGCAAGGTCAAATTTTTTTTGTGGAAACCTGCTTCTTGGGTCCACAAAATCAATTTTTTTTACTGTACAGATTTTTGAGGGAGACTGTATTAACTTTTATAAAAGAAGACAGTCGTATAGATCAATTTTTGGAACCGGTTTTTTGTACGTAATTAAAAATTGTCCCAGTCATCAGACACTGTACTGTACGGATCAGTTAAGCCGTGCACCTGCAGATCAGATCTGTTTTTAACCGGATTGTTGACCAAATGTTGAGATTTGGATGTGATTTAATTGCTGATTTAGCAATTTTTGCAGAGAAATAAAAAATTTTGGGTTGATTTGACTGTTTATGAGCTTGTTTATGCGTGGAACTGCTAAGATTTGCGTGTTTTAGGGCTGTTTGAGGGCAGATTTATCAGAAATCTGCAAGTTGACCAGAGTTGACCAGCGATGCATGGCTACTACAATGATCTACAGCCAGTGCACACGGGTTTTCTAGGTATTTTTCTGCATTTTTGCTCTGTTTCGGTACTCTTTAGGACATTTTACGTATCACTATGGCCCCTTTGCACAACATCATATACGTGGAAGCTCTCCAGCAGGGGAGTACCCCCCACCCCCTGGCTCTCGCTCCCGAAGCTCGCTCCCTTCGGAAGCTTGCTCCCAAAACGCTCCTAGTTTTGGGAGCACGCTCTCAAGGCGCTCCCGAGATGCTCCCTGCCTCTCCTATACTAAAAGCTCCTATACAAGGTTGATGATTTGATGACAATGTTATGGTAACTCCTTTCTTTGCCAAGCTCGTATAAAAGCTGTTATGGTTGATCATTTGATAACAATGTTATAAGTTATAACTACTAGATGATTGATGCTATATGGTTTAATCCATGCTTTCTATAGCTAATTCAACATCCTACATGTTTTTTAGATATAAATCCATCAAAATATATTAAAATATATACTATATAAAAAACGCTCCCAAAACGGGAGCTTTTGAAAATTTTGCTTTTCGCTCAGCTCCCGCTCCCCACTCCCCGCTCCCAATAGCATAGCATGGAAGTAATGTATGATGACCATCTTTGAGTACCGATGCTTGAATAACATTGTCCTCGGTAAAGAAACTAGCCACACAGTTGCAAGTAAAGACCAAGACAAGTTTGATGAGAGAGACAAAGAGGCAATCATGCTTCTTAAATTACCCATGACAGATGTTATGCTTCCTGAGATTCAGACTGAGAAGACTTCAACAGCCATCTGGACGCAACTAAAAGATCTGTATGAGACCTTGGACAACAGTCTAGCCTTCTTTCTGGAAAATATGTTGTTCTCAATCACGATGGATGAGAGTGCCAAGAACACTTAGTCAAGATCAAGGATATTTGAAAACAACTGGTCTCCAATGTCTCCAAAGACTCGGTGATTTTCAGAGGTGGTGAAGAGTACACAATGTTGGGAAAGGAAATGTTCAGATTTCCTTTGGAGGAAACATTCTTGTTTTCCTCAATGTGCATTATGTGTCAGGAATGGAGCTTAATCTGCTTTATATTAGTCAGATTATGAGGCATTGTCCATAGCTCTCATTCAACTTTAGCAATCACCAATGCTATATAGTTAAAAAAGAGAACCAATGGACCATTGCGCATGGTGTGGAGAACCATGGACTATTTCAACTAGTCAATAGTGGACAAGTTAAGGAGCATGCCTTAGCAGCTCTGAGTGGATCAGACATCAGCACACTCTGGCATCAGCAGTATAGGCATCTCAACCTTACATACCTCTCTCAGTTGGCTCAAGAGAATCTCGTAGAGGGATTTCCAGATATCCAATAGAATATTCGGGAAGTATGCGGACCTTGTCAGGAAGGGAAGCAGCATAGGATGCCATTTAACGAAGGAAAGGCTTGGAGAGCAAGCAAAGTCCTTCAGTTGGTTCATGTAAGCATTGGTGGACCAATGAACACGACATCAATCACTAGTGCTAGGTATTTTCTATTATTTGTTGATGACTATAGTAGAAAAATGTGGGTGTCTTTTCTAAAGTTGAAATCTGAAGTATTTGTTGAGTTTCAAATTTTCAAAGCATTAGTAGAAAAAGAGTCTAGTTGTTCAATAACCACTCTTAGGTCTGATAATGAAGGAGAATTTTGCTCCAAAGACTTCAAAAATATTTGTGCTAAACATGGGATACAACAAAAAGACACCACACCCTACACTCCACAGCATAATCGAGTGGTTAAGAGATGGAATCGCACAGTCATAAAGATGGCTAGATGCATGATGCAGAACAAGTCAGTTCTAAGCAAATTTTGGGTTGAAGCGGTATTCATAGTACTCTATCTGCTAAACAGATCTGTCACAATGGTCATGAAGGAGAAGACCCCTAAGGAAGCATGGTCTAGGAGGAAGCCTAGAGTCAACCATCTTAAGGTTTTCGGTTCTACTACCTATGCCTGGATTCCAAATGAGGAAGAAACCAAACTATAACCTAAGAGTCGGAAACTCATGCTTGCAAGGCATAGTGACAATCGCAAAGCCTACAAGTTGATTGATGTAGAAACCAATCAGGTGACCTGCAGTAGAGATGTTGTAGTTTATGAGGAAACTAGACCATTCTACACCTCGTCATCAGAGTTCAAAATTACCATGGAGTTGTCCATCATGGATCAAGATTCAGGTGTTCCACTGCAAATAACTCCAACCGAAAGGGAGGAGGATTCTTATCATTCCAAGGAGTCTCTAAGACTTAGTCCGGTAATTTCTAAGACACACAACTTGAATCATTGTTCGGAGGACACAGGTGCAAGTTCTAGTCCTATTAATGGTGGGGAGGTTCCCAACCAGGGAAACAACAAGCAATCACCCAAGTGGTGGCTCAACACCATCAGAGATCTTTGAGCAATAGAAATGAACGAGGGGCGATCATCGCGAAGAAAGATCAAACAAAAACCCAACACGATCAACTTTGCTCTTATGGCCAATGTTTAGGAAGTATTCGATGAAGATAAAGGGAGACCTGAATGGGAGAAGGCCATGACTGTAGAACATGAAATTTTGATGAAAAATCAAACTTGGGATCTCATAGCACTTCCACCAGGGAAGAAACCCAATGGATGCAAATGGGTGCACAAGGTCAAGTACAAGGAAAATAGATCACTTGACAAGTACAAAGCACGGTTGGTAGCAAAAGGGTTCTCTCAACGAGAGGGCATTGATTATGAGGATACCTTTGCCCCTATAGCAAAGATGAGCACCATCTGTCCTCTTCTAGCCATGGCAGCACAATGTGGCTGGAAGATCCATCAGATGGACGTGAAGAGCACCTTCCTCAATGGATATTTGGAAGAAGAGGTCTATATGTATCAGCCATAGGGATTTGAGGTTTCAAGGAAAGAGCACTTTGTTTTTCAGGTTAAAGAAAGCGTTATATGGCCTGAAGCAAGCACCCAGGGCATGGTACATCAAGATTGACGGGTACTTAGTTGAGCAAGGGTTCCAATGGAGTCCTTCAGATGCCAACTTATACGTCAAAAGCAGTGGTAATGATATCATCCTACTAGTCATCTATGTAGATGACATCATCATCAAAGGTATGGAGGCAAACATGATTGAACAGATAAAATCAAACATGAGTAATGCTTTTGATATGACTGATCTAGGCATCTTACATTACTATCTGGGTATAGAAATTTGGCAAACAGGTAGCAGCATTTTTGTCTCACAAACAAAATTTGTCAGGAGTTTTCTTGACAAATTTAGAATGACAGATTGCAAAATCTCATCTACACCTATGGAGAAAGGGATGAAACTTTCAGCCAAGACCGACTCTGAGGTAGTGAATGAGTCAGTCTATAGTCAACTAGTGGGTAGCTTGATATATCTTACAGCCACTAGACCTGATTTGAGTTATGTTGTGAGCTTCATTTCCAGATTCATGACAGCACCAAAAGTAGAGCACTGGACTGCAGCAAAGCAGGTGTATGTGAAAGGGACACTTGACTTTGACATTATGTATAGTAGAAGCAAAGATCCTAGGTTATGTGGATATACAAGTTCAGATTGGGCGAGATGCATGGATGAAAGAAAATCAACCTCTGGATATGTATTCAACCTTGGCACAAGTGCAATCACATGGACCAGCAAGAAGCACCATGCAGTAGCATTTTCATCGACAGAAGCAAAATATTGAGGAGCAGTGAAAGGAGCGTGTGAGGCAATTTGGCTCAGGAGAATGCTTTCTGATATGAAGATGCAACAAACAAAGCCAACACCCCTGCTCTAAAGCAATCAGGGCGTGCTAAAACTAGCCAAGAATCTAGTCATCCGCGAGAGCACCAAGAACGTTGAGATAAATTGCCACTTCATCCAACAGCTTGTATGTAATGTCCCCAATTTTGGGGTCCCCAGTTGGAGATAGCTTATGATGCTATATTCAGTGAAGAAAAGAGAGTCATTATTATTGTCACTTAGCTAAAAAAGGTGTTTTATTTCTAAAGTGACTAATAGTTCCTCAAACCTTAGTAAAAGTGGCTTTTAATTTTAATCTGGAATAAGTCAATGAGGAAACATTCTAAATGGAGCTCCAATGAAAGATAAAAAGAGGGGCAACGTCTCACTTGGATATTATGTTTTTGGATTGATCTCCTTATTGGGTGCTCTTTTGATCCAAAGTTTTCATTAGGGGTTTGCAAAACCCCTTCCATCATTGTTTAGTTTCGATGGTGCAAGATCCACCCTAGCTAGTCGTAGGGAAATCCACCCAAGGTTTCCAATTGAACTTATTCGGTGATTTTATCTTCAATTTTGTGAGTAGAGTTTTTGCTTGGGCAAGTTTCTAAGGGGGTTGAGTTCATCCTTTGTGACATAGCTGTGGACATTTGGAGGAAATTGGGCACTTGTAGAGAGAGGCCAAATCCCTTCTTAAGGAGGCAGTGAGCATCATTAGGCAGCTCGTGGCATCTAGAGTGCAATGGGGTTTGGGAAAGAGGTCGACTCTTATCTTGTTGGTTGTGGCCTTAGGAGGAGGTTCGTTGCATTCTTTTTGGGAGAGGCCGAGAACCTCGTGAGACACCGCATCACCATTTTGGATGGGTCGAGAGCTGGTGGAGAGGCCACGAGCCTCTAGAGGAGGCCGAGAGGTTGGAAAGCTAAGCCTTTGGGTTTTCGTGGAGGATCAAAGGAACCATGAGGCCTTTTGGAGGTCGTCTCAACACCTTGGGCAGACCGCGATCATTTTTGTGGAGACCATGGGGTATAATTCCTCATTGGATCCAGAAGAACCAAATCTACTAAGAATGTGTACTCATACACCATGGATTGCCCTGATAGGCTAGCTGTAGGGTCCACCATATATGGACAGTGCATAATCTGATGATCTGAAGTAATAATAAAACCTGTTGAACTGCACCAATCATCATCTGAATCATATGTCCATCATATAGCATTATCATCAAGAGTATGTGGGACCATCAATCATCATCCATAAGCATGCATGGCCCACATCATCACGGATCCCAAGAAATGACCATAGTCAAACCGGGTTTGACTAGGTCAATATATAACCAAGGATAAATCATATCAATAGACTAAGACAAGTTCCTCTAATCATACTCACAGCTTAACTTAAAGCATAACATCATTTAGTGGCATTAATCATATTTGTTCATTCCGTTGTTATTTATATTTACTTGCACAACAGCTTAAATGACAAACTCACCCATTGGACATGGTCTAACTGCTAGTTAAGGATGAAGGCTAGGAACAAGGTTGGGCAAAGGGGGTGACTTGTCTAAACTCAACTAAAAGACACTTTGGGCTGGGAGAAAGGGGAAGCTACAAACTCTGTGCTGGACAAAATAAACACGGGGAATGGTTGTGCCTCACAAATGGGTAAGTTGTTTAGAGAGTGCTTATTCAACTTAGGCATCATGTTTACTTTTATAAAAGATGATCCAGTTTCATTAGGATCCATTGATTTCATTTCATGGCCTTTTTGGCCTACATAACCCTTCGGATCCCAGGTGTGCTGATAAGCACAACTAATTGCAGCTTGCATCCAGGGCATGTTTATACATATATAAGGTCAGCAATTGTTTAGATATAGAATTTAAGAACCATTGCTTTTTGGACCTTCTTTTACTCTTCGAGGGGTATTTTTAGCAGTTCATCGCTCTTGCCCTTTTTAGTTTCCATGGGCGAATTTACATAAGTTTCCATAAGTAGTACATGAGCTTTCAGTTTTAGCCAACAACGTCTCAAGTGACTAAGGGGAGTGCGTGCCAGTGCCAAACATCGGGGCAACCAACCGGAATGATTTAGGCCTACAATCCAACTTACCAAAGGCAAGTTTTGTCACCAACTCAAAGCCGAGACACTAAACAAACAGGGATGCGGTCCAAACACAGAGGTAGTAAAAAGGGACGTCCTCAATATCAAAAAGTCAAGTAAGACAAGTCAAGGGTTAAAGCCAAATAGGAAAGTCATGGATGGATGGAGTCAAGTGAAAGTGGAGCCTAAGCTAGCAAACAACTGGCGTCAAGAAAGACCATATCTATGCAAGGTAGTAAACCAGTGAGTTTTGTCAAACAACCTAAATGTGCAAGTAAAATGTCCATTTTAATTTATTATCGAGATAATCCATTTTATAAAGTTTGCACATCATGAATTATATACCAAGCCAATGCTGTGAACATGACTAAAACAACAAGATAATAATCCACAGTCAATGATCAGGAATCCATAGGTCATACAACATCATCATAAGAATAATCATCATATATCATATGAAACACTGTTGTAATACATCTCTAGGCACTGAATTGAAACTGTATGGAATAAAGGGTCACATCAGTCATCAAATCTGAACACTCAAGGCTCAACCTTGACACAAGGTCTAACATCAGTCTGAATAATACATTGCTCTGGTCATGAGTGATCCCAAAATGTAAACTCATCATAGCCAAGCTCTGAATAATCCAAGCTCCGAAATGTGCAAATATCTGCTAAGCAAGAATAGTAGCCCTGCTACTATGGTGTGATAACACTACCATTCACACATTCCTTCTATGGCTCATGTCAATCCTTATTGGAGGATGCTCATTGGATTGGTGGAGCTTCCTATGTGAGAATGGGGGGTGCCTTGCCAAGGTGGAGGCCACCTCCCCATTCATCTACCACAACTCAAGTTTTCTATTGGATCTCAACGCTCCAAGCTTTGTAATTGATTAGATTTCAATGTTATGTCTATTTTCCATTGGCTCTCCATGTGGCCAATTCGAATTAGGGTTTAGGTCATAGGTTTTTGTATAAAGAGAAGCCATTTGGGCTTCTTCCCATGGAGATTTTGGGCAAGAACACTCTGCCAAAATTATATTGTAATATTTGTTTAATTATTCGAATAAAGAAGTGACTTTGGAGGTCCATGCAAGAGTTTTATGTATTGTGGTTTTATCTTGTGAGGTGATGTCTCTCTCACCCTATTCTCTTATTTCAAATTACTTTTCAATATTTGCTTCAAGAAGACTATCAATCTAGTACATAAGCATTTGATCTAGTTTGCTTGTTGAGAATAGTGTTTTGCAGGGATCACTGAAGGTGGAGAAGGGCTTGGGTAATCAAGCTTATCTTCATAAAATGGGAGTTTTTACCATTTAACACATTCATTTTGCAGGTTCTTCAAGAAGCTTCTCCCTCCAAGAGAGGAAACATAGCTATCAGGGGCTAGCCTTAATCCATCAACACATTTTTAAAATCAATTATCGGTTACTTTGTTACTTGGTCCTTCCTCAAGATGTGGAAAATCCAAAGTCTAACCTTCTCCAAGCTTAGAAACCCCATCAAGTTTATTCTTTGATTTTGATAAGCTTGATCCTTGCCTCATTTTTTCCTCTCTCATCTTAGTTTCGTCTTCCTCCTTCAAACTCTTCCTCTAGCTTCATTTTCCCCTTTCCTCCCTCCTAGCTTTTGTCTCACTTCTTCAAGCTTCTCCTCACTTGCTCTCGTCTCTCTTCTCCTAGATCTCCCCTTCAAGCTTCCTCTCGTCTCTTTCATCTCTTGCTTTCCTCCACTCTTCTCCCTTTCGTTTTCTTCTTCTTTCATCCTTCTCATCTTCTTGCTCCAAGACCTTCACCCTTTCATTTTTTATCTCCTTTTCTACTTTTTCCTCTTCTCTTCCTTTCCTTGTTTGCTTCCCTCCTTGTTCAAAGTTTAGATCTTAATTAGCATTGCATCTAGTTTCTTTGATTAAGTTGTTAGATCTCATCTTGTTAGCTTAGCTTGCATTTCATTTTAGTCTTAGAGTTGTTCAAAGAAGTTTACATTTAGGTCTCATTTTTTAGTCTTGAATCTAGTTTTATTTGAAGTTTGTATTTTTCATTCTTAGATCTCATTTGAAAGTTAAAACTTGCATTAAAAAATGATTGGGCATATAGATTAGCTTGCTAGTTTTGCATTTAGTTTCATTTCTACTTCGAGATCTTAGTTTTCTTTTGTTGTTTGCTAATGCTAATGGGTCCTTGAGTTGATCTATTGTGATACGTACTTGAGAAAAAGAACCAAGAAGATTAGAAGAAGAACCAAGAAGAAGAAGAAGAAGAGCAATAAACCAAAAAAGAAGATCCAAAACCCAATGAAGAAGATGTTAACCAAGAAGACTTAAACTCACTCTCCTTTTGTAAAAAAAAACTCTTAAGAGCTTCATATTATTCTTCTAGTTATTTCTTTCAAAGTCATTTTCAAGGGTTAAATTCCCAAGGCAATTGTACTTGATTAATAGAGTTTACAAGTGGGGTTTTTAATCCCCCACATCCAACTTCCCCCATTTGGGGAAGTTTGTAGTGTCCTTTTCTTGAGTGGTTTCATGCTTAGATTAGTTTTCCATTCTTTTACTTAGAACACTAATTGTTTAGTTAATTTCCATTTTGCTCTTAGAACACTAATTGTTTAGTTAGTTTCCATTTTGCTCTTAGAACACTAATTGTTTAGTTAGTTTTCATTTTCATGCTTAGAATACTAATTGTTAGTTAATCTTTCCATTTCATTTTTGAGCTATCATTTGAGTTTCTTGCTTGTAATTTGTCAAACTCTAAAAGGAACCAAAGTCTCTTGAACTTGTCTTAAGACAAGTCAAAAGCACTCTCTATCAGAGAGCATTGTTGCATTTGCATTCTCATATAGATTAGATAAGACTTTTGAATCTCACCTTAAGGTGGATCAAGAGCACTCTCTGTCGAAGAGGTTTTGTCTTTGTTTGCTCTAAGTTAAAACACTCTCAACACACATTCCCCTTTTATAACTTGAATTTATTCGTTTTCTCCATACCACGTATGCTCTGCCCAACCCTAAAAAAGTTGGAATACTCATAAACGGTATTGGTTGCCTAATCGCTCAAATTCAAACCATAATAAAATCTTCACCCCCATAACCAACGAACCGGCGTTATTCGAATACTCAGGTATGTGGGCAAATTCCAAGTGGTGGCGTCGGGTAGCCATGGTCAGACTCTAGCTTGCTGGTTAAGTTCCTTGAACACTGTTATCACACAACTTGTAGTTGTCCCTAATGGTATCCCATCTGGGATGGTAGAAGAGATGGACAACTAAAGAGGTGACCCAAGAGATACCACGGTTCCCAATGCAAGTTGGGAGTCACGACAACCGAGGCACTCTTCACTTTAGATCTAGACAAGCCAAGACCAAGGGGGAGACCCTATAGCCAATCAACAGAAGATTAGCCAAAGCAACGGTTCTTAGGGAGATGTGGAAGTTGGGTTACGGAAACCAATGCAAGCTTAGGTGAGCCCAAGGGTTTAAGTGTGGTTGAAGAGGCTCGAGATATGAAAAGTGTTTCAACCAATGAATGAGTTAAGCCACCTAGGGGGATCAAAGAGATAGATCTAGTACCATGAAATACACAAGTGGGACCCACTTCCTTAAAATAGGGAAATGGTTCAAATGGGACCCACAAGGTCAAATTGGGGGTGATATGGCACTAAGGGGTGTTTGATGATGTGGATCTATGGATCCAAGGTAGATTTAGACACACCCACATATGGGATCTAGCAAAAGACACAATCTCCAAGGAGACTAGTGCCTTTAGATGGAGGGGCAAATGGAGTCCAAAATATGCCAAATTATAGATCGGGGTAGTTAAGGCAATAATCAAAGTGGGTTTAAAGTGGCATGCCCCAAGGTAGACTAGATCTCCATAGATCTAAGGTTGAAAATGCATCACTCAATGACCCAAGTGGGGCACAACCCTCAAAATGAGGAATAGGGCCCACAAGGCAAAAATCAAAGAAGAGAAGCACTAGGGGTAGGTTATCAAGTGAGAGCAGTTCAAATCAAGTGGGATCTCACCTACCCGTGTCTTGGAACTAACCCAACTAACTTCTCCCAAGTGGTGTGAATTGCCTTCAAGAGGGCTAGGTGCCTTGGAAAGTGTCTCAAATGGAACCCAATCACCACCAAACTATAGATCCGAATTGTCGTGGATACTATAGAGGTGGGTTTTCAATATCTTTCCAAAAGGCAAGCTAGATCCAAGTAGATCTAAGAAAAATAAAAATGAGGGTTTTGATTTTAATGGAGTTTTTGACCAATAGGATGGATAGCAAGCGAAATCAATACGCACCTTGTAGATCTTACCTCAAAAGCTTGCGGCCTCTTAGCATATGGAGAAATCTTGCCCTAGTTACAATTCCAAGCTTGATCCAAGTGTCTTCAACCAAAATCGTCCAAGCCCTAGGAGAGATGTCCCATGAAAACCTGTAAATCAAACTATATCAAGTTAGATTTGATCCACAAATCCATAAGATCTAAGCATGTCATATCAAGAAAGCAATCAATGGACAAAGCACAATTGAAAAACTCCCTCAAGATGAAGACGTCTTGCCCATGGGGAATTTGAGCAACCCCTACAATCTTCCCACAAAGCAAGTCGTTGAGCTAGCTTCAAGCAATTCGGCCTCCCTTCAATTGATGTCGATTTCACCTGTAGAAGCAAAGAATGTCTAGAAACAAGATGCAAGAACATATACAAGAGTAACCCAATCAAAGCCAAGAAGTAGATCTCCAAAATATTATTTTCATTCCAAGTTTTCCAGAGCTCAAAGGTGAGCTATACAATTGGGGGTCTCCTCCTTATATAGGATAATAAAGACCAAAACCCTAGATCTCAAAACCACTTTACAATACATGAAGATGAGTGGTTGAGATTAAAAGATCTCATAATCTAATCAATGGCTAAGATGAGCCAATACATAACATCACATGGATCACTCAACATAAAGGTGACATCATAGCTAGGAGAGACAAAGTGAGGGTGACGTCATCCTCTAGAGGGAGCAAAAGTACATGGGCCCACCTCATATGACATGGACATCACTCATAAAGCTCATGGTGGGGCTAGGAGGCATCAATCCTTGCTAGCTCATCCCCATGGCACAATAATATAAAATAATATGTCCAAATAATACAAATGATCAAAATCTGTCCTCCAAATCTGTGAGAGACATGCAGTAAAAGGCCTCCTGTGGCCTCTGTGGACCCCACTAACTGATGAAAACTGGCTGAAAGATGGGGGGTTCACCCTGGAAGACCTCTGTGAAGACCAAGTGCCAAAACCTTGCCTCAATTTCCCAAATCGAATTCCTCAGTGACCCTTTTACTCCATTTTTTATCTACCTCGGTAACTATGAAGCTGCTGAAAATGCCACCTAGGGCACCTGCGCTATCAAACTGAGCCCACCAGGCTCTCCAAAAGGGGGTTAAAATGGTAACATCAAGTGGTTGGACCACCCCCTCCTCATAAAACGCCCTAGGTGAACTGGCCTCTCACGGCCCCTACTGGACAGGCTGGGAAAACAGCCCCAAATCTGGTCAACAAGTGGAAAACTGCATCTATCACTGCCAGAAGTGCCGAAACTAAATGATAAGTGTCTCATTGAATCCAAAAGACCCAAAACTACTAAGGATGTGTACTCATACACCATGGGCTGCCCTACACCATGGGTTGACCTGATGGACCAACTGTAGGGTCCACCATATATGGACAGTGCATAATCTGATGATCTGGAAATAATAATAAAACCTGTTGAACTGCATCAATCACTATCTGAATCATATGTCCACCGTATGGTATCATCAATAAGGGTATGTGGGACCACCAATCATCATCCATAAGCATATATGGCCCACATCATCACGGATCCCAAGAATGACCATAGTCAAACTAGGTTTGACTAGGTCAATATACAACCAAGGACAAATCATATCAATAGACTACGACATGTTCCTCTAATCATACTCACATCTTAACTTAAAGTATAAACATCATTTAGTGGCATTTATCATGTTAGCATATTCCATTGTTATTTATATTTACTTGCACAATAGCTTAAATGACAGACTCACCCATTGGACATGGCGTAACTGCTAGCTAAGGATGAAGGCTAAGAAGAAGGCTAGGAAAAGGGGTGACTTGACCAAACTCAACTAGATGACACTTTGGACGGGGAGATGGAGTACTACACTTTGTGCCGGACAAATAACATGGGTAAGGGTTGTGCCTCACAAATGGATAAGTTGTTTAGAGAGTGCTTATTCAACTTAGGCATCATGTCTACATCAAAGTTGATCTAGGTTCATTAGGATCATTCATTTCATTTCATGGCCTTTTTGGCCTACATAACCCTTCGGATTTCAAATGTGCTAAGAAGCAAAACTAATTGCAGCTTGCATCCAGGGCATGTTTATACATATACAAGGTCAACAATAATAGATATAACTTTTGAGTAACGTTTGCTTTTTAGACCTTTCTTATACTCTTCGAGGAGTATTTTTAGCATTTCATTGCTCTTGCCCTTTACTCACGTGTGCTAAGAAACACATTCTAGAGTGTACAGTTTCCATGGGCGAATTTATAAAGATTTCCAATAGGTAGTAAATGAGCTTTCAGTTTTAGCCCACAACATCTCAAGTGACTAAGAGGACTTCGACCAGTGCCAAATATCGGGACAACCGATCAGAATGATTTAGGCCTAGAATCCAACTCACCAAAGGCAAGTTCTGTCACCAACTCAAAGCCAAGACACTAAACAAACATGGATGTGATCCAACACAGAGGTAGTAATAGGGAAGTCCTCAGTATCAAAGAGTCAAGAAAGACAAGTCAAAGGTGAAAGCCAAATCGGGAAGGTCATGGATGAACGGAGTCAAATGAATGTGGTGCCTAAGCTAGCAGACAAATAATGTCAAGAAAGTCAATATCTATGTAAAGGTGGGTATTAAACCGATGAGTTTTGTCAAGCAACCTAAATGTGCAAGTAGTATGTCCATTTTATAAATTATAACATCATCAAGATAGTTCATTTTTATTTTACAAGGTTTGCCACATCATGAACCATATACCAAGCTAATGTTGTGAACATAACTAAAGCAACAAGATAATAATCCATATTCAATGATCAGAAGTCCATAGGTCATATCTCATCATCATAAACCATCTGAAACACTATTGTAATAACATCTCTAGGCACTGAACTGAAACTGTATGGAATAAAGGGTCACATCGGTCATCACATCTGAACTCTCAAGGCTCAGCATTGGCACAAGGTCTAACATAAGTCGGATAAAATACACTGCTCTGATAATGAGTGATCTCAAAATATAAACTCATCATAGCCAAGCTCTGAATAATCCAAGCTCTGAAAAGTGCAGATATCTGCTAAGCAAGAATAGTAGCCCTGCTACTATGGTGTGATAACAAACACCTAGCCTAGAGAAACGCGTGGTCCGTCTTGTCTTCGAACGAAGCCACTAAAGGTATTTCCGGTTAGATTTCCAGTACCTTGCGTATCGATTGGAAATTCCCTAGCCTTAATAATCAAGAACACCTAAAATTCACAATAAAATTTACCAAGAACAATTTCAAAAGGATCTCACAAACATATCTGGAGACTTGTATTTTTCAGCATCCCAAAGCACTTTATTGACTCCATTTGGCACTAGTCTTGAGACTTATCTGTATCACTTTATTTGGACCATTTGTCCTTCATTGGTTAAGTTATTTATGTGGATGCTTTAATTTCCAAAACTTCATATATTGTTATCTTATCATTGCATTTTGTAATTGCAACATGGATTGCTCAATTTTATTGTGTCTATCTCAAAAACTCCTAAACAACACCCATCCGCATCACATCACCAAAAAACACTTAAAAACTTAGAGCCATAGACAACTCTTTGTTAGGGACAACCCCCCTTGGCTTCGTTAGGAGTTTGCCTAAACGGAGGAGTTGGGATTCAGGTGACAGTACCTGGCTCATTGCTTGCCCCCAAGGCCACACCTTCCCCACTTGTAGTGAGAGAACAGCTTTCGAAAGATTTATGTTGTTGGTGTGCATCTCGGCGGACAACAGGCCCAATTGATAGTTTACCATCATTATGGTTAGTGACAATCAATACCCACGAATTAGTTTTTTTCAGCTGTCAATATGGTGGTAGCCAATGACAAACTTAGTCCAGTAGATTGATGGTGGCTTCATATCTCCTTAGAGTTACTTAATATTTTGTTTATGACGACAATAAAATGTGGACACCCACGTCAATTTTCTAATCGCCTGTAGAACTTTGTCTAGCTGAAATAGTGGCAACTCTTATTTCCTAACGGGTGGCTCAAATACGGCAACTTGAGGGTTGGTACAACATGCCCTGATGTACAACAAGCTTCCCAAGTTCCTTCCAACAGAAACAAACAATCAATGTTTACTGGGTGAAATAGCAACAAGCAAATTTTATTCTAATCCTTATATTCTTCCGTTATCCAACAATTTCCTTCACAATTCTCTTCATAATAGGCAACACAAATGTTGTTATAGATGCACAATTTGCCTTTTTTTTACTTCCTCATAAAAATCGCCAGCAAATTATTAGTGGCGAAGAATTCCATTTATAATTGTAGATAACTCTAGCAATAGATGATCTTCACGACCCTTGAATGTATGGCAGCAGAGTATTTAATTTGCAAGGGAATAATATTTCTTCAATGGAATTTTCTTGAATTTTAAATGGCCAAAGGCTGGTTCGTGGTCAAAGACCCAGAAATCAAATAAACTCGAAAAAGATGGGGTCGGCCAAAAGTCGACTCGGACGAGGTTTTAATAAAGTATAGCCAAGGGCCAGATTAGAAACAAAGCTTTGATAGCAATGAAATGAACAAAAGTTCATTACTAACAAATATCCAACATAAGGACAATAAACAAAAATCCATATAGGACAAGTAATAAAAATTGAATAAGAATACATGAATGAATATATATGTCGATATGATACCATGTGATGACTTATACACATTGACTAGTCACCATGGTTGAACAATAATGTCCTTTAGATAGGTCATGTCCCTTAGTCAGGAAGTGGCACTTCATTTATTATTATTATTATCATTTATTTATTTATTTAATGCTTAAATATATATTATGTTCATTACAACCTCCCTTAATAAAGTACATGGGTAGTCGTCCCCTCCCTACTATTATTTTCCCCAGTAGACAATAGGCGAGCTATAAAGGTAATAAGCACTACTAAAGCCACAGATGAGGAAGGCTTTCAGGTGTAGATCCTTGAACATGGTATTATAGCCTTAGACATTTAAACTATTGACTTATTTAATCATGTTGTTTGTCCAAGTTTTCCTCCTTCATGGTCCCACCACATCATCCACCTCATTTCAAATCAAGGAATGCATCAAACCCTATTAATTATAGAACCAACATGATCAGCCACACTTTTGCCAAGTTTATGCTATAGTGCTTAACATGTAGCTCTCCTATCAATGGGAGAAGGTGAACCTCAAAACTAGAGGATAGGCAAGTTTCCCACAAGTACTAAACCATTAACCACTTCTTCATTTTCTAACCTATCATTGAGGAGGTTTGACATCATTCTTCAAAAGTCTTTTGTGGCTTTGTTGACTTTCAAAAGGCCTTTGACTCCATCTTGAGAGAGGCACTTATGGGACACTGACATCTCTAGTATTCTCTCGGGTTTTTGTTAAGAGATTCTGTGAGTCTATCATTAGTCTCCTTCGTATTGCTCACGATCTCTCACCCTTCATTCAGAGTTCCATCGGAGTGAAATAGGGATGCCCCTTCTCTTTGCCAGTACTTGGCATCTAAATAGATGAGTTCGAGTCTTTTCTCAAGGGGCACATACAGAAGGAGGACAATTTCCTGCATCATGTCCAAATTTCTTTGCTTTTAATTGTCAACAGCATGATCCGCCTACGTCCTCCCTTGAGTGGCTTCAAAGACATCGATGTCCTCTCCAATTTCTATGATCTCAGACTATTAGCCATTAACCATAGTAAAAATAAGAATATGGTATTCAATGTGTCCAAGAGTTTTTTATCAAATTACCACTTATGTTTCCAAGGGAGTGAGATTAAGATCACCTCAACATACATATTTGGAGGTGTAGTTCTCGAGACCATAGTTTAATTTGAGGCATGTTTTTCATCCCTAGCTAAACAAGGCATACAACCCACTTTCCTTGCTTGAGGGATAGTAATTTCAACTACACTTTTAGGACATCTCATCTAAGATGCACCTCCTAGACATAATCATCAACCTTATTGTCCTTTATGGTTCCAAAATTTGGGGACCTAGCATGTTGTTGTCTAACTAGGCTTGGACTAAGAGAGTCCATACTCTCCTTCTATGACATATGATTCATTGCAAACAAACTGCCTCAATCCATCATCCAAGCAGAGTTTGAGGCCCATCATTTCTGCCTCAAGACTATCTTCAAACTTATCTCCTTCATCCACAAGATCCGAACTCTTAGAGACTCAACTAAAAGGAGAGAGAGGTATCCCTTTCTATCCCTTTGCTCTTTAGAAAAGATTTCTTCGAGAATACCCTCTGGATGAAGGCCTTATGTAAGAACCCTAAAACTCATAAAACCTACTAAATAACATTTAATATTAAAGATGCATACAGATCTATGAACCAATACAAGAATATGATAAATACAATGCATCTGATATCTTGTACATCTATAAAACCAATATACAACAAGAAGCATCATGCAATGAAAGATCTGTAACAACAGAGTGTATCTAATCAACAATATAATAGAAAATATGCTATGAAAATCATACCTGGTTAGATGACCTAGGAGCTACCATTACCTTGACAGCTCCCATAGTGTAACTGAAGGTGGGGGGACGACTCTCCACCCAACCAACCCCCAGCCAAAGGCTTAGGCCCCCGAGCCCCCAACGATTAACCCTATGCCAGTGCTATCTTGCTTTCCTCTCCTCCAGAGCTCCTCTTCCAAGATGGCCAAAGACAAAAAGATCCCTCTCTTCACTTCTTCTCCTCCTTTTATCTCCTCCTTCTCCCAATTTCTTAATTTCTTATTTAATGCAATTTGTTTTTCCTTATTTTCTTTCATATTCCCAATTATATTATTATCTTAAATCATTTTATTCATTATATTAAATATTCTCTATATGAGGGTTGTTACATACTCCCCCCCTTCGAGAAACTTCGTCCCGAAGTTATAATATTCAAGCAATAAATACAATACTTATTCAATCAATCGATCAAGTAAATACTAGAATATATAGGTAGCTATTACTATTGTGAAGTTTAGAGATTTATATGTGTGGCCACCACATAGAAGTTTCCAAACCGCACTAATACAATCAAACGCCCTAAGTTACAACATACTCTTAGGTAATTCCCTATGAGTTTACTATGCAACCATATAAACAATCATGCAGCATACATACATAAGCATTAGATAATTAATTAATAATTAATGACTGTGTGTTTGTTTACTTCATCTTTCCTTACTCACCCTTTCCCTGAGAATCATACCATCCGATCAACCTCCCTACACCTCCCCTCCAACTCCGGATGGTCCCGCTCGCCATGGCACGGGCCCTCTACTGTAACATGTCCGCGAATCATACAGTAGGCATCAGAAGTTCCCCGAGAAGTTACCGCGGCATTGCCACCTTCCCACTTCTGGTAATAATACGGCCTCATCAGATTCTAACGGAATCTGGGCCTCATCGGTACTAGCCGGCATCTGGTTCCCGGTACCCCCGATCCTGATACTCCCGGTACCCCCGATCCTGATATCAGGATCATTATACCCCAGGCATCTCGGAAGGCTAGCCTAAACATCCTCCACAACACCCCCAAGGTACTAGCCCCAGGCATCAGAAGTCCTTCTCCATAAACCTCCCTCCCGGTGAGTATGTCTCCAACCATGGACTCTAGTCACATCAGAAGTTCTCCGGGAAGTATATGTGGCACTGCCAGCTTCCCAACTTCTGGTACAAAAGTCAAGCGCTGCTGGCATAGAGCTAATTGTTGGGCTTGTCCCCCAGCCCATAATATATTTATAGTAGCCATTCTCATTCGTGGTTATGGGCTCCCACGAAATCATAGAATACTTAGCCTCATCAGGCTATTTGAGTAGATCACTTGGAACAACTGGCGCTTGCCATAATGAATAATCATTAGTAACCATTTCTCAATATAATAATATCATATAGATCAACCTTGAATCATGTGCTAACAAAAATGTCTAGCCACCAATTCATATTGCATTACATTGCATCATAAGCCATTGTCACGATAAGTCATGCCAAGTTTAACATATAATACATTTAGGTACTCTCTGCTACCATTGTAACATAACTGGTCATGATACTTTCATAATTTCACTAAGTATCTCATAAATATGTCATGATAAGTTGTCATATTCCAACATTAGTACTATCAACATGGAGTAACAACTCACATAATCCATCATCATATCAAATATGCATTCTACGGGGAGCAATAAAGGTTAGCATGAAACGATATCATGTCATACCAAATATCTCATATAATCGCTTATTCTTCACTGACACATAACAAAGCTGTAAAATACCAACATTAACCACAACATGCTTTCATACCATTTATGTGCCAAATGTCATTTATCTCTAGATGCAATGATAACCTATAATATCATTTTATGTCTACACGTCATGAAATAATATCAAGAAGTATCACATGCACAAACCATGGCTATAAATCTCATGGCTAGAATTAACAATCATCAATTTCACTTGAATAATGCATGACCATGAAGGCATCATTCTAAGAAAAACATGTGTAATAATACCATATCGTGCACCACATAACTTACTTTTTAAGATGCCACTATAATTTCCAATTGAGTATCAATAATCAACATATCACGTACCTCATGTCCTATACATCTAGAAACCATGATAAACTGGGTATCAACATGAAATGTTCATACATGAAAAATGGGGGCAACATGAAATATGTATAAATCATGAAATATGTATCAATCATGAAGTGTGTATCATATGTCTTCTAACTCTAGAAATTATAAATTATTAGTTGAATATCGACATAAAATAATTTCATAGTAATTTCATAGTTGATAATCACATTCCTATTGGATGACTTCAAATTCCAAATATCACAGATGGGAATAAGATTTTAAACTCAAATTATACTTCACACAACTTGTTTAATAATTCCTTTGCCCTTTTTTTTTTCTCCCCCAGTACCACACTTGGTCCCAATCTCTATGTTTAAAATCCAAGCATGACCTCAAAAAGCTTTTATTTAATACAAAACATGACTTCAATTTCTATTGGGTCAATATAAACTTTAGTCTTTGAACCAAGGCTTATTCACTCTAATTAACAAGTTGCAATGGTTGGTCAAACCTCTTAATCAATGAACCATTGAATGATCAAGCAATAAAGGTGAGGCATTTTTACTACAACATAGCTAAAAGCTGCCCCACACTCTGTAAAAATTTATCAATCTAACACTCTAAATTCTATAGACAAAAAGAACTCCAGAAAACAAGTACCATATTCACAACAATATAAATCCACCCATTCACAAGGTGCAAGTGTTAATCATATACAAACATATCTTAGGCAGTTTGTATGAGTTCAATGTCAATAGTTAACAAGAAGCATGGTGGTATGTAGCTACTTCCCGATATTGTCGTAGGTGAAACACTCCCTACAAAAGTAAAATGCACTCCTATCCAAATTGCCAAGTGGTTTTGTTCTTGCTCATCAATATTCAAATTGACAAAGTGGTTCTATTCTTGCTCGTCAATTGAATAGACAAAGCACAAGTAATGACATTAACCCTACAATAATAATAAAAGAAAACTATTAATGTTGAACTTAACTCTGCTTATGGATACTATAAAACTCAACTCTCAAATTGATTATAATCCTGCGAGTGAAGATGGCCTTGAGAGTGATTCCACTTGTTCTAGCCACCAATCAATAATTGGTACTTATTCTTTAAGCCAATATCCCGTTAACCATATGAACTGTTGTGTGCTAGAGCCAACAACCCGTTAACCAAATGAACTGTTGTGTGCGAGGGTTCATTCTAGCATATCCTTTAGTTAACTAAACACTGTGGTTAATTACCTTAATCGCAAAGGCATTTTTTTATTTTTTATAATATATAGGTGTCACATACATTGAATTTGAGGATGTAAAGGCTGTGTGGTCAATGGAAAATGGAGACACACAGAGTTCCTCGAAGACCCTAGTTAGCAACCCAACCAAATAATTGAACCCAGCGGTGATCCAGTCCACAAATAGTGGAAGCTGGCAATTGAATTTTTTGTCTTATAGCTTGTCAATTAAATAACCCAATGGCGTTCAATTGATGCAAAAGCAATGGGGCCATGACCCATTATGTAAAAGCGACTGACAATAAAAGACAAATGGATTGACAGAGAGAATTAGAAGTTTGGCAAACTATTGCAACAACGGGTAAATAACAACCATTGATCTCAATGCTGATAAGACAATGGATGGTTGGTTTTTAATACAGAAAAATCTATTTCTGAAGGTGAGATATCAAAGATAATGGGAGCTTTACATAGCAACAATCAATATAAATCCTTTCAAGTTTTGTGGAGAATAATGTAGTATATTTAAAATCACAGCAAGGCCACAGGCCAATTTGGTGTATGAGAATTTTTGTTTCTGGAATAAGGAATCTCTTCATTCAACATTGTAACTGTTACAGTTTACAGAAATGTACATTGGTGAAACTGGGTGTCAGTCTCATCGATCCTCCAATTCTAGTGGTCGCTGACATATACAAGGCGCCAAATTTGCAGACTCTGCTAGTAACTACCAGCGTTTTAGCTGCAAATTCAATGAACCCAACTGAGTAATGTGTCTATTTTGTCACAGTGGATCTTAAGGACAGATTCTAGCTTTTTCAATGTACCAGAAAATATATCTTTGATAGCCCATTCAATGGTGATGGCAGTCTGGATTAAAGTTCATTGTCCATAAGGGGATCTGGGAGCATTAGAGATGAAGAACAGGGACTGCCCCTGATCCATATAAGTACTAATTTTTCTCCTCTCTTGTCGTTGCAGTTCAATCTCATAAATTAAGTCTCTTATATCTTCATGATGTCTTTCCACATAATATCTAAATGAGTCCTCAATATGTTCCATATATTTGGTGCGGAGTGAGGTGGAATATGGACTGGGCTCAAGACAAGTGTAAATATGAGGAATATTTGAAGAGTTGTTTGATTTAGGTCTAGAGGGTTGGCCTTCAGAATGCCTTGATCATTTTCTATCAGCTTACCACCGTCTTTTCCAATCCAGACATTTCAGCCGAGTCATATAATCTGTCCATGTTCTGATCACTGACCTATCTTAATGCTTCTTTAGGACCCACTGGCCTCCGAACATTCGCTTTTGGTTTGAGATGATGTGGATAACTCATCCAGATCTCAGGTCTTCTATCTGGAAACCCACATCGATTGATCTCCAGGAACTCAACAAATATGATCATACATTCTACATCATTCAATTCTATCCCTGTCTTGTACAAAATGTTCCCATGCAACACATTTCCATTTCACAAATAAAATTAGGTAATGCATTGGAAACTCTGCTTATTAACTCTTTCAAAACCGTGTTATGGTCTTTTACAGCTTAATTGCCTCTTCACCATTTGACCACCTTAACTGATGAATATAAACAAAAAATTATAAGATCATAGTTTTGTAGCCAGGGAGTTTGCTAGAGAGATGACAAAAAAAAAAAACTAACAGATGTCGGAGCTGCAACAGCCAAGGAAAGCTTTTTTTGTCATCCCCCTCACCCTCATGAACTCTATTGTGTTATACTAGGGTACATGGATGAAAGAAATAAGATATGGAATTCGGTGCTTGTTTACTTTGGATAGGTCGCCCTAATTTCACAAAAAAAAAACGAATCTTCATTCATGTCAGACAATTTCATGAAAAAGGAGTCCATTGAATAGTATTTTATATCCCAAAGAGCAGCATTGTTACACCACTGGCTCATATGAACCAATACAAGAATCTGATAAATACAATGCATCTGATATCCTGTAAATCTATAAAACCAATATACAACAAGAAGCATCATGCAATGAAAGATCTGTAACAACAGAGTGTATCTAATCAACAATATAACAGAAAATATGCTATGAAAATCATACCTGGTTAGATGACCTAGGAGCTACTATTACCTTGACAGCTCCCATACTACAACTGAAGGTGGGGGGATGACTCTCCACCCAACCAACCCCCAGCCAAAAGCTGAGGCCCCCGAGCCCCCAACGATTAACCCTATGCCAGCGCTATCTTGCTTTCCTCTCCTCCAGAGCTCCTCTTCCAAGATGGCCAAAGACAAAAAGATCCCTCTCTTCACTTCTTCTCCTCCTTTTATCTCCTCCTTCTCCCAATTTCTTAATTTCTTATTTAATGCAATTTGTTTTTCCTTATTTTCTTTCATATTCCCAATTATATTATTATCTTACATCATTTTATTGATTATATTAAATATTCTCTATATGAGGGTTGTTACACCTTATTGGTTCTCCTAAGTCTTCTTGTTACTTCATTTTGTTGGCATCTCTATTGATCACCTCCCCTCTTTAAGTTATTCCATAGACGCCCCTGGTCACCTTCTGCCTACCAAGCAAGGTTGAACAAGGTGATCAGGGAGATATTTATATGCAATACATATGAGTCACTTGGATCCCCCCCCATGAGAGCCTCAACCCTGAGATGGCAATCTACTTTGTAGTTGAGTAATGATCTTATCATTAGATCTTAGTATGCACAAAGAAATTGGATGCATAACCTTAGGATCCCTCTTGGCCAGTTCAAAGTGTACTCTTACCAACTTCAAATTGAGATAGATCATCATATCTCATTGTTAGAGAGGATTTGGCAATTGTGTCACCTACAAAAGGCTGAGTCAAAGGAGCATGTCATTTTCAAATGTTCCATTTACTATGAGAGCAGGGGGAGATTGTGTTTCCTTTACCGGGACATGAAGGTTTACCTCACTACTTTCTTCCTCTATCCAGAACACAGATATGAGGGAGGTGTTAGGATATAGATCTTAGTGCTTACGAGACCACCTCGAATCGACACCATCCACCTCAAATAGACTCCAACAAGTGTATCACCTCTCCTTTTGTCTCCTATGCTAGTGGCAGCAAGCGAGATGCTAAGATCCATGGTAATTTCAACACTAGATCTATGAAACCACAGATCTCTTCTCACTCTTCAGCTAGCAGACCTGCCCCACAAGTCTCTTGAGCAGTTCTAATTCTCAATCTCAGCATAAATCTCGTCTTAGAACATTCTTAAACATGACGATCGTACCTCTCCTTTTGATTTGCACATATCACAACATTCAACAAAATGCTCTCTCCTACCACTGAAAAGCATTGTTTAAGACATGGTTTTGTCTTCCAAAAATTCAACAAACCTATGACTTGTATTAGTCGTATGCTTAGATGCTCTAGAATCGAAAGACTGATCTGTTGACATACCTCCCATATGAGGCCACAAAAGCATAAAAATCTTCCTCTTCATGTTCTGTACAATTAACTTGCTTCTTTCCTAACTGCCCATGGTTGTATTGTTCATCACACAACCTTTTCCTATAGTTCTTCATGTGGCCTAATTGCCACAATAAGAACACTTTTATTCCTTTTTTTAAATACTTTTAATATTCACAAAAAAATATTTACAGACAAAGATGCAAAAAGTGGAAGGGTATATAGAATGAGATTTACAGCCTCTTCCTGAGAATAACAAAAGCAGCAATAAAATCTAAAATCAGAATATTTGGTGGAATCCAAAGATTTGGCATCTCTGATCAACAATGAACCTTTTGCCTATGTTACCAGGGTATGGATGCAGATCACGATCGGGATCCAAGTATGGATTCGCCAGATTTTTGAAAATCCAAGGTCCAGATACGGCAGGGAAACAACAAGTACAAAAAATATATATAAATATTTTTATAATAAATAAAAAATTAGAGTGAAGAATTAAAACTATTCAGGAAACACAAGAGTAGAACTATAAGTTATATCAAAAAAGAGAGTTTTCATGGATATTACTATTAGTCATTAATGTACAATAACTGATAATTTGACAAGTTATAACCATGATTGATAATGGATCATTTTGAAGACCATTTCAGCATGAACAGGAAGCAGGAAATAAAAGTGTTTTTGTGAGCCACATCCATGTGCCTATATCAGCAGTGAATAAAGTGGTTTTCTTGAAGGCTATGGCAGGACTAAATAACAGTGTGGGTGAAGTGAGCAACAATGTAGCCCATAAGGATAAATCAGACCTTGACAACAATCCTTGACCATACAGATAGATCAAATGGAAACCTCGAACACAGACCTTGATAGATCAGAGTTCGACTTGAAATAAAGATAAATCAGACCTCGACCAAGAATAGGGGTTCTGGTTTTGCCTTTCAGGTGTTTAGGGTTTTGGAATTTTTTCATTAAAAAAATCAATATTGGGGGGATCTGTGGGTCACAAAAGCACTAGAAGTTTCAGGATCTGTTTCAAAATTTCAAGATCTGTTGGATTTTCCACAAGATCTGTTTCCTTCTCAAGGGATCCATTTCCATGACAGATCCTAGTCGGATCCTACACTCTGGGGTGGCGGATCCGATAACAGAGCCTTTTGCCAACAAATGTTGACTACCTCATCTTCCCACAAAGAAAAAGAGGCAGACAAAAACCTTATCTCTTGATCAAAGACAAACTTACAGCTGAGCTTCCAGAGCACAAACAGCACCAAAACCCATACACAATGCCAAAGATCAGAGAAGGAATATCTCACAAGAAAGTGACCATCCCCAACCAAAGCGGCACGCCAATGCACCCTGCACTGAAACAATGTTGTATGCTGGTTCTAGAAAAAGCTCCAACACCGCTTGGCGAACCAGTACTCCCAGAAAATATGCTTGGCAGTCTCTGGTAGCTCACATATTGGGCAGAGGCCATCAGAGAGACCACTCTTAAGCCTGGCTTTAGATGGGATCCCCTGATAAATGACCAGCCAAGCAAACACCCAAAGCTTATAAGAGAGTTGCGCCAACCAAACACTATGAAGTTGACAGTATGTTGGAAGAACACTTGTAATCTTAGCAGATTTACCTGTCTATTGTGCTTTGATCATTGCCTCTATTTCCCTCTTGCTGCTGCTTTCCATTGCCTTTAAGCTTTGTCCAAAAGGCGCTCTCCAAATGCTCCACTACTACTTCCAAGTTTCTTTTTCCATCTGTCCTTCTGTACTTGTTGACTACACAGCTTCTGAAATGTGATGTTGGTAGTCTCCAAAGTGACATTCAAAATTTCAACAAATTTAGGTACTGACTACACAGCTTCTGAAATGTGATGTTGGTAGTCTCCAAAGTGACATTCAAAATTTCAAAATATTTAGGTACTGACTACACAGCTTCTGAAATGTGATGTTGGTAGTCTCCGAAGTGACATTCAAAATTTCAATAAATTTAGGTACTAGGCTCTTGAAGAAATAACTATCAAATCTTCCTCATCTACTTCTCTGTTAATTGCTAAGGGTTGATCACAGATGTCTTTCAATTTCAGCAAGTGGTCTAAATAGAATCACCCTCTTCTATATTCAACAAAAACACTAGACTCGTAATGTAAAAAGCCTTGCCTTTGTCAGAAGTTTCATGCATCTCCCTCAGCTTTGTCCACATTGTGAAAGCATCCTCTGCATCTTGCACTCGTGCATATCATCCATTATGGACAACTTTATCAGCATCGTGGCTTCTTTGTTCTTCGAGTCAAAGACCTCCTGCTGCTCATCCTTTTCATCAAAGTCTCTCTCATCCTTGCCTGTGACCACCCCTACCAATCACTTGTACTGGACTATCGCAATCTTGTGTTGCTTCCAGACATTGAAATTGAGACCGACTGGGGTTCAACATTATAACCTATATAATTGCCATTTTCTCTGCACAATGGCTGCCAAGCGCCAATGAAACAATTCAAATATCCTGAGAAAATTAGAATTTTCTGCCAAACTCGGTTGTGTGTACACACCATGGTGCCACCCAGCACCACAACAGGTCTAGCATCAACCCAGTACCACGACCATCTAATTGTTTGTGTCAGAAATTGTCTGCCCAACAATCTCCAGAAGACATTTTTTTGTTCAAAATTTATTTCTAAAAAATTCTAGAAAGAGATCTGCTAAAATATTAAATATGAAACTTACAACCTGTCTTGAATTTTGTGCCCGCAACTGTACACATCAGCGTGTTGCTACAATTTAGCCAAATTTTGTGCAAATTTCTGCACATAAGCCTAAAAAATGGTGCCCTATCTATGTGATTGTTATCACATCCATATTAGCTGGAGCTAGCATGCTGCAGATTGTGTGGTCGGGGACCAGTCACCATACTATAATTTTTTTTTTCCAGATCAAAGATCGGATGCCTTCAGAGGAGGCACACAGTTTTGTTCAGATTGCCCCGAGCAGACATATCAGTGGGGACAGATGGTTCTATTGTATTGTCTAGACATGTTACTTAGCATCTACCGCAGGGTCACCCTTCCTTGCCAGGATTTGACATAAGCCCATTGAGACAGTTGCCTAGTCTTGCTTTGATTGAGACTATCACAGAGTATTGCTGGTTTACTATTGCCAGCACCAGTGTTGACCAGATTTGACTTGGTCAAACCAGGTTGACCAGGCCAAAAATGGGCCCGAAAAAATGTTGCAACCGGAATTTCGATTTTGGTCAATTATTATCTACAGGGGACCCATATGAGCCTCCAAGCGACAGTATGCAAAAAGATCGAGGCGTTTGTGAGATTTTTAATTATTATTGGTCATTAATGACCTATTTTAATTAAAAATCATGGATTTTGGGCAAATAATGCCTAAGTGATGGATCGTGGTCATTTGAGTGACCATTCCTACTATTTTTGGGGTCCACGATCACATTGCAGCAGACGATTCGACGATCCCGGCACTATAAGTGGGTCAAAAGCCCAATTTACTCCTTCAGCAATATAAACTAGCAATAAAATACATGGAAAATCAAAAAATTGACAAAGGCAACTATAGCAAAGGGCAAAAATCAAAGGCTGGCTAATTCAAGGATGATTTCTAAGGTAATTTGGTAATGTTTGGACATGATATTATGCATTGTGGGGCCCTCTCTTGCCCAGCTCACCTAGGTGGACGAATTGCCCATGTGGGGCGTTTTTCTCCACTTGGGGAATTTCGTTTTGGATGTTGATGGTCATGTGGGACCTTGATGTATTAGCTAGGGGGATAAAACATGTTATAGACACCCCCTAGCCTATTCTTATGTATTGTATGGGCCCCACAAGGGGACCCCCTCTCCACTAGTGCGCTAGACTTGGGCAATTCGCACCCCCTCTTGAGCTCATCTCCACCCTCGATTTGGTGATTGGGAAAGTCAATCCCAGCCATTGGTTTTGGGGGAAATGAGGCTAGGTTTTGAGCCATCTCTATAAGAGAATGAGCTCACTCCATTTCTACTTCTCTTGGCACATTGTACACTTGAGTTTTTGATGATATAGAGCCATATTTCACCGAGTTCTTAAGAGTTTATGGATGGATATGTGTAATGCTTGACTGATATCTAGTTTTCCTTAGCTTTGATGAGTTGTTAGTGCATTGTTTCTACCATTTCCTTGGCCAACGATTTGCAGGTGAAGAGCACAGCTGGAGGAGGGCGCAGTTTTTGGAGTGGGAACCCCACAATTGCTCCAATCCTTCAGAGTATCAACAAAGGGAGTTGTTATTTGCTTTTACCTCTCAATTCCTTTCATTTTCAGTCATTTACTTGCTGGTTTCTCTTTTTATTTGCTGCACACACTGACTTGATCTTGTTTGTGGCAGGTAGCTAGGACGAATTTGGCCACTGGGAGCTCAAAACGCCAAAGGGAGCACGTTGCAGCTTAACAATTGAGTTTGGAGGGCTAGTCTTCGACAATCTCATCCATCTATTCATTCTCAAGTAGGTTCTTCCTGCTGGTCTCTTGCATTTTAATTTCATTGTGTGTGTTGAGCAGAAATTTCATTTAAAAACCCATAAAAATACAAAACTTAAGATTTCACCGTAGGAATTTGTTTTGGTTTAAAACCCACTAATGAAACACCCTTAGAATGCTATATCCTAAGTTTCATTTCTTTTAGACTCCATTTACCCATAGATTTAGCACTGGTCTACCTGGCAAAAACGCCTCACCTGGGACATTTTTCTCTTCTGCTTGTTTGGGTCAGTTTGGAGTTCTGGGTAGTTTAGAATCGGTCTTAAATCATCACTTTATTTTCAGAAATCAAACTACCAAGTGCTAGAAGTATTTTAAATCACCATTTTATTGCTGCCCTAGTTTGTCATTTCACTGCTTAACTCATCTTCTTGGGCAACATCAATCCATTCCTTCACTTCTAGCTTACTGGATGTCCCTAGTCTATTTCAGCCATACAATCACTAATTTAATCAATCTATCTCACTACATTTGATTGCTGGTCACTTCTACATCACTCCCATTTTTACTATGCGTGTCCATCCACAGGCTGGAACTAAACTTACGACCTAATCAACACTCATTTCCTACCTTCACTTCTTTCCCCCTTGACTTGGCTAAGTGCCTCGTCTAAAGTGATAGTAGCCTTGTCCAGTGTGACTTCCGTTCCTTGAACGGAGGACCTGGCTATTGCTGGTTACACCTTCCTAGTTGTCTACCCTCTACCATCCCTGTTGGGACATCTTACTTCAGCAGCTAGAGTTTGTGTGATAACAGTGATGTCTACCTTGAGATTTGTACCTTCCCATAAGTCAGCTTGAATCTTTGAATTTGCACATGCTCTTCTCATTGTGTACACCGTCCTCATCTTTTGTGTGTTGTATCTTCAAATTCTGTGTTGTCTCTTTGAATTTTGTGCATTGTCCTCAAAATATATGCACTGGACCTCAAAATCTCTCTTCAAAAATACAATAAATGAGACATGCAAACTTCCCTGTGCATACAAATTATGTGTCTCTGCCATGCAATTTCTCCATTGTTGGAAATCTGCTCCAACATGTACCGATATTCCTAGCCTCATTCTGTGTTATGCACTCCCAGAATCCTTCAGCTCATATATGTCCTTACCATGTCTCTGATTGCCTTCTTGGCTCCTTCATGGCACTGATACCATATCAGAATGTGTATACAAAATTACAGATTCACATAACAGCAAATTGGAAGAGAGAACAATTTGAACTGATTGATTCATATTCCAAAATTTGATAGCATCAATAAGAGCGGTTGTTCATTTCACATTCCCAACATCTAATTATTGATTATGACTTAATTAATATTTAGTCATGATAACTTAATAATATTACTTTATTACATCATGATTTTATTAAAACATAAAGTACTCCCAACTTAAAAGCTCCTAATTGCATAATATAACCATTAGAACATATATTCTACACATATAGACCTCTAACCTCAGAGGAAGCTAGCTAGTCCAATCTTCAAGAAGAAATTAGCCAATTCCTTCCTGCAAAAAGAGTTGAATCTCATGAGACAATGAAACAAACTTACTACTTGCAGGTAAGTTCTCAGGATCTTACACTCAAAATGAATTTCTTCTCTATAATGACTCATGAGTTGTAATGACGGTATCCATACCAAATGCTTCATAAAGCAACTTCCCATCTTACGAGTCTGTTATAGGCAGTATATTCTCTACTAAACCTAAAGTTGCTAACAAATAATAGAATATGATTACTTTGAAGCATATCAAACAGGAAACATGGCCTGTGTAAGTAATCTATAATGAAAACAGCTGGTTCAGAAACAATAAGAAAGATAATGCCTATAAGCCAAAATTAATGTTGAGGTTAGGCATGTTCATATGTGTTTCAACCTCCAAGTAAGATAAGCATACATAAATGATAGGATATCTTGCAGCTCCACAGTTAAATAAAACTCCCTCAAGGCACTTTAGCGAAACTATTCTCCTAAATGATGTTTTCCAATCCTTTCCCATATCAAGAGCACAATGTAGATTGAAGCTAGCAAATCCCATAACTATAAAAAAATCACAATTCAAGATGGCCTCCATGAGGAGATGAATAAATGGATATGATAATGTTCAGTTCGTTAGCGAACTGACTATTGTGAGTTTTTTTCTCTTTGTTATAAGAAAAAATCAAAAAAAGGCCCCAAATTCCTATTAATTGTCATCATGCTTGCCACACATCTTAGAGTCCTTTTTTTAACAATTAAATTTTACTTGAAATTAAATCTTTTGAATGAAAAAAAAAAATCACAATTACAAACGTCTCACTTAGACATCCATACATTATCATATAATAATGCTAGAAAAGACAAAGTCATAGACTGAGCATCTCGAAGCAATACACACATGCAGAATATGAGTTCACCTTTGCATCATATGCCTTGCAGTCAAGGATATCATTTAAGTCTACTTGGCATCGGACTGTACATATAATGCGTGCTAATGAATTGATATTCTGAATCTCCATTTTTAAATCCTCCAGGACCCGTGATTGCGCAATGCCTTCATGTTCCTCAACAATCAAATCAACCTTATTGAGGAGAACAACATCCTAATAAGAATCAACCATCCACTATTAGAACCTGCAACAGTTGATGACAAAAAAGAAGGAAATCCAAGCAAGCTCATCATCAGAGTGCATATGAAACTTACACTCCGCATAACCAAAAATTATCTTCTTGTTTACTATTATAAAAGGTTAAAGTTTTTAAAGTAATAGCAACCTTAGCATTCTAAGGAGAATTCTAGATCATAGCAGTATGACAGGTAAAATTCAAGCCCCACCTACCGCAAATGCAATCTGCAAAAATGCTTCAGGAAGTTTACCGCACTCCCGCTGTTCACTGAGCTGCAGGCGGAGATTTTTGGCATCTACAACCTACAAAAAAAAGTGCAAAGACGCAACTAATTATAGACATAGGCGGTCTTAAATTGCTTTCAAAACAAAATACAAGTATCCCAAACACAACCGTTTAACAGTGGAAAACATTTACCATGATTTTCACTGAACACAACTGATCCACAAAACAGGTCCACAGCTATTTTATCTGCACTCATTAATTTTGTTCTCCCTTTTCAATAAAATTCGAACTCTCCATCCTAAATCATAAAGTGATTTTCTACATCCTGCCTACAAAGGAAGGATTCTTTTTCACACTCCATACATGATTTCTGCTAGCTTTCGGGTTTACGCTGAAAGTGTCTACACCATGCTTGGAGTTGCTTCATCTGATGTGGCGTGCATGGTGTATGGATGATCCCCTACTTATTCCGTGATGAACACGCACATGTAGAGGTTGCTTGTTCTTGGATTACTAGACCTTGTAGGATGCTTATGTGACTTTTTTCCTTGTGTTATCACATGCCAAATTTTTATAAATTTTTGTAAAAATTTTACAATTTTGCTAAAAATTTGGTTTTTACAGGCTTTGTATACTCTCAGGCCTGCCAAGGCTAATTTGCAATTTTCAAAAGTTCTTTTTATAAAAAAAAATTGGGCACGAAGCCCAATCTCCAAGTCTATGTTTGATTCCAAATCTCCAAGTCCACGAGCTAAGCGCCAACACATCACAAATATTAATTAAGTCATAATCAATAATTAGATGTTGGGAATGTGAAATGAACAACATAATTCTATTAAATCTATTGAATTGCCCGCAGGGGTGTAGCTCAACCGACGATTCGTTTGATGTGAAGGAAATGTTGTAAATGGAGGTCATGAGTTCAAATCACCCCGATTTACCCGTGCCCCATGCTTGCGGGCTGTGTGGGTGCACCTAGGGGTATAGTGGTAGCGGACGGGATTGGATCCCTGGACCCCATGTCACGCAAGTACCAGCCCCTTCCAAGTTGTCGATTCCCCTAGTTACAAAAAAAAAATTAAGTCTATTGAATTGTGAATGGGATCTAAAATTCTACTTTTTGCATATGAAGTCCAATGACGTTGGAACCACTAATTGGTAAGGATAGAAAGTGAAAGATAAGGAGAATGTCACTTTTACTTTAAGAATTTAAAATTACCATTTAGTATTATTGAATACTACTAAACAGAGACAATTAGATTAGATTTAGCATTACCATGTAGGGTTATTGGTAGATTAGGAAATATTTAAAAAGAAACCAAAATTAAGAGTTTTTTTAAGTTCGCAAATGCACACGTACCGACACAAGCAACTCTGTCAATTCAGGTCACGACTTGGCCGATTTGACCGGTTTGATACAGAACCGATCACCCAATCCGATTTGCAGGCCAACTCGGCTCGATTTAGGGTCAACTCAACCAAGTCCAAGTCTGGGTTGACTGATTTTTAAACAGGAGGTGAACCATAAGTTCTTTGCTCATGTCTCATACTCAAGGCACTCATTTTGCATAACAATGGTCTTCATAGACTCAATCATGGAATCCCACCCCTCATAAACATCTCCTAATATGGGTTGGTCTTTGTCTGTAATCCACAACAAAGAAATGATAGGGTCCATGATCTTAATGGCAAGATCTACCCTCTCCGACATAACATAATCTAACATTTTGTCCTTTACCTTTTTTGAAGCAGCTTGATCCGTCTTTCTCCAAAAAGACTAAAAACTCTGAAATAACCATGGCCCCAAGAGTGGCCTTGACCTCCCTCAACCTCTTAGGCATGATGAATGAGGAAGCAAACCGAGTACTTGCAAACTTCAACAATGATAGATGTGTGTACTCTATATATTGTGAGGGCATTGGTATGCTTTTGGACAAAATTGTGGATATGGCGTACATCATCAATAAGATTGCCAATCAATGTCACATATGAAGCAATAGATTTAAATGCCAAATTCAAAGAGTGAACAATGCAAGGTGTCCAAAATATTTGTGGATATTTAGCTTCCACAATCAAGCCAATAACTTTGCAAATAGGTGCATTATCCATGATGATTTGCAGACAAGCATCAACTCCTACATCTTTAATAACTTAATGAACAACTCACCCATATATTGTGCATCCTTCTATTTTCCAAGAGCATCCACCGCGTTCAAGTAGACTGGTCCATTATGGGAAGACACCATGAAATTGATGAGTAGATGGTGTGTTACATCCATATCCATCATAAACATTAGTAACACCAGATGTGGGCTATGATGATTTGATTGGGTGTAGGATTTTTTCCACCTCCTTTGCCTTAACCAACAATGTGGTTCTAAGCTTCTCTGAACTTGGAGGCACATACCCAGTTGGATACCTTTCAACTAAAGATCGGCACATCTCAATGAACAAAGGTGATGGTGCAACATTAAATGAAATAAAGTTGAGATAGAAAAAGAATGCAATAGTAAGAACAACCCCCTCTCGCTTCTCTTGCTGAAAAATCTTTTCCATTAGACCATAAGTTGGGGCTGCCCTCCTTTTTTGCGGCTGAATTTCAGCCCCACTCCCAAATTGGCTAGATGTATTCCTTAAGAATGGAAGAGGATCATCATGTTTTTGAAATTTCTTGCTTGTTGTTGCCTCATTTCGAAGCCAACCATATCCTCTTTTTCCAAGTCATATCTTTGGGTAGCATTGATCGCTTTGCATGCTACATGTCCACAAGGAGGGCCCAACAAATGGCCCTTAACTCGATAGTAGTTGCTCTTAAATTAACCCTTGCAGAAACTACAAGACCAAGCAACATTCCAGCCCCCACCAAGCTTCGATCCGAGCCCTTGTTTCCCTGTTACATACTTCCATAGGGGGTATTTTTTCTTGTGCTTGTTGTTTTGCTACAGCAGGGTTATATGAGTGCATGGAAGCACCAACAAATCCACTTGAATCACTTGGAGCACTACCACCAGCAGACAATGTAAAACTAGGAGGGGAGGGACCACCATTAGTGACATTCCTCCCTTTATTTTGACTTTTTCTAGTTGCCTTTGAAGATTGAGCCACCCCTTCCTTGAATCCTTGAGCTAAATGAAAAACCAATGCTACTATGTAAAAAAATCAGTGCTGCTGTGTAAAATAAATAGTCTCGTAGCTACCAAATGTGACTGGAATCCACCTACAATCCCTTCCTTGCACAATTAAACCCTTCACCTACAAAACAAAATCACCTTTAACAGTTATCAAGCTTCAAATAAAGATGAAAAAAAGGTAGAGGGGTCGACGTATTTAACCGCGGACTTATTTTTAAGAGGACACGTGTCCTAAAGTCGGGAAGCATTAGGGCATGTGTCTGACACATGCCCAGAATGTGTCCCACACTTTAGGACACCTAAAAACATGTGTCGAACACGTGTCGAGCCGTGTCATGTGCAATACACATGGGACATAGACACGACAACCCTTTAGGCCGTGTCCTATATCTTAGCTTCACATCCATCTGATGTATCCTCCATCCCATAATAAAGACTAAGCACATCACTGCTCTAAGGGAAGTGTACATGGCGACTGGAGTAAATGTCTCCTCAAGGAGAATCCTCTCGCCATGAACCTCTCTACGCTGCCATCTGTCGTATGCTTGATCTTGTAGAGCCATTTGGAAGTCACCACTGACTTCCCCTCTGGTCTAGGCACAATGTCCCAAACATCATTCTTCATGATGGAGGTGTACTCCACCGTGGCATCCCTCCAAGCATGTTGGTCAGCTGCATCTTGAACACCTGAAGGTTCGAAATCTATGATGTCGCGCATCAATGCCATATAGTTCAAAAACTTCTTTAGAGGTTTGTTCTCCCTGAATGTGCTCTTAGGAGCCTCAATTTGCTCCTGAGCATCCCTCAATGTCTGAGTGAACCATTAAGATCTCCTGATAGAACTGGTAGGATGTGTGGTCTTCTCCATCTGAAGGTTGTTGCCCCAAACTGTAAGTCACTAGTGACCCTGGCTCAACCTTCGAAGCTTCTTGCTCCTTCTGTCACTGGTAATGGTTCATGCGACTTCCTGGATGCAAAGTATTCCTTGAACATTACGTCCCTGCCTACAATTGTCTTCCTCTCTCCTAGAATATAGGTCTTGTAAGCCTTTAAATTCTCACTGTAGCCAACAAATAAAGCCTTCCTGCTAGAAGGATCCAACTTGGCCCTCTTATCCACTAGTATATGGATGTAAACTAGACAACCAAAGATGCAGAAATGACTCACCTCCGGCCTCACACCAATGAATGCGTCCTCTAGTGTCTTGTCCCCCAAAACCCTATGAGGACACTTGTTCTAGATGTAAACTGTTGCATTGTGTGCTAATGCCCTTAGAAACATTGGCAAATCCTAGTCATGTATCATGGCCTTAGCAGCCCCTATGATGCATCAATTATTTTGCTCTGCAACTCTGTTTTGTTGTGGGTTGTAAGGACCAGTGTACTAACTCTCGATTCCTGCATCCTTGCAGAAATCCTCGAAACCATTGGAAATATACTCACCACCATTGTTCAATCTCAAAACCTTGACCTTCTTCCCTGTATGGTTCTCCATGAGAGCCTTGAACTCCGGAAACCTACTGAAGACTTCATCCTTGGTCTTTAAGAAGTAGATCCATGTTTTGCGAGAGAAGTCATCAATGAAGGAAACATAATACATGCTTCCTATGATTGATGCTACTGACATCAGTCCACACACATCTAAATGTAGATCCCCTTAGAGTTGTGCTCATTGCTTGGGAAAGCAGCCTTGGCATGCTTGCCAAGCGCGCACCCTCTGCACACACCCTGTTGCTTGATGATGAACTCTGGAAGACCTGTGACAATATCCCTCGGAATAAGCAATGCCCGGTGATGTAGGTGCCCCATCCCCTTATGCCATAACTTGCACAATTTCTTTGTGCTATGAACTAGGGCTCAAACAGGTATTTCCTTCTCTAACCTCAATCACTTGAGTTGATCCTCGGCTAGACTCCTTTGCTCTAATGAGGACTTGCTTGTTTTTTAACTCTACTGCAAACCCCTTATCTTCCATGACCAAAACTAAAAGCAGATTCTTCTTGAGACTTGGAACAAATAACACATCGTCAATGTCTAAAGAGTTACCTAACTGGAGTTGGAAAGGAATGGTACCAACTCCTGCTACTGGATTCTTGGCATCATCACCAAGCTTGACCTGAACTCCAAAGTCGTGCTCTTTTATACTCAAAAATAACTCCTGTGTTGATGTCATATGCATTGATGCTCCACTGTCCACATACCATGCATTCTTCGGAGTTGTGCTGGAAGAGAGGCAAGATACCATCAAGAAATCCTTCTTGAACTTGGAGGCAAACTCGTTCATCTAAGGCTGCTACCTAGTGTTGTTGCTTCCCTTTAACCTTCTTCTTCTCTAGAAATTGTGATACATAATGGTTGTTCTTATGACATATGAAGCACTTTAATTTACTCAAGTCCTTCTTCCCTGACTATGAGTTTGACTCCTCACTCTTTACCTTACCCTTGTCGGGTCCTTTAACATTGCCCTTCTTTGCCTGACCAATGAGGGCATGGTCACTGTCACCTCCCTATCTGCTGACCTTTCACTCCATTCGAGTCTCCTCCTAGATACAATCATCCCATAGTCTTTCCCTGTTGGGGATATTCTCCTGAGCACAAATACCTTGGACAAATGTTTCCCATTGGGGTGGGAACCCATTCAGTGCCCTGTTTACTAACTCCTTGTCCTCAATCTTCTCCCCCACTGCTGCAAGCTGGTCACGGATCTCTTTAAGCTTCATCAGGTAACTGGTGACGATGTCTGATCTAGTCATCTCAACAAATTTGAGTTTGTTGTGCAAAATCATCTTCCGATTAATGCTCTCGCTCTAGTAAAGACTGACCAGAACATCAAACATATATTTCATCGTCTTCTTCTCGAATACATGTGGGATCAAGTGAACCTTTATTGCATCCATGATCATCCACTTGGCTCTCACTTCTTTCTTCCTAAGAGCTTCCAAAAGCTGCAAACCTATTGGTGGAGATACCACATTCTTGACGATATCCCAAAGATCATTCTTTTCTAATAGAGGAGTTACCCTGACTTTCCATGCTACGAAATTCGGGGCACCATTTAATCTGTCCTCGAACCTGAGGCTAGTTGATGCCATCTCTAAGATCTAAAGCACAAACTCCAAATCTAAAAATCAAAATAATGAAACCCTCGTTACTGGTCCTTTTCCCACTGCAACCGATATACCCACTATAAACCCCTAAGAGTCTCAATCAAAGAGAAGCTCTGATATCATGTAAATTTGCCTTACCCTAGGTGGATTTTGTCCTTATGTCCTCAAATAAATAAACTGATATTTAATTTGCTCAAATTAAATTCTTCACAAAGCAGTAGTCATACACAGTAGGGAAATGAACAACGAAAGCATAAAACAATTTACATATTCATGTACCCCTTCAAATCTGCTTTTCATTAATACTTCAAAGCATACAAGGAAACCTCCATTGTTGCCGATAAATTACAGTAGTGCGGTACATTCAAACAAAGAAAAAAATTTACAAACATACAAGATAAATCTGCCTGCCAAAACTAGGGAAAACTACCCACAGAAACCGAGAAAACTTGTTGCAAACTTATGACCTGCTATGTGGTTGTTCGTACAACTATATAGACCTATTTCGAACGACTTTACGGACTCGTTCCGTAAGATTGCACTAACATGTCGTACGATGGTACAGAATTCCCTACGACTGTATGGAATCCACATGGCCCTATTGTGATGATTTGTACACCTACACATATCGTTGTCTCTATTGATTGCAACCTAAAATCTGCCTGGTAGCTCAACCGAGTTCCTCTTCGGCGCTCCAACTTTGCTTCTCTGTCAAGTTTCTTCACCTTTTGACCAACCTATCTTTGTGAAGAATGAATGTGTCTTTACCCTCTACTTTGACCTGCATGTATACTTTAGATGAAGACCTAATCTACCAAAACCCTAATCTCATGGTGAGATCTACAGTTAAGATTAGCCTAAATCATCAATGCATTAAAATGTACTTTATTAGACTGAATAGCTAATTAAAACACTTTCACTATAAATAAAGTGAATTACAAAATAGATTTATTTGGACAATTTCCCGTATGTTTGGCTCCTAACCTATTCAGAAGTTCTTGTTCGAGCTACAAAACATCAACAGTTTTGCTAAGGTTGACTATTGAAATCACCTTTTGCTCTCATTGCCACAGCCTAGCAATCTTATCTAGGGAAGCCCTCCTCGAGTTGGAGAAGAGCCAACCAGAAGTGCAAAGGGGTGGTTATTAAGGTGATAGTGGGTAACACCCCTAAGTTATAGTTGGGCTAGTTCTGTTCTTTGGGGCTTTAACTATACCTACTAGCTCATGTTGTAACAAGCCTTAACATCAGTTTCCTCTTCAAATATTTATGTTCTATGAAATTTAACAACATCCACCCTTCCAAAATATGGCAACTATGCCAATCATGAATAGTGCAGCAAGTTATTTGTAATATCCCAAACTGATATTTTTTTCTTTTAATGGAGTTTTGTTGCTGGCTAGTAGTCTTTATGGCTCAGTATATGAAGGGAGTATGAATGCATGTATTGATCTAAGCATGCATGCGCTTGCATGCAGATGTATTACCCCAATAATCAAAAATGCTATAAAATAGGGATAGAATTTATGCATGTACGTACCATCAGATAGAGTCGTCGATGTACGTCAATATAAGACCAGCATGCAAGAATTGTCCCAGTGGATGAATGAGATATCGAATGCTTCTCCTCCAATAATGCGCCCTTGGAAATAATGTGCCCTCTCCAATCTAGATATGTTTGTGTAGGTGCAATACTGATCAGAAGTAGCTCTAGAAAGTGTGCAATGGGTTTATAATCCCCCTCTGATCACAGTAGAAGTGGCATGCAGACCATGCACTGGCTCAGAAGCCTAAAACGTGAGCCCCCTCTCTGAGAAAGTCGCCCATGCAGGGAGGACGTCTTTTGGAAGAGGAATATGTTGATAACTAGCTCGGGAGTCAAGATAAGAAGCCCCTCTTCCAGGGGTAGGGTAATAATGTTGCTCTCGGAAGAATGGAGCCAGCATGCAGAAGATCCAAAACCTGTAGCCTGAGATACGAGTGTAACTCTCCTTGAGCAATTCGCTCATGCAAGGAGGGCGAATCCCTCAGACTAATATGTAACTCGAATCCTGCAAGAAACTGAAGAATAGTATCTGATGATGAAAGCAATGTTAAATCTGGATGATCCAACCTAATGGCGACTAGGGAAGATAGATTTCGCTGCCGAAATACACTAGATAGTTGAGTGTGTGCACTCAACCCCAACTTAGCTCATTGAGCTCTCCAATTTGACTTCTCAAATCAATAATCATATATGTCGCTCTTGCTCACTTGCTTTACCATTCTTTTATAACATTCACTTGCCTAACCTAACTTTTGCATGACTAGATCGCTTTATCTTCTAATTTCCAGTTGACTTGCATGTAGTGCTTCCGGAGTGCATGGAGACTCAATGAAGGAGTATCGGTGCATGCAACATGAAATATAGCTCGTATGTCATGCATGCAGGTGGCCCCTATTTATCTACTGATGATATAATAACCATGCTAAAGATCTTCTTAGGGTGTAAATGGCATCAATCCTCAGTTAATTCCCTGAATGTCCGTGCCCGCTCGAACCTATGGGAATCAAATAGGTTAGTGGGATGGTCCTTTGTGCTCAAGCAGAAGAGGGCATTACAGTCCTCCCCGCTCGAAATTGCTTGTCCTCAAGCAACTATAATGTTGGATGTTGTAATACCTATTCTCCTTCCCAAGTGGCCTCTTCTATAAGCAATTCTTTCCATTGAACCAAGTATTCTTTGATGATCCTGTTCCTTAATTTTCTTTCTCGAACCTCTAGGATTCGTTCTGGAACCAAAATCAGTTGCCCCTCATCATCAAGGGGGGGAAGCTCAGATGACATCACAATCTGTTGACCTACTTCCTTCTTAAGGTTAGACACATGAAATACGTTATGAATCTTGCTTTCTAGGGGTGATTCGATCCAATGTTTTAAAAATCGGAATCGGACTCGGAATCGGTCAAGGGTCAACTCGGAATCGGAATCGGAATCGGAATCGATAATGAATCGGTCATAAATCGATCGATTTGAATTTAATGAATCGGTTTGCTCAAAAATACATAAAATATTTATTTTTTTTTAGAAAAACAACATTTTCAAGATTCTAATTCAAGATTCCATAGCATTAGAAACAAAATATCCAATCTCTGCTCATGTTGCACAGTGCAACTGCACTCCACTCCAACACTCCACAGTTGATCTTCATCAAAGAGAAAAGGTATTCCAAGGTGAGCTAGTCATGGTTCATTTGCTTAGACAGGTATCCCAATGTTACTATAAGCCAAGGAAGATTGATCATTATAAGATATTAAAAAAGATAAATGAAAATGCATATAATATTATAAAGACAGATATCCCAATGTTCCTATAAACAAAAAAAGATTATTGGTGATTGTAAGATATTAAAAAGGATAAACGAAAATGCATATATGATAAACTTATTTGAAGATTGATCATTGTAAGATATTAAAAAGATAAATGAAAATGCATATATGATAAACTTCATCATGTTATGATATATTAAAAAGGTTTAATGATAAACTTATTTGAAGACTTGGATATTAGTCCCATTTTTAATGTAGCAAATCTATAAATATTTACTTGTACTTTGTGAAGAAATGAGACCAAATTGAATGAGTTGTAGACACCATGACTGTTACTGCAAGATCCCTGAAATATAAAATTTATTTTATGAAATGAAAGGGACATCAAAATCAAACAACACTTTGATCACTAAAATCCAGTGCATTAATAATAATACAATAATTTTGATGTACGTAGTGGATTAATAATAATACAATAACTTTGATGTACCTAGTGACTTTGAATTAAGACACTCAGATTTTTTTAACAAGGAGATAATAATGTATTTAAGTGCATTACGGGTCACATGGAAGACTCAGAAACCAAATCAATCTGCAAATGGCACTTGGCATGTCCAGAATCTGAGTTAATTTCAGAGTCAAGTTAAAAAGGGGATGTTTTTACAAAAACCGGTTTGGAGGACCGAATTTTTACGAAAACCGGTTTGGAGGACCGATTTTTTACATAAACCGGTTTGGGTGACCGATTTCTTACATAAACCGGTTTGGAGGACCGATTTTTTACTCCCGAAACGGTTTGGAGGTCGGTTTGAACCGGGCGAGCCTTAAATCGGCGAATCGGCCGATTCCGATTCCGATTTTTCTGATTTTTAAAACTATGATTCGATCTCATATGCTACCTCTCCGACTTTCCAGATTATCTTGTAAGGACCATAGAAGTGAGGCTTAAGTTTCTTTGCTCCTTTCTTTTTAAGGGACGATTGTCGGTAAGGTTGTAGACGTAAGTATACCAGGTTCCCTACCTCAAAGTTGCACTCAATCCTGTGTCTATCTGCATATACCCTTTGTTGATTCTGAGCAACCTGTATGTTTCCGTGAGAATTTTGAGAATATCTTGACTCTCTTGAATCCACTCTTTGGCTTTTGGAGCCTTGCTATCACCAAATATCATATCTGCAAAAGATAAGGCATCATAGCCGTACAAGGCTTTGAAGGGAGTCATACCAATGGTCCTATGGTGGGTAGTATTGTAACAGTGTTCTCCTAAGTGTAGCCATTTAATCCATGTTCTCTGCTAACCTGCTACATAATTCCCCAAGTATCCCTCAATCCACTTGTTAACTATCTATGTTTGTTTGTTGCTATGTGGATGATAACCCGTGCTCATAGCTAATTCTGTCCCCACCAACCTGAAAAGTTCCTGCCAAAAGGCTCCAGTGAACTTGCTATCCCTATCACTGACAATGGTCTTAGGTAACCCGTGTAGTCTGAATACCTCTCTGAAAAACAGCTCGGCTACTTGTGTTGCTGAATAGTATGATGGTATGGCAAAGAAGTGAGCGAACTTGGTCAACCTGTCCACCACTACGTACAAGCAGTCTCTACCCTGTACCTTAGGCAACCCTGTAATAAAATCCATGGAAATGCTTTCCCATTTTTGCTCGGGAATGGGTAATGGTTGTAGTAAACCGGTTGGGTGAGTGTGCTCTATCTTGTTCTGTTGGCACAAACTGCACTCCCTCACATGCTGCATCACATCATTCTTGAGGCCCTTCCATGAGAACCTCTCTCTAATCTGCCTGTAAGTCTTAAGAAATCCCTGATGTCCTGCTAAAGGTGAGTCATGAGAAGCTTGCAGAATCCTTTTCTTAAGAGAAGACTTGGGGACCAAGTAGATTCTGTTTTTATAGTATATGATGTCATCTATTACTCTGTACCTGTCATGAGAACCTCTCTCTAATCTGCTTGTAAGTCTTAAGAAATCCATGATGTCCTGCTAAAGGTGAGTCATGAGAAGCTTGCAGAATCCTTTTCTTAAGAGAAGACTTGGGGACCAAGTAGATTCTGTTTTTATAGTATATGATGTCATCTATTACTCTGTACCTGTCATCCTGAATCTGTCCATCCAATATTTCACAAGCAAACTTATCTTTGGAATACTCGACCAAAAGATGAAAACTCCAATCTGACGAAATGCTCATAAGGGATAAAGTGGTTGGTCATCTAGAAAGTGCATCTGCTACCACATTGTTTTTTCCCTTTATGTATTCGATCTCAAAGTCATAGGCTTGAATCTTACTCACCCATTTCTATTGCCTCTCATTTAATTCTTTATGTTCCAGGAAATAGTTTAAACTGTTGTGATCTGCCTTAATCTTGAACCTGCCACCTGCTAGGTACTGCCTGAACTTGGTTGGCGCATGGAGAATGGCTAACATTTCTTTGTCATATATTCAATAGTGGCGCTCATAGTCATTGAGTTTCCTGCTCTCAAATGCAATTGGGTGATTGTTCTGCATCAATACTGCCCCTAAACCCTCTCCTGAAGCATCACATTCTAATACGAATGGTTGTGTAAAATCTGGTAGTGCTAGTACTGGGCACGAACTCATTACCTTTTTCATCTTTTCAAATGTTTGTTGTGCTGTCTTTGACCAACTGAACGCCCCTTTCTTGGTAAGATCAGTGAGAGGTGCGGTCATCTATGAAAACTCACTGACATATCTCCTGTAGTAAGTGCAAAGGCCCAAAAAGCCCTTCAACTCTGTCACATTTCTAGGTGTAGGCCAATCCAATATGGCTCTAATCTTTTCTAAATGTACCTGTACTCCATTAGCTCCTATCACATGTCCCAAATATAACATCTCTTACATACCGAACTCGCGTTTGGACATCTTGGCATATAGTGATTGTTCCTTTAAAATTCCAAGTACTTCATCTTAGTGTTTCAAATGTTCTTCCCAAGTCCTACTGTATATCAATATATCATCAAAGAATACCAGAAGATACTTGCGTAACTAAGCCTTGAAGATGTTGTTCATGCATGACTGGAAAGTGGTTGGTGCATTAGTGAGCCCAAATGGCATCACTAAAAACTCATAGTGTCCGTAGTGACAACGGAAAGCGGTCTTTGGAACATCATGTTCCCTAACCCGAATCTGATGGTAACCTGATCGGAGGTCAATCTTGGAGAAGTACTTTGCCCCCTGTAGTTCATCCATCAATTCATCGATCTTGAGGATTGGATACCTGTTTTTAATTGTTTTCTTGTTAAGTGCCCTGTAAATTTGTAAATAATGCACATGCGTAAGGTTCCATCCTTCTTCTTTACTAGCACTACTGAGGATGCAAACGGACTGGAGCTAGGTTTTATGTGCCCTAACTTGAGCAATTCTTTAATCGTACTCACAATTTCATCTTCATATATTTTGGGGTGTCGGTAAGGGGTAGTGATGACTGCTTGAGTCCCCTCCTCTAGCTCAATAATGTGCTTGTTATGATGGTACCAGCACCACCGTACCTGCATAGGTGCCCCAAGGAGAGGGTGTCTTTTTTCTAACTAGGAGGGGTGTTTAACCAGCTCATTTTGAGGTAGGGGCATGGCGAGACCTTCTGGTTCCTCCTCTGGAAGTACTATGGCTTTGTGGCATCACTAACTGCCTCATGAAAGGGTTTAAAACACTGAGGTTGGTGTCTGGGGCTTCCAAGGGTGGGTCACTGGATCACATGACCCCGACCTGGTTTTATCACTCCAGCGGCAGGTACTTCAGCACTATGACATTCACTCATCCTTCAGAGGACCTCCAGTTCACCAGCGCCCTCTCTCTGAGCCCTCCTACATAGGATGACGTCATCTTCTTGAGGCAGACTGTATTGCTTGATATGGGGGGGCATTGAGGGTTTTTCATCACTATTGGGGTTAGTTGGGGCATGACGACCCCCCCCCCCCTACACAATCTCGCCTTCAGTTTGGTCAAATATGGCTTCATTCAAACATTTTGCGCATGTTTGGGTCAAATTTGGAAAAAACACCCCAATTTACCCACTTTTATCATTATTTTATATTATTTTAATTCTAATTTTAAGTTGACATTTTTAATATTAAATTGACCTTATTTTATGTAAAAGTGAGTGTGAGATCATATAAATTCAATCTCCTCACTTCATTTTAGACATCAACTCTGGGGATAATTTCATTATGTCTGCTATTTGCCCTAACTAGGGCTCTTTGAAGGGATGCACACTCGTTGATGAAGGTTATTTTGCAAGTTTGAAGCATTTCTTGAAAGTTTACTATTGTTCATGCCATTGCTAAGGTGAGGCTAGAGTTGTTTGCTTGACACATGCACTTGGAGGTATCTATACTTTTGGTTTGATGTCTCTTAGTCAATTTGTATGAAAGTGATGCTTGTTAGGGTTGAATGGAAGCCATTGTTGCTTCATTTTGTCTTGATTAGCATTTCATTTTTATCTTTGATCACCCTTGCATTCAAGCTTGAGCTTTAGGTCTTCAAGTTTTGCTAGGTTAGGTCTCCTCAACGAGTCCTAGAGATTGTTGAGGTTAGCCCTAGTTGCCAAGCTTGCCAAGTACCATCTCAAGGAGGGTAACTCCTCTCATTGATGCCCTAGGGTTTGGTGGATAGTTTTCTTTTGAAACCCTAGGTTGTTCATCTACTTCTAAACCTAAATTTCTGAGTTTTGTACATTTGAAATTATTATTTAGGGTTAAAATTTTGCATTTTCATGGTGGAATTAGAGTTAGAATTAGGTCTACAATTTTATAATAAAAACCCTAAAAATTTAAAAATTAATTTTTTTGCATTTTTTATTGTCCCTAAAATTTCGGCCTTTCCTCCTATAAATTCGCCCTGCCCTTTTGTCCCCAGAAAACCTAGGGCGAAATTGTAGGGAGCCCTAAAAAATTAAAATTCTCAAAAATTCTTAAAAAACCCTAATTTCTGAGTTTTGTCTATTTTGTAATTATTATGTTAGATTATTTACAATTTTTTGAGTTTGTACATATTTTTTTTAGCTTAGATTTTTGGTTTTGTATTTTAGGTTCGACTTTTATGTTATTTTGCAAAGTCAATTTCATTGTTAAAACCCTAAAAAGCCTTGGAGATCTTTAAATAACATGAAGAGCTAAATTTAGTAAGGACTCGTTACACCAAATTGGCGGTCATTATGAAGAGCTAAATTTAGTAAGGAATTGTTACGCCGAATTGGCAGTCATTATCAAATTCATATTTACACTTTATACAAATAATAGTAGCAAGTCAAGTGGAGACCATGTAAGGAGTGATGATATTATACACTTAAACCTAGTTAGAATCTGTATAAGATTAGCTTTGTTTAGGTTGCATGTCGATTACTATTTAGTATGAGGAAATTTTGGCTAGCAAGCTGATTTATAGTATGACTAATAATTGCAATTGGAGTTGCCACTCAGGAAGGGACCACTGCAAGCATTCAAATTAACATTATGTGTTTTACCTCGAGAAATCTCTCTGAATTCAAATCCCCTTTAGCAAGCTATTCAATTGCCTTTTCAAGGTGCATTCTGGAACCTTGTTGATGTCAAATCTTACATGTTTGAAACAATACTCCTTTACCAAGTGTGATGATGTCTTTCATTTATCAACACATGTTCAATGCAGAAAATTGTTGTAAGCAGTTAGCCTAATTCCATAGAAAAGTTGTTCTTGATACACATGAGAGTCAATTATAGCTTTGCAAACTGGGAACCAAGGAACACATGAATATCACTGTGTACCAAAGTTGTAGATATTATGGACCCAAACCCTTACACCACCTTTCCCCCTTAGTAAGGAAATACCTATCATGTTCACAAGTGATATTTTGCAAATTCAGATTTATTTAACTTATTTTTGCCGCACCAAGAATCAACTCATTCGACGAACGACAGGAAATGTATAACATACTAATTGGATAAGCTACAAAAAACAATTATCAATATGCTACCATAGAATCTATTAAATAGTGAAAATAAACAAAGGAAATTTGCACACTAATCTTCACAGGTACATAATCTGTATTCCCACCTTGGAAGAACGTTACCAATCTGTTCCCACAGAACCTCTCTGCCAACCACTAACTCAACCCACTAAATTGATCGTTGTTGAAATCCAAGACAAGAGCTTCAACCCCTAAACAGGGTTGTTCAATCCGAGTTGCTTTCATAAATGCTAAGCTTGATAATATCTATCAACAAAATTACGAATAGCATAGAAGCCTAGCCATTTGGCTTATGGAGGCCAACTTCCACTAGAAAATGAAGTTTTTGGACAAATGATACTACCTCAAGAAAAAGTTTCAGACGTTGAGGAGCAGAAATTTCGGAGATACATCAGAATTAAGACCGAACAATTCAGCAGAAGAAATTGAAGAAACTAGGGCATCAAATATTTTGCAGTTTTGTCCACAAATTTGGGAAAAGGAGTACATTGCTCAGCTTGCCTTGAGGAGGCGCATCTTTTCCTCCTCTCAGATTTGCAAGTCACCAAAGTTGAAAAATTAGGGTTTATCTGTCAAACCCTAGGTCCACCGAAAGTAGTTTTCCAGAAAAGCATTGAAGCAAACATCCAATTGAAGCACTCTCATTGGTAAGTCCTATTCTTTCTATTTCCATTTGAGGTTCTCATTTTATCAAGATGAAAAACAGTACCAAGCTTGAGGACAAGCTTGAAGGAGATAAGAACTTTCGGGCATGGAATTATAGAGTACTTATTATACTAGAAGAGCATGATTTGGAGACAATGGGAGAAAGAACGAGATGAAAGAACATTCACGCAAGAATAAAAGATTTCAGAAGGACCTCTCACAACTTAGATGTTTCACTTGTGAGAAGAAAGGACACTTTGTGAAATATTGTCCCAAGAAGAAAGGAAAGAAGAAGAGACACCATACTCACATCACCGAAGATGATGAACCAATCAAGAAGAACGCTAAAGAAGGTTCCTCTAGTGATGAGGAACATGTATTTTGATCCAGAAGAATTCAAACCAGGAAGAGGGAAGAACCTCTTATCCATTTCAACAATGGATAAGAAGAGATGCAGTTGTTATTGGTGATGAAGAAGAAGGGACACATAGATTCAACACCAGTACACAGTTCCATGTGATCTATGGTGTAGAAGACTTGCTCAGCATTGTCGATCATAAGCAAGAAAGGCATAGGTCCTCAGAATTAGATGATGGAGTAGAGCACACTATCAGAGACTCCAATAATTCCTGCAAGGAGACAAGGATCAAGAGGGATCCTACCAAACAAACAAAGATAAGTATTTATTGTTATTTCTTGTATATCTAATTGCTTAAATGATATTGTTCAGATGTGTACATATTTATGTTCCTAGATTTAGGAAGTGGATTATGCATGTTAGAGTGTTTGCATTGATGAACAGTATACTACTAATATACATGTAATGGGTAAGTGGCCTATAGTGTTGTACAACATTCCATTGCTACTTAACATGTTGGAAGCTAAGTTGCACTGAAACGGATACGGACACGGCAAATTTTCAAAAAATCTGGATATGATACGGCAGGGAAACGGCATATATATATATATATATTATCTAACTAAAATTTAACATTCATCATTTAAATTTCCAATTAAAATTCAAAACTACATATTAACATATTACATAATCATCATCATCATAGTAGTAATAGATACCATATGAAGTAAAAGACCTAAGTGCCACTTTAGTGTTTTAACCTCTCTGAGGCAAGTGAGGTAAATTAATTTCCCTTTCCTTGGTAATCTTGTATTTCTGGTATCCTGTCCATTGTCAGTTGAGTGAAATTTCTTCTATAGACAGGCTACTTTTAATCTTGTGCTCTCATGCATTTATTTACTATGGCCATACAATAGTTTTGGGTTTCACAGGCTGCTGTTTTGAAGATTCTTACAGAATTTTCCCTAGAGATCAGCACAGTGAAGTCTATCATCTAGTTCCTAGGTGTCTAACATGAAATTTGCAGAAGATAATGGTGGAGCTTCCACATAAAAATTATAACACTCCGGTCAAAATCGTGTAATAAATAGATAATAGGTTGGAACGACCTCTGCTCAATGGTGATTGTTGTCTTTCTGAATGGACCTCGGACTGCTCTGTTGATTGCTTGGAACCTCGGACTCGGACTCGAAACGCGGGTGGCAGAACACCTCGGACTCGAACCTCAAACTCGAACGTTGAACCTCGAACTCGAACAGTTGAAGTGTGAACCTTCGAGGCTTGGACTTGGACACGGAACACCTCGGACACGGACTGTTGAACCTTCGACGTGGACCACCGACTGAATGTCAACTGCTGAGCGTAAACGGCGGGCAGATGGAGCCTTTAGGGTATGGAACCAACCCAAATCAAAACTCGAAACTAAAATTCCAGGGAAATTAAAAGTTTAAATTCGAAACCCAATTTTTTTCACCTTGAAACATATCACGATTTTAGTGATACGGATCCATTTCACCCTAATCCGTTTCACAATTCGTCGATCCGTTTCACATTTCTTTGATCTGTTTCCAAATTTCATGGATCCGTTTCAGAAAATTCTGATACGTATCAAAGTCGTTTCAACCGCGTTTCGCATCAGATTCCGTTTCAGAAGCTTGGAACGGCGTTTCAGCAGGCTTAGGGTGAATTTCCGATAACTTAGGTTGGAAGTAGTGCACGCTCTTAATAATGTTCTGGTAGAGATGGAAGGCATTTAGAAAGTTACCATATCAATGCAGGATATGGATGAATGTTGTGTTGAAGCATTGACTAAGATAATTGCATGACTGTGTGAACTATGTCCTTATGCATAAGAATTTGTTTTGAAAATTATGAAATGTTTCTAATCATGCAACTGAATTTGACTTGTAGGAAAGATCGTGTACCATCACCTACAAGAGAATAATGATGAGATTTGTTCTAAAGAACAAGTGACGATGGTTCATCTATGACATTCGGATTTACGAAATCAAGCATACTTAAGAAGTACAAAGCAAGGGTTCTCCCAAAAAGAGCAAGTCGACTATGACGAGACATTGCTCTAGTGGCCAGACACACTTCCTCAGTGGTGAATATTACACTAGATAGATGGTGTCAGAGAAGTAGAAGTGTATATCGAGCAACCTCCAGGATTCAGCTATGACATTCAGATTTATGAAATCATGCATACTAAAGAAGTACAAAGCAAGGGTTCTCTCAAAAAGAGGGAGTCGACTATGACGAGACATTGCTCTGGTGGCAAGACACACTTCCTCAGTGGTGAATATTACACTAGATAGATGGTGTAATCGAAGTAGAAGTGTATATCGAGCAACCTCTAGGATTCGAGACTCTCTACAAAGAACCATGTGTGCGTAGATTGAAGAAGGCTTTGTACGGGCTCAGAAGGCACCCATGGGATAGCATGATGAGCTTGAGGATCACCTAGAGTGATGAGATATCAACCTTTACTACAAGGTTGAAGATGAGGAGCTCATAGATGGGTGCAAGAGAGAACTTGCAACAGAGTTCGAGATCTTGGTATCCAGTGACCTAGAGAGATGACATAGATGGATACACAGAAGATCAACAGAAGAGAGCAAAGAGTACAAGATGCATAGCGAGGATAATGCTCAGTTACAGAGGGAGCAGGAAAGCTCTACTTCAGAGGTAGTGACTACAGCAAAGATTGAGAGACATTATCACTTAGACTCTATCTGTGGCAAAGTTGTTTGCCTCAGTATCTCAGGGATATGCTCAAAGTGATACCGGATGTCTCCCCTCACGAAGAAGAAGTATATATGGTGCAGTTTGAGACAGGTACCCAAAACATGATACGGCAAGATAGATGGATTTCTAACGAACTTGGGCTTTACCAAGAGTAAAACGGATTCCAACCTTTACTACAAGGTTGAGAACGGGAAATCTTGTGATTCTACTGTTATATGTAGATGACTTGTTTCTAACAGGTGATGAGAATCTCATAGCAAAAACGAAGAAGAGGCTTGCCGCAAAGTTTGAGATGAAATGCCTGAGTATGATGCATTACTTCTTAGGTCTTGAGGTGTGGCAGAATCCAGAGGAACTTTTCCCGAGTCAAGGAAAGTATGCGGTAGATATCCTGAAGAGATTCAGGATGATGGATTGTAAGTCCATGGCCACACATATGGCATCGAATCTGAAGTTGTTGAGTGATACTTCTTCAAAACTAGTGGATGCCACGATGTATAGGCAAAGGATTGGTTCGTTGATGTATTTGACGAACACAAGGCCAGACTTATGCTTTGAGGTGAACACTCTAAGTCAGTATATGGTAGAGTCGAGACATGTTCACATGGTTGTGGCAAAGCATGTGTTGAGGTACCTGAAGGGTACGGTTGATTATGGCCTCAGGTATGCATCGGATCAGAAGATTAACCTCCAGGGTTATGTTGATGCAGATTGAGCCGAGAGTGTCACGGATAGAAAGAGCACATCAGGGTGTTGCTTCAGTTTGGGATTAGGTATGATCTCATGGTTCAGTAGGAAGCAGACGAGTGTGGCACTCAGTACAACCGAGGCCGAGTATATGGCAACTTGTTCGGCAAGCTACGAGGCAGTGTGGCTTCGGAAGTTGCTACCATGATTGTTTGATCTCAAGTTAGAGGCGACTTGTGTCCTCTATGTCAACCAAAGTTGTGTGAAGTTGTCGAAGAACCCTGTGTTCCATGACAAGTCGAAGCACATCGAGATCAGGTATCACCTAAGAGACAGGACACGTCCTAAGGGGTCCCCGTGTCCCGTGGGCCACGTTTGGGCGCGGACACGCTGGCCCCACGTGGGGGACACGCGATTTTTCGTGTCCCGAAATCGGGACACGCGTGTCCTAAGTCTGTGCAGCGTGGGGATTTTCCAGGACACGAAAATCGCAAAAAAGTGTGCCCGCGTGCCCATAAAAACGATTTTTTGGTTTTTGTTTTGTCATTTGCTAACTGATGGGAGTGTGAGGGAGAGCTAGAGTGAGCCCAAAGTCATTTTTTTTGCAGGTGAAGGAGATTCAAGAGTGTTTTCTTGCAGGTGGAGGAGATTCAAGTGTGATTTCACCATCAAGATTGAAGGAAAATGTCTCAACCAGCTAGGGCAGCAGGTAGAGGGCAAAGGAAAGGGAAGAATGCCCCATCTATTCCCTCTCGTCCTATTCCTCCTCCAAGCACATCCCCTTCTGCTCCTAGTAGTGCTCCAACCGGTTCTAGTGAAGCTCATCCTCATTATAGCCATGCTTTGGCAAAACAACAAGCACAAGAGAGTAAATACCCTTTGTGGAAGTATGTGACTGTTGGAGCGAAGCTTGGTGGGGGAGGCAATGTGTGTTGGACTTGCAATTTCTGCAGGCATGAATTCAAGAGCACCTATTACCGAGTTAAAGGCCATTTGTTGGCCCTCCCTTGTGGGATTTCTTCATGCAAAGCTGTGAGTGTTAACCAAAGGAGGGAGATGGAAAGAGAAGACCATGTTGGGGTAGGGAAGGTGGCTGCAGCAAGCAAGACATTTCATCGTGAGGATCCTCTTCCATTCTTGAGGAAACCCTCTAGCACTAGGAGTGGGGTTGATGCTATTGCTTATCCAACAAGAAAGAGGCCAAGTTCAAGAGGTCCAATGGATAGGATTTTCCAACATGAGGCACGAGAAGAGGTAGACCTCTCCATTGCATTTTTCTTCTACCTCAACTTCATCTCATTCAATGTTGCATGGTCACCATTGTACTTTGAGATGTGTCGATCTATAATGGAACGAGCTCCAACTGGTTATGTGCCTCCTAGTTCAGAGAAGCTTAGAACCACATTGTTGGTTAAGGCAAAGAAGGAGGTGGATAAAATTATTGATCCAATTAAATCAAAATGGTCCACATGGGGTGTTAGTATTGTTTTTGATGGATGGACGGATCCAGCATGCCATCCACTCATCAATTTCATGGTGTCTTCCACAAATGGACCGGTGTTCTTGAAAGCGGTGGATGCTCTTGGGAAATACAAGGATGCACAATATATGGGTGATTTGTTCATCAAAACTATTGAAGAAGTAGGTGTTGATTCTTGTGTACAAATCATCACGGACAATGCACCTGTTTGCAAGGCTGCTGGCATGATTGTGGAAGCTAAACATCCACAGGTATGTGATTGTTAATTTACTCATTTATTTGAAATTTTGAGCTGTTAGTAACTTAGTAGTTAGTAGTTAGTTGTAGTCTTGTAGAGTCTAGGAGTCTAGACTCAATGACTCATTTATACTTTCTTTTATTGATCTTACAGGTATTTTGGACACCTTGCATTGTCCATTCTTTGAATTTAGCACTGAAATCTATTGCTTCAGATGTGCCATGGATTGGCAAACTTATTGAGGATGCACGCCATATCCGTAACTTTGTACAAAACCACACCAATGCCCTCACAATCTACAAAGAGTACACAAATCTTTCATTGTTGAAGGTTGCAGATACTCGGTTTGCTTCCTCATTCATCATGCTCAAGAGATTGAGAGAGGTAAAAATCGCTCTTGGGTCCATGGTGATTTCAGAGTTTTGGGCTTTTTGGAGAAAGTCGGATCAGAATGCTTCACAAAAGGTGAAGGACACAGTATTAGATGATGGTTGGTGGGATAGGGTAGTCCTTAGCATCAAGATCATGGAGCCAATCATTTCTTTGTTGCGGTTTGCAGACACGGACCAGCCCATCCTAGGAGATGTTTATGAGGGGTGGGATTCCATGATTGAGTCCATGAGGACCATTGTTATGGAGAATGAGTGTGCTGAGTATGAGACATCGGCAGAGAACTTATGGTCCATCATACAGGGCATTCTTATCTCCAGGTGGGATAAGAATTGCACACCTTTGCATTGCTTGGCCCACTCATTGAACCCTAGGTTCTACGCTCAGGATTGGCTCAGTGGTGGGTCGGGGCAGTCATCCAGAGTCCCTCCTCACATGGATGGAGAGATCTTAGAGGGGAGGAAGATAGCATTTAGACGGCTACTTCAGGATAGAGACCACCTTGAGGTGGTGGAGGAGGAATTTTATGAGTTTTCTAGTGGCACCGGGAGATTTGGAGGATATGAGGTGATTAGAGACATGGGGGTTAAGAAACCTCTTGTTTGGTGGACAACTCATGGGGCAACATGCCCTATTCTACAAAAGATAGCCTTGAGGGTCCTCTCTCAAGTTACTTCATCCTCTTGTTGTGAGAGGAATTGGAGCACATATGGGAACTTGTACAGTGTGAAGAAGAGCAGACTTGAGCAGTCCAGGGCAGAGACGATGGTGTATGTGCACTCCAACCTTCGTCTCATTTACAGGAAGAGGGAGGAGTGGGTGAAGGGAAAGACACGGATGTGGGATGTCTTTCCTGATGAGATGGGTTTGGACAGCAGTACTGAGTTGGCATTAGCCAACATGGATCTTAATGATCCAGTGCTAGAGCCGGTCACTTTTGATGAGGGTGATCGTATGGAGGGGTCATCCTCCACACCAGCAGATGCAGTTAGTCAGATTGGCAGAGAGGAGGAGGAGGATCAGGGCAGTGATGAGTTTGTTGATTCAGGCATGCAGGAGGACTATTGAGTCATTGACAGATGGGATTCTTCCATCTTGATCCACCCCTTTTTTGTATTTACTATTAGACTATTAGTCTATTAGTCTAGACTCTATTTGGCATTTTCTAGTGCCCAGTGGCATTCCGACATCTATGTAATACATTTTGATTTTGATGACTTAATGAGAAATATGGTTCCGAGTCTCTGACATGCATCTATGTGTCTCAATGTCTCATTGTGATTTGTGATTGTAAATGACAAATGTGTTGTGATTTGTGAATGATCTAATTTCTATTGAATATTTCATATTTGTAATTGTAAATGTAATTTCTATTGAATATTTATAATTGTAAATGTTAAATTTTATTGGATCTATATGTCTATATTTTTAAATTGTAATATATTTAAAAAAACATATATATGTATATAAAACGTGTCCTACGTGTCCTGATTCCGGGGGTCACCGTGTCCCGTGGGGACACTCGTGTCCCGTGTCCTCGTGTCATGTGACTTAGGGTATCACTATACCCGGGATATGATGCAAAAGGCAGCAGTGAGACTCCAGTATATAGCAACAGAGGAGCAGATAGTCGATGTGTTGACCAAGCCTCTGTCAAGGGTGAAGTTCAAGTAATTCAGGGACAAGCCTGGAGTGATCCAAATCAAGGAGTGATGAACTCGGATGAGGTAGCAGGTAGTCACGGGTCATGTGACGTAACTGAGTCTCCTAGGCTACGAGAGGATCTAGACTGACAATGAGGTAACGCGGGTGGTTGCAGTGTGCAACATAATGTGTGCTCTTGGGTTGGACCCACCGGATGGCTTGCTCAGTTCGTGGATGAGGACAGTTGCATTTGGTATGAAAAAGGACCAGCTCTACGTGAGAAAGCCCTAGACTAGGTCTAGGCCGCATCTAGTATGAAACATGACTGGCACTGTGGTGAGAAAGTCCTAGATTGGTTCTAGGCCGCATCCAGTATGAAACAGGACAGGCTCTGTGGTGAGAAAGTCCTAGATTGGTTCTAGGCCGCATCCAGTATGAAACAGGACTGGCTCTGTGGTGAGAAAGTCCTAGATTGGTACTAGGCCGCATCCAGTATGAAACAGGACTGGCTCTGTGGTGAGAAAGTCCTAAATTGGTTCTAGGTCACATCCAATATGAAACAGGACTAGCTCTGTGGGAGAGAAAGCCCTAGATTGGATCTAGGCCGCATCTAGTATGAAACAAGACTAGATCTATGAGAGAGAAAGCCCTAGATTGGATCTAGGCCGCATCCAGCATGAAAGGGGACTGGCTCTGTGGGAGAGAAAGCCCTAGATTGGATCTAGGCCACATCCAGCGTGAAACATGACTGGCTCTGTGGGAGAGAAAGCTCTAGATTGGATATAGGCCACATCCAGCATGAAAATGGGTTAGCTTTGTGGAGAGTTGCATCCAGCATGAAAAAGGGCTAGCATAGCAAGGCACATCCAACATGAAAAAGGGTTGGCTCTATGAAACTTCTTATGATATATAGATTTGGGAGATGTCAGATGTCAATAGTCCGTGTACGAGAAGTGCAGCAGATGGAAGACGATGGTGATGATGACTGAAGAATACCATCCTTGTTAAGAGGGAGTGTTGAAGAATGTAACTTCAGAAGATATTCTTATTTGTATTATTTGTATCAATTGTATCATTTGTATTGTACACCCTAAGGGGATTATTATTGATGTAATTGATCATGCAAAAGTCATTGAAAGAGTCAATGTAAACCCTAACTGTTAGGTCAGCCTGGAAAGATCTAGAAAATAATATTTTATTGTAAATTGGACAGGTCGGCCCAGTTATGAGAGTCAGGTCGGCCCAGTTATGAGAGTCAAGTCGGCCCTGTTGGTAAAAAGGTCAAGTCAACTGATTAGAATAAATGAGGAGTTCGACCTCCTCATTTGGTCACCACTTTCACTCATTGAGTTCGCATCACTCGGAGAGATAGAGTCAAGTCAATAGCTGCTTTTGGAAGTCTTCTTGTTTTGGGTCTTTGCACGAGGAATACTATTGTACATTCTGACGAATCTATATAGAAGAAGTTTGCTGGGTTTTTCTGCCCCGAGAGGGTTTTCCCAAGATAAATTATTGTGTACTATTGTCTATACTGTGCTTGTTTATCTTTCAGTGATCCTTATTGTTATTGCACTTAAAAAATCTAACAGAACGTGCTTCCATTCATGGCTTCTTGATGGCATGAATTAGCTTGGATGACATAGATGGTCTTTTCATAGAGTGAGGCACATTTTGATGACTGTTTCATGAAATTATTGATTAAGAAATACCTTGCCTTGTGTAATTCATTTTCAGTCTTGAGGAGGAATGCTTGAGGCATTTTTAAATGGTTAGTCAACAGTATTGTAAAAAGAAAAATGGTCTGTATGGCTGATAAAGGAGAAAAACAGTTGAGATTTGCAGGGAGATTTTCAAGCAGGCAGTCCTATAGCACATTGTGGCAAATTTTACAGAACTCCTCCAGCATCAAATTAACTATGGTTCCTAGCTTGAGTGATTGTTTGCAGCTCAGATTTTACAGAGAGAAAACAGCCAGTTAAGCTCTGGAAAAGGGGCAAATTCTCAGTAAAAATTTCAGCCAGCAGGTCAATATTTTTTTACGATTGTTTTCAATCCCAAATTTGTCACATTCACACAGAAATTACTCATTAGTAGCAAAGTAATCATGATATTACTGTGAGTGGATAAAGGTTCTATAAAGTTGAAGAAAAAATACTTTAGAATTGGAGCCTGTTATTGCAGCAGTCATAAACAATTTATGTATGTAATCATTATATTATTGCCAAATCTGTTATGATATTATGATTATATGCATAATGACTCCGATCACTAACACCTGAGGCAATTTGTGTCCCTCGGTAGAAGAGTTAATGTCATTGTTTCCACTCTATTTATCTTTCAAGATTTTAATGTTCTCTAGTGTTAAGGAATAGAAATTAGGATTGTAAGGGATGGCAGGTGCGGGGGGTATCATTTTGATCCTGAAGGAACTCAAGAAAGAAGCTTCACTTGGGGACTAGGAACGGCGGCAAACAATCAAGTAGAATCCTATGCTCTTCTTCAAGGAGTAAAGACAGCACTCACTTCAAAAATAGAGACCATGCTTGTTTTTGGAGACTCCTTGATCATCATTCAACACCTAAAGAATAACTCCTTGCCATCAGACGACAATCTTGCAAGCATCGTTTCAAGCATAAAGAGAGAAATCCAAGTGCTAAAAGAGGTGCAATCCTTCCACATTCTAAGAGCCTTGCATCCAAAAGCCAATCAGGCCTCTAGGCTTGAAGTACATGGTTAAAAATGGGGACTTTGTTTTCAACCCCATCCCCTAATGTTTATATCCATTTAACCATGAACTTAATGGCAACGACACATAGCTTAGGCATTAAATTCCGCACACAACGAAGGGACGTTGCATTTACCCTTGCTGAGGTCTCACACACTCCATTGTTACAACAGCTTCAGGGATCTGAATCCATGGGGAATCGTTGCTTGTTAGCATTTGGGATTTTCGATAGGGGACCAAGCTCAAATGAAGGTAGTATGCAAGTCTTGGTCTATTATGTTGAACCTGTCATTAATTTGTTGGAGTTTTGGGAAACATGGTGCTAGGGGGTTCAAATACCATGCGAATTCGAATGAGCTTGGGGGTGACAACACCCCTTTGGGAAACCTCCCGCATTTTGGGCTCTGTTCTGCTACATTTTGTGACGATGACTCATGAAAGCAAGCTTGTACACAGGTAAGCTGGTCTCAGCCACCAACACTCGATCTCTTTTCTAGATGCATTCACACCTATTACTCTGTGATTACTGATTTCTACTTAAATTGGGTGTTCAGAGGTCGTATTGCTCTGTAGTTGCTCAAATAGCAAGTTTGAATTAGATAATTGGCTCTTAAGATTGAATGTTGAGGTAGTTTCCTATCGGGTTGCTTGTGAATTGGAAATCCTGAGAGCAGTATATTTGGAAATTCTGAGTGAAGTCATTGAGGAAATTCTAAGTGGTGTAAATTGGAAAACTTGTAACTGAGGAATAGGAAATATTGAGGAGTTTATACCAACTAGGGGAAAACATGGACAACCATTCCCACAATTGCAAAGAGATATCCAGGAGATTAGAAGGATTTTGAGGAGACAGGAAGACTTGATCAATAGCAATAGAACCTCGATATTTTATGTCACTACTAAGGCCTAGAGTTAGAGCACCAGCAAAGACCCCAAAATGACATTATTATGGAATATGGATATCCTGGTTAAGCAGAAAAGACAAATGCAGGATCTAGAAGAAGAGTGTGCCAAACTCAAAGCCAATGGTTATTTCCCTCGGCAAGGATTCAACTTCTTCAGTTGCCAATATGAACATTTCATTCGGCTCTTTCCCCATAGAATTCAAGGAAGAAGAAAATGTCCAGCAGCTTCAAGAGGGCATGGAGATCAACAAACAGGATTCGCTGCCCTCAAATCAAGCCCGAGATCATGCTATGAGCAAGTGTGCTCATTCTTAATCTAGTTTCAATTATGTTTTGTAAGTCTTTTTTGTTTCTTGGCACCTTTTGCAAAATATACTCAGCTAAATGTATTAGGCCTAGATATGTAAGAATAAGAGGTGCAATCTATTGGCCTCACCAAACTGAAAATTTTGAGCAAAATCACCTGAGATATCATGCTTACATTTTGTACTCCATCGTTGTTCAGCTTTGTGGCGGCTTTTTATAATATAAATTTTAAACCATTCTTGTTAAAAAAAAAATTAGGATTGTAGCTATATCCATCCAAATCCAAATCTTGATTACCAGTTCTAGAATGAGACATGACAATTGCATATACAAAGTAACAGACCTAAATAACCATGTGCACATGTACCAATGATAATAGTTTAATCATCATGTTGAAGAAGAGAGTGATCTTAGAAGGAAAGGTGGTGAAGGGCCTTACTAAACCAATCTCCATGATTAAGTGGAGGAGTCATCCCCTTGGAAGGAGTTAAGAACCCAAGGACTCATCATACTCATCATAATTGTAGGAGGATGAAAGAGTAAAACCTTTTGTTTAATGAGTTCATGTGCCATAACATTAGTTGTTCTAGTCTCACCCTTACCCACTTGAGTCAAGGGAATGGCCATGTAATGTACCTAGGGAAGATAATATGGGGTAACTAGGGAGATACCCAAGGGGATAATTAATGTAATGTGAATAGGGTCACTTTCTAGTTGGTGGGTGATAAATATGCTCACTAGTTAGTTAGAAGAAATAATATAATAATAAGGGGTAGTTGGCATAGGAATACTCATGAGATAGTATAAAATTAAATACACATAAGTATCATTGTATTGAGCAAGTTGGATGTTGATTATTGTAGCAAGCATGGCTTGAGGAGTATTCCTTCCATAAGGAATAATTAAAGATGTTGCCCTACCTTAAAGGTCTTCTCTACATTATTGTATTCATTCTCTTGTTGTCTATTGTGTAAATCTATTGTGTTACTCTGAAGTCAATGTTTATCTTCTATCTTCAAATCTACAAAGGTACACAACATAGTCTCATCCTTACCCACTTAAGTATAGGGAATGACCATCGTGAGTACTCTTGAAGCTTTGTGGCATCTCTTCAATGGGCAAAAACAAAGGACCTACAACAACATAACCCTACCTTATCCTCATACCATCTATGGGCCATCATGACTAACCAAACTAGGTCAAGTCAGAGTGGCACTCTTTCAATAGCCTTATGCATAACAATATAGCATCACTTCCATATGGTATGTAAGTTGCAAGAGTAAAGGAACGTATACACTCGTTCAATGTAAATGTCAATTGAATAGTTGGACCTTTGAGCAGACATACGAAACCAAGTAACAAAAGGAGGAGCATGGGGATAGAGTTAGGGTTTAGCCCTTCATGGGAGGCGCACCAATGAAGGTGACCACATTCATTGTATTTCCTTTTTGTCTCTTATTCTATAAAAGAGACAAAGGGTGCACTAGTGAGGTGGTTAGAGTTTTGAGCTTATTGTTTGTAAGTCTTTCTTTCAGAGTAATAAAGAGTGATATGATTGAGTGTTGCAGATTTGTGTACTTGTTGTCCTCATTTTTTGACTTATGTGTTTGTAGATATAGTATTCATTTATCTTTTGTTTTGATAGGTTTATCAGTTTTAAGATTCCTAGATTAGGGTTTCAGGTTTAGAAGTGCATATCCATTTACCATGTGATGAAGTGAACAAGTAATAGACTAACAAAACATGCTCTAATCAAAGTGACTGTGAACTATGACTTAACTGCATAAGTATGGCCTTGTTCATTGTGATAGGGACCCAAAACAATTCTACAAGTTACAAACATTGGGACGAAATAATCCAACTTGCCCTGTAAGCACATCCTACTCTCAACACACAAACAAGGTGGACACTTTTCCTTCCAATAGATGTGCATCCAACATAAGCTAGGTAATCTCTGATTCTCTATTAGATTTTCTAGTTACTATGCAAGTGTTTACATCATGTTTGGGGGTGCTTCATGAGATTTGGGGTACATGGTGTACGTTCAGCCCTTGGATGGTCCGAGATGATTGTAGCATGAAAGATGGTCCGTGATGGATATGCACAGTTGAGATAGCTTGCCCAATGGATGCTTGACCTCAAGATGGCATTGGAGATCTCTTGCTTGGATGGTGGACACCTTCATTGTGACCACATAGATTATTCACTTGGTGGGAGAATGCCCTACAAGAGATATGGAGTATTTTGCATCTTGGAGGAGGGCTTCGAGCCTAGACAGCATGGGTATATACTTGATTTCTTACTTAAAGGCCTAGAGTTGGGTTGGGGATGCCTGGGTTGCAATAGTGGTTCTTGTGGCTGACTAGACCCCAGAGATTGGCACATGGCTTGAGAGGACATTGGAGTCCATGGAGCATGGAGAAGGAGCACTAGACCTTGCTTAAGGAGTGCCTTGGACTTTGGAGGCTTAATTGTGTATGACATCACCTAGGAGCTTGACATGGGTTCACTTGGAGTGGAGCCCCTCACTTGTGTGTGGCTTACTTGTGTATTAGTGCGCTTATAGGACTAGGCCCATATGTGTTATATTGTTGGCCTCCGTTACATCAATAAATAGAGGAAGGAGAAAGTTCTTTCAAACAACATCACATCATCCTTCGTATCTTCTTCTTAGCTCTTGTTCTCTTGGGGTGATGCATTAGCATTCATAAGGAAACCCTAGTGGAGAATGCGAAGAAGAAGGCATTTTTCTCTCTTGGATTTATTCTTTGTACATTTGATCTCTCTCTTGAAGGCACTAGGGTTCTTGGAGCCATCTTGAAAACTCAGGTTAGGGTTTATCCCTTGGAGGATTGAGATTAGGGTTTAGTTAAACCCTATAATGTATTTGGGAAGAAAAAGAGGACGTCTTGCCTTGAAGTCTTGTTAGGGTGATCTTAGCTTGTGGAGCTTCTTGGTGGAATGGTCTTCATTGTTTCCCTAGTTTGAGGTTGAAGAGCTTGTTGGGTGTATGCTATCTTATCTTGAGCTTGTGTATGTACTTGGACTCCATCATTGAGTAATATATATGAGGTTTTTAGCTGTCCACATCTTGTCTATATTGCAGATTTTATTTCAGCATTTTGAATTCTTGGGATGCTTATTTCCAGCATTTATTTGTCTTGCCAATTTGACACACATAAGAAGGAAACTGTTAAGGGACTTAACACTAATATTGAAGACAATAGTACAGCCATCCCGTTGTTTTGTTTGCTGTTATATCTGCTGTTTATGATGGGTTTTCTGACCTGGTTTATGCCTAAGAAGTTTACCTAGAGATCTGAAAACTCATAGGACTGTTTAGTATCTTTTCTCCTTGAACTGCAGAGAAGTTTAGGGCTGTTTCAAAGTGAATTATTGTACTTCTTCCGCTGATGTTTGCTACTTTAATTTACAGCAGTCCTGGGGCAGAAAATTCTACGCATAAGATCAGGGAAACCTTCTAGGAAGATGGTGGAATTTATGTTTTGCTTCAAAGTGTCCATTTCAAGAAACTCCCAACAATCTACTCTGCCAAAGACACCAACATACTCTAATACAAAGGGTGTGATTAAGCACAGCCTTATGTCATGACTCATTCACAATTGAGAATGAGAATGTATGGAGAATGGTTATAGAGCCATCCCTCGTCTATTTGGTATACCTGACAAGAAGAGAGCATACTAATCCAAAAAGCTCGGAAGTGGGATGGATCAGAATACAATATTTCCATGAACTATTTTACTATCTTCTCTTTTCTATGACTGCGTACCTTACTACTACAGTGGTGTATCCCACGACTGGGAATTCGTTCCAAGTGAATGCTCTCCTTGGAATTACAAAGAGATGAATAGCAAGCCTATGACTGCTGAAAGTCGAAAAAGAGACAACAAGGGATGTATTTTGCAGGGCTAACAAAATGTTGAAACTTTGAGATTGTTTTTTTCAGTATTAGTTAACATGAAGAGCGAGAGAACTAACAGTGATGATGGAGTCCAGACGAACAGAAGATTCAAGCTCGTCGTCCAACCAAAGCAGGGATGCCACAGGACCAGGATTTGCAAGCCCTGTCGTTTCCAGTAGGATATAATCAAATCTGTCCACAACCCCAAAAACATATTATAAATTCAACAACTCTCCAGTCCCCTCCCCTTGATGTGATGAATTAATTAATGAATGGTGTTTAGGGAAATGAGAAGAACCGCTGTCGTTGGACCATGAGCTCTTCCAGAGCTTGAACAAAGCTGTGTTTGACAGTGCAGCACACACAGCCATTGGGAAGCTCCACCCATTCTTCCACTACCGGCTTCGAACCGTCTTCTCCCTCGCTTATCAACGCTCTCTCCACCCCAACTTCTTCCCCGAATTCGTTCAATATTACCGCTATCCTCTTTCCATGCTTTGCCTTCAATACATAATTCACCAGCTGCAACCACACCCATTCATTCATTCCATCTTATTTTGCTTCTTCATTCAGGAAAACTTAACAGAGAAAAATGTTAATAGATGTTTTGGGTCGAGTTACTTACAGTGGATTTGCCAGCACCCAAATAGCCTGTGATAATCGTGACGCCTGCTGCTGCTGCTGGTGGATTATTAACAAGTGAAGGGTTTTCTTCTTGAGAGATGGGCACTGCCAGTGGTGGTGGATTATAAACAAGTGAAGGGTTTTCTTCTTGAGAGATGGGCACTGCCAGAGGAGGACCCTCCTCCACTTCACTTTCCATTTCTCGATCGGTGAATAGATTGCTACTGTTATTGCATGCTCGCTCCCTTAACAGCCTTCCTATATTTTCTATGAGTCTTCGTATCTCTACTTCTGGTTGCGGACGAGGGTGATTTGCGACTGCAATGGAGTAGTATTTATTGAAATGCATATGTAGATTCCTGAACTCTCCTAGGTATGCACGTTGGTAGTGGTGTGACCCCCCTTTTCCATTTCATTGAACCAATAGTAACAAGGTGTTTATAACCCACTCCCTTTCCATCTCATTTCACTAATAGTAACAAGGTGTTTACAATCCATTAGGGGGAGATGCTATCACATTAAATTCTTATATTCTTATGTCTGCTCAAAACTTATCAAAAATAAAAATAAATAAAAAATTCATGTTGGTTCATAAAATAAAAAATTGAAATTGCATCCTAAACCTTTAAGGTGTAAACATTTTCTTAGTGTATAAAAATTTAGATAACTTTTTTCTTAATATGTAAAAAATTTAAGATAATATTTTTTTTTAATTTAAAATTTAAGATACTGAAAACTAATTTACGTTATTGGTCGAAAGTTTCGAAGATGACAAAAGATTCGGGGGTTGAAAGTTTCGTTGACTCTATGGCGTCATACTGCAATCCCGCGAGCCCTCGAGGGCCTCCCCTCCAGCTCCTAATTTTCTCCCTCCCCCTGCCAGGCGCCCTTTACACTTTTCCCTAGCCCCGGTCACATGGAGTCCGGTGAAGAAGAACTCCTAGACTACATTGATGACATGTGGCAAGATTTTTCCATTTTTTCTTCTCCGGTTACAGCTGCGACCACTTGTCCCTTGACGGTGAACCCCCTGTCAGAATCCCTGCCACCTGGAACTCGCCATTTTTATTCCAGGACAATGGCTTCTAGGGTTTTTGAAACTTCCCCTCCCTTCCCCCAAACCCCCACTGCCAACCCGTCACATGCACCGCTAACGGATTGTCTACTGGAACCAACCCTCGGAGTTTGCTCACTACCTCTCTTCCCACATCCCTTCGAATTGGGTCTAACCTTGCCAACCTCATATTCCTTCTCTCCCAGCCTGGAACTCTTCACCTCCTCGGCGCAGACTCCCCCTCCATCTTTCGAACACTTTATGCTCTCAAACCTGGAATTACAGGAAGTGGGATGGATTGGTACTCTACATGATTCAGCGAATCCCCAGCCGGGGCTCCACCGGCTTTCAATGATCCCAACATCACGGAGGGTTTCATTGCCTCGCTCCTATGCACATACCATTTTCATGGCACATCCACTAAGTCGGTCTCGAAAAAAAGTAGCGACGACGAACGGAGAGGCACACAGGACAGTTGCCATGATGGAAGAAATTACCCTCTCAAGAAACGGAAGAATAAGTGCATCGCCTCGAGTGGCGGCCCACTAAACCTGGTCTGTGGTGTCGACATTTCCTTAGAAGAAGCAGGACCCATGGCGGATCGGACTTTGGTTGGAAAAATCCGAGGCCGGAACCCTAGCCCTGATGAAATGGACTCTTGGGTTCGACAAAATTGGACGAGCCCCCTCCACTGCGAACCAGAAATCACTGCTCTCTCCAAGGCTTGGTTTGGCTTCATGTTCCAAGACAAGGAAGATGCAGATAAAATCTTGAAGCAACATTGTATCTTCGGGACCATTCCTATCATGCTCAAAAAATGGTCGCCTCTTTTCGATGTCGAAAGTGAAAGATTAGACACTCTTCCGATATGGGTCCGTTTGCCAGGTTTACCATGGGAATTTTGGAACCCAAACTCCCTACGAGATCTTGGAAATGCCCTGGGTGTATTCTTGGAGGTAGACCTCTCCTATCAGCAAATGCGAAGACGCTCGGTGGCATGAATTCTGGTCTCTCTAAACATCAGGATTGACCTCCGAGATCATCTAAATCTCATCTGGGGTTCTATTATTAGAAAACAACTCTTGGATTATGAAGGAATCCCCTTCAGATGCCACCGTTGCCATGAAACTGGACATATAGCACGAAACTGTTAGATGGGGCTCCCACAGGAACACTCCAGAAAAAGGTGGTCTACATAGGAAAAATCGGCACAGGAAAACAAAAGAGTCTCCACAGGAATTCAGGAAGACGAACACACTACTTCTCCTGCTGGCCCGAGTCAACCATTGACTGCCTCAGAGCTGCTGGATGCTCCTCCTGTGGACGAAATGGAACCCTCTCTCCTCCAAGCTTCGACATCTACCATAGGTACCCACCCGATATCATCCTTGAATGATCATTTGCTTTCTCTGCATCTTGTTGACTCACTCACTCCCCCTTTATCTACTCCTCTGCCGCTCCCTTTTCTCCTACAAGTACCGATTCCTTCCACATTTACACACCCCGTTACTTCTCTGAATGACCATTTGTTTACTCTAAGTCTTGCTGACTCAACTACCCCCCCTCTAACTAAACCTCTACCTTCCCCTCCTCCCACCCAGACACTAGAAGTAACCCCCCCTTCTCCTCTGTACTTGGCGGTCCCGTCTCCATTGACACACTCCCCCCCTCCTCAATCCACTTCCCCGGATACTACTTCAATCTCTTCCTCCATCCGTTTTCATCTCAGAACAAGAGATATCCCGGCTCTACCTGACTCATCCTCTATCCTCCTAGGGTTAGGACCAAACCCCACTTTACCCCCGAAAGGTAAGGGTAGGGGCGTCTCACCTCTCTTTTGCTTGGCAAAAGGCACTTCGTGATCAAGCAAATGGAAAACAGAAAACTATCATTGGGGCACTTAGAGCAGTAAAAGCCCCTGAAGGGGTTTCTTAATGAAACTTCTCTCCATCAACTGCAGGGGTTTGGCAAGTACCCGAAAACAACTTGCCCTCAAGAGGATGCTTTTGGTTCACAAACCAGATGTTATCCTCCTCAATCACCACTTCCTACTCTTTTCAAGCTCAGAGTGCCAGAGGACACTCTGGCGGGCTGGCTATTGGCTGGAAACAGACCACGGTTAAGCTCTTAAATTCTTGGGGTGCCCCTTTCGGCATGGGTATCCAGGTTCTCTGGGTTGAAGCAGCACTCTCCCTAAACATAATAAATATATATGGCCCCTATGCCAACAGAGTTGATTTCTGGGAGACGGTACAAGACTCCCATCTGATAAAATCTGAAAACACAATGATTGGAGGGAACCTCAATTTCACTTTGGGCTCCCATGAAATTTGGGGACCAAGTGCTAGAGTTGACCCGCTGGCAAATTTCTTCATCAATCTTCTCCAGAGCATCCAGTTGGTGGATCTTGATCCTATTAAATTTAAGCCTACTTTGACAAATCGAAGACTAGGGGAGGATCAAATTGCTAAGAGACTTGACCGTTTTCTCCTGGTAGAAATTCTATTGGAGCGAGATCTCATGTTTAAACACTGGGTGGGCTCAGGTGGAGACTCTGACCATCTTCCTTTCTGTCTGGAAAACCTCAGAAACCCTAACAAGCCACAAAGTACTTTCAATTTTTGTGTTGCTTGGCTCAAGGATGCTGATGTACTCGGACTCATACAATCTAATTGGATCCCATTTAAAGAAGAAGAAGGCCATCACGCAGCTACACATTTTGCTCAAAATCTCTCCTACATAAAAGGCCTTCTTAAGGTTTGGGCTCTGGAGAAAAAGATTGCGGACGATCAGGCTATCCTTCAGATTGAGACTGAACTGGCTGAAATCCAAAACTCTGATGGGGGGGGTTTTCTCAATCACGCCGATAAGGAAAAACTGCTCTCTCTCTCTCTAATCCAGTAGAACTAAGATTATGAAAGAACAAGAAGAATCCTGGCGACTTAAGAACAAGGCAACCTGGATGGCCAGTGGGGATGACAACACAAAAAATTTCCAAGCCTATGCAAAGGGACGAAAACAACACAGTACAATTTGGGAATTACATAACAACAGAAATGAAAGGGCCTCTACTTTTGAATATCTGGTCGGGATTAGCAAATCCTTCTTCGAAACCCTCTTCAAAGCTGACCAACATGCCTCCATTGCTGAAGTTCTCCAGATCGCTCATTTTTTCCCCTCAAGAATCTCAATCGAAGATAATGATTCTCTCATGGAAGAAGTTTCAGAGGAGGAACTAAAATCCATTTTGCATAGTTTCCAAAAGGATAAAAGTCTGGGACCGGATGGCTAGACTAGTGAATTCTTCCTAGTAGCCTATGATACCATTGGGCCTGATCTCCTTCATCTAGTTGAAGAATCCAGAGTAAATGGTCACATTCACCCTCCTCTCAACTCGACCTTTATTGCCCTCATCCCTAAGAAAGAAAACTCAGCTTCTTTAGAGGACTTCAGGCCCATCTCTCTCTGCAACATCACCTACAAAAGTAATTGCTCAAAGATTCAAGAAGATCCTCTCAAAATTCATCTCCTCTGAGCAATTTGGCTTTCCAGAGAACAAACAAATTCATGAAGCAATAAGAGTCGCGCAGGAAGGCATGCACAACATCAAAATCAGAAAGTCCAAAGGAGCAATCCTCAAAATTGATCTCTCAAAAGCCTTCGACAGAGTAAGCTGGCTCTTGCTGACTCATCTAGGCTTCAACTACCCTTTCATCAAATGGATTTTTGCATGCATATCCAATGCATCCTTCTCGGTTCTAATAAATGGCTAACCCCTTTTTTCCACTCAGACAGGGGTCTCAGACAAGGTTTCCCTCTTTCACCCCTCCTCTTTCTCTTGGTGGCTGAAGGACTAAGTGGAGCACTCCTAGATGCAAAAGGAAGAGGCTTGTTTAATGGGATCAAGATTGCTGAGAACCTAAACATCACCCACCTTATGTTTGTGGATGACATCCTTATTTTCTGCAATGGCTCCATCAGGGAGGCAAAAACTCTCTCGGGAATCCTTCAACTCTTCTGTAGAGCCACTGGGATGAAACTCAATGAGCAGAAATCCACCATCACCACCTTCAACCTGGAAGAAGCGGTCACCAGAACTTTCTTGGACTTTTTTCCTTTTGCTATCACTCGTTTGGATGATGGCCTCAAATACCTGGGTTTCATGTTGAAACCAAATAACTATTAAAAGGAAGACTGGTCTTGGCTAATTGCAAAATTGGAAAGCAAAATCAATATCTAGAGCAACCGAGGCTTTCACGAGCAGGGAGACTAATCTTAGTAAAATCAGTTCTGGAAGCCATACCTGTTTATTGGATGGCACTAGCATGGATCCCCAAATCCATTCTAGAAAAAACCAAAAAAATCTGTTCACGCTCCCTCTGGACGAGGAAAAAAGATCAAAAGGTAACCCCTTGGGTAAAATGGGATCAGATAGCTCAGCCAAAATCTATGGGTGGATGGGGTTTAAAAAACATCATGTTATTCGCAAAAGCTCTAGCAGCGAAAGCGGGATGGAGGCTCATATCAACAAGAAGCCTTTGGATGGAGGTTGTTACCTCTAAATATATTTCCCCCATCTCCATTTTGGATTGGATCAGAAATTCGGCTTTTCTTACTAAATCTTCAAGAACTATCATTTGGAAATCCATATGCAACGCTTTTCCCCTCATCCACAGCGATCTCTCCTGGAAAGTGGGGAACGGTACTAGAGTACGAATTGGAGGAAATCCTCGGCCTGGCAGTCAGCTACAACATCTTCTCCCCCCCAGCTCGTTCAATCTCTCAATGAAAATGGTTACTTTCATTTAAATCAAATAACGAATACTGCATCCACAAATTTATGGCATCAGGGGTGGAAAAGCTTGATAGTATTGGAGATCCCCATCTTCTAGGAAGCAGACTGGAACAACTACTTAAATGCCTTACAAGCCTCCCACATTCATCTCACAAATACTCAGGACGAGTTACTATGGGAATTTGCTATGAATAAAATAATAATAAAATAAACATCAACATATATATATATATAAATAATAATAATAATAACAACAAACAAGAATAATATAATAATATAATTAATTAGTGGAATGGTGTAACTCTTTATGAAGAGTTGCATTAGACACCCTTTAAACAATTATAAATACGGGAAAGTCTTTCTTGTAAAAGACATCATCTTTTATCCTATCAATCAAATATATTATTCTTACTTATTATCCAATATGAGAGTCGGATTCGACTATTAAATTAGTGAACGGATACGTTCACCGCATTTGGTATCAGAGCGAGGTTTGTAGCCACCAATCTAGGATCTTGTCCAAAACCAGGCCCGTGGCCCAAAGAAGTAAAAAAGAAAAAAGAAAAAAAAGAAATAAAAAGGAAAAAGTAAAAGAAAATAAAAAGAAGAAAAGAAAGACAAGTAAAAAAGAAGAAAATAGAATATAGAAATAAATAAAAAACAAGTGAGAAGAAGTGAAAAGGAAAAAAAAAAAAAAAAGTAAAGTTTAGAAGTGAGTAAAAGTAAAAAGTAAAAGTAAGAAGTGAAACCGCACATGGTTTTAAGGTGCACGTGGGTTTGTGAGAAGTGGGTTTGGTTTTATTCCCTAAGAACAAACCAAAAGTGAGATTTGAACTTGGGTGGGGAAGGTAACAATCATTCTTCCCAACCACCTAATCTACACACAATCCACAAAGAAATTAATCTAAAGCAAAAGGTTAACCAACGTGGAGATTAATTAATATTGGTCCATAATTGTAAAATATTACAATTGTTTGGGAAATATATAATATTAAAATAATATTATTATTACATTTAAATAATAATAATTATTATAAGGGCAAAGCAATTATTGTTAAAAAAAAACAACAAAAAAATTTGAAGATCGGTTATCACCAAAGAAATCAAAGGAAATCATCCCACCATCGAAGAAGTCAGAAACCATGGAAGCCGATTTGCGAGAAAAATTAGAAGCCGCGTTAAAACGTTATCTAAAAGACAATGAAGAATTGCGCGACATAAATAACAGTTCAAAAATAAGAATTGAATTACAAGAAAGGGACAATGAAATAAAAATCTCTGACCAGGAAAGGCGTATAGAAAAATTGAATACGCAAATTGATGAATTAAAAACCGAAAATAAATTCAATCAGAGGTTAGGAAATCAAGATATAAAGAAGGAAATAAATAATTATGAAGCAGAAATAATACGCTTGAACAAAATTGTTAGCGACAAAGATGAAGAACTAATGCAGTTACGACATAAATTAGAAAGTCAAGAATCAGAGGTCAGCCAATGTCGACAACAGATAAAAGTTCTTCAACAACAAAATGATGACTCTAAAAAGACACATAAGTCAGAGATCGTAGAGAATAATAAAGCATTATCCAACAATGCTGAAGAAATTTTTAGACTAAGAAGTCATAACAAGATACTAGTCACAAAAATTAAGAAGTTAAAAAATAGCCGGAAGATAGAACAATCTATGAACGACATTGAAGGGAAACTTCTAGACAAGCAGGAAGAAAATAATTGTATCAGAAGTCATAATGAAGATCTTAAGGAACAACTTAAGACATCTGAAGATGACAGAAAATTGCAAGTTGAATTGATTAAGAAGTTTCAAAATGATAACAGGCAGTTAGGAAACAAGTTGGAAAAGATACAGAATGAAACCTTAAAACCTCAAGAGATGAAAATAAAAGTCCCAGCTCAGATCAATGCTCAAAAGACGACACTCGTAAAAGAAAATGACATTGTGAAAATTCCCTATAGACACCCCAACCATAAAAACCGATATTCTGAAAAGTGGGAAATGTCGAAAGACGATGGTACTAATGTGATCAAAGCTCTTAACGACAGATCAATGGGGAATCCCAATAGTCAGCAACAAATCAATTTGGGATGGATTGACCCATCCACATATCGAAAGTTATGTTCTACACTTAGAAGTTCGTACCGACATGTTTCGTCAGCTACGACGTCATAAGGAACGGTGCGACAACGTTATAAGGCTTTGAGGACAAAGCCTTTCTAAGAGAGAGACAATGCTATGAATAAAATAATAATAAAATAAACATCAACATATATATATATATATATATATAAATAATAATAATAATAACAACAAACAAGAATAATATAATAATATAATTAATTAGTGGAATGGTGTAACTCTTTATGAAGAGTTGCATTAGACACCCTTTAAACAATTATAAATACGGGAAAGTCTTTCTTGTAAAAGACATCATCTTTTATCCTATCAATCAAATATATTATTCTTACTTATTATCCAATATGAGAGTCGGATTCGACTATTAAATTAGTGAACGGATACGTTCACCGCATCTCCATTTTGGATTGGATCAGAAATTCGGCTTTTCTTACTAAATCTTCAAGAACTATCATTTGGAAATCCATATGCAACGCTTTTCCCCTCATCCACAGCGATCTCTCCTGGAAAGTGGGGAACGGTACTAGAGTACGAATTGGAGGAAATCCTCGGCCTGGCAGTCAGCTACAACATCTTCTCCCCCCCAGCTCGTTCAATCTCTCAATGAAAATGGTTACTTTCATTTAAATCAAATAACGAATACTGCATCCACAAATTTATGGCATCAGGGGTGGAAAAGCTTGATAGTATTGGAGATCCCCATCTTCTAGGAAGCAGACTGGAACAACTACTTAAATGCCTTACAAGCCTCCCACATTCATCTCACAAATACTCAGGACGAGTTACTATGGGAATTTGCTGTGCATGGCAACTATACACCCAAAACTGGATACCAAAGCCTTTGTTCAACAGCATTTCTGCAAGCTCCTAAATGGTGGCAAACTGGGCTTTGGAAATTGAAATGTCCCCTAAAGGTGAAATTTTTTATGTGGTGTGTGCTAGAAAACATAATCCCAACTTGGGGCAGAATGAGAAGTCGGCACTTGAAAGGCCCTGGATGGTGTCCTTTATGCAAAAACAATGAGGAAAGCCCCACCCATCTTTTCCTGAATTGCACTTTCTCTACACAAGTCTGGTCTTTTTCACAAACTTCTCTTAACCACATTCTCACTTCGCAAGGCCCCTCCCCTGAAGCTGCGTGGAACTCTTGGTCCTCCTTAAACCATTTCAGACACATCAGGGCTCTACCTCTTATCCACATATGGTTAATTTGGCTTGCCCGAAACTCGGCCATTTTCCAGGAAAAAACCTCCTCTTCAGAACTAGTTGCAAAACAAGGCCTTGACATTCTTTCTTACTTTCCTCAATCAAAAGATACCCTAACTATTCGTATTGTAACCGAGGAACAGATTGATACATCCCTAGCCTGGGCTTTTTTTGATGGTGCCTCCCAAAATCTTTCCTTTGGCGGTGGAACTACCCTCTATCTCTCTCCAAACCATTATATTTCAAAATTCAGATGGGACTAGGGGAAGGCACAAACAACTTTGTTGAGCTTATGACTTTAAAACTCTTGCTTTGTTTCGCATTGGAAAAAAATTGCAGAAAGCTTCAAATTTTTGGTGACTCTCTCATTGTCATAAATTGGGTGAACAAAGTTCAAAGTTGTAGAAATATTTCTTTTATCACATTGTTTGAAGAAGTTAGCAGACTCACAGCTCGTTTTGACTCCATCACATGTCGACATGTGTACAGGGAAAGGAATACCGATGTCAATCGCCTGTCAAAATAAGGACTAAATATGGAATTTGGGACCTAGAAGATCATGGAATTTAGGGATGTTGAATTCTATGAGTTCTTCCATAGACCCTTCATGGATACTCAATCTCAACATTTATAAATTTTAAAGTTGCAGCGATTTAGGACACTTTTTTTATCTCTTTTTCATGAAACTCGATGCTTATTATCTCTTTAATTATCTAGACATCGATTCAGTGATGGATCGGATTTTTGTTACTCACTCTCTAGTAGTGAAGATTTGGACATTCTGCACAGTGCAACACAACAACACTGTTCTAAAAGCTATATGCTTGCATATCTCTTTAACAAATTTTGATATATAAAAAAGCTTTTTTCCTATGGAAAAAAAAATTAAGATACAAAAAATTTACACCTCAAAAATAGGATCCCTCTCGGTGCTTAATAGATCCAGGTTTAAGATGGATCTATGTTGGTTTAGACCACGTGGCATACGACACCATCGCCCTGGACACCGCCACATCTTCGGTGGTTGAGCAATCGCTTTTCCATTCAATTTACCTCAATTTTGGCGCTAGTCTCCACCTTCTCCCAAACTTTCTCCACTCCCTGTGCATTAAAGTGCATTTCTGAGCAGGGCTGATGGGTGAGCATTCACCCTCGTTGTGGCACACCCTTGCACTTGTGCATGCGTGTACATTACCGTGAACTTGTCGTCACTCTGGGTTATGGTCCTTTACCTGGTTTCCTTTACGCAACCTTATTGTGGTTTCTTTGCGCATCTTCTTGTTGGTCGAGTGAGCACCATGGCTAGTCTTTTCGTGCTCGTTCAACGCTATGGTGGCAGGTGTTGGGATCAAACATCGACGGATGGTCTATCGAGGATGGTGGGGAATAGGAGGGCGCTTATGGAGGTGATAACCCTCCTCTACCTTTGCTCACTCAGATTTTTTGTTGGAGAATTTTTATTACGCCCCACCGATGTCGCTTTGGTGGTGTTTGCAAGTTGTTGGTCATATGGCTAGAGTGGAGGTGCTCACCGCTCGACTATTTGATGGAGGACGCGTTGTTGGAGGAACCCTCTAGTAGGACTCTATTCCTACGGACTTCATCCGCTTGTGTTTGTCAACACACCATTTAGATTTCGAGAACATTGTTGTGGGATTCTATTTTGCTTATATGTTCACTCCGCATGTTGCTTTATGTTTGATCACTCTGTGATTGCTGATGGCTTGTAAAAAAATTAAATTATGGTGAACATTGTTGGGTTTACTCCGAATTTTGTGATGGGTTTACTATAATTTTAAAGAATAATGGTTTTTTGAATTAGGGTTTCAAGTTCTGAGACTTCTCTACGATGAATTTTCATTGTGGCATTTTTTTAAATATATAAATAATGGAATTAGAAGGTGTTGACACATGGAGAGTTTTGATGGTTAACAATGAAGTGGTTATTAGAGGTTGGTGATTGGGTTCAATGTTACAACTCTCATTCATCTCAGTTCAAGGTGCGAAACTTGGTGTGTTTGGAGAGCTTCATCTCCTCCTTTGGTTGTTTCCCTCTTACTTGCATTTGATCTTGTGTTTGTTTGCATTCATCATCACCTTGCTTGTTGGTGTTGTCCCTCTGTGTGTTCTTGTGTGGACCCTCTCTTGCATTTGTCTTTGCACTCTTTGGAATGGTTGCTCGGAATGGGGGTTTTCTTGCATGGAAATGATGTTGGATCTTTTTAAGGTGAATGAAATTGCATGGATTCTCATTTGCATTCGTCACTCTACTCTCTAAGACAATCACTAATAGTGGGATTCTACCTCTATGGTGAGGGTGTTAATGGTGGGATTGCAATGGATAGTTTTAGTAATGCCCTTGTTCTCTTACAGCTCTATAAATACCAAGGTTGTAAAGCATTTCTATGGGTTGATGTTGCAGGTCTCTCCAAGGAAAATTAATATGTGGTTGTTTCATAGAAGAAGGTTGACAACTTAGTTCCTACTAGTTGCATTCATTTTTCTTATGTGATGAGTTATTTTGCCCCTTTGAAAAGCATGCAATGAGGTTGTGGTTTTCTTATTGGGTTTGGGAGAAAAACTAGCATTGTTTAGTGTTCTATGCATGCAATATTCAACATCGATTATGGTCTTTGTGCAAGGGTTGTACCTCGGTGTGGTTTGCATGGTTGTTATTTGAAACTCATTCTCTACTTTTCGACATGGATGAATTCACCTAGCTTGGAAACATGAAACATTTGGTGGTTATTTGTGTTTATTGTTATGTTGTTTTTTTACTCAAGTAGAGGTATGTACTTGGCCTATTCCCAATGGGTTCCCTAAAAGATTTGTGTTATTTGTCTAGGAATGGTAAGTGTTTTGGTTTGAATTGACGAATATCTTCCACTCATTGTTTCAGAATGGATTTCAATTTATCTCTACTTACAATATTGTTGCATGGTTTTCTACGAGTGGCAAAGAGATATGTTAATTACTTTTGTCAACCTGTATTGGTGTTGCTTCTTAAATAATATGTCACTTGATTAATTCTATTGGTCTCTTAAATTTGCATGGAAATTGGTTTCTTTTGTTTTACCCCGAAGATTGCTAAGAGAATGCCTTTGACCCATTGGCTTGTGATGAGTTTCAACCTTGTTTTGGTTTGAAATATTTTGTTAGTATTTTCTATCTATGATGAAGACTGATATAGTCTAGCTTTATATAGGTACTAGCTTGCTATGGATTTTGAATTTTTCTCGTGTCCATTGAGAATGGAAGTGTATGTGTTAGTTTGATTGTGAATTGGTTGTGCTTAAAAATCAATTGCAAGCCCCTAATTGCCTTCTAGGCCTGATATGTACACTAGATACAGATGGAAATTACTAGCGTTGTTTGTAGTAATATTTTTAAATCTTTGAGATCATAAGTCCTAGTTTGCTATGGTTTTTAATTTTCCCCCCTACCCATTGATATTGGCAGTGTTTTTATGTTATCATGATGGTGAATTGGTTGGGCTTAAAAGTCAAGGATTGACCCCTGATTTCCTTTTGTGCTTGAGATGTACACTAGATATGTGCAACATATGTGGTGGCTTGATTGTGAATTATTTGGGTTAAAAAATCTATAACAATCCATTGATCGCTTTCGGTGCCTAAGATGTACACTATATATGGATTAAAATTGGCATTAATAATTTTTAACCCTTTGAGATTATAGATCTTGATTTGCTATGGATTTTGATTTTTTTTCCCTTGCCCATTAATGTTGGTAGTGTCTGTGTTGGCTTGATTATGAATTGGTTGGGCTTAAGTCACCCTTTAAGCCATCCATTAAGGCCATAAGCGATATGATGCATATGTCTAGCATGACACCTTTTAAGTCATCCATTGCTTCCCTTTATACAATGAATCAACCAGTCAAGCAAACCTAGAACAAGTCTAGAAATTGCTTCCAAAGAATGTGTTCTTAGAACTTCAAGTAAGTAAATCTAGTTTAAACCCATCCTTCTATGTCATGTAGTTGTAGATTACTTAACTATCATCCCATCCTTTACTCCATCCAAACATTTCATTGAAAAGATCAATTACTGCTTCAACATCATGATTTTCCAACAGTGCCCTCATGAAGATTAATTACTACTTCAACATGATCATTTGCTAACTTGAAAGGTGAAGCACTCCCAATCGTCAATGGGCCAACATCCTTGAGATACTGAAAAGATGCCCAAAAGAATGGAATGGGCTAGGGCATCCACTTCAAGGGCTCATTCAACTCATCTACCAAGGTGATAAAGATGCCAAATGAAGTGCCAAGCCATAGATCTATAAATGGGGGGTTAATTGTTGACACAGTGATTGTCGACAGGGGTTCACTGCACACTGTCGTCAACAAACCAACTACCAAAATCCCTTACGCATCGGCCCAGAAAGGTGTTACCATTTCCAGCGACACTTGCAGAGCGAGTGAAGTCTCACCCGAGATGAACAAGGGGGCTGCAGGAACCAAGTTCCCGCAGTGGAGTTGAGGACATGCATCAAACACACTTTGCAACTGCAGAAACCAGAGATTATGTCTTTCGCACTATACTAACATATCGTTATTCGCATATTCACCAATCACAGAATCAATACAAAACAGATATTCGCATCAACATGATCTAACTATTCATTAACATAACAATGATTACTAAACTCATGGAGCATTAAACATTTCATCAGACATTTGCATTCATCATTCAATAGGAACAAAGACAAAGATGGAACCATAATCGAACATCCTCATGCATTCATTAAAACCTGCAGAATGACCTTCACAGAAACAGTCAATACACCATATCGTGGATACAAAATAGATCAACCACTGAATCAAAACACGAAGAGTAGATAGCCCTATTCATCGCTAGATCTTCTATTACATGCCATGCCCTTAGGCTTACAATCATTCTCCTATTTATACGAAACTACATGGTTACAAAATGGTCCACATGACCCTTATCTAACTAATTAACTACTTTGCACTTCCGCGTTATCCGCAAATGACCCTTTCTTCCGTGGATTCTTCCTTTCACGGCTTGTCGACTTTCGCAATTCTTGCAGACTAATCCCGTTCCAACAGGCCCCCAACACAAACTTGTGGCTCGCCCTCGAGCCACCTCAGCTGGACACCGCTGGTGGATCTTGTTTGTCACTGTGGTAAACTTCTGAAGCTGTTCTTGACGTTTGGAGCTCGTTGTCATGTACTTCTCTAACTCATCCTCCAATCTCTTGCAACCTTGATCATTTACCTCGAACTCATCCTCCAGCCTCTTGCAACCTTGATCATCTACCTCGAACTCATCCTCCAGTCTCTTGCAACCTTGATCATCTACCTCGATTGCACTTGCTCGGGCACTTCAGGCCTGCTGCAATCTAAGGACAAGTTCTTCCTTTGTGCCAAATTGTGAAACAGGCTAGCTGCTCTAGAACATCTATTTCGCACATTTGACAATCCACAGCTGGAGCCAGCAGGCCTCCGCCCCTGGTGTGCTGGTGGTTGGGACAACCCCAACTATTCTAAGTACTACCGCACTCTTATACATCTTGGGTGAGACCTCGTCTATGTTCCTCCCAAGTGTCCTCGTTGCTTCCTTCCCTGGTTGTTCGTGCACAGTCGTCGTTCTGGCTCTTAGCGCACCTGGAGTGCTCCCGCTCGAAATGAAGTGCACCATTGCAACTATCTCACTACCCTTTTCCACAGCTTCCTTGGGCTTGCCTACTGAACTTTCTAACTCTCTGCATCGAACCTACAGACTCGCATCATACAACTCACTACTTCCCTTCTCTGGACTTCCTATCATTCGACATGCATTCTTCAATCCCAACGCTGGTGTTTATGCTTACTTCTTGGTACTTGCTCATCATTTGCAGAATCTTATCCACAACCAACCGAATCTGTCATCATACCCTTTTGTTGTCTTTTGGGGATGCCGATCCACAGTGATCATACTCGGATGTGACTCCTGCATGCCGGTCGTGTGAAGCATCGATGATCGACCTAGCTGGCCATGTTGTTCGCATGCTTTCCACATTTTGTCATCACTCCCTTTTTTGTTTTAACCCGTTGTGTTTCTCAGCCACTGTGCGCCTGATCATGGCGATAAGGTTTCAACCGATTTCCGTTTACTAACTTTGGGAGCAACCTGTCGTCTAAGCTCTTCAATTGTACCACACCTCCATCAGTAACAAAATCTATGACATAGGGACCTAACCAATGCATCTGTAACTTACTTGGATGCTTAGTAAACTTACTGTCATATAGTAGAACTGTATCCCCACGTTGAAAGTGTTTTTGTTTGATGTGTCGATCATGCCAAGCCTTCTGGCAATCCTTCTCCACCTTCTGGAAAGCCTTGATGTGTCCTCATCGAGCTTTACCAATTGCGCCAACCGTTCTTCCAATGCTCCATCGTCGCTCATGCCCATGACAACTGCAATTCGCAGACTGGGGACAATATGCTCCATTGGCATTACAGCTTCCTACCCATAGATGAGCTTGAATGGTGTCTGGCTAGTCAAATGTTTACAAGTTGTCTAATACGCCCAAAGTATCGCGGGGATCTTTAAATCCCAATCATCCTGGTTCGTGTTGCATACCTTCGTGAGCGCATGCTCCAAGATTTTGTTAAATGCCTCCACTGCTTTGTTTGCTTGCGGATGGTAAGGGGTACTCTTCTTGTGCTATATTTGAAACTCCTCGGTCATCGCTGTGATTTTCTGATTAACAAAATGAGTCCCTTGATCACTCACTAGTATTTTTGGACACCCGAACCTGGTGACCACATTGTTGAAGAAGAATCTTGTTTCCGTCGCAGTTGAGCAATCCTTCACCGGTGCAGCTTCTGCCCATCGTGTAATGATGTAGCGCGACCCTATTCTTTTTCCTGGCGGGTTGATGGGTCCCATGAAGTCAACTGCCCAATTGTCAAAATACTGTAGCATCGATTGCGGGACTAGTGGCATCTCATCCCTTCTTGACGGCTTCCCTGTCCGTTGGCATACATCGCAGCTTTTGGCATAGTCCGCAGCATCTCCATGCATCGTTGGCCACCATAGTCCTACTGACAAAATATTCCTCGCAGTGGCACGTCCTCTGTAGTGTCCCCCAACAATCCCATCATAAGCTTCTGTAAGAATCCTCTCATGTTCGTGCAGAAGGATGTATCAGTGAAGTATCTCGTCTGGCCCCATTTTGTATAGTTGTCCTGCAATCAACTGAAAATCTGCAGCTCTAACAACTAGCTGCTTCTTTTGGTTGGTAGTGAAACCCTCTTGCGCTTCCCCTGTTGCCAAAAACTAAATGACTTGTTCGTAGTGGTCGTCAACCATGCCGACCTTGAACAGCTGAGCATCCGGCAATCCTTCATTGATGCTTCTTGGCTCTTCTCCTGACTCAATCTATGACAAGTGGTTTGGTCCTGCATTTAGTCGTCCTGGCTTTACAATTATCTCAAATTTGAATCCCTGGAATAGTAACAACCATCAATAGATCTTCACCCCCAACACAGGATTTTTCACAAAGTATTTTAATGCAGAGTGATTGATGAACATTTTGAAGTGGCCCCTTAACAGGTAGTGTTGGAATTTTTTAAGGCATAGATAATCACCAACCCTTCTCGTTCTGTGGTTGTATAATTCTTCTCCGCAGTAGACAGCTTCCTACTTACGAAGGCTATCAGGTGGTCAATGTCGCCTTATCCTGGTTGGGCCAAGATGACTCCTAATGCGACTGATGATGCATCGACGTGAACGTGGAACTCCTTTGTCCAATCTGGGAATGCCAATATGGGTGCGGAAACCATCTTTTCTTTTAATATGTCCAGACTCTTCTGGCATTCTTCGTTCCATTCAAACTTGGCATCTTTCTTCGACAACTTCTCCATTGGTGCTGTGATTGTTGCATACCCTCGAATAAACTTGCTATAGTAGCCTGTGTGGCCCAATGTTGCTCTCAATTGCTTGAACATTGTCGATGGTGGGAGGTCGACAATAATAGCAATCTTCGCTGGATCTACCAGCATTCCTTCCCTGCAGTAAATGTGCCCCAGAAAAATCCCAAACGGAGCACAGATATCTCTTCAATAGGTTGGATATCTCTTCCAGCACATCTTGATCCTTTGCCAACTCCAGGAAACTCTTCAAAAAGGCTTTTAAGGTGTTAGCATTCCCCTACGACTTCATCCTGTCGAACGTCGGTGGCATGTCGTAGTTTTCTTCCTGAAGAGGTAACTGCCTCTTTTGTCCCATCGCCTCTTGTGCTACCAAGAAGATATCCCTTTCGACCTCTACATCAAAGGTGACATTTTAATCCGTGAGATGTAGAACAGTTGGTGGCAGGGTTTGGTTAAGATGCCCCCTAAGCGGAAAGGTCACCGGTTCTAATCCCGCAGATACCAAAAAATCCAACTATGTTAAGGGTTGGTGCAGTCCAGGCTGGGTGCATTCCCTGGGTGATTTTGACTGCTTAGATGCCCCTGGTTCATGGCAACTTAGCCAAAGGAAAACTTGATAGTCAAGGAGGTTCCACCACTTTGCCAACAAAAAAAAGAAAAAAAAAGGTGACATTTTTTCATCCTGTTTGTCGGACAGTAGCTCTCAGCCCATCGGCTCCTGTCGTTGTTCCTCCTCGTGTCACCACTCCAACAGTCGCATGTTGTCTTTGAGCCTCCATCGATATCATCTGTACCGCTGGTGGATTCTGATTCTGGTTCTGTGGAGGTGGTGGTTGATACTTGGTCTTCCATTTTGCAATGAACTGCGGACAATCTTCAACGCCATGATCCACAACGCTGCAATAGGTGCACTGTTGTGGTTTCGGATTCGGGAAATCCCTCTGATAGTGCCCCTACTACCCACAGTTGTGGCATATAATCGGTCCTCGTCCTCATCCAACAACTCCTCCTCATCCTGTGCCAACACATTTACCTCCCCGGAATCCTCCTCTAGCCCCTCCACGCGGTGGGCCATATGGTTCGTACTGTGGTTTCCCATACTGCGGCTGTTGCGGTGGTCCATATGGTGGGTACTGCGGTGGTGGATATTGTGGTGCAGGATACTGCGTTTTCCCATACTACCCCTGATCATACTGCTGCGGTGGGTGATTATACTGGGTTGGCGGTTGGTTATACTGTTGTTGTTGCTGACTCGATGCTTGTTCTTCTCCTACCATAAAGTATGCTGCTGCGGTCCTCTCCTGGAGTAGGCCATAAGCTATGCAATTGTTTTCATTGTGGCCAACCAATTTACAGAACTTGCAATACAAGTTCTCTGGTTTGATACTATCTTCTATAGATATACGCATTCTTCTGGTCGATGGCCTCTCGTTTGGCGGATATGACGCCAAGGAAAACCTCCTCGATTGAGGGGATTTGGTGCACCAGATTGCAAGTATTTGCAGAAGTCTGGGCATTGTTCCTTGTGGTGTCCCTCTGTCCTACACCTGGTATACTAGACCTCTTTGCGAGCTTCTTTGCCTTTCTTCATGTCCTGCAGTTGGATCGTCAAGTTTTCCAGCTGTGCCTGTATTCGATCCATACCCAACCCCATTTCACCGATTGGTGAAGCCTCCAGCTTCATCGCAATCTCCAGTGCTTCTGCTTGGGTTGCAACCTTCTGTTGCATCAGTGGTCCGCGGATGTGTGGTACCAATCCTGCGATGAACCACTCCTTGTGATGCATGTCATTTATTCCAAAACTTACCTTCACTATCATCATTTTGTACCGCTGATCGAATTCCAATAACGGCTCATTTGGGTATTGCTTGATCTCTTTGAGCTCGGTGACATACTGTGATTCCGACTTCGGCTACCTAAATTTATAGATCATTCCTACTTTGATCTCCAACAATGTCTTGTCGAGCATTCCCGCTAGAACCTTTGTAAACTTCATGAACCAATCTAGCGCACGGCCCCTAAGGGACGTCGCTAGTTGTCCCTTTTAATATCTTCATCTTGGACTTGTTTCATAGTCAAAACTGCTTCTCACAGAAACCAAAATTGCTCAGGATCCTCAGTCCTGTTCCTTTAGAAAATGGGCATTTTTGCTTCGTCTGCCATTCTAACATTCCTACTGTTATTGTTTACCGATGCACTACTTTTACTGTTGCACGTAGGGCAACTTTGCGAATAGCTTGTGTTTCTTCCTATGAAATTCTGGGTAGTGCGCGGGGTTGCAGGTATATTGTAACTTACGATCTGTCTCTCTTCTATCTCTGGGGTAGCCTAGTCACTGTTCTCGTCGCAATAGGGTCGCTTTCTCCCTTGTGGTCCTGTTTCGCAGTCTTCTATTCCGATCCTCTCAGGAGACTCTCTCTCAATCCTCCTCTTCTTCTCAGGACATCGGAATATCGCTCCACTCCTCAAGGTACCACACTCTTCGTCAGCTTCCCATAAAAACTCGTTGTCACTTATGTCCATCTACCCCACATCTTTCTATTGGATCCGCATTCATGCGATACCCGCACCCTCCGCACACTGATCTTTCTACTCGTCGGAAGTCATCCTCAAAATGCCCTTTTCGCAGACGCGCATCTTAATCCATAATTTTAGCAACAACAAGAATCTTCCCCTTGGTCCCTAGAAGAGATTTCTTTCCGCGTCGCTGTACAACATGATCGTGTCTACTGCGAACTCACTGATATATCCCTTTAGGATACTATCCACCTAGAAATCAACAACCCTTGATACTGTATTGTCGACATGTTTCAGCTGTCGAATCAGTTTTGGTGTCCAATGTTCAGGCTCAGTCTTCTGGAAATGGTGCTTCTAGAACGTTAGCTGTGCTAACCACTCATGCAACAGTACTGGGAATTCACAGAAAAATATCTTGTGTATATCTAAGTAAATGTATCTTTGCAACCAAATGCTTACCGTCTGTTTAGGGTTTTGCTTCTCTCCTTCTACGAATTCTTCTATCTTTCTGTTAAACCACTCTTGGATCTACGGTTTCATCGGGTGCCACAGCATATCCTCTTCCTTTCCTCCTCAAGGTCCCGGCAACATAACCATTTGTTGACACAGTGACTGTCGACAAGGGTTCACTGCACACTGTCGTCAACAAACCAACAACCAAACTCCCTTACACACCGACCCAGAAAGGTGTTACCCTTTCCAATGACACTCGTAGAGCGAGTGAAGTCTCACCTGAGATGCACAAGGGGGCTGCAGGAACCAAGTTTTCGCAGTGGAGTTGAGGACATGCATCAAACACACTTTGTAACTGCAAAAACCAGATATTATGTCTTTCGCACTATACTAACATATCGTCATTCACATATTCACCAATTGCATAATCAATACATAACAGATATTCGCATCAACATGATCTAACTATTAATTAACATAACAATGATTACTAAACTCACAGAGCATTAAACATTTCATCAGACATTGGCATTCATCATTCAATAGGAACAAAGACAAATATGGAACCATAATCGAAGATCCTCATGCATTCATCAAAACCTGCGGAAAGACCTTCGCAGAAACAGTCAATACACCATATCACGGATACAAAATAGATCAACCACTGAATCAAAACAAGAAGAGTTGATAGCCCTATTCATCACCAGATCTTCTATTACATGCCATGCCCTTAGGCTTACAATCATTCTCCTATTTATACAAAACTACATGGTTCCAAAACAATCCACATGACCCTTGTCTAACTAATTAACTACTTCGTGCTTCTGCATTATCTGCGAATGACCCTTTCTTCTGCGGATTCTTCCTTTCACAGCTTGTCGGCTTCCGCACTTCTTGCGGAATTATCCCGTGCCAACATTAATCCCTCTATATTATAGTGTAGATCCACATGCACCATACTGAGAACAATCTCCTAGATCTAGTAGTAAGCACTAGTAGTATTCTCAAAAAAGGAATGTTTTCCTCCATGAATATGGAAAGGTGGTTCATAACAAAAGAGGCTTAAAATTAGCTTATGTTGCCACAAATCATTACCTTTTAGCTTATGTTTCCATATATAAATTCAAGCATATACTATTCGATTATACACAGTGGAATTGAATACATAGTCATCCAAAAAATTGTTATTTAACAAAACCCACAATGCATGTGGTTAGGCATAAACGTATTTCATCCTTATGCTCCAGGAGGTTGAGTTTCTTAATTACCCAAGCTGGTTGAGCCTCCTACATTTGGTTGAGCCCGGTTGTTTGAGGTGCCTTCATTTGCTTGATCAAATTGTGTTGAGTTCCCTGCATTTGCTTGATGCCACGTTGCTGCTTGCAGCCAAGGAGGAATTGAAAACCCATAGCTCTGACTTGTGCCCAATACCCCTGCATTGTTTGGAGGTGTTCAAAAATCCCATCTTGGATTGGCCCCTGCACTGGCTGGAAGAAAGGGGGGAGGTGGACCAAGTGGACGATACTGGGGGACTTAGATGTTTATAAGGTCTTGGAAGAAACGTGTATTCTCTACAATTTGATCAAATGAGATCATCCTCCACAACTTGTTCTCGTCCACAGTTTTTTCCACCTCCTCCCTACTCCCACGCTCATTTTGTTGTATTTGTTATATCTTTCTTTGCTTGTTTTCATTCCTGGTGAGTTGTTTATGGTATTCTTTGTCCTGCATTTCTTGCTCTCTTTTCAACTTTTCCTACTTTCATTGTTCCGCTTGAACAATCCTTGTTTCCCTCCTGTCCTTCGCAATTTCCTTCTTCTTTTTTTTGTCTCATTCCCACACCTCCTTTTTCTTTTGTTTAGACTCTGCCAACAATGTGATGTACTTATATGGGGTAAGTAGTCATGAAATTTTGCCTAATCGAAGAAAATATGTTGATCCTGCCCTTGCCTTTCCACTCACTCTCTCCATTGGAATCCTTAGGAATTGTCCAAGCAGTGGTGTGGTACATAGCTAGTTTTGAGGATTAGTTGGGAGCCATGCTTAGTTTGCAATGTCTTCACCTAGTACTTAATTCCTTGTAGTATCTTCTTCTACACCATCTACATCCACATAATAGTGGACAACTTTGTTGTTCACATATGTTGGCGGCGAAGGCATGCTGAGGATTTCTTCATTGGTGCTAGTAACAATGTGTCTGTTCATATTCATAATTGCTTCCACTAACCACTCGAGTTGTGGTACCTAGCTTGGAAATGTCAACTACTCCTTGTTTCTTTGTTGTGCTTGACAACCTTCAACCATATTTGGTCCAGCAGAGTCAATTTGAATATTCTCTGCATATTATGTATGTGTTTGATGTGTTCCAACTACTTTCATGTTTGCTTCAGCTACATCATCATCAACATGGGTAGCATTGATGTGACCATCGTATTGAGTTTCATTGACTTGTTCATCATCATCACCCAATGGTTGGCACTGCCCTTGAGAGAGGGATAATATGTCGTCCACAACATCTGCATCTATCAGAGCATCTACACCTTCAAAGACCTAGCGACAAGCCATGTCTTGGAGGAGAGCATCATAATCTAGTGGCCATATTCCAGTTCGCCTAAAGTCGGCCTTGATATTTGAGAATGTAAGTGCCCTTTTAAAAGAATTACTTGCAAGTTATACCAATTCAAACCTTTTTACCTTTGCCTTGGGGTTCTCAACCATCCATGAAACTCTCTTAGACCTAAAGAAACACTTAAACGAACCAAACACACTCATGTCAAGTGGATGGAACCTATGAGTGGTATGTGTTGGTAGAGTTAACCAATCAATGCCCATATTGTTTGCTTCCTAAATGGTTTGTAGAGCTATGTGGATGCCATGGCCATAAAAAATCAGAAAGTGCCTATTCTCAGGAGATACACCGCCAGGCACATATGCGACAAAATGGAAAATCCAATTCATGAACAGTTCTTTAGTCATCAATGCATTGGGATGTGCAACCTAGCATGCTCTTGGCTCAGAGTTCTTGATATAGTTCTTCAGTTGGGTCTTTCCCTTGAACAAATAAAATCGAGGGATTGATGCACCAATTGCATTTATGTAACATATAATAGTAATCCACTCCCTATTTCTAGGAATATTTTTTGGCACATTCCCGATGCCTCTCTTGGCAATTACCCACATGCCACAATTCATGTCTGCTTGTAATCCAATTTCATCATAGTCCCATATACGGGTTGGACCATATGAATGCTTTTGATATGCACTTGATAGAGTTTCATAGAACTTGGACACAACTATAGGGCACAAATTCAGAGCTTTGTCTCTATCTAGGCCCTCTATTTTTGCAAGACAAGTTCTGGGTGTCTAGCCTTGAAACCTGCCCACCATGATTTCCTAGGAAATCCATCTCTTAATGGATTTGGCCTTGACTGGCATATTTGTCCCACATTCGATTTTAGTTGTATCAACTCTAGGACATGGCCCATGTTGGCCATCTCCTTACACCAAACAACCACTTATTCCTCCTCATGCTGATTTAACACTATAAGAGGTCCTTTCCTCTTGGTATGGTGAGACCATTTAGTCAATAATGCAATGACATAGGTGCAATCTCATATTTCTTTGCAGCTACTCTCACAAAATATCCACCGAATTATACATCATCGACCTCCTTCAACATGTCCTCTTTTTTCCAACATCTGATAGAACTAATCTTCTTGCTTGAACCAACTCTTTGCATCGTGGTTGATGGTGGAGCGACAACAACTTCCTCTGCCTTGTTATGATTTTCAGTATTTGTATTGGCATTGTGGTATATTTCTTCATTTGATGAAGTATTTCGTAGATAGACACCCCTTGTCACTCGTCTTTGTGTCCTCCTTGTACGATTAGCATGGTTCACTCTTTCCATGACTATAGAAATCTGTATTACACTAAAAGCCAGCCGAATTTATCTATTGGATGCATGTACAATTTATCTATTGGATGCATGTACATATTATATAAATCTGAATCTATCCTTCAACAATAGAGCTAGTAGGCATGTTTGTTAATTTCCATGGGTATTCAATCTGATATACCTTGTTGTTATACATTGGGCATTGGTATGTGAAGCTAAGAATAAGGAATCATGGATGCATGAAGCTAAGTAAATAATTGAAGAATATGGATGGATGAAGGTAAGATCCTTGTAGTTGATCTATTGATGCTCACAGTTTTAGCTTCTAGCAGAGTTAATGAATAACTCTGAATTTGAATGACCCTTATGTGACATGTTTGGGTTTGTACTGCATTGCATGAATTATATATAAACAATATAATTGAAAGATGCACTAGAGCAGAATTCTAGTAGACACGTTTGTTAATGTGCCCAGGTATTAAACTTGTTATACTTTGTTGTTGCCCCACATGTAGCTTGAATGTGACTTGAAGGCTAAAACTAGTCCTTCCTTTCCAATTTGCCCTTAGTGGGAAAGAATGGTGAAAATTACAACAAAGAGGAGTTAAAATTTGGTGACCCTTATTTGAAGGAGTTCTCATTGCATATTAAAAGAGGCAAAGAGGAGGAAGATTCCAAGGATGTAAGGAATAGGGTAGAATCCTTTGCTAATGAGAAGGGCAGTAGGCTAACTTGCATGAAACGTGGAAATGTGTATAAGTTTCGGAAATAGGAATGCTACAAAACGTGCCCCCCCCCCCAAATTTGTACGTCAAGGGAAACACTATATATGTATAGTTTTTTTTTAGTAACACAATATCTTACAATAAAATAAGAATGATAGGTTAATTTGTAGGTAGGTTTAGAAACGATTTAGAGGTTAATTTGTTTTCATTTTCCACCAACTTCGGTTTTTAAAACTTCCCATGGGTCCCAAGCCACTCATGGGCCCTTTGGGGATTTCCTAGAAGTTTCCGAGAATTTTATGAGTTTCTGTGAGTTTCCAGTACCTGTACATGGGCATTTTAATATTTTTGTGCAACGTAGGTGTTAGCGTTTATGGGTCAAAGGAGATAATGAGCATTGGGTCACAATTTAGATATTATTTAAGATATTCTAAAAATCTCTTTGTGGTGGGGGAATCTTGGAGATTTGATGTGCTGGGAAAGTAAATTGGGGGAATCCAGTAGAGATGTGAAGTGTGGGGGGAATCCAGTAGAGAAGACAAATTTGATAACTATTTATTGTACACATTAGAAGAGGTAAATCTAAGTGATGTTGAATCTTTGAAAATCACTCCAACCTAGAGGAACAACATAAATCATTTCCAAGCACATAGATTGACCCATTATAGCGATTAGTGGAGGTATAGAGGGTAAGGTCATGAATTGGAAGTGGGAGATGCTTAAATTATTTTTTAGTTTTCCTTCAATCGAAGAAAAAAGATGAGAATTCCCTAGGGCCTTTCAAATTTAACCCTTTATGGTTAAAAAATGAAGACTATCAAACTTTAATTAAGAGGGAATGGATCTCATTCGATATGGAGATGATTGGATAACAATGTTTTAATTCAATGAACATTTAGAAAGATAAAAAAAGGAAACGGTGGAATGGTCCAAGTTAAATTATAAACATCTTCAACAAGACTTATTGACAATATAAACTACATTTCCCATATTCACAAGGCAAATGACAATGGGATCTTTCATGAAGATGATTTACTAGTTTTATAAATACTGGAAGATTCCAAAAACACTCTAATGGTATGGGAAGAAGCCAAGTGAAGGAAAAAGAGCCAAGCCACGTGGTTAGGACATGGAGATGGGAATACAAAGTATTTTCATAACTTTTCAAAAATAAAGAAAAGTTCTAATATTATTTGGGGTATTTAGGCATTAGACAACTCAAAGGATTCTAGTTTAAGGAGATAGCTAGTGTAGGGATTTCACACTATATAAATTTATTGAAGGAACCTATAAGAGATTATATAGTGGAGGTTATAAATCTCTCTGCCTATTTTTCAACACTTGTCAATGAGGAACACAATGATGGTTTGATGGAAACAACAACAAAAGAGGAATCAAAGGATGTTCTACATTCTTTCCAAAAATATAATGGTCGGGATTCATATGGTTTTCCGATAGATTTCTATCTAGGGTTCCATGAGATTATAATGGAGGATCATTGAGGGGTGGTGGAAGAATAAAGAGTTTTAAGTAAAGTGTGAGGGAATATAAACACTACCATTCTATCTTTGATTCCAAAGAAAGATCCACCCAACACTTATGAGGACTTCAAACCTATATATAATTCCATTTGCAAAAGTATTTTAAAGGTAATTGCTAGGAGATTTAGACCTATGTTGTATAATTCTATTTCATTAAAACATTTTTGCTTTATGAGTGGTAGGAAAATTCATGATGTTATGGGTGCGAGTCAGGAAGGTCTACATATCATCAAGGCAAATAAATTACTAACCTTTCAAACTGGACTTATTCAAAGCCTATCATAGTGTGTTTTTGTTGTATTTAAGACTCATATTAATCCATGTTGGCATCTATTTATCCTTTTTAAGTTGATTGATAGTTGTCTTATCTTAATGTCTTTCTCTCTGTTATATGAAGCTAAGATTATGGATTCACGGATGCATGAAGCTAAGTAAATCATTAAAGAATATGGATTCATGAAAGTAAGATGCCTATAGTTGATCTATTAATGCTTTTAGTGTTAGCTTCTACAAGAGTTAATGAATAATTTTGAATTTGAATGACTCTTATGTGACATGTTTTGGCCTATGTTGCATTGCATGAATTATATATAAACAATAGAATTGAAATATGCACTAGAGCATAGATCTAGTAGACATGTTTGTTAATGTGTATGGGTATTAAACTTGTTATACTTTGTTGTTTCCTCACATGTAACATTTTGTTTTGTAAGCAAGAAATTTTATATTACTATAGAAACAGTCAGTACATGGAAATCAAAATTGATGGCCCTGTCGGCTTACAGTCTACACGGCTACCAGATAAACCTTCTCAAATTTCTGTAATCCCAATTCCTTATCCTAGCATAAACAAAATATTTTCTTCCCTAGACTATTACAAAAAAATTCCTTCCCATGCCCATTACAAAGCATTGTCTTCATAAAACCCCATTTGTTCCAGAAACTACTAATAGCCGGTATAATAAAAGGTAAACTTGTTGATGTATATGTAACTTCGGAATGTATTTCATCTGTATATTTTATATATATTTATTGTACCCTTATAAGAGATGTGTTATTCCTCTATAAGGAAGTGTCATCATGTGGATTGACAAGTGTCGCAAGTGTGTGTACTTGCCGATGGGTTATTAGACCACCATGTGGGGTCGGCCCTGATTTATATATATTATAATGCGGATGTATCTAAGTAGACAAGTCGGCCCCATAAGGTCACTGGGCAAAAAGGTGAGTATAAATAGAGATAGAAGATCTCTATTTTACTCACTCGGAAAAGTAACTCACTCTCACTCTCAGAAGTGGCGCACTAGTGAGGAAGAGGAGGATCATCTACTAGGAGACTATCTCAGTGTTATTTGGTTGTATTTTGGTTGAGCCATTGCTCTCTCTATCTCTGAGGAAGTTGTGGGGTTTTTCACCTTAGGGTTTTCCCCACGGAAACTCTGTGTCTCTTGTCTCTTATGGTTTTGATTCTTGTGATGCTTGTCATATTGTGATTGTCATGCATTGATATACTGTATATGTTATTCTCTCAGCAAAGATCCTAGAGTATAATGAATTAATGCTCAAAATTTAACAAAACTATAGACCGAGGACATAACTATAAACTGTGACTAGTAAAGAAAAGGGCAGAATATGAACCCACATAAACATACATTAATTCATTTTGATCGTGGTGGCTCCCGGGGGAGGAGCTTGGTGATGAGGAGTACCCGAACACAGACAACAATGATCAACAATTTCCACTTCAACTGAAGGGCGTCCTGGTCCAAGGGCACAACTCTTTCCATGAACTTGCAGAGCAGAAGGCCCCACCTCCAAGTTGTCGTTCACGAGAGGGTAGAGCGTAATGCCCATCTTCATGGCAATAAGGTTGACTTTTTTGTGCATAATCCTGTTGTCGTAGTAATGCTCCTTCCAAGCCTTAACCGGTTTAGTGTCCCCCACCACCTTATTCTCCCTCTCCATTAGGACGTGAGCTAACAAACCTTTCGTGACCCAGTAAGTCGTGATCATGCGGTCATAGGAAGAGAGTCGTCCTGTAGTCGAGCCCGAATCACTGACCCATTCCTCGACATCCTCCTTTACTTCCTCAATTTGCATGGCTTTTACCTGGTCCCATAAGTCTTGCTTCACCCGATTAATCTCCTCTCTGATCATGGAAGGGATTCTCTCCTTAAAGAACCGAGCATCCTGCCCAGGTTTTTTGAGCTCTGGAGTAACCCTCATAGAACAAATTCCCCCATTCTTCCTACTCCTCACAGGTTTTTCCCTTGACGCCATTAAATCCGTCAACATAGAAAACTACCTTTCACACATAGAGAACAGACTTGCACAAGTGCATAAAGAGGAGTTTGTAATAGTTATTTTTCAATGGGTCGGGAGTTTTCCTTTGAATTTAAAGTTGGTCGTCCAATCCACATCCAATTCACCACAATGAATGACATGTACTGCATTTTTTATCATAGGATACTTGCTGTAGATCTGCCCTCTTTCCTCATTAGATCATCATATTGTGTCCTTCGTTCGAGGACCTTGCCATAACCGCTCCTCATTATTATCAAATGTGGGATTTGAATGCTCTCTCGAGCCAGAGTTAAATTGGGCTATACCAACGTCGATCGGAGGAAGAGGGACATGATGGTTCCAAGTGGCTAACAAAAGCACCACGTGGGACCTGTCTAAGTTATTATCCCCATGCCTCATGTCCTCCGTAGCATCATGCATGTGTCGTAGGTCCTGGGCTTCCAAATGTGCACATTGATTAACCTTGTCATCATCCGGAAATCCGGTCAGCTGACCCTCCACGATTCCTTCTTTGTGCCTTTCCCCCACATTGGCTTGGAGATCGACCACTTTATTTCATTCGCATTTGACATGGGTAAAGACCCAGGCATGATGTTCCATTAATCACGCTGTGAGATTTTCCACCATGTATGTCAAGTGCAAGTTGTCTGCCACCTTTGAAATCCTTTGTCCGTTTTGGAGCCTCTTTTCCATCTTAACAATGATGTCTGAATCCCCCTCCATTATCATTGGCTCCCATCCCCTATTTCCAGTCAGTCTAAGGCCATGAAGGAGTCCCTCCAGTTCTATGACGTTGTTGGTTTTGTGGCCCAAATAACCATGATAGACCCAAAGAATGTCCCTCGCTGAATTTCAGATTACCCCCGCGAAGCCAGCAGATCCCGGGTTGTCTTTTGAGGCCCCGCCAAAATTCAACTTGAAGTGTCCCCGTGGGGGGAAACCAAAATGAAGGGCTACCGGGGGAAGCTTGTTTGGGCTTTAACCATATCCATCCTTGGGTTGAAATGTCTAAACCCCAACCTGCCAAAATCCTTTTCTCGCGATCGTCCATTTCCCAATCATTTTCATGCCAGTGAGTAACCTTTACTGTTTCCTGGACATGGTTGCTCACTCTGCTCCACACATGCTAATGCGATCACATTCTACCTTCGAAGATTCTGTTATTCCTTTCCTTCCAGATATCCCACATCAGGAGACTTGGAAACATGAGCCAAATATTGAGAATGATGGGGTTCAGAAAAGCATTCCTATCCCAATTTTTGAAGGTTTGATCTAGCTACCCCCTCACTCGATTTGTTCGTCGAAAGATCTTAGCTCCAAGATCCCATAAAGTAGAAGAGAAGGGGCATGAATCCAACAGATGATTCATGGTCTCCTCATCCTGACCACATAGGAAGCATTGGAATGGCCTGTTGACACCTCGCTTCATCAAGTTTTCTCCTGTTAGAATTCGTCTGTAAGAGACTAACCACATAAAGGTTGCCACCTTGGGCCATGGGTTGAAGTTCCATAACTCCTGCCAATTCTCATTGGGTTGGGGTCCACCATGGTTGAAACAGAGATCATAAGCCTCCTTGGTATTGAAGTGGCCTTTCAGTTTGTATCCCCACCGAAGTTTATCTTTCCCCCTTTGAATTCTAATGCGTCTCACCTGGAGGATCTCTTGAATATTGGGGATATTTCCCTTTGGGAATCTCTGGCTCCACCATTCTTGGGGATACCACTCATGGAAATCCGCATTAGTTGGTTCCTCACTCCAGAATTGAGTAACCTTTATCAAACCCATATCCCTTTCCCGATTTTGACACAATTCGAAATTCAAATGAGTCAAGATCTTAGGCATTTGTTGCCATGAGTCATTCCAGAAGTTTGCATCTTCCCCTACACGTATTTCCCCAAAACTATGGTCCTGAATTATATTTTTGTTTTCGAAAGCATAATTCCATATATGTGAACCTTATGTGTCCTCATTAAACCTGATGATTTCATGTTTTTGCTTATTGCTAGCATACTTGATGTGCCATAATTTTGCCCAAGGTTCCTCTTTGTATGAAACCCAGTGCCACCAAATTTTGGCTCCAAGAACTTTGCTATTGTTTTCCGGGTCTCGAAGGCCTAGACCGCCCTGATCTTTTGGTTTGTATATCTTCTCCCACCCCACCAAAGCCCATATATGTTTGTCCTGGTTACAACGCCACAAGGATTGGCGTTGGATGGTCCTGATTTGCTTCAAGACAACTTTTGGAGCCACCATGGTTGAGAATAAATATATGGGCATTGCTTGAAGCACAACTTTAACTAACACAACTCCACTAGCCAAGTTAAGAGGTCTATAAGCCCAATTATCTAGTTTCTTCCTCATCCTATCCAAAAGATCTTCCCATGAGATTTTCCTGACTACTCCTTCAGCTAAAGGGGCGCCTAATATTTTGGACATTAGGGATCTCCCTTGGAACCCTAAAATGCGTAGAATATTCCTTTGGAAAATCCAAGGGGTGTTAAAGAAAAATACTTGAGATTTCTCATTATTGACTTCGAGACCCGAATCCTTTGAAAACAACATCAAACCTTTATTAAGAGCCCTAGCTTCCTGGATAGAAGGATAACCCATCAACATTGTGTCATCTACGAATAGTTGACGAGTGAATTCATCTGCACCAATATGAAGGTTCAAGCCCTTAAAGTCTTCAGTCTCCACCATGGATTTGATCACTCTACTCAACCCTTCAACAATAAGAATGAACATGAATGGAGATAGAGGATTTCCCTGTCTAATACCCCAAGAAGGACTAAAATTTCTTGTAGGGGTACCATTTAGAAGGATTGAAAAGAAGGCCATGGACGTCATGTTCATTATCCAGTTTTTCCAATCATGATGAAAACTGTAGGCCTTGTTACACCATATTTTGCCACCTTGTGATTATTAGCACTCCTTGGCCTCCATTATCCATTTATGGACTCATAACCACATTTTTGGTCCTCCTGGAACCCTTTTCCCCCTATTTTTACTCCTATATGTGAGCTGCTTCAATGCAACTCATGCATACGCAGGTTGCACCATTATAGCCCGCGTACATCAAGTTAATTGGTAAAAGAGAGTAAAATCTCCTTTTTTCACTCCAAAAAGCGGCCATGGTGACCTTTGGCCCTCCATGTATCTCGAATCGACTCAATCCGACCTTTCACTTGCCTTTGGAGGGTTATATATTGAGCCATTATGCATGGAAGGCGAGGAGAAAGAGAAGAGCATTGAAACTCTATCGAAATTTTGCCTTGCTTGAGTCTACATCCATTGATCCTAGTTGTTGTGAACCATTTATGTTCACTTCCAAACTCTTTCATATCTTGTGAAGGATTCATTCTTTTGCTCATGAGTTTGCCATTGCAAGGGGGATTGAAGTGGTGGAGGCACAAGTGGAGGGACCTAGTTCTTGGTTTAGATGAGTTGCCGACAGAAGGTCATATCTTGTACTTCTTGTTCATATTAATAGAAATACTCATTTTCTCGTCCAATTGATATTGTGAATGATTGTTTATTATCATTGGGTACATTTGCTTATATATATCATGGATTATGCTATTGTATATGCTAACATCTTTCATACATCATATGCACTTGTTTGTGTTTATTGTTGAGACTAAGCTGCAGGTTCAAGTGTTGTGATTTGAAAGCTCAACAAAATTCTTCATCGAACGTCCGGATTGAGGTAGGCTCTCTTTGTTGTTTATCCGCATTTACATTCATATAGCATATGTTGGGAATTGAGTTGGTTTCTCGGGTTCATCTGTCTGTTGTGGTCTACCCCAAGCCATAGGAAGTTTTTCTCTGTAACAGGCCTCTAACATTTCTCTCATAAATTTCTAGCTGATTTTATCATAAGATTTTGAGATGTCCATTTTAAGCATCATATCTGGCTTTTTAGTGACTTTCAAGTAATGCATAACCTCATGGACAAGAATGACTCCATCCAAAATTTGGCACCCTTCCACAAAACTCGACTGTTCTAGAGCGATCATATTAGGGAGGATGGGATTCAACTTTGGTAATAACCTTATAGATAACATTGGATAAAGCTATGGGTCTGAATTTACTTGGAGAGTCGACCACTTCAGCTTTAGGGATGAGGGTGAGGAAAGTTGAGTTGAAGGCCCTCAACACTCCTCTGTCCACTCTGGAGTCTTCCATGATTCTCCACACATCCATCTTAATGAGGTCCCAAAAGTGGTGAAAGAAATTGTTTGTGAAACCATCAGGGCTGAGCGCTTTTCCATCTGCCATCTGATGCACAGCTTCCTCCACTTCCTGCAGCTCAACAAGTTTCATCAGGATGTCATTCTGGTTCGTTGAAACCAGTTTAGGGATGTGTCTAGTGATTTTCCTTATGTGCTTAGATCTATCCCGTCTATATTCCTTCAAAATTGTTTTAAAGTAATTTACCAGCTCAGTCTCCATTTCCTCTCTTGTTTCCACATACTTACCATCCTCTTTTTTAGTCTCATGAGTTTGGCCTTCTGTCGATTCTAGATCACAGAGTGGTGAAAGAATTTGGTATTTCGCTCCCCCTCTTGAAGCCACTGGTTTCTGGATTTTTCCTTCCAGTAAATCTCTTACTGTTATTTGCAGGCACTGATTTGATCCAAGGTTTCTCGTTCCCTATGTTTCAGTTCCTCACTCTACCCCAAGTTCATTCCTTCCCATTGGATCTCTTCCAACTGTGCACTAAGAAGCTTCTTATCTTGGAATATGTTCCCAAATTCCTCTTTGTTCCAAGTACGGATTCAGGCCTTTAACATCTTTAATTTGTGTTGAAATTAGTACATCAGTGTTCCCCTTGGGGGTTCCAGCTCCTCCTACCAATGCTGTACTAATGATTTGAAGTATTTGTGTTCCATCCATAACTGTTCAAACTGGAACGGTCTCCTGATTGGAGGGCCGTATCCTTCCCAGACAAGGCCCGCAGGCCAGTGATCAGATCTAGTAGAAGGAAGGACCATAGCTATTACATCCCCATATCCACTGACCATTGCTTTAGAAAGTAAAAACCTGTCTAATATGGACGCCACATGGTGTTCCCCCCCTCGACGGTTGTTCCAGGTGAACCATCCGTTACTAGTCTCCACATTCGCCAATCGATTTTCATTTATGAATTCCTTGAAAGCTTCATTGGTTGCTTCCAACATACGCCTTCCACCCTTATTTTATTCTAGAGAAGTGATCATATTTAAGTCCCCACCCACCAACCATACCTGGTTACCAATCTCTCTTGCTTCCGTTTTCAAGAAAGATATAAAGGCCAGTTTTTGGGCCACCAAACTTGGCCCGTAGACATTGGTAAGGACCCCTTTCACCGCAGTATTGCATATTTGAAAATTTGGCGATAGAGAAAACCTAGTAGCATGAAAATTGCTCAGATAGATCTCCTTTGGTTTCCAAAGAATAGCCAATCCTCTTGTAGCGCCTCTAGCGTCAATAGCTATCATATTACTACCTCTCCAAGCCTTTCTCCCTATCTCCTGCATGCTTCCAGAACTGCATTTTGTTTCTTGTAAAAAAAACATTGCTGGCTTTTCCATCCTCAACTTACTTCTAAGTGTCTTTATTTTTCGTGGGTGATTCACCCCCTGTATGTTCCAAGTTATGATCTTCATTGGGGAACCCTGATAACTTCGTAGAAGGCCGCTTTTATTATAGGCTATTGGCCTGATTCCACTAGTAGAGTTCTAATCTCTGCTATTCTCTGTCATTTTTCCTTTCTCCCGCGTTTCTCCCCTTCCTCAGGTTGCTTATGCTTGCTTCCCTTCGAAGGATATTTTTCTATGCCCAACTGGGGGCAGGCCTTTGTTTTGAGGATGGCTTATTGCAGGAGTTCTATTTGTCTTCTTGATACACACCCTTTCCCTTTTTTGTTGCATTCCTTCTCAATTTCGTCCATATCTAGCTCCCCCAAGTGCATATCCTTGGCCTCTTCCAACAGATCCTCCTCCATAACTTCGGTTTGGTCTTCCAAATCAATATGTACTTTCTTGGGATTGGCTGAGGTTTCCAGCCCTTTTGGGTTAGGATATTGAGCTTTATCCTTATTGAGGTCGTCCATATCTTCCTCAACATGTTTGAGGGTTTCAAACCGATTCTCGTTATGTTTCTTCTTCTATGTACTTTGCTTGATATGTGGCTGATAACTGGTTCTTCATCCTTGTCTCCTCTTATTCTGCACCTGAGTAAACCCATCCTCGTCCATGTCTTTTTCCTTGATCTCCTGGATCGGATTTGGGTTTGGCTGCTTTAGGGGGTAGTCTCTTCCCAAATGAGCATAATTGTGGCATTGTTTGCACCTGAATGGAAGTTGCTCGTATTCAGAAGGTAAGGAGTACAATCTGATTCAAACTGGAGCTATACTCATATATTCATTGTCAGTATTGAAACACTCTTTCCATGGGTGTAGGAATAACCCAACAGAAAAGAAGAAGTATGGCCCTACCAGGAGTATCCTATCTCTATATTCTTGGTTAAAGAAAATGATAGTGAATAAACCCTTGGCCTTCAAGTGTAGATCATAATGGCCCCTGGGGTTCCAGGTTGCCTTGATCCAGTTCAGCAGATCCTTCTCCTTTGGCCATATACCAATGAAATTTCCGATTAGGGATTTATCCTTCCATTGCTCCACTCGTTCCCTTGATTTTCTAGAAGTAATCTGTAGAGAAGGGTTCTCTACAGATCTCGGTAAATAGCCCCCTTGCCTCCTTTGTCGCTCCAAATACGGTTTCCTTCCTCCCTAGATACCATTGCGACCCAAATCCGGGTGGTTCTTTGATGATTCCCGAACCCCGTCGTGCCTGTGCTGCGCAGCGGAGGGGGATATGCCCCCTCCAAAAGACGTCATACAAAATCCTCGCCACCAAACTCAACTACAGAAACTCAGAGTTCTCGCATCGTTCACCTTTCGCTCCCCCTCCGTAATGATTCAATTTGTTTGATTTGATTCGTCTCACATGTAACTTGAATACGACCTGAAACTTGTTTTTGGAATGATACTGCTAGTTGGGAAAATAATTGAAGAATACCTGAACAATAGACTCGTTATGTGCTATGTGAGGCCTATTATTAGTGATCCCTTATGAAATTGTGGAATTTGAAAAGTGAAAATGGTGGTTCTATGAAGATGGATGGTGATTTATAGAATGCTTTATTAGTTTTTATTGGCTCTTTGAATAGGCATGGATTGAAGTCTTACATTTATGAATGTGTGATTAGGATCGATTGGAGTATGATCCAATCGTTAGGACATTCATCTAGATGATCCTTGTGCTTTCTAGTAGATTCATGGTTGATTTGATTGGGTTGGTTGATGGTTAATGCATTGCAAATTGCATACAGAGGGATGGGTTGTTGATAAATGCAGTAGGAGAAGCTGGACATCTTGTTTGTTTACTTGTACATGTGTTGATCAGTTATGGTATCATGCTAGCATTGCTCCTTGGTACATATGTCTACGAAGGTCATTCGTTGGGTTTGATTAGATGGCGTTGTTGTACTCCTAGATTGATATGTGTAGGAGGTTTTAAGGTTTGATGGAGTCTTTATGTTAGAACAATAGATGATGTGGTAGTGATAGGATGTTTTGTAAGGTATATTTGTCTAGGATGGGTAAGGGACAAGATGTTTTGTAAGGTGGATCTGTCAAACATGTATAGTGGTCAATTGTGGGCCCAAACAATTTATGGGTGCCTTTTGTAATGTTTTTGGACATTAAGTACTATTTAAACAACACATATATGCTATTTATCTAGTGGTAGTTTAATTATGTTATTGGATGGTTGACGTGACAAGTTGTATGGCCACTTCTGGTCCCTACCCCACTACTAGCTCCTCTCCCCTATTTTCTAGTAATTTTTGCCTTTATCAATTCGAGATTGCCTGAATTGTTTTTTTCATTTCCATGTGGTTTTTAATAAAAATAAAACCGTCACATAATATTTATCTTTTTTATTATGGTTGTTTTCCAAATAAAATTGAAAAATAAATAGGTGACTCCAAATTTCAACTTTTGATATTCTAAGAGGATATATATATTCTTAATAGTATTTTTTTGTAAAATATGAAGCTATATTAAATCAAAAAGAAAAATCGTACATGGAAACTTTAGAGCCATTCATGAGTTTAGATGGCATAAGCATACCATAGGTTCCAAATTTGTAGCCTACAACAAAAATATTCTAAAACCACAAGGTCTAACAAAGTTTGATGAAACACGTACGGAGTGATAACTAGAAAGAGGTTCCCCCACAGGCTGAGGGTTATGGACTCAAAATTTGAATTGAGGGATGGCATAATTATCTACTACAAAAACTGAAGCTAATACAGAGAGAACTAAGATTAATCTTCATCAGATATAACAATAGCAGATGGGCCAACACTTGGATCTTCATATTTGGCAGCCCACGTGACTGCAACCGGACAACAACTAAACACCAACTGAGTGTCCATAGGACGAGACGGGGCTAGCTTGTTGAAGCACTTCCTAGTGAGTTCATGGGCCAGTGCATCGAGCTTGTTGTTGATATGCTTGTCAACGATGACTTGATTGTAGGAACGACAACTTATTCACAACTCCAAACCTGCCAGAGGAGCCTCAACCAAAGGAGCCCCCATGCCATCCTGACCCTTACCCTTCACAAGTTCCTCCAAGGCTAAGCTGAAGAGAGACTTCATCGTCCAAAGCATACCCAAGGTTTTAGTGTGCCTAGTTTCAAGGGTTCCGGTCGAACCCGAATCTTCCACCAAACGATCGAACTCTTCCTTCAACCGTCGAGCCTCAGGATATTGCCTCTTCTTCCTGATCCTCTTCTCCAGTCGTTCGGTGTGAGCCTACACCTGAGGACTGATTGAATTCTCAAAAAACCCTTTTGCATTCTCCATTTCCTTCCAAGCACGAGCCATATACGAGCGTTTGGGCCCATTGGCAGTCTTCCTCTTCATCAGTTTGGTTCTAACCATGTTGTTCCCCCCTTCCTTGAAGAACCAATCTCAGGACCACTGCTTGTAGATGAGGAATAAGACAATTCGCCTCATAGAACACAGCTTCTTCCAGATATATAAAAGGCGACAAAACTCAATGGCTTGGATGCGAAAAACTGCTCCTAAGAAGGCACCTTTCCATATCAAGAATGGCTCCTTCATCATGAAGAGGGTTGACACTTAATGCCATGAAATCCCACAAAAGGAACAAAATCAAGATCTGTACTGTTATCCAGTCTCTGCATTAGGGATGGTACGCCTTCCACATATGGATCATAATGATCCAACTTACCGCATAAATGCTCGTTAAGTGGGGGCTGCCTCTTGTCAACCCACCGTTCCCTTTACACCCGACATCACGCAAGGTGTGATGACTCCCTACACGCGTATGCATTACCAAGGAACCCATCGTGGGGGTATATATTCTTAACTGTTAAGCTCATTCAAAAATTTTAAAATTTGATCAGTTATATACTAAATTAAAAATTTTGAAAATTTTAATTAATATATATATGTGTGTGTGTGTGTGTGTGTGCGCGTGCGTGCGCCCATGGGGAGTAGAGTAATTGGTAATGAGTAAATAAGATGAGAAATTGTAAATGAAAGATCATAAGTTCAAATTAGAGTGTCATGTGGTTTGGGTAATTTATATTTAATATTGTACTTTGTAATATCATTTATTAATGACAATAGTCGAGCATAATGCTTTTCCATTATAATAACATCAATATTTAATGTTATATAAAATTTTAGTGTTTTTCTTTTGCATAACTTTAAATCTTAGAATGATACATAATCACTAGCGTCCAGATTTTTTTGTGTTATGTGCAACTTTTAATTCCTCAAGTGATGATTTACCATGATTTACCATCACTTGCAGTTGGGTTTTAAATACATATTTACAAACTATACAAAACATATTGTAGAAAATACAATGATAAATAAATGTTGTCTCAACTACAATGAGTTACTAGTTTATTATGTACAACTCATATGCACACCATTTATCAAATGGAGCCCATATCAAGTTGTTATTATCACTATGCATTATGCATCATTCAGGGAAAACATTAGCACCTTCTTATTGGATTGGAAAAAATGCATACCTTCCAAATTGAAAAAGGTTGAATATTTTAGTTTATGAGCTTTATATTGACTTGGGATAGTCACTTAAAACTCCTTTTTAAAAGCGAGTGCTCTAAGCAACTTGTCTCAGATAAGTAGTTTGATTGTTTATAAGCAATGTTTTTCCATTAATTATTCATATATTTTTTCCATTTTGGAACCTTGGATTTGGTATATCTACTAGCTAATTGAGTATTGGGCTACTTCCATTTATGTAACCCTTTTTTCCATTTTGGAACCTTGGATTTGGTATATCTACTAGCTAATTGAGTATTGGGCTACTTCCATTTATGTAACCCTTAAGTGGGTATTTCCTTTTGCATATTTTGGCTCTTCGGTGACCTTATGTTGGGGTTGGTACTTTGGTTCAAGATGGTTTTCGACATTTTTATTTTTTCTTTTCATCTATTTGTTTTGTTTTATGCCTTATTAGGCTTGTTTCACTTCATTTTAAACTTTTGTTTTTGCTTATTTAATTTATTTTTATTATTGGTTTGCCTGGACAAGATAATGATAATACTTTTTTTCATCAAATGATTTATAATATATATAAATAATTGGTTAATAATTGGGTTTGTTTCCCAGGGCCTATTTGTGAGTGCCATATTGAATCGTTCGACTAAGTTCCTGCAAATGCAAAGTATTTTGATCAAGGATGGTCGAGAGTGTCATTATGTTGGTTATTGTTACCATAGTCATGGAAAAAATAAATTGAAGCAACTCATGGGTTCCTCTTACTACTCAGATTCCTTTATGCTGGGAACATAGGTTTGAAAAGTTTGTAGTTGACATAACAAATTATATTAATATTTTGGAATGTATACCCTTAATATAAGCTACCAATCAAATACAATGATAAAGGCTAATGTTTCTTCATTACATCATTTGGATCATGAGGGTGTATGTTCCTCTTTAAGTAAAACAAAGGAGGAATCTAGTCTCGTTGACTATCTTGAATTGATCATGTTTTTTGAAAAAAATACGGTATTAAAGACCCCTAAAACTTGCAACCCACCACAATTAGATTTTCCCAAGTAATCAGTGGACTTTTTTATTATCCAAATGATAGAAACTCCTTATGCTATTTTTTCTACCCCATCACCATTTTGGATTCTGTTATAGCAGTATACCTACTTCATAAAGTGATGAGTACTCTACCAGGGCGGTAGGTCCAGGGGGATTCTATGGGATCCCAGAGGAATTTAAGTGGCAAATTTTAAATGGGAGCTAGGAAAAGCCACTAACAATCAAGCCGAACAATATGCTCTGTATCAAGGCCTTAAAATTACTGCTTCTATGAGCATTCAATCGCTTTTAGTCATAGGTGATTCTATTTTAATCATGTCACAATCCAGACGATGAAAATATTTAGAGTATAATCTCGAAGGGAAATTGCAACTCTACATCAACAATCTCCTTGATCAATTAGTTAACACCCAACTCTTTCATGTTCGACGTAATAACAACACCATTATTGATTTGCATGCAAATAATGTGTTTCAATTAACCCAAGGTGATATTTATGTTAATGGACAGCTTGATACTTGTTGGCTCCCCTAGTCTTTCTCCATCCTTATCGTGCCCCTCGATGTGGAGTTACATTGGAATTGGAATTTCATTAAGTGCTACATGAGTTACAATATAGAGCAGTAATGACTCCTTAATTGTTCATCATCGTTGTTTGTTAATCGTACTCCTCAGCTTGATGGGAATACATGTGAAGAGGCCTACAGGTGTCCTACATTTGTCAGAGCTCCAAGTTATGAATCCTCTCCCTCATTCAAGCCTCACTTGTATTTGCAACATAGCTAGAAGTAGGAAATTTGGTCTGTCAAGTGCACAGGTGATGGTTTTGCTAAAGCCTTCTCCTACGCCCAAGGGGACTAGCTCTGGATCATGTTAAAGTTTGGTTGTGAGAAGATATCGCAGGAGGAAGCTATTCTAACCGGGTCAACATCCTCTCTGTCTTTTGTTTGGCATCTGAGGATGGAGTCCATTGGTGAATTGAAGGAAAGGGTTCTAGAATTGTCCGAGGAAATCAAAGTTATGAGGGAAAAATTGAGCGATATTTGCATTTAATTGAGCTATATGAAATCTCGGATGGGGGGCTTCATGGAGGAAATTTGACAAATTATGTCACATATCCCTGGCATTGACAATAGATTCGATGATTCTGAACAGGTAGTGCATCATCTCTCATCAAATTTTACCAATATTGATATTCGTTTAGACGATGCTGAAGGTAATATTTTTGGTAACATTGATGACAATGCTACCATAAAGTGCCAGAGAGAACTGCTTGTGGACACACATTCTCGTACTACAGATTATCTAGCCAACAGGGGTTCGGAGGATTATGTTCGTTAGCCTCCTCACACAGCTATGTACATTTCGAGTTCAAGTTCGGAGGAGCGGGATGCTGAATTCTTAGAATAAAATCAAACATAAAACGTTGAAGCACAGGTCATCCATAGTGATCATAATTCCAGTTAGATTGTTAGTTTATGTTTAGTTTTTTTTTGCTTCTGCTCGGCTAGTGTATCAATCTCTATTGTAGTATAAATTATTTTAGTTATATGGCTATATCGTTATATTTTAGGAAGATTGTATATGACACTTTTGTCTCTCTTAGAAGCCCTTTGAAGATGGATTTTGGACTATTGCTTTGCAACTGACTTCTTTAGCCTTTATAAATACAAATTATCCACTCTTGTTAAAAAAAAGTGATGAGTACTCTACATTCATTAGTCAACTAATCGAAGACTATGTGGCTTCTAAAAATATTTGGATGATATTTCTCATTTATCTATGCAATATATGTGTTTTAGATATCACATGTCTCAGACACTTTATATAAATCTAATTGCCTTTTTTTTTAGATTATTTAGGGAATGAATTTTCGGATCGAGTGAAAGCTTTAAGCAATGGATCTCCTACTAAAAATGTTATGGAAAGGAGAGTTCAATTCTCCAATTCTTAGGGAGATTCTTTTACTGAAATGTATGATCCATTCCTCAATGGGGCATTCCGTGGAACAATAAACCAATTCGAGTTCCCCCAAATGCTGAACGATTCGATTATTTCAAATCTTTCGGATTTTACAGAGGCATCTATGAAAGACTGTAAAGAGGGATTCCAAAATGATCAATTTGGTCAAGCTCCCTTTTGCCTTTGCACTCGAGGGCCGATTTCCGTCCGGCCCGAGGAAACCTTTGCACGCCTCTGTTAACTTTTGGGAGGCCTACGCCCCATAGAAAATGTCTACCTGAGACTGTCCCTTGGCCCGTAGGTCCTGACACAAGGTTAGAATTCTAGCTCTTCCAGAGTGGTATCTCACTGGTGGCTCAGGCCCCCCCGGAAGGGGGCCTTCTTCGCCCTCCACCTAAGCTGCGCAAGAAGAACCCAAAGACAATCCCAGGGTATAAATCTAATTGCCTTTTTTTTCAAAATTTTCCATTGATATGCAATGATAAATCTAATTTTATATGATCAAATATTATGGTGTGACTCCACAATTTATAATCTAGATTCATAGTCAATTAGGTAAAATGTAAGGGAATGGATGATATTGCAAAGATCTTTGTTTGAGTGATAGGACTGCTTGGGAATAATACAAATTGATTAAGTTAAGATTGCATTGATGGATTTAATTTCTGTACTTGAAAATAATACATTCTTGTGTCGCTCTTTGAATTCCTTCATTATTTCCCGACTTACTTTTAAGGTAGTGGAGCCAATTGAATTCAGTGAATTAATAGGTTCAATGTTCACCACAACATACTTATACACAGATAGACAATCCCTTATTTGAACTACCGTGGCAATGTGATATTAGTTTGAAAGCGAACTCAAGATATTACCCCTTAAGATCATTATTAAGTTTGAATTATTTGTTTTATGCTTTGAATTAAAGCATTTATGTGACATTTATACACGACGTACTATGCATTGTTAATGCATTTCTCTATTGAATTGATAGTTTCCAACACTCACGAACAGAGTGTCTTTTACAAAGGTAGAGCTTAGAATAGGGTCTTGGTCTGGCCAAGAGCTAGGAGGCCACGATAGGAAATGTGTGGAATAATCGTTGTTTAGAGTATTAATCAGTAAATCACATGTATTCGTGTCTCATATTCATAGGGTTTTGTTTCATGTTCATAGTAGTTGTTTTTATCACTGCTTAACTCTATTGTGAGGTTGTTTGAGAGACTTGGATTGATTATTTTTCCTCTGTCATACTTCACACAAAAGCGTGGGAATTTTTAGTGGTTTTGCTCTTACATTATGAAGGGTTTAATACCTTGTTATGGGTGTTTATTGAGTTTGAGAAAAGAAACAATGGTAATCTTCAATTTTCACGATTTTGATGGTCATGGGTGTGATTTATTTCAACTGATTTAAGGGTTACCAGTTCAACCACTTGGGTTTCTTCGAGAACATTGATTTACATAGGTAACTTCTAGTTCTTCTATGAATAAGTGATTTATTTCATTATTTTTTTTGCTTTTATTCTCTATAGATATAGGGTTTTATTATGATTTAAGATAGATTCTTACAATGGTTTCATTGTATACATGAGATTCGACCGATGGTCTTTGTCAAGTATAAAATTTTAACCCTTACTTTCTACATTCCTTTCTTTGACTAGAATATAATTGGTAATGAACTTCCTATTTATCTCATATATATGAAACTTGATATTCCAAATTTATAAATGACAAGGTTTTATGTGATAGGAGTTCAAGTGCACTACAATTTGATTCCTAGGTTTTTTATTCTTGGAAATGGTTTCCATTTCATCAACTAACCAAGGGTTTAGGGTATTTATATATTTATGAAAATCTCCTTTGGTTTATTATCAAATTGTAAAGATATTTGGGAATGTTTGACTCTATTCTAAAATATACACAAAGATATATTGTTGCAAATTTGTATTTCTCCTATGGTTTGTCATTGACTGTAATGACTATGTTTTAAATATTTTTTATACTTCTATTACAAACTATAGAATGTATGGGTAGAGTCATATTTTCCTATTTAGATATATTGTATTTCTAGGGTAGACTTGTAAAAACGATGGTTCGAATAGATAAAACCAAATCTATGTTATTGTTTTGATTAAATATACTTTAATGGTTTAGATTTGTCAACAATAGAATATATACTTATAGCTTTATCATATTCTTTCTAGTAAACAAACCAATGTAATTAAAAGAAAGAGCCTATTTTTCTTATATTTTATACACAGTAACATAAGTATGAATACAATGATTATTGACATAATTAAACAAATCTTTCTTTTAGTAGTTTTATCCACTACTTATACATTTTGTAATGTAGATTTCTTATAAACAACTTCCATAGCATAAGACTAACCACAAAATATGATTAATGATTAAAAAATAATAATAGTGAATAAAAGAACTTATATCTCTTCATAATTAAGTTCTTCACAAAACTAACTTGGGTAGGTCCACTAACCACCCTACTATAAACTTGCTTGAGAACACTTAAATATTTTTGTTCTCAGTAGTCACCCACGAGCCATGCCATGATACCATTAGTGGTAAGTAGAGCATATGGTTCAAGTTTTTGTTTCATTCTTTCTCTCTCAGATAAAGTGTCCTCATAACTCCACTAGTTCTGTAAATAATGTACACTCTTCAATTACCACACCTAACACCTGTAGTGCTCATAACAATGTGTAAGCAAGAGTCCTCTATACACTTGTTCATACTCAGTTCAAAAAGTCCTCTTTTACTAATATTTAATATTATAAGCATCGAGCACTCACATTACATGGCTCATACAACACTTCAATGTGCTCTTTGTATGATCATAGAAAGTCTTTAATGTACCTAGACAAATTGAACTTGAACCTTCATGTGTTGTTTCTTTCTCACAACCCATGATTCAGATTCTTGTTTGTTTATTGTTTTATCTTCTCTCTCAAATTTTTACACCCCCCTCACTCCAATGTGTGTGTGTGTGTGTGTTTTTAAATATCTCTCTATGGAACAAGGAAGGAGTTCTTTTTGTCCTGGATAATAGGGAGACATGTCAATTATATTCTAAGAGTTATGGCTAAAGTTAAGGAAGAGGTTTCAACACTTTGGTTCTCTAAGCAAGAAGACAGGTTTAATGTTGACACATGGACTCCTCACCCTACTCTATCTTCCCCACTACTAGTATCATGGTCCCTCATTATTTTATGTCTGCCCAATCAACCTTGGATGCTTAAATAAAATATGTTTAAAAACAATTACATTCACACCACATTAAAATAATATTCACGATGCAGCACTTTCCAATGTCACATAAATGGTTTAATTCAAAGCATAAAATAATTAAATTCAAAATTAGCAATTATCTTTTTTTTTGTAAACTGCAGAAGGAAATATATATTAGAGTACAAAAAAAGTTACATTCACAAGCGCGATTGAAGCTATGAGATCGATCTATCGCCTTTCATTTGGCAGATAGTTCAGAAAAGAGCCCTCGTGGGCAGGTCCACAGATTGGATGAGAGTAAAAAAAGTAGTTACATTCCACCATAAAAGATAGACTAGATCAGATAGTCAAAACATAACATATCAAAAATTATTTGGCCGAAATAAGGCATCCTGAGACGCTAACCGCTGCAAAAAGGAGCTGGGGCTGGCCAAGGCTGCCTTAAGAGTTTGTGTCTGCATCCAGGAGGCGGGCCTTGTCCTCAATGATTGGGCGAGTACCAAAGAAATCGTCATCCCAATTCTGAACCGGGAGCTTGGTAGGCAGTGGTTCCGTCTTTCGCAGGGTGGCAACATCACCTTCAGCTTTCCAGACTCTTTTGAATTGCATAGATTCAATGGTGGAGGGGGTTGGAAATGGAGCCTCGGGGGGAGGGACCCCTGGAACAACAACAACCACCGGTGAGACAGGCCCAATAAGGGAGCCGTGAATAGGAACCGTAATTTCCACCGCGACGGCACCAGATGGATTCTACAAACTGGAGCCTAGGGTATGGGCACTAGGAACCTTAGCCATGTAGTCCAGGGAGAGAGAATCGAAACCTACAACTGCAACTTTGCTTGAACCAGGGGCATATGGATAAAAAATGCAATGGTAGGATCCCTTGCTGAGGAAAGAGTACTTGTCTCCGACCACACTGGATTCGAGAACTGCGAGCATTTCGTCTAGACAAACCATGTGGATACGAGTGTCCATAATGGAAGCTTTATCCATATTCCAATTGGCCAACTCCTCTACTAGAGAACCCAATATGTTCTTAATCAACCAATAGTAATTAACCTGATTGCCTTGGTTTCCAGAGGCCAGAATATCAGAGACGCGGTTGGCCTCCCAATCATCGACTAACCTTTGAACAAGAGGAGAGATATTGTCTTCATATCCACTGGTGGCCTTCTTGTCAGCCTCCAGAGAAGTGGTAATACGGCCTACACCATGACTATCTCCCCGCTTGGAATTTCCACGAGGACGGGTCATGGTGGAATCAACTGTCTTGCAGGCGAGGAGAGATGGAGCAGAGCTAACCGAAGCCTGAACCTGCAAAGAAATCAAAATGAGGGATCCGAGCTGTTGCAATGACATATAGAGAGGCTTCACACGCGGGGACATGATGAGCGGGCGGTTCTAGAGAGGGCGCAGGGACATGGACAGCTGGGCGAAAATGAATGCCAACCACCACAAAGCACTGAACATTAAACCAGACCACATACGAGAGCACCGTGACATTGAACGAAGAACGGAGTCTTAAATGCCTAACTTGGGGGATGACGCATGCATGGATCCACTGCCGGATGAACGAGCCAATTATCCAGGTGAAAGCATGTCGCCACCCTCCGTGTCACTATCAAAGTTAACACCCGCAGCCGGGGAGGCCGGGGAGGAACAGTCTTTTTTTGCTTGCACGATGCAGAGTTGCGAGAGATGTTCCAGAAAGGAGTCTGTTAACTTTCCATCCCGAAGGAGGAGATCGCAAGAGACCCCCTCGTTGGAAAGGCTGTCATCCAGGGAGTTCGCCTTTCTTATCACGTGGTGGAAAGTGATGTCCCTGATATCCTTCATGTTGTTGGCAAGTCTCTGCATTTTATGCTCCAATATCCAACTTGAAGAGAGCTTGGAAACCTGAGAGCCATTTTGTAGTTTAGAGGCTAAATCAAGGACCATCTTAAAGTCTCCTTCAACAATGAGAGGATGAAGATTGTGCTCACATGCAATGGAGATGCCATGTAAGATACCTTCCATTTCAACTGCATTTTTGTTGTCATACCCGATGTGCCCATGATAGATTTTGATATCTGAGCCTTCATGGTCCCCGAAGACTCCTCCGAAACCAGCCAAACCGAGATTGCCTTTAGAGGCCCTATCAAAGTTGAGTTTGAAAAGACCCTTGGGGGGGGGACTAGATATCTGGGCTAGAAGGGTGCAAGATCATGGAATTCCTAGCCAAGGGGATAGGATGAGGAGAGAAATTCCAGTTTGAAAGGATAAGTTTCTCCAAATCCGCGGAGGGGAGATCGGAGATGTTCCAGTCTTTAGAATAGAGAGTTTCTTTGAGGTTTCTTTTTAATGTGTCCCAGATAGCCTCGTCAGTTCTACACGTTCCTTCAAAGATCCTTAGGTTTTTTTCTTTCCAGAGGTTCCAGAAAAAGAAGCCTGGAGTAATGCTCTAGAGATAGTTGAGATGAGAGCTTTGAAAGGGATCAACTTCCCATTGTAGAAAGGTCTTTGTAATATCCCCTTTGACTCTATTGGAGAGTCTGAATTTTTCTGCGACACGGTCCCACATAAAAGAGGCTAGATCGCAGGAATCAAGTAGGTTATCAATAGTCTCAGAGTTTCAGTTGCACATAACAAAGAAGGGCGGACTGATGAAGCCTTTTTTTTAAAGATTATCCCAAGTGAGAATACACCGATGTGAGAGCAGCTAGAGGAAGGTGGAAACCTTGGGCCAGAGACAGGGGCTCCAAACCTTTTTCTAGAGGGGGAAATGGAGGAATTCATCTTTGAGAGACAAGATGGATTAGGCCTCCTTAACCGTGAAAGACCCCTTCAGGAGATGGCTCCATCGAAGAATATCCTTTCCAGTGCTAATGCGAATCTTCCTGGTCAAGAGGTCAGTTGTGATGGGCATGAGGAAATCAAGCTCGAATCCCGGCTGCCAGTGCATGGGGTCCTTCCAAATTCTAAAGGGAGGAGGGCTGTCCGTATCCTTGAAATCTCAGAGTGCAGAGGACGAGGTTGCGTTCCATATCATAGGAGACGTTCTACAGATGGGGAGACTGCTAAGAATAGGCATTTGATGCCAGGAGTCCTACCAGAAGAGGGTGAGGGAACCATCTTTAATCTCCCAGAAGCTGTGCTGTTGAATCGAGGCTCTTTGAGAATTAGCTGCCATCCATATAAACGAGCCGGTGGGTCCACGATCATAACGAACCAGCTGAGAGGGGTTCCACTCTTGAGCATATTTTCTATTCCAGAGTTGGGCCTAGGGCGTATCATTGCTTGAGACCCACCTCCACCAAATTTTGGTGGAAAGCGCTTCATTAATTAAATTAGGATCACATAGACCCAGTCCCCCTTCATGCTTAGGAAGAAAGATAGTTTTCCATTTCACCAGGGCCCACCTGTTGTTCAACGAACTTTTTCCCCACAAGAACGTCCTTTGAAGCTTATGGAGTGATTTCAGGATCCATTTGGGGGCTGCTAGGACCAAAAAAAGATACAGGGACATAACCTGAAGGACAACTTTGAGGAGAGTAAGGCGAAAGGCTAGATTTAAAGAGCGAAAGGCCCAGGAAGAGATACAATGTTCCATTTTATCTAAAATCTTTCACCAGGAAGAGTGCTTGATGGCCGAGTCGAAAAGGGGAGCTCCAAGGTATTTAGAGGGTAAGGTGGAAACATAAAATCCGAGAATACGAGAGATGTTGCTCTAGTGGTGGCATCGATATTGAAAAAGAAGATCTGATATTTTTCCAGATTGATGGTGGTGCCTATTAAGATATTCTCACCATCATCTTTATGCTTGCATGCAGGCATGCATTTGCAATTTTGCATGCATCCCAGTCATCAGTATGGTGTCCCCCAGCAGCTAGTCCCTAGTTTGCTAGCCCCAAGAGCTTCTTTCTGTTCAATTCCAGCCCTCCTAGTCCATGATGCACCTTGTTTTCATCTCTTGAGACAAACTGCGCACTCTCTCACCTACCACCAGTGACACACTCAGTTAGTTGCTTGATTTTTGGATATGTTCCTTGATTTGAGGACAGATTGACTAGTTAACTGACTGAAACACTCCGATGGACATCTAGAGAGACTAGTTTGACTATTCTGACTCCAAAAAGCTCCTCATGTGTCCTCCTTGGATTCTCCTTCACTACATTAGTGCTCCATGCATCAGTCACACCTACCTACATTCAGTTAGACTCAGTTTGACACCTGGTTGACCGTTACTTGTGCATTGATGACACTATCACTGATTGATGATGAGGACTCCTAGGGGAGAGATGCTACACCATGCAGGATATTCGAATGACCTCCTTGGTTAATTCAAATTATTCAATCATTGTTACTGTATGGTATTGTATTCTACTTTTGAGTTCAATAGAGCACTGCTACAAGTCTTTTTGCACAGTTTTTCACATATCATTCTTTATGCATCTCTAGTAACTGTTTCTCTTGTTCCATAGATTTGTTGTGCTCGAATTTCACATGGTATCAGAGCCATGGCAGGGACAAGAATACTTTTCTACAGGGATTATTCATGAATATTAAGCAAATTTGCTCACATTGCACCAGTTTTCTGCAGTTGCAACACTTTCTGCACTTGCAACTATTGCTCACAAATTCCACCTCTGCACTAGAAGCCGAGAGTTTCCACATAATTACTAGATATTGATCATTGGATCTTCAAGCTTGCTTGATCTCTTATCCCGAGTGTGATGCAACTTGAAAAGTGCAGGTTGTCGACCTAAGATTTCTTGTTTGTTTTATGATTTCCAGGTTCTTTCCTCATTCTATTGCATTCCCTCTTCATGAAGATGGACACTTCTTCATCAAATATCCTCACTCCCTTCAACTATTATCAGTGGAAGGTTGATATGGAGATAGTATTGCGCTCTAAAGGCTTCTACAGAGTCACCATGGGCCTAGAAGTCAAAGCTACATCTGCAGTAGAGACGACAAAAAACTTCAATAAGCTTGATGAAGCTTATGGTTTCCTTTGTCTCAACATTTCTAAGGATATTCTTTTCCATCTCAGTGGATTGAATACGCTGAAAGAGGTGTGGGAACAACTTGACACACTCTTTGGCAAGCAGGATGAAATGAGATCTTGTCAGCTAGGGAATGAGTTGATTGCCCTCAATCCTGAGAATTTCGAGACCATCAATGACTTCTTCACTAAGTTTAAGAACTTGGTAATGCTATTGAAGCAATGTGGAGTGGAAAAGGAAGATAAGAATCTGATTCTATCAATCCTTATGAAGCTAGGAAGAGACTATTCAGTTTTTGTTTCCTCTTTCAATACGGGAAATCTCACAATTCCCAATTGGAAGATGCTACCTTGAATGCCTTCATTGAATCCTTGACAAAAGAGCATGATAAGCTTGTTCAAATGGGGACCATCAAAACCTCAAAAGATCAATCCCTTTTTGCTGGAGGATCCAAAGCTACGAATGGCGAAGGGAAGAAAAAGAAAGAGAATCCAAAGCTTGATCTCCCAAAGCAAAAGGAGAAGACAAATCAGTCACATGAGCCATCTGGTTCAAGAAAAGACAAACATTGGGGCAACGAGAAGACTAAATGTTCTTATTGCAGCAGGGCCTTTCATCCTGAAAGCTCATGCATGAAAAATACCATAGAGCAGATGGCCCTTCTCTTGGAGAAAAACAACATTACTCTTCTTGATGGCGCAAGGAAGAAGGACAACATTCAGCATACAGAAAGAGGTCATGCACTCATGGCTAGTGTTTCAAATTCTACCACTCTTCTCATAGATTCAGGAGCTTCGAATCACATGGATGAAAACAAAGATTATTTTTCATCATTGGACTCCAAAAACACCATCTCCATCCACATGGGAGATGACTCACAAATTTCTTCAAAGGGAAAAGGTACTATTCATTTAGAGCATGGCAGTTTCCATAATGTTCTTTATGTTCCTTCTCTAGCTACAAACCTGCTTTCTGTGTATCAAATGACACACACTGGTTTACCAAATAAGGTTGTATCCAGCCCCAATAATGTTGAAATTTCTGATATTGCAAGTAGAAAACTCATTGCGGTAGGAAAAGCCAATCATGCTGCAAAAGCATATGAGTTTTCTCACTTCTTGCCACATGAAAAGCCAAGTGCCCTTCTGACTCATGGAAATGAGGTTAGTAGGCTATGGCATGAGAGGTTTGGACACCTAAATTATAAATATTTGTAACTGCTACAAAAAATTTCCCTGTTTGAAGGCCTTCCGAGCATCAAATCCTCGAAAGGGATATGCAAGGGTTGCATCATTGGAAAGCACCCCGAGCACAAGTTTGATCGAGGAAAAGCTAGCAGAGCTTCTTGTATTTTGGGGCTGATTAATTATGATATAAGAAGTCCGCTGCCACATACCTCCATGAATGGATCAAGGTATGTTTTGGCATTCATTGATGACTTCTCCAGATTCACTTGGGTCTTCTTTTTCAAAAACAAGTCAGAAGTGCTAGAAAAATTCAAGATTTTCAAGGCTTCTGTTGAGACTGCCACCGAGAGAAAGATCAAAGATCTTACATCTGCTAATGGAGGTGAATATATCAAATCAGAGCTGCTGAAACTTTGTGTAGAAAATGGAATTAAGATCCAGTACATTATTCCCTACACACCTCAGCAGAACGGTGTAGCGGAAAGGAAGAACTGATCACTGAAAGAGATGGCAAATTGTATGCTTGAGTCAAAGGGTTTGGCTGCAAATATTTGGGCCGAGGCCATGAGTTTTTCCGCATACATTCAAAACAGAGTTCCACATTCATCCATGAAAGATACTACAAGCCTATACTGGTCACAAGCCTGATGTGTCCAATCTCAGGGTTTTTGGCTCCACTACATGGGCTAGAATTCTGACTGAGAAGAGAAAATATTTGGATCCGCAAAGTATTAAGTGCATCCTCATTGGATTTGGTGAAGAATATAAAGGCTGCAAACTCATGGATATCAGATCAAAAAAGATATTCATCAAGCGAAGTGTAAGATTTGAAGAACCGCTTCAAGATCTAAAATTAGTCGAGGAAGAAACTGTTGAATTGTCACCTCTACAAGAAGAAGATTCGGAAGAAGATGATGATAGTTTGTGTTAAGATATTTCTGATATTTTATCAGATTTTGATGAACATGAAATATCAGGTTCAGATCCAGATCCAGATGTGCCCCAATGGTTTCCAAAGTGGGCCCAAAATACTCTCCAATCTGCTGGTTCAAACATTGGAAATCCTGCCGATCCAAGAAGAACTCGAGCAGACTTTCAAAGAGCGGGTATGGCTCTTTCATATTGTAATACTTTTCTGTCTGAGAATTTTTTTTTGATGATAGGTTTATATCCTAAATCATACTATCATGCCCACCGAGATCCGAGATGGCAAACCGCCATGGATGAAGAGTACAGTTCTCTTCAGAAAAATGCTACATGGGAGCTAGTTTCTCTTCCACCTAGGAGGAAATTGGTCCAATGAAAATGGGTCTACCGTACTACTTTTCCTGCAGATGGCTCAAACTGCAAATATAAATCTAGGTTGGTTTCAAAAGGCTTCTCCCAAGTCCAAGGAGTGGACTACACCGAGACCTTTGCACCGGTGCAAAGATGGATTCTATCCGCTTAGTTTTGGCAATTTCCGCATCTAAGCACTGGGAAGTGCACCATATGGATGTGAAGAGTGAATTTCTTCATGGAGATCTGAAAGAAGAGATTTAAATGAAGCATCCTGAAGGATACATATTAGATCCGACATTAATTTGCAAATTGAAGAAATCGTTGTATGGTTTAAAACAGGCCCCAAGAGCTTGGTATGCAAAGATGGACTCCATCCTTCTGTCACAGAATTTTGCAAGGTGCAAGTCATATCCAAATGTGTACCTACAACAACATGAAGGTAATTTTCTGATCATTGTCGTTTATGTTGATGACATTTTAATAACTGGAAGCAATCTTGCTTCGATCGGCAACACAAAATCTGCTTTAAATCTAGCTTTTGACATGACTGATTTGGGATTGTTGAAGCAATTCCTTGGGTTAGAGATTGCTGAAAATTTTGATGGGATCACCATATCTTAGCAAAAATATGTTTCAGACTTGCTAAACAAGTTTAATATGTCAGATTGTAAGGCAACACCATTCCCATTCCTCTCGTGAATAAGACTTGAGGATGGTGATTCCACACCATTGGTGGATTCGACACTTTATCGAGAGTTGATTGGAAGTCTTTTATACTTGACACATTCTATGCCTGATATTTCTTATGTCGAGAGTGCCGTGTCAAGATATATGTAGTAGCCCCATGAGCTTCATTGGAGGGTAGCAAAGAGAATCTTGCACTATGTGCAGGGTACTAGACACTTTGGCATACACTATGTTGCAGATTCCGAGCTAGATTTAGTGGGATTCACTGATTCATATTGGGAGGGTGATAGCATTGAGGAATCCGAGAAGAGACAGAGAATATTATGTAGGGATAGAGATTCTTGAATGGAGGGATGGCCAAAAAGGAGATTGTCATCAAAAAATTGTTGGTAAGCTATAGGGTCGCCCCCCCCGTGGAGGAGAGGCCCCTTAGAGACCTAGATTCGACTGCTGCTCTTATCATACGTCCCAAACCCTCTGCCATAAGGATGAAAAGGAATGGTGAAGGGGGGTCACCTTGACCGATACCGCAAGAGGGGGTGAAGGTTGAGGAGGGGGATCCGTTGACAAGGATGGAAAAGAAAGCAGAGGAGAACAGGGAGGATACCCAGTGAGTCCAATCATGGTTGAATCCGAAGGCTAACAACATCTTCCGGATGAAATCCCAACTGAGCTTGTCAAAAGATTTGGAGAGGTCCAACTTGAGAAGCATACCCGAAACACGGTTGAATTTAAGGGAGTGAGTGATTTCATGGGCAAGGATAATTCCATCAAGGATCTGCCTTCCTTCTACATAGCCAGTTTGTTCAGGAGAGATGAGCAAAGGGAGAAGGGGTTTGAGGTGATTAGCAACAAACTTTGAGATAATCTTGTAGATGACATTACAGAGGGAAATAGGTTTGAACTTACTAGGATGAGAGGCTCCTTTCTCTTTGGGCACCAGGGATAGATGGGTATCATTGAGTGCCGGCAACACCCATTGCTTGCATCTGGACTCTTCCACTACTTCCAACACCTCAAACTTCAGCATGTCCCAACAATGGTGGAAGAAGTTGATGGTGAAGCCATCCTGGCAAAGAGATTTTCCCTCCGCCATCTGATTTACCGCAGTTTTCACTTCTTGTAGGGAGATAGGTTGCATTAAGGAGGCATTGTGCTCCTCAATGATGATAGAAGGGATGTGTTGCGTAACTTGAGCAATGGCATTTAATCTGGAGTCAGGAGGTTCAGTGAGGAGATCCTGGAAGTAGCCAGTGAGTTCATGTTCTATGTCAGCATGGTCCTCAAGGACCTCTCCGGTGTCCTTCTTGAGTTTGATGATACGATTGTGCATGCGGTGCTGAAGCGTGGAGCGAAGAAAGAAATAGATATTACTTTCATGCTCTTTTAGCCAAGTAACCCTTGATTTTTTCCTCCATAATATTTCTTCCTGATTGCAGCGTTGGTTAAGCCTGTCCTCGAGATATTTTTCCTTGAGCTTATGTGCAGTAGAAATGCCTTCATCCAAAATGGTATGTTGGAGGGATTCCAATTCCTCTTCTATCAATTTTTTATCCTTAAAGATGTTGCCGAAGGTAGTGCGGTTCCAAAGTTTGAGGTTTGCTCGAAGAGCTTTGAGTTTTTGTTGGAGGACGTCCATTTTAGATCTTCCCTCGATGCGCATGTCCTTCCACTAGTTGCCGATAGTGTCCGAGAACGATGGATGCGAAAGCCAAAATTTCTCGAATCTGAACGGTTTGTGGAGTTCAGCTTCGAAGCTATGCCAAGTTAGGTCAATGGGTCAGGTCTATGGGCCAATGATCCGAGCCAACCTCACAAAGAACTGATGAGGCAAGAATTCACCTTGCTTGTAAGAGAGTTTCCATGATCAGAAATCGATCAAGACATTTGGAAATCTGGTGGTCTCTGCCTCTTCTGTTGTTCCAAGTGAAAAAGCCAGAGGATGGTTGCAAATCCACAAGTCTACTATTGGCGATGAAGGATTTGAAAAGGTGATCTTCAGGAGTCAAAGAATGGAGCCCTCCTTTCTTTTCCTCAAGGGCAGTAATCATGTTGAAATCACCCCCAATGATGACTGGGGAGTCACTATGCTGCTTGGTGATCCAAGCCAGGAAGTCAAGAAGAAGGGATTTGGGGGTAGGGGGCTATAAAAATTAAGAAGGTGCCCGTGGGTACAAGAGCCAAGGAGATGGAAGGAGGATGAGCTAGCATGGGTAGTAGCAGCATAGTTTTCAAGCATGACAACAAAGGAGTTCCAGGCTATGGCTATGCCACCGACGGCTCCGCTGGAATCAGTGGCAAAGCAGTGGCAACCTCTCCAAAGCTTGGGAATTAGGAGGCTGAGGGTTTTAGAGGAGCATTTGGTTTCTTGCAAAAAAAGGACAGAGGGAGAATCATAAAGGATTTTTCTCTTCAACATTCGGCGTTTGGAGGGGCCTTTGATGCCTCTTAAATTCCAGGATTGAGAACCGGGATTGACAGAGGGGAAGAATTCTGTTAGCTAGGCATATTGCCCTGATTTCACCAGTCGCGTACCTAGAATATTTATTTGTTGCAGATCAGATTTCCTTCCCCTTTTTATGAGATCCCTCAGAAGCTTCTACTTGTCTTTTTGGGGAAGATCATGGATCCCAAGTTTGTGAGCTTTGGATTTAGAGAGGGATTCCTTTAGTAATTGAATCTGGCTTGGAGGGATGGATCCGAAAGCTTTACGTGAGAAAGCGTCTTCCAATCTGAGGAGATCCAAATCTCCCAGATCTAGCTCGATCATTTCATCATCCATTGTGACTTCCAGAATAGTATCCAATGACTTAAGGAGAGGAGGATCTTTGGAAGTGGAGGAGATACCAAGTAAATTAGAAGGTTCAGCAGGTTTACCTGGAGTGAGAAGAGGTTCCAGAATGCAGGATTCTGAGGGGTTGGGGATATTTGAAGGACTGTGCTCATGGGCGGGAGCTTGCTGCTTGGGATCAGAGGCCAAATATTCTGGAAGATATTCCAAGATTATGAATCTGTTAAATTGTGGTGGGGATATCAGCTTTTTGTTTCCCTTGGGAGGGTTTTTGGCCATGTCGCTTTGCTTTTCCTGATCCGTGGAATCCTTCCGCGTCTGTAATATCCTGTCTTTGGTTCTCTCTAGAGTACTTGTTATGTGAACAATCCCTGAAAATATGTGCATGCTCATGGAAATTGCGGCACCTGAAAGGAATGTGCTCGTAATCCAGGGTTTGGAGCCATTCTGAATCTTCACGTGAGAGGCTTATTGCGTCCGGGAGGGCCTTTGCGATGTGCATGTAAACACATATTCGCGCATATGAGGTGTATTTTTTTTGCTTTGTTTGATCAACTGATTTGACAAATTCTCCTAGGGTGTTTCCAATATCTTTGAGGGTTTCATAATCCTAGTATTCCCATGGAAGAGAATACATTCTAATCTAGACCGGAGCCCAGGTGAAGTCTTCCTTTTTAGGGCAGAATCATTCCGTCCAATTTTTCAGATAGAGACTAGCGGAATTTAAGAAATAGGGTCCATCACTCTCTGCCCTGGCCTTATCTTCAATATTATGGAAAATAATGGTGAAAAATCCCTTTGAACCAAGTTGGAGGTCATAGTGGGATTTTGTCTTCCACTTCATAGCTATCCAACACTTGAGGGCCTGTTCCGTAGGCCAGATACCCATGAATTTACATATGAGGGCGTGGTCCTTTAGATATTGAGAGCAAGCATTGATTCTTTCAGGGGGAGAGTTAAGCTTGGTCATTCAGCAGTATGCGCAATGTAGGTTCTGGTGCCAGGAGCGCCGTTGTCACATCCCCAAATTTCGTAAAAAATTAAAATTTTCTAAGTGTTTCTAAGAGGTCAAATCACCCATACATGTTATACGGAAGTGTAATGTTTTAGTACCGAAAGCTACTTTATAATTAAAAGGCGATCATTAATCATCTCATAAATTATCATTAATGATCTAATTGTCTAAACGACCAGAAATATCGTAACACTTAAGTATACATTTATCAATATTTACATGTCATATTCAGCTGCATATATAACTCTACATTTGAATGGTGTATTACAATCTACTTTGCACAACCTCTTTCATTCTTTTTATGTGAGTAAGAGGACAATCTCCTACTAACCGAGAATAACGCAATTCAATAAGTTATTTTCTACATACAACATTTTGGCTGTAAACATGTGCAAACCTAAAGTTAATATGATGCATGACTAGTAGAAATTCCAACCATTCCCATATTTAGATGTGTCTACAAAATCGCCATCAATTCTAAATCCATTCAACAGATAAAGACGCATAAGGAAAACTCACAAGAAATAACAAGGAAATATCAATTGTAAACACATATGCTTATATGAGGCAAAGGTCATCATAGTTAAAATAAATGAAAACACAAATACACATAATTCAAAGTAGACCAAATTGAATAATAATAAGGCACAAAGAGAATACACAAGATGGAATAACATCATAAGGAGAGACTATTTTTCACGTGGTTCACCCACTCCTTGGGCTACGTCCACAAAGGGTTGTTTTGTATTATTAAATCAAGGAATACAATGGGAAACATAGCAGTTGTGTTCCGCTTGATAAAGTCTATTTTCCATATAGCCTTTTCAAAGTTGAGTATTACATACTTAAGTCATACCTATATGAGGGATACCCTTTTGCTCTTTGTAATGGGGTAGTTTAAACATTGTTCTTATGTCCTTATTAGTATTTGAACAAGAGGTAACATAACTTTCACTTGCTCATTCTATTTCTGATCAGTATAGATATAATAATCTTTATAAAAGACTAAGGTAACCCAAGTGTTACTTGCACACTACCATAAACTTGAAATATTATTTATGAAATATGGAATCCTTTACTTAGTGAATGAACGAAAGCTTTTTACTTTATAAAAAAAAACTCTAAGATTTTCCTAGCTCACTCTTAAGCCCAAAATGCAGAGACCTATGTCATGACATTGGTATTCAAAAGTATGTAAAAAAAAATCATACTTGAAGATACTCTAGGAACTTTTAATCTAACCTAAGGGCCTTGTTTGTATACATATATATAAAGGAATCTTAAAGCAACAGTGTCCCTTTTTTTTTAAAAGATAACTACTATTAATACAATATATATAAATATGCAGTATAAGATATGAACTAAATCTCGGCCTGAAGTCATCTTCATAGCACAATACTAACTTGATTTTATTTCCAAGATTCTGACAATATATATATATGAGCATTGATCTATTTAGTAATCAAACGTTATAAGCAACAAACAGAATAATCTTGCAACTGTATCGTTGCTATCTTTCACACAATACATACATATATATATATATTTTTTAATAAACACATCTATCAAAATAAACAGAGATGGGAATCTAGTCCTATATGGTCGTCCCATTTGTGGCAGCAATAAAATGACAGGAAAAAATAGACATAGGTCTGTCCCGTGACTCGATTCCAAGCAAACTCTTTATTCGAAAAGAAATTCGCCCACTCACCAAATAGGCACAGTAATGAAATGTGAGGCAAGGAAAAGAATCCAGGCTCGGATCTAGTCTCCTGGAGCAGTTCCATCATATATGTATTTTAACTACCTGGTCTATGGAGGTTACTGAGGGTTAATCCTAACTAAAACACCGCATTCAGCTAAGCGATGGACAAGATCACTTAAATAAAAGGATCGCCCATCTTATGAAATTCTCTCTTTCACTACAATGGCACAATTTGCAATGATCAAAGGTTGAATGGGTCTTGTGGCTATATAGATGCGGTCGTCAAGCACAAGTGCAGAGACCGTAGGATCAATATATTTATAATGGTCAGCAGTGGCCCTAAGATTGAGATCAAGAGTCAAAACAACAAAAATACACATACAGAGATTTTACTTATAACTCGAATTCAGAAACTTCTGCTATAATGCGGCTACTCTGTGGGCGATTTATAATAATGCAGAGTTTTACTTCTAACCCATGGCTAACTTCGTAAGTGATTACCACAAACGCAGAGACAACTTGGATACTATGACCTTCGAGGTAGTTCAATCGCTTCACTAGAGATAGTAGCAATGCAAGGATCGACTTCATATTCCATCTCCCTCATAGCAGCTGGATCCCTTGCCAACGGTTATCAGATTGTTCTTTTCCCTTACTATCGCAGACATGAAATTCCGTTATGTTTCCGTAGAGATGGAACTCTTCCTTATACTTATCGCAGAGCTAGAAGTCCTTTCATATCGCAGAGATGGAACTCTTTTTGATCTCGTAGAGGTAGACTCTAGGTATGGAATCACACTCTCGAAAACTCAGTCTATCTGTCAAAACCTATCTTCTTCGAATACTATCTTTGTTGCAAGGTTCGCTCTCTCCCCCTCTCATGGAGATTGATTTTAAAACGCTCTTGTAGAATGAAATCTGCATAAATGGGAAGAGATCCTCTTTCATGACGGTGAAAACCCCTAATCCTAGAATGGCCATCATACCTCATTAGCCAAGAATTCCCCCCTTTTTAAGTATTGAGATCCTCCTCCCCTTTTTGATACCCCTTCCTGCTACCTTCCTTCTATTCTTCACTAACAGTTTTTCTTCCACCGGCAACTCCTACGCAGAGACAAATGGTGGACAACATACCACTTGTAACATACAACCTGACAGTAGGATTTTGTTGTCTCCCTCGAGTCGTGTGTTTTAACCAACCATTTACCACATCTAAATGATGGACAACGTACAGAACTCATTAATGGAAAATATGATTTCTCCGAAGCATCCACTAAAAATCTGTTTAAAGTGTAAAGGGTTCCCTTCGACAATGGTAGCAAAAAGGTGCTCTAACTCAAATATGGAGAAAACTTACCAGTGAAAACAAAAGTATCGATTCCCTTAACCCAATAGTTAGTTTAACTCGAGTCTTTAAGTCCATGATGCTGAGACTTTAAGATGGTCGATCGTGGAGCAAGTTGAACCATAACGTCGAGTAAAAAGAAACAGAACTCCACGAGACCTATAAATAACAATTTAAAAGGAACAAAAAGGTCTCCTCTACCTGTCGAAACACTCAAACGATGAAGGTTTTTTTTAAGGTATGTATAGTCTAGGTTAACGTTCTCTTTAAGTTACATAAATAATGTAACAACTAGGTGAGTCACATATATCAACGCCCACAACTATCGCAACTTCTTTATCCTTTAAAATATATATATTCTATTAGCTAGGGAGCCTACATTCCTTCTTCCACAATGGGTATTATATAAATATGTACATATTTATATACTTTGGAACCATCAAATAATTGAAATTAAATATCTCATAATTTAATCAAGGATATAAATAATTTAATGAATATCATATCAAGGTATTAACTCTAAAACAATTTACTTGTAAAATACAAAAGAACCAAAATCTCACTTCATCTCTCATTATAGTTATTTTAATATAAACACTAAAATGATATAATAAAAATTAATAATACTCTTCTTAGTTCTATACACCATACTTAAAATGTTAGTAGGCCCTTAAAAATATAATACTTTCACATGTATAAATCCCATAATATTTTAGTGATTATTACCTAGTTGCATAAAGAAGGGATGGCTTATTTTAGAAATTTATGTCGTATATATATATATATATGAGTATGAATGTTCTTTTGTATATTTATAATATACCTTATTTCTTGGTTAAGTAAAATAATAACATATATCGATATATCGATATAGATATATATATAAAGTTTGAAATGTACCCTTTTTCAATTAATCTGTAGGGATTAAAAGCAAAAAAAAATGGAAGACTTTCCTTTTTGTTAATGATACTTTTATGTAATCTCTAAAGATATAAATAATATTTAAGATAATCATTTTTAACTCAGTTAGGTCATCTATAGTGGTAAGATAATCATACTTGTCGATCGTCTACTTAGGATGATAATATGAATAACTTAAGGTTATCAAGTAAGTGCTTGAGATACTAAGATGACACCAGTCATCTTCTCATGCTTTAGTTACCTCACTTTCTTCACTTGCCTGTCACTAAGTTGTGTCCGTCTTCAGTTTACTTCTTAAGAGTAAATCACAACAATACTTTTTTTTAAAGTCCACTGGTGGGGCCTTGGCCTTGAGCTCCTCATCATGACCACTTACATGATTTTATTTACAAAATAGTAATAATAGTAGGTCAATTTGGAGAGATGTTACAACCGTTGTTTGGAATCGGGTTATGTGTGAGATTCGAAGGCAAGGGGGACATACCAACATCTGGGATAGGGATGTATTCCATGTCGATCCTCAGAGAGGAGGCGATACCTGCAAAACGCGGTGATGCAGGAGGGTTGAGGGTAGCAGAGTGGGGGGGGGATGTCAGCCCCTCCCCGCACTGGGGCCATGGGAACCTCTCAGAGCCAGGCGCAAGGAGAGACAGGGGAGGAGCACGACGGAAAGGACGAAGGTACTGCAGAAAGCCAGAAACCCTAGAAGGTTCTAGGATGGTCGCAGAGCAGAGGGCGGAGAACCTGAGGCATTAGGGAACAAACATCTTGCTACCCCTAAAAAATTAGCAATGATCTTAAGGGGTAACATAATATTCATTATTTTACAGATATTATGCTATGTTTCCCTTATTTTACAGGATTTGAAGGTGAAGGATAGATTGGACAAGGGATTATAAATATATAAATATTTATAGGAATCCAAATATATCTCCAACCACTAAATTATGTAGGAATACCTTTTGGGTGTTCTAGATGTCATGCTCCTGGGAATTTATCATACTCCAGCTTGATGAAGCTTCATGGGATGGAATGGTGAAGGAAGAAGTAGGTAGAAGAGGGACTTAAGTTTCTTAAGGAATATTTACCCCTCATTTCTAAGGAATGTGAGGCTAAGGGGAAATTGATATTTAAATAAGAAGTTGATGGGGTTATCATCGTTAGGCCACACCTTTGGAGATGCACTTTGTGGGGAGGAGTGTACAAACCAATGCCCGAGGAAGGAAATATATTATTTGGTAGGGACACATTAAAACATGATTTGTAAAGGCAAGCTATCGCCATCCGCCATAGGGGGTAGTGTTCCTATGTACGTTCCAATGCATTCATGTTAGTTATTGGTTCTTTTAAATTTTCTTGATTTCAAAAAATAATATGTTCTTTTGGATAATGAAAAGAGGAGGGGGTTTAAATGTATTAATGTTCCTTATAGTAGGGGGGAATAACCTTGTTAATATGGAGGAAGACCAAGTTTTGGAGTCTCTTGAGAGGAAGGGCATTATTGTTCCTTTGGATATAGGAAAAACCCTAATTAAAAGGCCAATATTCTAAGACTATGGGGGAGTTGGGGTCTTCTTGTTCTTTGGAAGTTGGGGAGGGTAGTGTATCCTTTGAAACCTTTAGATATCCATTGAGATCTAACATGTTATACAACTTGACGAGAACCCGACATTGTTCTTGTTTTTTGGTGGGTCAATTTTAGTAGTTGTTTTTACCTTCATTTCAAAAAGTGTGTATACTGGTAGCACCATTTTTCATTTTGAGCCATTTTTTTGTGATTTTGAAACTTCTTGGTCATAATAAAATTATAACTTTTATTTACAAGGGCCATTTTCCAAACTTTACAAAAAAATCTACATTTAATAGCTAGCTATAGTAAAAAAATACACACATTTCTGAATTTTTGTAAGATTTAGAAGCTAGTTAGAACGAAAAATACATGAATTTTCAAAGTTTTTTAATTAAACTTTTATCTTAAAGAAGTCATGGTTTGGGAAAATTTCTAAACAAAATGAGAAAAAAGACATTTCAAACCATTTTTCAATGTATTTTCTGTTATCTGATGTATAAAAATGATGCTCTTTAACATTATTTTCATAAAATGATGATTCACATAAACTCAACAAAACGTATATCATATATTTCTAAATAGTATATTAAAAACATAACACTTATTCTCAATATAAAATCTTCAATTCAAAACATTACAAAATGTCTTATAAAAAATTTGTCAACTTTGACATTTTCCTCAACAATATGAAACTAATCAACAATATCATGCATCCCGAACTCTTCATCGAAATTGACATTTTCTGTTGGTTGGCTCTCTTCCTGGACCTCAATGTGTTCTTCCATTGGGTCCTCTACTTCTGCAAAATGCCCAAAGTGATATTTTCCGAACATGCCTTTTAAAGGAGGTTGAGGCTCTTTTGACATCTTTGCCACAAGTGACTCACTAAATTCTCCTTTCTTCAAACCAACTTCCTGCATTTCATTTGGAAGAACTTTCATAGCATTAATTCTTTGCTTGATATAATTGCACTGTAGAAGATCATTCTCAATGGATATGCAATTTCTTCCTTTTTGTAATGAACATGCTATTGTTGTACATAATCAACACATACAAAACAAAAAAAGTTAACATAATGAAACATAAATGTAAAAAATATATATTACTGAATTTAGGTTATGGCACTAGTTTCATATGTTATATCAGAAATATTACCAGATCCCGAGAAAAAATCTAAAACCCAATCTCCTTCTCTTGAAAAAGTATCTATGAGATAATTAATCAATGCTTGTGGCTTCTGGTAGATGTTTATAGTCTCTCCTTTCAAATCTCTTTCTTCATACGTCAACTTGTTAACCACGACATCATAAGACAATATTTGACTATATTTTCCGTCACTCTTTTCATTGATTAAAAGAGTTTCATAGGTCTCATCTTTTTTCCAACATGCAAGATGTATGTTTTCAGTATCACTCATAAATGGATCAGTACTGGAGCTACAAATGTTAGGCTTATGCTTGTAAAAAAAATAGATAAGAATAAAATTAAATTATATAAAAATAATTTTGGTTTCTAAATTCAAATGTTTAATAATATACTACAAATATCTTTTAAGCTTTCCATGGAGCTTGAATCTGGATAGTTGCATCTGACATAATCCCAACTCTTCTCACCCAACATTATAACCATATCCTCTTGTATTTTCATGTAAAACTTATGACTACATGATGTAAAAATAAATGGCATTAACAATGACATCTAATAATAACACAATGCTTATTTAATAAAAAATCTTAAGCTCAAAAAATAAACTTAAAAAAATAAAAACAACCTATAAACTTACTTTTCAAAATCGTTGCACATTTCTTCCATGGATAATTCACCTAACTTTACACGTGACAGTATTGTAGATATAAGTGTTTCATCCTTCACACCTTGCAATGATCTCCAAGGTGTTATAGTCATATCTTCTGGAAAGCTCTTGACATCAGGGCCTCCTTGACTACTGCTCCATGCAAGTGCTTTACTTTTTTTTACCTTCTGATTTTTTACGCCAATATTCTCTCACATGCTAAATATGTCATCAATCAAATCCCATATGGGGCACGTTCTAAATTCCAACTCAAAATAATTATCTACAGCTCTGAATGCATCACTTCCTTCAAACCTTTATGTTTCACATTGTCCTCTTTAATAGGGATACCTATTTCCATACAACATTGTTTCCAAAAATCTGCATCAACTTTTGATCTATCCCTACTACATATTTGTTCAAATTCATTGTGGATAAATATAACCCTTTGAGCAAATGTCATGGAAATCCTATAGTCACTATTTGAGTTGTGATCCCATGCCAATAGTTTTGCTTCCACATTTGGTAAACCAACGTAAATGATGCATTTCACTGTTTGAAAAATAGGGTTTTTTGGAAACTCTTGCATCAATTCTCTTCTAGCCTTCGTAGAATGATTTCCCCCAAAAACATAGTAGTTGTAATTAAAACATTTTATTCTTCAAATTCATCTCTAACAACAACATCTTTTGGGTCAACAAGAACTAGGTAGTCAACCACATGTGCATAGGGATTGTGCCTCTTTCAAGTTATGAACTGATTTTCCTCCAAGCGAGGATTTTAATGGGACTGATAATGTTTCTCCTATAATCAAGTATTTTTATGGCATTGATGATGATTTTCCTTCAAGTGAGGATTTTAATGGGACTAATAATGTTTCTCCTCCAAGCAAGGATTTTGAAGGCACAAATGATGATTTTCGTCCAAGCGAGGATTTTAATGGGACAGATGATGATTTTGGTGAGGATAAAGGCAACAACAATGATGAAGATGGTTTTTCTCCCAACCAGTATTTTCATGGCTCTAATGATGATTTTCCTCCAAGTGAGGATTTTAATGGGACAAATGATGATTTTGGTGAGGACGAAGGCACCAATAATGGTGAAGATGATTTTCCTCCAAGCGAGGATTATGATGGTAGTGAAGACGATTTTCCTCCAAACGAGGATTTTAATGGAATAAATGATGATATTCCTCCAAGCGAGGATTTTAATGGGACGGATGATGAAGTTGGTGAGGATGAGGGCACTAATAACGGTGAAGATGAATTTCCTCCGAGCGAGGATTCTGATGGCACCGATGATGATATTCCTCCAAGCGAGGATTTTGATGGCACTGATGATGATTTTCCTCCAAGCGAGGATTTTAAAGGGACAGGTGATGATTCTGGTGAGGATGAAGGCACCAATAATGATGAAGGTTATTTTCCTCGAAGAAAGGATTTTGATGGCATTGATGATGATTTCCCTCCAAGCGAGGATTTTAATGGGACAAATGATGATTTTGGGGAGGATGAACCTGCCAATAATGTTGATTTAACCTCAAGTGATAAAATTGATACTGATGCGGATACTCATTCTCCTACTAATTTTGGTGATAATAATCTCAATGAGAGGGATGATATTCCTCACATTGATGATGATATTCATTCTAATGATGATGATTTAATGTTTCATGAAACACAAAGGCAAATTGCACCAATGAGCAAGATTAAGTGTAGGACTATGCCATTTTATATCAATCCAAAGAATTCTAGTTATACAAGGTCTAGGAAAGATTTGCTCACAAGTCCCAGCTCTATTACTGATTTGATTTCAAGTGAGTGTTGCCAAAAAAATTGTCTGAAAAAAATACACTACAATTATGCCTTAGAGAAAAGACGAGCATATCTATCAATGAACAAAAATTATGCAAAATTCATATTGGGTAGGGTGCACGATTTCTACAAAGGCAGGTTATGATTATCGCATTGGAAGAATTTTCCTTTGTAGAAGGGCATTCAAAAGAATCCACTCAATTGGTAATCTTAGTCTATCAAGAATCCAAACAAGGCTAAAAAATGATCCTACATTTTATTCTAAAGAATATCATGCATGAGCTAGTGGGCCATTAACAAACATTGCAATGTCATGGATGAGTCACTTATTTTCTAAGCATGGAGAGAGTATGCCAGATAGAGAAAACATACACATTTGAGATAATTTCTCAAGGCAGGAAATCTACAACTTATACAAGGCATTTGTTCAAGATGTAGAAGGAAATAACAATTTCATTAGATATGCATATTTTACAAGACTATGGAAAACAAAGTTCAACAGTGTGTGTATTCCTAAGAGGTAAAGGATGGGGGTTTGCAGTATATGTGCTTCTCTTAAACAAAGAAGGGAAAAATCAGAAGGGAAAAATTAGAAAGGATAGAGAGAGGTATGTCTCTAACAACTTTATTTTTTTGGAATAAATATCTATTATGAAAGCTCATCAATGTTTTGTTTTTATTTTATTTGTAGATCCTGTTGTTAAAGAACTTCAAGAACATCGCAGTCAACAATCAGTTGAATGAAAAAAGTTATACAAACATCGCAAGAAGTGTTATGATGAACCACATAAGTATATGGGTTTGATAATTGATGGCATGGATCAAGAAAAAACACTTTTGCCACATTTTTTTCATGTACCAAAGAATTTAAAGGAGGAAAATTTTATTCAGTTTCACTTGGTTGGTTGTATGGTTTTTAGTGGTAAAATGTCTCCAAAGGTTTACTTTACAGCTCCCAATATTCATAATGATGCAAATCTGACCATTACCATAATTCACCATGTGCTGACTCATTGGTCTGGTAATATTCCTCGAGTTCTATATCTGCAATTGGACAACACTAGCCGAGAAAACACAAATAAGATCCTGCTTGTTGAATTGGTATTTTTCATAAGGTTAAAGTTGGTTTCCTTCTTGTTGGGCATACACATGACCATATTGATAAAATGTTTAGCCGTTTTGCAGTGACATTGGGGAGGAATAATGCTGGGATCCTGCCATCATTAACTGAAATTATTAGAAAAATATATAGTCCAGAGCCTATTGTGCTAACATTGGAGGAAACTATTGACACGCGAAGATTTATTTTGGGATCTCATGGTGAAGAAAGGTGCATTGAGAAACTTAATGACATTAGCTTTTAACATCAATTTCGTATAAAAAAAATTGATGGGAAAACACTACTATGGGGTAAGAAGTACTCAACAAGTGCAAAATGGGGGCCCACATCAGGTTTAGCATTTCCGAAATTCATCCCAAGTCATCAAATGTATGCCTCAAAGTTATCGTTGTTGCAATCAGCTGTTGAGATTCAAAATTCACCCCGGCACAATAGAGATGTTGATTCTTCTCAATGCTTGGAAGAAATAAAAAAGTTTATCAAATATATATATGACTATTTTGAGGTTGTTGATTTTGTTTGGTGGGAGTCATTTTTCATGGAGCAAAATGACATAATTACAAACTCTACAAATGGAGATATTTTTTTGAAGACTCCATTTGGTTGGCCTCAAAGTATGTCAAATGAAAATGAGGAGAGAAATGTTGAGCTTAAAGGTGTTGAGCCTTCTCAAATAGAAGAAATGGAAATGTACATTGGGTCTAGAAGATCATCTGCACTGTGTGAGGCGATGGAAGACCTTTACAGAGGCTCAGTACAAGATATTAAGGAGGGTTACATGATTGTAGTTTTGGCCACAGAAGATCCACATGGTTATCCATTCTGGATTGCAAAAGTTATGAAGGTCAATAAAGAAAATGAATAAGTTATATCTATTGAAGTACATTGGTATGCAACAGACACACACCCATTTGATGGTGTGTACAAGACGAAGATGGTGATTGAGAAAAATGTTTGCAAAAAGAGAAAAAGAAAGGGTCAAAATGTAAATCATCATCGCATAGACATTTTGAAATTAGAGGGTGTTGACATACTAGTTTATGACTTCCAGTTGACAAGGAAAGGCATTCTTCGCTCCAAGACTATAGAGATTATCAAAATATTGTTGGCACTAGAAATACCTATAACATGGGATTTTGCTAAACCAAGGCGTAGATCTAGAAGGATTATCACATATCAAATGTTGGGCATACATGAAGATTCAGATGGTCCACTCATTAATAGTAGAGAAGAATACGGGTTATCTACATCTTCACCAGTCATTCATCTGAAGAAAATGTAGCTTCTGATGGTGTGTCAGAATCTATGTGTTGATTTGAATATTCGCACATGAAACATTTTGTCTTTTTTATTAATATGCCATTGTTTGTATGGAAACTCTAAAGGAGTGCTTGAATTTTGATATGAATTACTTCTACGTCTTATGGTTTATAATATGATTTTATAATGAATATCATAAATTTTTGTATTTTATATGAAAAGAGTGGTCAAATTATTTCTTGAATAATTTGTGTTTAACTCAATGCAATTTTTATATAGTGTTACTAAGAGATTAAATAAGCACAATTTTCAATTTTGATAAAATCATATAAAAATGCTATTTTTTGAAAAAGTGTGCTACTTGTAGCATTAGTTTTCAATTTAGAGCTTGATTTTAAGGTTTTTGCAAACAACAATAACAAATGTTTTGGTTCATTCTATATTTTTTACCCCAAATCAAAAAGTGGTGCTACCGGTAGCACCACTTTTTGATTCGGGCTTGTTTTTTGGTGTTTTTTATGCAAACATAAGGGTTTTTATGGCTAGAGTTCTCGTTTTGAGTATAAAGTTCTTGTCAAGTTGTATAACATGTTATCTAGGAAGGGTGTAGAATTAGATATTAAGGTGGAGGTAGAAGGGGGTCTAGGAAGAGATGTTGTGAATGTAGTTTTTATTTGAGGAAGGGTAAGAAATCCCTTATTTTCTTAGCATAGAAAAAATACCTTGAGGAGGTTAAGGAGGGTAAACAACTAACCCTTGAGGGGGTCCTTAAAATAAGGTTAGCCTCCATATTGGTGCCCCTTTGTTAATTATGTATCTCAACACAAGAGGGATATGCAATCCATTTAAAATGAATTCATAGACCTTATGTAATTATGCTTCAAGAGATAATGAGGGAGTGTAAAAAGGTTATAGAAGAGTCTTCCAAAATCTGGAAGGATTGCACCTTCATAACAATTGATGCTATATGAAGGTCTATTGGGTTGATAATGAGGCATAGATCCAATTCTGTGAGATTCGTTAACTTGGTCTTTTTTGCCTCATGAATTATAGGAGAATGCTTTTCTATGGAGTTGGGAAAGGTGTTTATAGTGGTGAAATTTATGGACCCCACAAGGAGAGAGTTTCCTTCTTGAAGGAAGTGTTGGGATAGGGTTTTATGAAAGATGGAAAAATTGATTTGGAGTGGGGGCACCTCAATATTACCCTCAAAAGGATAAGATCTCCGTGTCCTCACCTACGTAAGACCCTTTGTTTGATTTATTTGTGCAAAAATTTGAGGAAGATAGTTTAGTGGATGTAAAGCCAATTAAGATGTCCCCCACTTGGTGAACATGAGGGTAGGGTTGGATATGATCTCCAAAAGACTCGAGAGTATTTTACTGTCAAAATTAGATAATGATCTTGAAAGAACTAGATCTTGGATAGAGGTTGTGGGGGATGGGGGATCAAACCATATTACTATCCTTATGCAAATTGAGAATGAAGACAACAAGACCCCTAAATCTTTTAAATTTAAACCAAGTTAGTTAATGGATGATAGTTTCTTAATATTGCTAAAGAATGAATGGGCCTTTTATGGTGACTTTATCATGGGATATACTAGCTTCCAATTTGTATCCAATATCAAAAGAGTTAAAAGGGAAGTGGCTAATTGGGCTTGAAGAGAATATCTATTTAATAGGGTTTGGTACTAGTGGAAGAGAAAATACATATATTAATGATCATGACTTTAAAGGCATATTTGATGAAAGCACAAGGAATAACCTAAAAATGATAGAACAATGTACAAGGAAACTATTAGAAGAGAAAGAAGCACAATGAACGGTAAAATATAGGGTTTTGTGGTTAGCTAATGTAGATGAAAACACCAAATATTGCCATACTTATGTTAACCAAAAACAGGAAAAAAAGGATTGCCATTTGGGAAATGCAAAAGGGTGACGGGATTAAAACAAGGGATTTTAAAGGTATAACAAATCTAGGGGTTTCAAATTTTAAGAGTTTTTATAAGGAAAAGGAAAATTAAGTCTAGCATTGCATAAATAATTAGATTGCATCCTTCTTTCATAGTTTTGTAGGGGAGGAGGAGAATGAATCATTGAAAGAGGATGTGTCCAAATAAGAATTAAATATTGTCCCAACTTCTCTAAATAAATATCACGAGAGTTGAGGGAAAGATGGTTGGACTATGGATTTTTTCATTGGATTTTAATTATTAAATGGAAGATGAATTGCTAAGGGTGGTGGAAGAAACTAGGAAAACTAGGAGGATATTGTTGCTTTCAACTCTACCATTTTATCCTTGATTCCAAAGAAGGATAAAATTGCTTCCATTAATGATTTTAGGCCTAATTATTAAATTTATAATATAATGGAAAAAATCATAGCAACTAGGGTTTGGAGAAAATCATAATCCACCAAGGATGGTGAACATTACCTTGCATGTACATTGGGCACACAAGTCCTTATTCCTCTCGATAAAACCCAAGGAGTAACGTTCAAGATGCACAATTCTAGGAAAGTTATGCTTCTTCACTGTTGCTTTCTAAATGGGATCTCGTTGGTTTCCAGTACCAAATATCGCCAATGTTTAATATCGCAATCACAAGCTCCTTAATATAGTCTTAGTGGATAATAATTCTTTTCAAAAAACATAACAAAATAATAATTTTGTTTTTTGCATGGAAGGGAAATTCATGAAGAAATAGGGGTGACTTAGGAGGGGTTACACTCAATTAAAATTTTAAATATGCAAGCTATGGCCATGAATTTGAGTCTATTCTAGGCATTTGATAGATTTGTTGTAAGGAAAAACTATCCTATGACTGGGGTGAGGTCACGAACATACTAAGTTAATTGAGGCAGACATCTAGGGCTCTCCAGACAACACGATAGGGTTTGGATACAATCAAAGTTGAACTAAGAGATTAAAAACATGTACCTTGTTTATGTAGGTCGATCCAAGCTCTTAACACCCTTCAAATCTGATTCCAAGCCTTCAATCCCTTGTATTGAATACCTGCAAAACCACAACCAACACCTTCGTCAAAAGCTTTGGCTACAATAAAATAATTACAAATTGGGAAAAAGATGCAAACATCAACATATACATCTAATTTCAACATAAAACATAATTATTCTATTAAATGAGGCATAAACATAATTATGGTAAGGAAAATATATCTTGCTTTGATTGGTCAATAGCAACAAGTACAAATACACCTTGCATTGTTTAGGCACCTCACAAAACCTCGATATGGGTATCCTTGCTTCTCTTATCCACAAACTCAAACAATCTCCAGGTGTGATGTGACTCATGGGATATCTCAAGCACACAGTCAAAGGAATGGAGAAAATCATAATTCTTCCAGCATAACTCTCCTAGTAGGTCCAAAAAAGCCCCTTTCATGGCCAATGTTCATTGCTTTTATACTAAAAAGGGACAAGCCATCAAATGGAGGGTGGTTGTATCTTATGGGGGAAGTTATCAATAACTACCCCAATTGCTTGAAATTCAATTTTCCTTTTTATTTTTCGAATTTAATGAGCAAAACGTGAGTGGGAAATAGTCAACTTGCGCGTAACATGCAATTCAACTATTTGCAAGATGCACATACAACTTTTTATTGAACATGTAGGTGGAGAAACCATCCACTAGTGCGTAACATGTAGTCTGCAGGATCATCAACTGTGCGTGAGTCACAAACCAAGTTAAACAAAATCAGAGAGCTGGAGAAACAAAAAATGATCTGATCCATGGAAATGGTATCAAGTCAAAGCTCTTCCATCCACAATGTCCTTTTGTGTGAGCGACAAGTTTAATGTCGTCACAGACGGAGAAGTGCCATTTTGACTTATAACAAGATTCAACTAGATTTATTTGAGATTCATTCGTACCCATATTGGTTCCTACGTTTAATTTATGAATTGGATACTAGTATGCTTGTCTTTTGTCTCCTTTGTCGTAATTATTAATGGATCAAATTTAGAGTTCTTCAACCCATCCAAAGTACTAAAAAGAGGATGTCCTTTGTCCCTACCATTGTTACTAATTATTGTTGATAGAAGAAAATATAACTAGTACACCAGGGAGACTAATGATATGCAGATCTCTATTCTTAACATTTATGCTATTTGTAGATGACATGTTGATTTTTGGTGATGGCTTTAGAAGCGATGCTCATAAGCCAAAAGAGATCAAGGGTGGAAAAAATGTTCAAAATATCAAATTATTTTCAATAAAGTAGAGCAAGAGTAGGTCAGGAGTACTCTATAGGTCTTCCCTTTTCAAACAATGGACTTCCCAGAGGATTTTAAATACTTAGGTATTCTACTAAAACCTAATGACTATATGCATAGTGGTTGGAAGTGTATGATTGAAAACATTGAGTGTATAACTAAGTTATGGTATAATATGTAGTTGTCATTGGGAGGAATTCTCACATTGGTTAAGCCAATATTTGAAGCTATTCTAATATATTGGAAATCATTATCTTTCATTTGAAAATGAGTTTTGGAATCTATCAGGAAAAAATGATAGAAATTCTCGTTTATAGGAAAAACCAATACAACTAGTATTACTATTGTAAAATGGAAATATTTGGTCAAACCCAAGGAGCTTGGTGGTTTGAGAATAAAAAACATTCATTATTTTGGGAAGGCCCTAGCTGCAAAGTGTTTCTAGAGGCTCATATCCAATGTTAACCTATGAAGAGACGTACTATTGAAAAAACATATTTATCCTTTATTCTTTTATGAATGGATTGGTTTTGAAAACAAATCAATTAATAATGTATTAATAGTGTGGAAGGCCATTGTTTTGTTGTTCCCCATAGTGGGCAGAAAGTGAAAATTGGGGCCAACCCATTGGTTGGAAGTGGTGAGATGTATATGTTACCTAGGAAGTTGATACCTAAACTATAGAGGGATGTCATTCATAAGCTAGCTCATGTAGTTGATTTCCTTAGTACCCCGAGTTGGAAATAGTGCTAGAAATTTGGAGATAGATTAAGTTTAACATAGTTGGAACGTGATACATGGAAAACATTTCCAGGACAATTAAAAAAGAATCATATCATAGTTAATGAGGAATATGATGCTAGAATATTAAGAATATGCATAACATACAACAATACATTTACACTAACATGTAAATCAATAGCAAAGATATACTAGTCTTGCATTCTATCCATACAATCAACACTAATCATGTAAGAAATAAGAGTCAAGAGAACAATGCATCGGATATACATGGTAAAACTCAAAATGGCGAAACATTCATGGGAAGGTTTGGATTTCTTTATTCTTCAAAAATATCCAATCTTACAAGAGATCTTCACCCCACATATGCTCCACAACTTTACAATAGCATTACAACACAATAGAATGGTATGCCCAAAGGCTCTCCTTCACCTATATTATATATCGAGAGGTATGGAAGAATAACATCTCAAAATACATCTAGGATAAATGATTTTCCACCTATTTATATAATGCATGGTAATAGGAGGATATTTCTCCATGATGCATGTGGCATAACACCTTTTACATAAGATTAGAGTTATTTATGCCTTCCAATGCTAGATAAGACACCATACAACATCATACTAGACATCATTACACATGTAATATTAAAATTACACATTCCGACACTCCCTATTAATGATGTATGGGAGGAAAACACATAAATGGAGGAATATGGCATTACATTAGCATTCCACCTTGATGACAACTTCCCTTATTCCCAACATATTGCGAAGATACATGAAATTTGCTTCCATCATGAATTTGGTGAAGATATCAACTTTTTGCTTTTTTGTGGGACAATACTCCAAACAAATAACACCATCCAAAACAAGGTCTTGAATGTAATGAATATCCAAGTCAATTTGTTTAGTCTTGGAGTGATACACTGAATTGTATGCAATCTAAATTGCACTCCGATTGTCACATCTTAATTTGGTAGGATATTTTTGTACTAGTCCGAGCTCTGTTAAAACATGTCAAATCCACATTGCTTCTTTAGCTGCTTCCTTTGTAGCCCTATGCTTTGCTTCACACAAAGAAAGAGAAAGAGTTATCAACTTCTTACTAAACCATGAAATCAGACATGAACCAATCTAAAATATGTACCCTGTAGAAGATATTCTATCTAAAGCATCCCTTGCCCAAACATAATATGTATAAACAAAAATTGAAACTTTATCCCTACTAGAATAGAAAACACCATAATGCACTATCCCGTGTAAACATCTGAGAATCCTCTTTGTTGCTTTACAATCAATTTCATGAGGCTTTTGCATAAACCTTGAAACCATGATGACTACAAAAGATAGATTTGACCTGTATCCCTACAAGTTGACGATACAATATGGCATCAACAAGAGGATTTTCAAAATCAATAGTTAACTTTACACCGGACTGGAATGTTGTAGATGAAGGATTACAATCACTCATATGAAATCAAGAAAGTATATATCACATACTTGGGATAAGACACCAATATACCATCAACTATATGCCAAATTTGTAGACCTAAAAAGATAATGCAGTAGGTCTAAATTGGTCATTTCAAATTGCTTTTTAAGATTATTCTTCATTTCCTGTATAATTGTAAGTTGGTTGCCAGTAATAATAAGATCATCCACATAAAGTACTATTATGAGAACATCATCATCAAATTTCTTCACATATAGATTTGGATAAGATACACATTGCTTAAAACCATTCTTCAAGAAATAAGCATCAATTTTCTCATGCCAAGCTCTAGGTGCTTGTTCAGACTATATAAAGACTTGTTCAATTTGCATACTAAACTTGAAGTTTAAGCAATAATAAAACCAGGTGTTTGTTGCATACAAATTTCTTCACGAAGACCACCATTCAAAAATGCACTCTTAACATCCATTTGGTGAATTTATCTAAGATACAACAAGAGAAAGAATGGTTCTTATTGTGTTTATTTTTGCAACTCGAGCAAAAGTTTTAGTATAGTCAATACCTTCTTGTTGAGAAAAACCTTTTTTTTGCTAACTGGTCTTTATGTTTTTTAATATGTTCGTTTGTCATAAAATTTGTTTTATATATCAACTTACATTCAACTAATTATTTCCAAGAGGAAGAGCCACAAGAGTCCATATCTTGTTTTTCCGTAAAGAGTTATAATCAATTGTAATTTCTTTCTCCCATTCATATTTATCTTTAGCTTGAGCATAGGTAGAGGGATCATTTGTGGCCAAAAATTTAGTCATAAGAGCAAAGTCAGATCTAGTGCAATGAGTATCGAAAGGAATATCAATCTCAAAACCTACGGATTCAAGAGTTTTCTAAGCCCAAAAAGGAAGAGAAGTAGTGGTAGGAACCACACTAGTAACTTTAGGACATTCATGAGGATCACTTGAAGAAGAAGGTGAACTAGGATTAATAATAAGCATAGAAGGAGTGGAAGGCGTAACAAAGATAGGAGTAGTAGAAGGTGAAGGCGAATTCAAGGTAACACGAGGCTCAACATACTCAGGAGGAGGAGAGACTTCATTGAAATGAACATCTTGTCTAATGATGACACCTTGGTAGTTGAATCCAACAACTTGTACTCTTTGGATTCCTCACAATAACCAATGAAAATACATTTGTGAGACTTGTGTTCTAACTTTTTCCATTTTTAATCCAGGATATGAGCCCAACATTCTCTATCAAAACTTTAAAGTTACTAATATTAGGTTTCTTTCCATTCCATTTTTCTTCGGGAGTAACATGCAAAACTGCTTTAGTAGGGACTCTATTCAATATATTTTTAGCACAAAAAATGGCTTCATCCCAAAAATGTTTATGTAATCCTTTAGAATAAAGCATACATCTAGCCATTTCAACCAAAGTTATATTCTTTCTTTGAGCTACCTCGCTTTGTTGAGGTATATAAGGAACAATATTTTTACATTGAATACCATGCTTAGATAAATATGCATTAAATTCATTTTTAATGAATCCCCCCCCCATTATCGGTTCTCAAAGTCTTAATAATTTTACCAAATTCTTTTTCAAACATGGATTTAAATTCTTGAAATATACCAAAGGTTTCACTTTTATGCTTTAGCAAATAAACCCAATATTTACGACCAAAGTCATCAATAAAGGTAAGAAAACAAGCTGCATGAGACAAAGAGGGAGTTTCAAGAGGACCACAAATATCACCATGAATTAGTTGTATTGTTCTTTAGCACACCAAGATTTACCTTTATCAAACATTTCCTTATGATGTTTACCAAGCACACAACCTTCACAAACACCTTTAGTGGAAGAAATTGAAGGTAATCCAAGTACCATATTAGACATCATTTGCATTTTACCATAGTTAAAGTGACCTAACCTTTCATGCCATAATTTACTTTATTCATTAGTGTGAGCAATACAAGAATAAAAAGGTTGATTTTTGCTTGAATTAAAACCAGTAAACTTATATAACCTAGTATTATGATTAACAGAACCATAAGAAATAATTTTGAAGTTATGCTTGATATCTTTTAGCACATATTTATCAGGCCAAGCTTCAAATTTATAACCTTTTTGACATGCACAATAAATAGAAATAAAGTTGATGGGTATTCCTTAAACATGAAACACATATTCTAAAGTACCATTAGGAACATTAACACTATCTAATCCTAAAACCGAAAGGTGATTACCATCACTTATATATACTTTTTGTTGTGTGTGCTTTTTAGTGTCATAAGTCTTAAATAAAGAAGTTGTACTAGACATATGGTTAGATGGGCCAAAATCCATTATACATTCCACATTATAAGACAACTTCCTATGTTGAACAGAATAGGAACACAAGGATACCGATTGTTCTTGGGAAGTCTTCTTCTTTGTTTTCGAGTTCATGTCTCCTTTAAAGCAAACCTTTTCAGGATGGTTGGTTTCCACAATGTTTACAATGATTATATACTTTCCTTTTATTAGACACCATGTTAGAAGCCTCATCATTAGAATAAGTTGATCCTTGATTGTGTGGTTCATAATTTTTAAAATTCTTATTAGGATTATTTTTACTATGTGCCATTAGAGCTTTATTGTTAGATAATTGACCACTAACAATTAATCTATCTTGCTCACTAATTAAACCTTTACAAAAATATTCAGAAGTAGGTTTCAAAGTTCCTAGTTTGAACGAAAATATCAAAGCATGAAGGTAATTTTGTTCAACAAGAATAGTAAGAGCATTATCATTTTTCTTGTAATCAGAACCATGATTATCTAAATTATCATTAAAAGTTTTAATTTCAACAAGAAATTACTCTATTCTATCAAAATATTTAGGGTATAACTCATGGATTTTCTTTTCAACATAGTAAGCATAAACATCATTACTTTTATCAAATAAAGAAGCTAGGGTTTTCCATACCTTAACAGGACTATCCTTAGCCTCAATGTGTACATGTAAGATATCTGAAATAGTTTGTCCAATGAGTCCTCTTGCTTGATCACATTGATCTTCCAATATTGCCAAATATTTTGCAATGGTTGGTTTTGTTTGATCACCTTTAACTAATCTCCATAAGTTCTTACTCCTAACCACGTCAATCATCTTTCTCTTTCAAGAGATATAGTTAGATACAACTACTGCAGGAATAGAAACAACTTCCAAAGTCACAGTGTGACAAAATAATGAAACCCTCAAATGCAAAAAATTGATTTGTCGCAAAAAAGAATAAAAGTGTTTTCTCACCAAAATTGAAGCCTAACGACCACTAATGGTCGAATCTATAACCCTACATTAGAGAACTGAGAGCATACAATTGAATTCGATGAAAAAACAACCAAAAAATATGTATTCATGTTTTCTTTGAACAAAATGTGTGAACCTTGGTACAAATTCACGCTTTCGATGAATACATGAAGCAAATTACTAGAAAAATTCACGGTTTCTCATATCAAAAGGTGCGAATTAGCCAAAATTTTCCCCGAAACCTGTCAAAATTTGGAAAATTGTGAAATAGTCGTTGTCCCTTATGAAAACCTGCAACAAAACAAAACCAGAGATGAAAACAAACTAGATCTATTGCAAAACAAATATATCCTTGATATAAAGTTAGTATACAATATTTTTAAATCTAGATCTAGATCTACATAAAAAATCAAGAGAAACTTGAATAAATTTTGATTTTTTTAGAAAACTAATGGTGAGGGTTAGGGCTTGAAAAAATATTCTTAAACATGTATAAAAATGACTAGATATAAAAGAATGCCACTTGGGTTTGATAGATCAGATGCCAAATCTACAAAATATGAAGGACCCAACTCTCAAGATATGAAGAATTGTTGCTTGTAATAAAATTCAAAGAATTATATAAGAAGGTAGAGCATAGCAACTAGCTCTGATACTGTGCTAGAATATTGAAAACATGCATAACATAAAGCAATAAATTTATATGAACATGTACATAAATACCAATGATCTACTAGTCTAGCCTTCTATTCGTACATGCAACAATAATCATGTAAGAAATAAGAGACAAGAGAACAATACACTAGATATACGCGGTAAAGCCCCAAATGGGGAAACATCCATTGGAAGGTTTGATCTTATTTATTCTTCAGAAATATCCAATATTAAAAGATAGCTTAACCCCACATGCTCCACAACTTTACAATAGCATTACAACACAATATAATGGTATGCCCAAAGGCTCTCCTTCACCTCTATTATAAACCAAGAGGTATGGAAAAATAACATTCCAAAATACGTGTGGGATAAATGATTTTCCACCTCTTTATATAATGAATGGTAATAGGAGGATATTTCTCCATGATGTCTGTGGGATAACTCCTTTTACATAAGATTGGATTTATATATGCCTTCCAATGCTAGATAAGACATTTTACGACATCATACTAGAAATAATAACACATATACTATTAAAATTACACATTCCAACAAAAGATGCCTTGGTTTGGTCAAAGAATCTAGTTCTATGGGTCTATACTCGTAGACCACGGAATAAGGCATTGTTTGAAAATGTCAATTAAGAAAAAAAAGACTTGTGGTGGAAAGTAACATATAAAATAAAGGCTTCCCTTAAATCTAAGTTATATATGTGGTGGGTCCTTAGGAATAATGCTCTAACATGGGATGTTCTACGAAGGATAAATAGACTATGAGGGAGATGTGTTTTATGTAAGGAGGCAAGGGAATCAATATATCATTTATTTTATTGGTGTTCACATGAAAAGGAGGAATGTACATAAATGTATCTTCTGAATAGAGGTGAGGATGTTATGACATGTGCAATCATTAGGATATTTTTTAAAGTTTTAGTGGCAAAATAAAGCATTGAAGTGATTTAGATCCCTTCTATTTATGGTTTCTTGCGACATATGGTTAGATCATAATGTAACAAATTTTCAAGATAAGGGGGTGCTCTCTTTTCAATGTTCCTCCCAAATATGAACTATTTTTAATAGTTTCAAAATCTTTTGAAAGTGTGTAAAAGAAAGGGCATTGGTTCATCATCCAATAAATAAGAGTGGGGCCTGGGGGTATTGATGGAAACTATCAAGTCCAACAACAGGTTTGTGGAGTTGGGTTTTTTCTTTCGTTATTGAAAATCATTATTTCAAATATAATTTATGTTTGAGGGGAGGAACAAATAACTATGTAGAGTTAATGCCTTTACAACTTATGATGAACTGGTAGTAAAAAGGAGGGTTTCAAATCTAAAGGATTTTGGTGATTCAATTGTTGTTGTAAATTGGATGATAGTTATGAGTAGGAATGGGAACACAATTCTTACTCCAATATTGGGTAAGAAGAGATAAACTTCTCAAAAATTTCATTTCATAAAGTATTCATTTAATTTCAAATAGCTCAAATTCAAATTTAGAATTCTTATCTAAAGAAGGTTTGCTTTTGGAAATCAATGGAAGATGGAAAAATGAGATCAAGGATGGTACATGCTTGATAAGCATGCCAATGATGGTAAATGTTATATGATCTTAATAAACCCATTTTAAATATGAAGTCACTCTAAATTGGTTTCTCTTTTTCTTTTCTTTTGTGATATTGTTGCTTAATGCACAATTGAGGTTGGAAAAGTCTTTTAGGTTGTTTATGGTTTTGACCCTCTTGGACATAATCCTTTAGATATAGAGTATGGATTTGTTTTAGAACATAAAGATGGTACACGATTTTTTTCCTATGTAAAAACTAAATAATGTTCTTTGAAGAAATGTCGAGAATTTAGATAGGAGGGGTTGCTTAACATACCTTAGAGACTGGAAGTTATTTTTTTAAAATGCCAAAAGATGCATCTACATAATTTGCACTTTTTATATCTAATAAAAGGTTATGATTATTTTCCTAGGAAAATAAAATATAAAGTTTGATGGTAATGATCCCATGGCCTGGATATTTGAGATGGAACAATTTTTTTTATCTACACCAAGTTTTGACTGTACAAAAGGTAATTAGTGCATCCTTAAATTAATAAGTTGATAACTTTTTGTAGTATTGATGGCTTTGTGATTGCAAAACTAACATTATTCTCTCTTGGTCCATTTTTACAAATGGATTGTTAACACATAATGGAGAAAGTATGCGGTAACACATCTTTAGTTAATTAACGAATTATTGGCAAATAAATTTAGTTAAATAGTGCATTCAACAATTTCAAAAGCTAAGTCTTAGAGTGCTACATATTCTAGATGAGAAACTGTTGGATCTCTTTAAGGGTGTATTAAGGGAGAGAATCCAATGTGTGTTTTGTATAGTTGGGCCTAAACCTTTGGATGAAAAACTTAGCATGGAGAAGGACAATGGAAGTAAAAATATGGCTACTAGAATGGTTTCCACTAACACCTATAAATATTACAATGTTTCCACTCTTAATATCACTGAAACTACAAGGTTAACAATTCAATAAATGGATAAAAGAAGAGAAAGGAACTACGTTTATATTGTGATAGTAAGTACAATAAAGGGACAATAATGGTGGGGATAAATTATTTTGCATAGATCACAAATAGGAATAAGAACAAGATCTGGAAGCTTCTCCAAATATAGAGCTAGAGGAGCCTTTTCCCACCATACCTCGTGATTCTTTGGCTCACATCAACACTCCCTGAAATCTCATTGTAAAGGGACATGTCTAGAAACAAAAGGTAATAATGTTGAATGACGACAACAATACCCACAATTTCAATAGATATAAATGAATAAAAATTCTCAATTTCTTTATATGTTTAACACCAAACTTTCACATAATCATTGCAAATGGAGTTATACTAAATTGTCCATTAAGTTCCATAATACTACACTCACTATGGAGAAGTATTTTTCAGACAACCCAATGTCTGCAATCCCAATGGGTGGTGTTGATGTGGGCTTAGGTGTTCATTAGTAAAGAACGATATATATATATATATATATATTAGGATCTTTTCATGATACTTTTCTTGGAAACTAAGTAATTTGGACGAAAAAAGTGACCTCCTAAGAAAATTGCCACATCACAACAGTGTATACCAAATCACACTACCATGTAAGCTAAAGTTATTTTGGAATTACGAGATAATAGATAAAGATAATAATGGAAAATACAGATTCTTGTGCAATAAATGATAACATATAGCATACAACTAATAATGCACTATACACGGGGATTAGGGTTTGCGCTGGTGTGCAGGCTTCGGCCTCTGGCCGTTTCGATGGAAGAAGTGTGTAGAACCCTGGTTGATTACTGCGATGACTCTGTTTCAATAGCTAGTATCTTCTTGTCTGACTATGAGGTTTTCTCAAAGCAAGGTTCTGGTGGGGGGAAGCTTCGATGACAATCTGGAGCAGTAGATCCAATGGCTATAGTTGGGAAATTAAGGTGGTTAACGCAGGGGTGGTGAAGTTGTCAGATTGTAGGCCTCCTCTTTGTTTTGGTTCAATGCTTGTACAGTTGGTTCAGTTGGGATCGGGTTCCTTGGATGTGGACATCCTTGTACCTCTAGAGGCGGACCCATCTCCTAGGCTTCATTCAAAGGTGTGGTATGATGGGCCAGATCTAGTCACTCGTGCAGACCTGAATCTCCACAAAGGAACGATTACCAATGCTATGGCTAGCTCGCTACACTCTCCTCCTTCGACGATGTGGGATGGGTAGATGACCATTAACTACCATGAAGGGGTTGGTACTTCCTCCTGTTATGGGTTGTCAGATATGAAGATTTCTGATCAGTCTCCTAATTCTATGCTTGATTGCGATGGTCATGCGACACATGCTCCAGTGTTGCCTTCGTGTTCTTCGGGAGAACCCAAAAGTGCCGGTTTCATTGGTAGTCGTCTTCTCAAGGTATAATTAGAAGGCCGACCTGTAAAAATATTAGGAAGTCTGGGTTTTGGTCTCTTAGGATCTTAGGGCAAGAGGAAGAAGAAAAAAATCATGAATTCTAAAGGGGTTTGTAAGGAGCTAGTTATTGGGAGGGATATTTTGGTTATGGAGATCCCGAAATTCACGTCTAGGGTGCTTATTGAGAGATTTTGTGGTAGAAAATTCTCGGAGGCCGCTGTAAAATAATGGGTTGAAGGCACCTAGTCGAAGGTGATTACTACAGTTCCTGAGTTTTTTGGTTTTCCACGAGGGTGGTATGGCTTCGAGTTCAAATCAGTGGAAGATGTGGAAGCTATTCTACATCGAGTCTGGTTACTAGGTAAAATTCCTTTAGCTATCAAGCTGTGGCACCCCTTGTTCGATCCCCGAAAAGAATCGTTGGCTTCCTTTCCTATCTGGGTTAAATTTTCATTTCTACCTTTGGAATTGTGGTTTGAGGAATGCTTCAAGGAAATTGGGGATGGTATCGGTAATTTTATTGCGGTGGATGCGAGCCAAGGGCTATTCGAGACTCTAGACTTGGTTGCTGGTGAGAACATATTCTCACGACCTTTGGACTACCTCAATGTCCCATTTCAATGTGTTCGATGCCATTTTTATGGACATGTGGTGGCAGATTGCGATTTACAGTTTGTTAAGAAAATTTGGAAGCCTAAAGAGGTACTTGTAGGGGATGAAAGCTCTTCCCAATACTTGAAGTCAAAGGCAGATGATGATCCATTTCGGCACATGGTGGAGAAGGGGCGACTCAGCGATGAGATCATTCAAGATTATGTTCTTCCCATATAGTCTGGAAAGCAAGAGGATGATTTGTCATCCATAGAGTCTTTGCTGGAGGGATATGAACTTTCTTGCATCCAGTTGGTGAAAATGGTGGAGCTATGGGAAAAAAGTGGTAAGGTGGTTCATGAGACACCTGGGGCATAAGTTGACATCAAGGTTGTGGTGTCAAATGCATGCAAGGTGGTGGAACCTCTGGTTGAATATTTCATCCCTATGGCGGTTGAATCGATGCCATATCTTTTGGATGTATTGGGAGTTGTGATGGTAAAGGAACCGGTAAAAGGTGCGATTTTTGTTGTCCCCCACAAATCTTTATCGAATGATGGAGGTAGTGTGTCCGACAGCGATAGCAAAGGCCCATATTTTTTGCGTTACTGCATGAAAAATGAGGGGGTTATTTAAGGTATTGCAATGGAATAATCCCCCTCTTCTGCCTCTGGGAAAGATGGGAGGAAAACTCTTATGTTTCATGCTAAAGAAAAATCCAAGCGAAAGTTTTCACAAGGGCGTCAACTTCAAATATCAGGGGTACTTAGAGCATGTAAGCCCCAATATGGGGATGGTAGATGAAACTTATCTCTATTAATGTTCGAGGCCTTGGGGGGAGGGCCAAACTTTTAGCGCTCAAGTGATTAGTTGTGGTGGAGAATCTTTATTTTTTGTTACTTCAAGAGACGATGACTTCTGGTCTGGAGGTAATTAGGAAGTTAGAGAAGATGTTTCCTTATATGTGTTTTTACTCGGTGGATATGTGTAGGAGATATGGAGGTCTTATTTCTGGGGTTTCCAAGCGATTGCAGGTCTATAATTCTTTTTTTGGTTGTTCTATTTTGGGGATCGAAGTTCTCAGTCATGAGTTGGATTAGAATTTCTTGATACTCAACATATATGGGCCTTATGAAGATAGATTTGAGTTCTGGCCTTCGATGTTATCTATGGAATGCTCTAAGGCTGAGTCGCTTATCGCGGGTGGTGATATGAATCTTACCCTGGATGTGGAGGAGACTTGGGGCAGTATGGCGAGGGAAGACACTTTGGCTGTATATTTTTGAGACCTATTCGAGTTGCATGGATGGATTGACGATAAACTTGCAGAAATCAAACCTACCTGGACTAACAAGCAGATTAGTGAGCAAGGTATTTCCAAACGTATTGATAGGTTTTTTATGAATGTTAATTTGTTTGAAGATAGGCATCTGTTCAGATCTTGGGTTGGGCCTTCTTTGTTTTTGTATCATTTCCCTATTTTCTTGGAAATTGGCAACTCGGAGACAAAACCTGGAGCTCCTTTTAAGTATAATTATAGTTGGTCGAGCTTACCGTGCCTTCGAGCTTGGGTTGAAAATTCTTGGGTACATTTAAGGGGGGAGGCGGGCCATGTCACTTGTCAATTTGTTGGGAACCTTAAAATTCTAAAGGCCCATGTCAGGGAGTGGAATGTGAACATAAGGTGATCCGGGGATGAATCTTTGGTGGGGGTGGAGTCGAAGTTGGAGGAGTTATACTTTGTTGATCCGCTCATTTTTCTCGATGTGGGGAGGAAGGAATTAATATCTAGTTTTGAAACAGAGAAGATAAAGATACTGGAGGATGTGGAAAACTAGTGGCGTATGAAGAGTAGAGCACTCTGGTTAGAAGCTGGAGATTTGAATACCAATTATTTTCAGCGGGTGGCATCCCATCGAAAGAATGTGAACACTATCTGAGACCTTCTCAACTCTGATGAAATTTCGATTAAAGGATTTACAGGACTAATGAAGGAGGTTGTCTCATATTTTCAAGGTCTCTATTTGGAACCGACCCAATGTGATAAGTTGGGGATGCTTAATGTAATACATAAATTCCCTCGGATTCTATCTGTGGAAGATAGCGCAGATCTGTTCAGGGATTTTTCCTTAGAGGATATTCTTGGTGCATTGCAGTGTTTCTGTAGGGATAAGATCCCTGGGTTGGATGGTTGGCCCCCTTAATTTTTCTTAGACCTTTTTGAACTATTTGGGGAGGATTTGTTGATGGTTGTAGAAGAAGTTCATATTTATGGGGTGGTTCCTTTGCCTTGGAACTCTACATTTATTGATTTAATTCCCAAAAAGGATTGACCCTATTCTTTTGCGGATTTCAGGCCCATATCACTGTGCAACAAGGTTTACAAGATCGTTGCGAAAATTATTGGTTATCTGATTGAATCCTTTTCTTTCGGATTATATGTCTCTTGATTAGTTTGGATTTTTGAAGGGGCACCTTATACACAAGGCATTTGGAGCAGCTCAGGAAGGTATTCATTCCATTAAGGTCAAAAATTTGTAGGTGGCAGTTATCAAATTGGATCTTTCGAAAGCCTATGATAAGGCTTCTTGGATTTTTGTTCATTTGGTTCTATTGTATATTGGATTCAACTTAGAAATTACCAACTTGATTATGGGGTGTGTTACTTCTCCTGTTTTTGCGGTGTTGATCAATGGGTCTTGAACTTTATTTTTCAAAGCCACTTGTGGACTACGACAAGGATGTCCACTCTCTCTGTATCTTTTCCTTCTTGTTATTGAAGGGCTTAATCGTACCATCATTTATGAACCATCTAGGAGTAATCTCAAGGGTATTCCCTTTAATTAATAGGCAATACTTACACATTTGATGTTTGTGGATGACCTTTTTCTGTTCTGTAGAAAGGAAAAAGTTGAATGTATCTGATTGAGGGGTATTTTAGACTGCTTTTGCAAAGCTACGGGTATGGAATCAGTAATGAGAAATCAACCTTGTATATGTTGGATGATCAGGTGGGTGCTCAGGGCTTCTGGAGTAACCATTTTCCATATGAGTGTCGTATTATGGAGGAGGGTATTCCCTATCTTGGTTTTAACTTAAAGCCTAACAAATATGGGGTTGAGGATTAGGCCTGGCTTGTAGAGCGGGTAGCTTGGTGTAACAGTTGGCTTTCCAGGGGTGGTAGATTGGTTTTGGTGAAATCTGTTCTTGAAGCAATTCCATCTATTGGCTAAAATTCCTGTTAGTACTTTGCATTCGATCAGAAAGATTTGTTTTAACTTTCTTTGGAGAAATGACAGGAATGGTAATTATCTACATCTTGTGAATTGGAAGGTCTTAGCAGCCCCCAAGTTTCTAGGAAGGTGGGGGATGAAGAATATATTTCTACTCAATAAGGCATTGGCTACCAATAGGAGACGACAACTAGTTATTAATAATTATGTTAATAAGAAAGTATGAAATTGAATGGTGTTTATGTTTTATAGAGTTTAAATAATTAAAGTTTTTTTTTTTTTAAATTGGTTGTCAAAACTTAATTTATATAATAAAATCAAACATATAAGAAAAAAATATAAAATCTCAACAAACTAAATATGGCGAGTGCAAGAGATGAAAACTGTATTTGTATTACACTTACAACAAATATTCGATGAATTTAAATTTGTTCCAAATTTCCACACACCAAATACCAATGCGACCAAATTATGCTACTATGATGAGAAGTAGGCTCGACAGTGCCTATGCAACCATCTCTTATGCAGTGTTGCTCTTGATCTCCAACATATTGACCAAAAAATGGATGCAACCAGACTCACCGACTTCTTTTCTCATATCAATCAACATCGGAATATGGTAAATGGTGGATGCAACAACTTTCTATGTCCTTGGTGAATTGCTTCTCAACACATTCATGAGACAAGGAGTAACCTAACGAAGGTGAAACAGTTGGTAGGGACATATACCATCAGCTTCTGTAAACTCGAGATCGATGTCGGAAAGACATAGTCAATAAAACGTGAGATAAATAATATATTTAAATTTAAATTTAATATTTATAATCAAATCTACACCACTCATGCCTGGGATCCATTCCATGGGGCATATGTCACTATCCCAACAACAATCACAATAATAATTTTTTATTATGTTACATAAATATTAATTAGTTGTATTATACTAATATGATAAATACAGTCAAAATACACTCACTTATACATGCGTTTGGTTGGGGGTTTTGTTAAGGGTTTCCAAGATGAAAGAGTTCGTTGACCCCTACGATCCAATGGTGGACTATTGAAGGATGTCCTTTCGAAGGAGCATATTTTATGCTACCCTCACCCCATAAAAACATTAATCTATCGTTTCAATTCTCATTTGGAGGATGATTTGTCGACAGGGTTGCATATGAGTTCTGACAACATCATTAACCCCGGACTTGCAGTTTTGGTCCTTTCCTCAACCCAAAAAGTTCGTTAGGGATCAAATATTTGACATTCAATATAGGCTAGATATTGAGACCCATGTACTGATGTCACGTTGAATTAATCAATTAAGGCGAGAATAAATGAATTGATTTTAGAAGACGTTTCAAATCTGGAAAAGGGTCGAAAGCAATTATAGCGAGGACACATGGAAATAACCCAGTATGTGAACATGCGTACAGAGTGAATATTTCAAAAGGGGATAATGTTTTGTAGGTAGTCCTAAGCCTAAGAAGAGATGACAGGTTCTCAAGAGTACAGGGGGAAATATTTCACTAGTAGTCGGAAAAGATGTGCCTCTAAACCATATCTAGGATCTGGCAGATAATGCTTTGGTAGGGAAATTTGTAGGACGTCGGGTATCAGTAGATCTATTAGGGTTGTGGGTAAAATAAATTTAGGCTCCCTGAATCGGGTATAGTCCATTTTATCATCTTCTCACAGAAGGATGGTGTGGGTTTATTTTTAGATCCAAAAACGATGGCTTTGTCATTTTAAAAGGTGTCTGGTTTTTAGGCTCTTCGCCCCTCTCTTTAAATCCATGGCACCCATTGTATAACGCTTCCTCGAAGGAGATGGAGTGTAATCCAGTCTGAATAAAGCTACTTGAATTGTCGATAGAATATTGGTTTGAACATGCATTGACCAGGATTGTGAACATTATGGGAAAAAGAATTCTCATTGATGATAGTTTTCTCTATAATAGTCATCGCTCTATGGCTCGTGTTTTGGTGGAAATGGATCTCTCTCAAGGACAGTATGAGTCAGTGGATTTGATCTCAAGTGAGAGGATATATTCTCAACCTTTGGATTACCTACATTTGTCATTTCACTATGCTAGATGTCATATCTATGGACACATGTGGCTAACTTCCCTAACTACTACACTTGAAAAGTATGGAAGAAAAAGGATATTGAAAATGCTCCTTCTCAGAGGTTGGTTTATGTCCCTATGAATGATAAAAATGTTTCTGATAAGGATATGGGCACTCTTGTATCTCCAAATAAGAAAGTAAAGGGTATAGGTGAGTAATGTTCATTCTTGGCTTGTGATTTCTCTATTAGTTGGATTGAAGAATATAGGAGTGGCAGGCATCTCTTAGAAAAAGGTGTTGTCATCGACACAACCTAGGTCTTTACACGGTCTTTATCCCTATCATATGAGATCCCCTTAGTTTCAAATTTTAATGCATATGTTTAGATGATGGAAGGTAAGAGCTCAAATTCCACCTATCAAAGAGCATTCTTTTAGATGGTTTGTTAGTTGATGCTTCTCATAATATCTCCTCACTAGTATCCCTTCTGACCTCTCTAGATCTTATCATGATATTGGCACTACCTATCCTCCCTATAAATCATATGGAATTTATTCTTGAGGATTTAGTTGTTATGGCCTAAGGCCTAAGGGGGGCTCGTCCGGGTATGGGTAGGATTTTCAGGTGGATTGGGGTTGGATAAATTAATCGATCTAGGCGGGACAATGGTGGGGCAAAAATATTCCCTGAGACAAGCGCATGAGAGAGAATCTAAATAAATGAAGGCAGACAAAAATCTATTCTAGGGGCCCTTATATTAGATAATCCCCTTGTGGAGAACACTCAATAAAAATCTCGTGTATTAATGTCTAGGGGTTGGGGAACCAAGCCAAAAATGGCTTTCAAACGTATAGTCGAGACAAATAATCTATATGTGATTCTCTTACAAGGGACCATAGGGAAAGGGGATCCTCTAGTAACTGGGTTACAAAAGCTTTTGCCTTCTTGGGAGTACCTATTCTCTAATTCTTGTGGTTTGTTGTGTTGGTTGATTACTGGATGGAACTCTTAGCTTTCCCTTGTCAATTCCTTTTCTATACCTTTAGGTATTGGAGCAGAACTAATAGTTTGGAATCTGGGGATTAATTCTACTTTGTTGAATGTATATGGTCTATACGATGATAAAACGTGTTTCTCGGAAAAAATCCCCAAACTTCAGGTATGGAATTCTGAAAATTTGATTTTGGGAAGGGACCTTACCTTTGCTCTCTACATATCTGAAATATGGGGGGAAATTGCAAGACAAGATAATTTGGTTGGATTTATCCTAAATCAGTTAGATGCATGTAATTTAGTAGATGTGGAGCTTATCGAGTTTAGGCCGACATGGTTAAATAATAGAGGTGGTGAAAAATGTATAGCTAAAGAATTGGATCATTTTTTAGTGAATGGATATTTTCTTCTCCGTGTGCTAAATATTCAGTCTTGGATCCACAATTCTAGATTCTTGGATCATGTTCATGTACTCCGTGAGTTGGATTTTCCAACGAGCAAGCCTAGGGCCCCGTTTTAATATAATCCAGAATGGAGCTCAAAAGAGGACTTTGTTTACTTTGTTAAGATTCAATAGGTGCATTTTGATTCGTTGATTGACTTGCCTCCTTGCGAATAATTTGTTTAGGTGCTTAAACAAGTCAAAGCAAAGGTGGTAGATTGGGATCGTAAGAAACGTCAAGAACATTACCTTCAATTGTCAGAGTTAGAGGATAAGATTTATTCATATTTTAATGAATCGGGGGAAATTCTCAACAATCATGACCTTCTCCAGATTAAATATTTGGAAGATAAAAAATCTAAACTTTTATTAGACTAGGAGCGGGAGTGGCAACTGAAGAGTCATGCCACTTCGTTGACATTGGGAGACAATAACACAAAGTTCTTTCACTATTATGCTACTCATAGAAGAAGACAAAACACTATATGGGAAATGTTAGATTTAGAGGGGACTCCAATTCGTGATTTTTAGGGTTGGTCATGCACTGGCAGTTCGACATTTTGATAATCTCTTTCGTCAACTTGAAGGGACAAATATTGCAGAATTCCTCCTTAAGTTGTCCTCATACTTCCTGCATATGGTAGATGTAGAGATGTACGAACACCTGTATCACCTAATTACTCGGGAGGAATTGCAGAAAGTTTTCGGATATTTTAGGAAGGATAAAAGTCCGGGTTCGGACGGGTGGATAGTGGATTTCTTTATTGTTTTCTTTGATTTGTTGGGCGATGACCTTCTGTGCATGGTTGAGGATGTTTGTCTTATAGGAAAGTTCCATGTAATATGAATGCAACCTTCCTTGCTCTAATTCTGAAGGCTGATAGGCTTGATCCATTTGACAAATTTCACCCAATTTCTCTATGTAATTATCTGTATAAAGTGGCTTCAAAAGTCCTAGCCTCAAGGTTGGAACCATTCCTATCAAAATCTATGTCGGTTGTACAATTTGGGTTCTTGCAAGGTTGTTAAATTCATGAAGCAATAGATTCAGATTAAGAAGCTATTCACTCATTTAAAACAAATAATTTACGAGCTATTGTTTTAAAGGTTTACTATTCTAAGGCTTATGACATAGTTTCATGGCTTTATTTACACCTACTTCTCATCCATGTTGGGTTCATCCTCCCAATAGTGCAGTGTATTATGGGTTTCATCTCGACTACAAATTACGTAGTACTGTTAAATGGCTCACCGATCAATTTTGTTTAAGATTCCAAGGGACTTTGACAGTGTTTCCCCTTGTCACCATATATATTTTTGTTAGTTGTGGAAGCCCTGAGTCGTGCAATGATTGTTGCAACCAATAAAAGATTTCTTTCCGGGCTCAATATTGGTCGAGGTTTGTCCTTAACTCATCTCCTTTTTATTGATGATGTCCTATGATTATGTGTGACTTTAGATAGAGATGCAATCACTCTTAAGGAAATTCTTTGTTTATTCAAGAAGGCTAGTAGGGATGGGAGTGAATGATAGGAATTCGACCATGAGGGATATTTATTATTCATTGTCATTGATATTTGTACTGATTTTTATATATTGATTATATCATTTAGGTAGTACTCAAACACATTAACATAGATACCTACTTTATACATTTATTGAGGAGGTGTCTCAAAATATATGTGTAAATCAATAAATATATATATTTTTTTTCAATTACTATTATTTCTTATATGCTGAAAAGTCATTGTTAATTTGCACTTCATACTCTTTATTTTTGAATAGAATATGTATTTAAATTTCATTAAACTATTTTAAATAATTTTTGTTGTTGTTGAAATAAGCTATTAACATAGTAAAACATACATTAACCAATTAGCCATCTAAATAAATCAAATAAAAAGTGCATTTCTAAAAAAATAGTTAGTTAAATTTATTATCGTATAATGACAATAAATAATTCATATAAAAATGACATTAAATGATCTTAACTTTAGTATAACATTATATTGCATCTTTAATTTAGATCATTGCCATACTACATTTTATAAATCAAACAACACCAACATAACATGAAAAGACATAAATGTACATGAACAATATCAACATGATATGTAACAATCATGATATATATGAATAGTAATATCAAAATCATAATATATTTCAAATATACATCTCAAGTCAAATATAAATGTCAGATCTATACATGTGTTCAATGATTCCCATGTGCCAGTGGGTCCACCATCGAAACTAAAGGCATCAAGCTCCAACATCAATACCTTCACCAACAAAACCAGAGGCATCAATACCTCCGCCAAATAAAAAAGTGGAATGAAGTAGTTGATATATGTCTACATGAGGATCTATATGACCCGATGCAACTATCATATCCATAAAACTATCCAATGACGTGGGAGGTGGTGGTGGGTCCATTGGGTGGGAAGGAGATGACGATTGGTCTACTTCCTCTGGAGGAGAGGGTGGTTAATCGACCTATGGAGGAGGAGAAGGTGGTGGGAAAGCTTAGTGAGAAGGAGAGGGTGGTCGATTGACCTGTGGAGTACGATATGGTGGTAGGTCAGCTTAGTGAAGAGGAGAGGGTGGTTGGTTGACCCGTGGAGGACGAGATGGTCGTCGATCGACTCTGCCAAGAGGAGGAGGAGATGGAGGAGGAGGAGGAAATGGTGGTCGATCAACTATGCCAAGAGTAGGAGGATATGGTGGTCGATCGACTCTGCCAAGAGGAGGAGTAGGTGGAGGAGAAGGAGGAGGTGGAGGATCACCACACTCATCAAATGAATCCGAAGACCTTTGAGCAGTCCTCCACCTATCCAGTAGGTTGAATGCATTAACAATATGACACATCAATGATGTCATATCATGTTGGAGGTTACTCCATATCTCCGTGAGTTCTAGTACCGCATGATTCAGTTAACCTAAACAATGTGAATTCCCTATCAAGCTAACAATCCAGATAATCGATCCACCACTTCCTAGTGGAATCTACTATCTAGCCTACATTGTAGGATGGGTCTCTGTAAGCGAGGCACCTTGTCAACCTCAACCATGTCCTTGTCATGTTGGGGAGGCACCTCCCCAACATAAGTGCCAGTATTTTCAAAATATCACAGAACAATAATCAGACAATTTAAATAAAATGTTATAATAAATTACATATGCATTAAATTAGACACTAAAATGCAACTAGATTAATCAAAACAAAATGCTAATATAACCTTTTTTTATCTAGTGGCTCATCCTAGGTAAATAGGATGTTGGGACATCCTTTCTAATCCATCACTGCGTATGGGTATGCCACAATATCCATGGTGAGATCATCCTCACTAATAAACAACTCGAGTAAGAAGACTCGAGTCTATGTTGTAGAAAGGCAAGGGAGAAAATCCCTCTCCCTCTCATGAGCCTCCCACTCTCCTACAACATTGTACAAGTCGAGCCACTACTGTTAGTCCTGCTACCAGTATCATTGATCCTATCTCTCATTCACATATAAATTTTAATAGAAACATAGACATACACATATATACATACATAAAACATTAAAAAAATGGATTAAAATGCATTTATATTTATGAAAACTAGAAAATAATTTTTTTTCTCAGAATAAATTACAAACATAACCGACGTGCCTAAAAAATAGTAATGCATCGTCCGTGGTGATTTTAAAAACAAATCACACTGTGACCGATGCTTTTAAAACATAATTGGACATCTAGCAGTTCTCTAACATAACTACACTGCACCACATTCAATGCAGGTATACTTAAAATTTCATACTATGCATGAACAAGCACATCGTTAATGATGTGCTTAAATTATAAATCTAACGCATTTATATCTTTACAAAAGAAACACACACACACACACACACACATATTGATTTATATATTTTAGGTGCTCTCTATATATAACAATATGCATCGGTCCTCGTGCATAAACATATCTAGGGCACCGATGTTTTCGAATAAATAATTTACAATATTTTATCTTTACATGCTGCGCTTTTTAAACAACGACACATTACCAAAAACAGTCCATCTGTATATATACAGAGCACTAATATCTTTGGAAAAACATATTTATTATTTTTGGATTTGTATATTTATGGTGCAATGTATATACCTATACGCACCACCGATAGTGTGTCATTATAGATAGCGCACACAAATCTTGGAAAACTAACTTTATTTTTTGTCATTTTTTCGGTTTGTTGTGTATATATAGACGATCCGTTAGCGATGCACCTATATATATAGAGAGCACCAACACTGTTGGATATATATATAATACCGTTAACTTGGAAAAAAATAAAAACATAATTTTTAAATTTATACCTCTTTGGTGCTCTTTATATAACTAAGCTCACCGAAGTGATGTACCATTATATCTAAATCACTGAGATCTTAAAAAATAAAACCTATTTTTTTCTCTCTATATGATGCTCTTTATATGTATCAATGGAGTAGTAGTGGTGTGTCAATATATTTATATAGCACTGAGTTTTTTTATTTTTATTTTGTATGGTTTCAGAGGCAGTGTGTTCAATTTACTAAAATGCACCGTAGATGGTGCATTTCTTTTTGTGTTAATGCACTGTCAACAATTTGTTAATTTTTTTTATTTGGAACCCATTATCGGTGTGCTTTATGTTTACATACAATGCGTTGAAGGTAACAGTGCGATCCAAATTGAATAAATTCACCACACGATTTTTGGCACATTCAAGCTAAATTTCAATTTTTAATGTGCTGAAAAGGTAAGTGAAAAGGTAATAAAGGCAATACCTGGACTCTTTCCCACTTGGAAGGAATAGTTTCCACGTACATAATAAAACATTTTTTCTAACAGTATGAAAAAAATCCAACTCCATCGACTAACCAAATAATGGGAGAAATCTACGGAGCACTCAGTGTGGGGGGCACCAATGAGAAAGTGCATCACCGGTGCTTAGGCGGGCTTAGGTGGTTTGTATCACTTACAAATGAGTAAAATGTTTTTCTTGTGCCATAATTTTTTTCAACTTATTTTGGTGCGCCCGATTTAGTGGCACATCGGTGCGTATTGTACTCGTGGCGCACTGGTGCGCTTCGAGTTATATAGAGCACCGTTAGGTATTTCTATTTTTTATAAAATGAAAATATTTTTTTTATTACGATCATGTGCATTGTATTATAATCCGTGCTAGTGGGTCTTTGTATTTACGATGCACTGGGGTGCCATATTGGAAAAATAAAAAATAGTTTTTGTAGTTGTGGGTGGAATTTTTTGACATAAAGCAGTACGCTGGAATGTTAAATGCACTGGTGTGTTTGTATCATTCCCATGCATCGAAAAGTTTTACCGGGAAAAATAAAATAACATATTTTTACAAATTGCATCGAGCTGTTTTGACGTCGGTGTCTTTTTAATTAGGAACGTTGTAGTGTCGATAAAGTTGGTGCAACAATGCAGTTAGATAGATCAAGAGCACCGTTATTTTCTTTTAAATAATAAAAAAATATGTTTTAATGTCTTTTAATATGTGTTTTACTTCCTCACGCATTGGTCCATATATGTCCTTAAGACACACTACCATGTTTTGCCGTGAATTATTATTTTTATATTTGTTTGAAATTGGATCGAGCTATTTTGACTTCAAAGAGAGTCATAAATAGGCACACTGGTTCGTTAACACTCTTATTATTTGGGTGCATTGATGCATCATGTTATGTAGCATACCAGTGCATTTTGGAAGTTTATGCGCATCGATTAAAAACCTCCGCTAAAACCTACAGCGCCACATCCGTATATGTACAGAGCAACAATATCTTTGGAAAAACATATCTATTATTTTTGGATTTGTATATTTTTGGTATAATGTATATACCTATACACAACACCGATGGTGTGCCATTATATATAGCGCACCAAAATCTTGGAAAACCAACTTTTTGTTTGTTTGTTATTTTTCGGTGTGTCATGTATATATAGACGATCTACTAGTAGTGCGCCCATATATATACATAGCACTGACATTGTTGGAAATATATATATATATATATATATATATATTTGTTTTTATTATTATTATTATTTATTATTTATTTTTCATTGGAACATGTCATGGGGAAACTCTCAGGTACTTCCCCTCATTTTGAAGATGGTACCCAAGGTAAACCATTGGCCCTGCGTCCGTATATGTACATAGCACCAATATCTTTGGAAAAATATATCTATTATTTTTGGATTTGTATATTTTTGGTGCAATGTATATACCTATACGCAACACCGATGGTGTGCCATTATATATAGCGCACCAAAATCTTGGAAAACTAACTTTATTTTTTTGTTATTTTTCAGTGTGTCATGTATATATAGACGATCTACTAGTAGTGCGCCCATATATATAAAACACTAACATTGTTGGATATATATATATATATCTATTTTTTTTTCCATTGGAACATGTCATGGGGAAACCCTCAGGTACTTCCCCTCATTTTGAGGATGGTACCCAAGGGAAACCATCGGCCCTGGAAATATATATATATATATACACACACACACCCACACACATTTTTTTTCATTGGAATATGTCATGGGGAAACCCTCAATGTTGTTAGGGAAAGTTTCCTATAGCAGGGGTGAGACTACCAACGCACAAGGGTAAAAGATAGACATACAAGGTTCTGCAAGTACAATGATTAAGCAAAGAGATTAGGGTTAGGGGGATATGTACCTTATTCAGAAGGTTGATCCAAGCCTCTCTTCTTGCTCTCCAATGCAACAACCTGCAAAACAACTACAAACCTTCCTCAAACCAATTTGAATACAAATAAAAGATTGACATTCATAAGATAATAAAACATCAAATTGTAATCAGATCTGAAACATACAAGAACAAATCTATTTGGAAAAAGAAGAATTTCCAATCTTTATTAATGAATGAAGCAAGTACATCAAATTACCTTCCTTCAAGCATGGCACTTCATGAAACCAAGATTCAAGGTCTTGTACTCCTCTTCTCCAAGGATCCCAACCTCTGATAAGATGTGCTAGGGTTTATAAGAAACTAGCACACAAGTAAGGGGGATGTGAATCCAAATTCCTCCAGCATAACACTATAATGGGCTTGATCTCTATTCATGGTCCCTCTCCCTCTCTTATATAGCAATTGAAGAATATATGGTCTAATAGGAAGTAGTTACAACCGAAGAGGAGGTTCCAAAACCACCCCAAACCAACCATTTTTTGCGATTTTATACATTTTTTAGTGTTTCTGAGGTCCCCGTGACTTTGCACATGGAAAACTAGTGGTTAACCACAACTTTTATCATGTAAAACATGCGTTCTTTAGGAAACCCGCGGCTTTACCATGTGCAAACCTATGTTTTTGTGGAAAAATGGTAAAAAACAACCTTTTCTTGGGGTTTTCTGGAGAAGTTTGGTCTCCAAAATTGTTCCTAACTATCAAATGGGCGATGAATTAGGTAATTCCATCCATCTAAAGTCCAAAATATGGCTCTTCCATCCACAAATGTCCTTTTGTACGACTCACAGTAATCTCATGAAGTGTCGTCATGTGACCAAAAGATGTAAGTGTCGTCACGGACGGAGAAGTGTCAATTTTGGCTATAACACTCAGGTACTTCCCCTCATTTTGAGGATGGTACCCAAGGTAAACCATCGGCCTTGATTACGGGGCCTAACATGGTGGGGACATCAAGTGAGGCCCTTATATAGCAATGTAGAGCCATCTGGGGATTTGACCCCGAGACCTTCTGCTCACAACTTACAACACTCAACCACTTGAGCTAGTCCACCGGGCTATCTCTCTCTCTCTCTATATATATATATTGTGCCTTGATATAATTATACACATCATGGGTGGTGCGTTGATATATCTACAACATCGATGTGCGCGAAAAACAATTGTAATTTTACTAAATATACGATGCACTTTATATGGATCGACCCACCACTGACAGTGTGTTTGTATATATATAGAGCACCATTATCTTGGAAAAAAATAAAAAACACAATTTTTAAAATTTTACCTTTTCGGTGTTCTTTATATAACAAGACACACCGAAGAGGTGCACCATTATATCTAAAGCACCGAGACCTTCCAAAATTAAACCGAAGGTTTTTGTTCTTAAACGCTTCTCTTTTTATATATTGACGCAATGGTATCAGTGCGTTAATATATTTATAGAGCATCGAGTTTTTTTTATGGTTTCAAAGGTGATGCATTCAGTTTACTAAAACGCATTGCAGAAAGTGCATTTCCTTTTTGTTAATGCACCATCAACAATTTTTTTATAAAAAAAATTGGCACCCATACCTGTGTGCTTTGTGTTTATACACAGTGCATCGATGTTAACTGTGTGAGCCAAACTAAATAAATGCATCGCATAGATTTTTTTTAAATGGAAAATTCAAGCTAAATTTTGAATTTTAATCTGCTAAAAAGTTAAATGAAAAGGTAATAAATACTATACTTGGAATCTTGTCCACCTGGGAGGAATGATTTCCACATATATAATAAACGTTTTTTTCCAATGGTTTGGAAAAATTCCAACTCCATCGACTAACCAAATGATGAGAGAAATCTAAGGAGCACAGAGTGTGGGGGTGTTAGTGAGAAAGTGCAACACTGGTGCTTAGGTGGGATTAGGTGGTTTGCAACATTGACGAATGAGTAAATTTTTTTTTCTAGTGTCGTAAATGATTTTAACCTTTATCTAGTGCACCCAATTTAATGCCGCACCAATGACATTATATTGTAGATGTGGTGCACCGATTTGCTTTGAGCTATAGAGAGCACCGCTATGTATTTATATTTTTATAAAATGAAAATAAATTATGTTTTTTATTACAATCATGTGCATTGTATTATATTCCACACTGGTGCATCTTTGTATTTATAATGCACCGAGGTGCCATACTGGAAAAATAAAAAAGTAGTTTTAGTTGAGGACAATTTTTTTTGACACAAAGCGGTACGTTGGGATGCTAAATGCATTGGCGTGTTTGTATCATTCCCACACATCGGAAATTTTTGCTGGGAAAAATAAAATAAACATATTTTTACAAATTGCATCGAGTTATTGTTAGGATCCTAGTGGGGGGCCTTCACTAACACCTCGGGTTTTTTTTTGTAACAGTTCGTATCATTTGGTATCAGAGCCTCCACCCATGTTAGAGTCACAGAGCGGGTGGAAACGTCGGCATTGCAGTGTTTGTCTGGGGCTCGTACGTCTCAAAGGGACACCATCGTACGGGTGCACATCCAACCTGGATTCTAGATTGCGGAGCGTGGTGGGATGTTAAGATCGTAGTGGGAGGACTTCACTAACACCTCGGGGTTTTTGTGTAACGGTTCGTATCAGTTATTTTGCATGGGTTCTTTTTTAATTAGGCACATCGGTGTCTTGGTAGAGTTGGTGCACCGGTGCATCTAGATAGATCGGGAGCACTGTTCATTTTTTTTAAATAATAAGAATTTATATTTTTATTTCTTTTAATCTGTGAGTTTTACTTCCTCACGCGCCGGTGCATCTACATGTTTAAGGCGCACTGCCAAGTTTTTCCGTGAAAAAAATTATATATTTTTAAAATTGTATCAAGCTATTTTGACTTCGGAGCACATCATAATTAGGTGCACTGGTTCCTCAATGCTCTTACTATTTGGGTGCACCAATGCATCATGTTATGTAGTGCATAGGTGTGTTGTGTAAGTGTATTCGCACTAATTAGAAACCTCCGCTAAAGCCTCCGCTCGCTTGTCTTTGCTCGCAGCCTCCGTTATAAACAGATAAATGAGCTCTTTTTTGTGAAGGTTCCAAAAAAATCCTCCACTGGAAGGCATTTTCCTTGTAGTGCAAGTTGATATTCAAATCTATCATCTGAAAGTAATGGAATGGAAAAGGAGAGTTGGTGTATTAAGATGGTCCAAAATATCATTTAGATTATGTTGCTTTGATAATACATCTTTTACGTTCAAGGATATCACAATATGTGATTTTAATAATGCCTATGAAATTTCAATGTAATTTTTCTTCCATTGTTCTTCTATACATTGCTTAACATTACAATATTTGGAATGCTAATTGATTAATGCATATGAAATTTAAATATAATTTTTCATTCCATTGCCACTAGGAGTCTAGGTCACTGCATACTTGATGTGATGATGGTTGAGCCTCTCAATTCCAACCACTAGACCATCTGTAGGAAAAAAATGGTTGATATTTGGAGATCTCCCATGAACCTCTATGCATCTTCATTCACCAAAGTTTATCTAGATTAATTTAATGGGATTCATGATTTAAGGATGGAAGCTAAGCCTATTTATAATTTGTGGATAATATGCCATATAAGTGCTTTAAATGCGACTCACATATTATCCAAGAAACACCAAAGAGTAGACACAAGGATTGGTGTTAGATTGATCTCTCTCTCATGTATGTGAGGGGGATGCTAGCCACGCCAATCCTAAAATGTCTATAGCATTGTCTATCCCTTATCTATCTATTATAGCCTCGCTTTATCTAGTTTCAGATATATAGATCCAAATAAACATACTAGACAAATGGATGTATTATGTGGATTTTCACATCTACTTATACTAGGATTGCTCACCATCAATCTATGACAGGAATAAGTAACATAAGCTAGTCGATTACTAGGGAGGGTGATGAAGAATTACAAAATCTCCAAAACCTCCCATGTTCACTAAAGTTAACGATGTAATATATCTGTGACTCATAGAGGAAGTCCATGTGCTTTGTTTGTTTCTACGAGACCATATAAATATTAAGAAACTTGTAAATAATGTAATGTCAATGATTTGCTTATTAGCCACTTTGAAGCTTGGCATTCTAACTTGTACCAAAAGAATATTAACTAAAAATATCAAATGAAGATCAAACAAAGTGAAAGTTGTAATAAGACTTGAAAATTTTCACCAATAAAATTTCAAACAAATAAATATTTTTTAATATTTAAAGAAATAAATATTTATCTTTTATGTTAAAGATCAGACTTTGCACTAAAATATAGAACCAAAAGACAAAGTAATCCAAAATCAACACACATTAGTTACAATAGTACTTTGACCCATATATATTAACAATTGAATAAATTTCCCCAATTATATTGACAACAAACCTATCTTAATCGACGACCGCCCTCCTGCCAAAATCCCATCACGTTCCATCAACTCGGCATTCAATACCTCGCCAACCTCCAATGTGCGCACCCAAAACCCCATTTTGAATATAATTGGGCGCTCCTCCCCTTCATTTCGAGATCGCTGGTAGTCCATGGAGAGCTTGTAGATTCTTTCGGGGTCTGGGGCAAGTTGGGTGAGGAAGGGATAATATAACCAACATAAGAACCAACGTGTAACCACATGAATTTTTGGGCACTAAGAGTAAGTTCGATTTCCATTATTCAAAATTTTTGAAATAAAATTATATGTGTTTCTGCGCTCTAGATTTCTATAATTATATGTGTTTCTGCCCTCTAGATTTCTATAAACAATTTCAGAGCACACGTCTTTATAAAATTTCAAAACACACGTTTTCAAAAGTATGGTTCTAAACATTTTTTCTTCTTCTTCGAGCTTGTGATAGGGAATGATGCTCTATTATTCTCTATTATTACTGCAAATATATCAGTATTGATATCCCTAAGGTATCATATAAATGGTTTTCTGGTGTTGAGCTCTATCTTAGGTTTATCTAGAGCAAATGGAAGGCATATTCTTTAATCAAATAAAGGGATTTTTAAAGAAATTTCATAGATGGATTTTATCCGTTGTGGGTCATTTATGGGTTCTCAAGTAGATTCTAGGCCCTTACAATAAAATTGATCTTTTATCTAGACTATAAAGAAGGGAACTTAATACAAAAAGATGGAGTTAGTGTAAGGAAATGAATCCACATTGCAATCGATCATTACACCATATGTGCGAATTATCAGCCATTTATTCCATATTCCATACAAAAAACCCTATCATTCCCAGTCCTGTTCAAGCAAATCAAGTGGGAAAACTAGAATTCTGGGTGCACATTACTTAAATTTAGTGAAAACATATTAGATATCTATTTTTGAGATAATACTATCACAAACCTTGTCAATGGGTGGCACGATCTTGTGAGAAAATTTCGATTCCCATATTTCTGGAATACATGAATGAAAACCTTAATTGAAAGAAGATATAACTACATAACTTTCCTTGCATTGTGTGTCGAATTTCCCCTCCCTTCCTATATATGCGAAGAATGGATATATTTGGCACAAACACAAAACTACGCTTGCTAGTTGGAAAAAAGGAAAAGTGGGATTTATATTAGAGTTTAGAGCTAGGGGAGATTAATGTTTCACATGATTTTTAAAAAAAAATTATTGAAGTCATTTCGACCCTTATGGGGTATTTACCCTCACCTATGTTTCTACATTTTAATTTTAATTTGTTTAAGTTGGCAGGTTAGTGCAAGGGGATTATTTTAGTGCTATTAGAAAGATAGCAAACCAAGTTCCAACTTTTATCATCTATGATTATGTGATGCTTTTGGTATTTTCCTTACAATACATTTTTTGCGTTTCCTGTAAAGATGATTTTCAAATTTAAACAAAAACATTTATTGTAGTTCAACAAAACATTCATCAACATTTACTTTAAATATGCTTTTCAGGGTTTCTAAAAGGTGCTGATAACACTATTGGTGGTTTTCTAGAAGGTTGGGTTTCAATGTTTTAAAATATCGCCAATAACACTTTCAACATATTTTTGAAAGATCGGTTTATAAGTTTCGAAATAATTTCGTTACATTGTCGATTTTTTTTTCAAAGATTTTAAAATCCCAATATTATTAACTACTTCGATGCACTATCCGCATTCACGGACATAGATTTGAAATTAAACTTTTCTAACTATACCGATAGCACGATCGACACATCCTTGAAAGATTGCACTTTGAGTTATGCAATGATACCAATAGGTTATCATCCAAACTTTTAAATATTGTCCTCAACACATTTGACGATGACATGGATAATGCTATAATAACGCCATGACATCGATGACCATTTTGACCTAATGTGAAGGTACTAATAATAAAAAGTATTAGTAAATTGACATTGGAGTAATCAAGATAAGTGTGTTGTGGAAGGTGCCCATGTCTCTCCAATAAGTTCATCATAGCAGGACATGTTTCCAAGAAGCAAAGGGAACCAAGCATCAGAGTTATGGCTCCTCCCTTATCCTCCACCACATACATGGTTCAATATATATGGACACCCACAGGAGAAAATTCAATTTTTCTAGTGACTGCCATCACCAATGAAAAACAATCAATCGATTTAGAACTAAATCTCATATTATTTCACACAAGAGTGATATTTCATGGCATATGGGAGAACAAAAAATATTGGAAAAAATTAAAATTGGTAATTATAAAGAAGATAATATTTTGAAATAGTATGCTTAGTGATAGTAAACACTCATTACATGGTTTGATTATAAAACCACAAAGTATAAAGCAAAACAAAAGCTAGACTTTCTTTCTTTAATTGGTTAAAATTTACTCTCTGAATTTTAGATGTCATGCTGCCAAAGGTTCCGAAATGTGGAGGTGTAGATCTCTCTGTCTATATACAAATCTTTGTTGCACAAAGAGGAAAAAAATTCTCTTACAATTGAGGGTAAAAGAGATGTGTCATAATGAAGTATAAATGTCACAAAAACCATGTCTCACTAACGTAAAAAACAAACTGGCATAGATTTGTATTATCCCTAGAGTTTTTAAGCATTGAGAGGTCTACACCTAGGGTTGTTTTGATCCCTCTTAGTGTTTAATAGAGCTAGGTTTAAAATGGATCTATGCAAGTAATCTTTAAATGGAATTGATTTGGACTTTGTTATACTCTGGGAGGCTTGATATTTCCAACAGAGAACATCTTTAGATTGATTGGTGTCCAAGAAATGGTAAAACAATTGATGATCAAGATTTTTATATTTGTTTCTATTCATTCATATGTCCCTTTTCCTCTATCAAGGAAAAACAAGATCCTAAGGTTGATTTGCTTTACTTTTGTAGGGAATGTAAATGTTGTTGCATTTTTCACTCATTTAGCACAACTTGTCAATTGTAGTTCAATATATGAACAAGTTAGAGTAAACTGCTAGTTTATGAAGCTCATTTGTTTGTGATACCTAGTAACAAAAGGAATGATTACATAGTGGAATATTTTTAGCCATTCACAATTGCAGTTTGGAGATTGTTTTCAAATGTAGTTTAATTTTTTTTGCAATTGATTTCACATTGTTAATACCACCCATTTCATGTTAAAATTATTTGATATGTAATTAAACATTTTTATTAACTGTAGGCCATGTTGTCTACAAGTATCCATACAAAATGGGTAAGCAAAACAATTGGAATATTATAATGGACCTTGAGGTCCAAGACCCAAAAGATGTGTTGACCTTTTTAGGAAAATATTTAGCTTGGAGTGAAGTATATAGACCAGAAGGTCCTCTATTTGATTGTGTTGCAAAAATTCCTTCAAATAGAGTTATTGATTTTATTAAAGGGGAGGAAGGAAATCTTGATGCTTCATGTACTTTATTACACATAGTAAACAAACCCTTGACAAAAAGGGATAATGCTCACTTGCAAAAAGAGATGTAAGTATTTGATTGCCACATGGCTCTTGCATTTCTAAATTTGCTTTTGTTTTAGTTGGTGCATGCATTTTACAACTTGGCATATATGATCACAAATGGTTACTCCCGAGTGTACATATATGATTTTTGCATGTACTAATATGTCATGATTTGTAGTGCAGGTACTCATGTTCATATGGTCCAGAAGACAAAAGAGCAAAGCATCTAAATAAACATAAGGTTTCATTTGTGAAGAAGAGGGGATGCCAATGCCACTTTTTTGTAAATGTTTTGAATAAAAGCCTTGATATAGCAATATTGACATACAAGACATATGAGCACGAGGATGAGGATGGATGGCATTGTCATGGTCAACATGACATGTATTGTGAGGCTAGTTCCTTGCATAAACCTAAGATTTTTAGAGACATCGTCTCTTATGTAAAAAGTTGTTTGCACATTGAACGACATATTGACATGGATGTGGGATACCGTGGTAGATATTTTTCCTTGAATAGGAAAGATGTTGCAAACATCTATCATCGCCTGATGAAAGGCAAGTATCAACTTCATAGAAAAGATGAAATGGTGGGCCTAATCAAAAGTATATTCAATTAGGTAAATAATCTACATATCATGGATTTTAACTTCACGTTCGTGCTTAGTGCTTTGAGTAATCTTTGAAGCAAAGGAAGAGTTTCCTTAGACCTACAAATAAAAGGAGAGGAAGAAAATGAAATAGAACTTTAGAAATTGATTTAAATGTTCATCCACATGAATCTGAACCATTCACATTTGTATCTCTCAATAGGATGGGATGTCCTCGCTTAAGCAATGCATCCCCTATTGTCCCCGGTAAGTTGATTGAATGTGGAGATTAATATATTTAGGAATTTTTGTGTAGCTATCACCATTTTTTACTTATAATGTTCTAATGTTTATAGATGTGCAACATTCCATTGTGGTGGCTTCAACTCAGGGACGTACACCGATGCAGCAAGGTAACTTCTACTTCTCCTATTGTGCGAGGTACATTAGACATAACGAAGTTTGAATGTGTGTAATTAATTTACATGCTACGATGGGATTTAACCATAATTTCATTGTTATATTATAGATGCACAAGCTTCTCCCATTGGTATTCCTACTTTGGAACATGCCGATCCAATTGAAAACTCACTAGTTCATGTGTGCAAGGTTTGATAGTGGGTTGTTTTCATGTCTTTGTAATATTGATTTCATAGCTTTGCCTATTACTATATTATACATTGTTAACTTAATGCGATGATGTTGACTATCTATATTCTAGGTAGATGTAGAAGGAAAATACTTTTTGGTGTTGGTTTTTGAAGATAAATCATACCAATTATTTTGTTTTAATCTAGCCTACGAGGTGACATGCTAGACTATCAATAAATTTTATCTATGTACATTTCACTTTATCACATGGGATTCTTATTTATGTGGATGGTTTTGATTGTTGGGAACTTTGTGATGTTTGAGCAGATTGTAATGTCCAATTTGGAAATGGAAAAGCAACATAGACATTCTCCTAATACTGAATTTGTAGGTGAAGATACAACTAGGTGCTCTTTGAGTATGACATCACTGGGGTTGAATTGATCATGTGGTTCCATGGTCACCTTTTTGTTGTTCTTTGGTTACAATGAATGGATTAGACAACAATCTAGGATAAATGACGATGAGGTTGAATTTTAGTGGCTAGAATTCCATGGAATGTAATGTTTATAGTTAAGGGAAAGATTGCACTTATGCAAAAACATGAGCATTTGTAATCATTAAAATTGAAAATGTGATGGTGGATGAATTTGGCTTCTAGATTATTGGAATACTCATACTAAACTCAAATGTTAATGATACTTTATGTACTTAAATAATTTTATGAAATATAACTCCAAGTTTGTCTTCTTAAAAGCTCTCCTAAATGGATCTACATATCATGGTTCTCTCTTTCCAAACCATGTTTCAGTGATGTTAACCATTGCATTACATATAATACACAAATATAGAATGAGTGCAAGACATAAATGTACAACAAAGTCACATACAACAGTCACCAAGCCTTAGACAATCGGCGATGAAGAAGATCGACTAACAAAGTAGACATCCCAAGTGGCCCTCACCCCTTGTCCTAAGGACCGCAAAATATCTTTCAAAACTATTACAAGATAGGAAAACATAGTATAATTATGTTGCAAAATATATTGTAACTATAAAACTCCCTCTTTTAAAATTCACATAGATGTGTTGCGGTTCTGACTAGATTTGGTTTTGGACCGGACTTCTTGGCGTGGATAACAACTTGCATTGCAATCTGTGGATAGCCCCGTCCGTTGGTGAATGGGAGACTGGCCAATTTCTTCAACATTTCTAGAGGTCTCTAGCAAGGCTGTCCTCTCTCTCCCTCACTTTACATAATAATGGCAGAAGCTTTAAGCAAACAATTGGAGATAACAAGAAAAGAGAAGAAAATCATGGGAATACAAACTGCTCACAAGAAAAGAGAAGAAAATCATGGGAATACAAACTGTTCAGGGGGTCAAAAGAATCAATCATTCACAATTCACCGATGACACTATGTTTCTCAATGGAGATTCCATCACAATTGCCAGGGAGGCTCTGTGATTTCTAAATTCTTTGAAAGTGAGGCTAGGGTACAAACATTTTATGTGTGTTTGATTTCGATATTAGATGTTATATCTCATAATTTGAGAGGAATTTTCTCTATCCGCGTTTGAATATGCCCTACATCCATACCAAGAACTGGGAAGAAATGTCACACTGATTTAAGTGCGCAGATATGTAATCCTAGTCTTTTCACCTCGAATTTATGAATCCCTGAAGTTTGATCCTTGAGATTATGGCATATGCTTGCATGCTCGAATTTAGCTGGAGATAACAATAAAAGAGTTGAGAAACAACTCTTTGTTTTTCCTTCTGGGTCTGAGAATAAACGTTTTGAGCAGCATATTTAAGAACAAGATCTAGAAATCTAGAGATCTGTTTTGCAGATGCTAGGCCTGTCACTGTTGAATACTAAGGGAAATCGAGTATCCAACTTCGAAGAGACGAATAACAAAATCTGAAATCATAGTAGAAGAATCCGACTTGGAGTTTCAAGATCTTAGTTGAATCTATATGAATATGTGGCAACTAATTTTCATGCCCTGAGGGAGCGAAATAGATGCAACAACATTCAAGAAGATGGTGTGGACTGTGGAGAGTCACAAATATTCTAGCAGTGATCAACAATGATGTGATGAAGTGAGCCGTCACTAGATGGATCAATTTACCAGGAATGCAATGTTGTCATGAAAGAAGGGAAGTCATGTGTCAGGTAGAAATAATGGAATGTTGAAGCCGCCTCTTAATCAATGGAGCTTCTTAGAACCACACACTCACTTGAAAGGTAAATATGAATCATGCTAAAATTTATGGCATGGTTGAAGCTTTTTTTTAAGTGAATTGACAAATTATCTTCTCAAGGTCAAGATCAACTGTTGGAAGAGGAGGGGGTAGAACATTTAAAACATAATGCCCCATTGCCAAGCTGTAAAATCTTAGAAATTTTAAACTTCCAGGGTTTATTGAATCCAAAGGCAATGGCTAAACTAGAAGTGGGGAGGCTTTGACAAATCTGGGGTAGTCTATTTCAAACATAATCCTCTATTGCCAAGATATACAACTTAGAAATTTAAACTTACAGGGTTTACTTAATACAAAGGGAATGGCTAAACTAGAAGTGGGGGATGTTTTGACAAATCTTGGTTAGGCTAAGGTGAGTATATCATGTCAAAATTTTGCTTTCTTAAGACGAGCTTTCCAATTTTCCATTGGTCATTCCTGCAATCTTAGGTGAAAAGAGTCATTGTTAAACATAATGGAACTATAAAGCATATGTTTTCCTTCATAATGATATTTGGTTTTATAAAGAAGCACATCATACATGATTTATAGGTTACTTCAATTAATGATGTCAAAGCTAGTGGAAATTGGATGTACATTGCAAAGCTAGATGGAGAAGGTGCATCCATGTATGATGCATCTAAAGCTCTCCGGAATGCAATGATAGAACCTGAAATAGTAATAGATGGTGGCAAAAATAGTCCTTCAATGGCTGCACGAGCTGGAGGAGAGACTGTCAAAGCTCCTGGCAATCTAGTAATTAATGCTTATGTGACTTGTCCAGATTTTTCAAAGACTGTTAGAACAAACTTAAAGGTGACATTTCGAAATAGATTTGGACAAGCAGCTTTGAGATTGTTAAGTCTTTATAACTCAGTATGACACGATCCATTGTTATGTAGCTAGGAGATGATGGACTTCAACTCCATGTTAATTTAGCTAAAGAAAAGCAGCATTTAGGTGGTTTTTCCCTTGCATGTGTTTTTTATCATGTAAATGTAAAATGTTTTTTGTTGGATTGGTGTCTTTTTATTAACAAAGATCGATACACATTATGCAGAGAACAATATATTATGAATGGTTGGATGGACCATTTTGATTTCTTTCCTAGCATCACGTTTTATGATTAAAGCATTCTTTATATTTACAATTTCTTCTTGCAGATTGATGATGTTTTCCAAGAACTTGATGATGTTTCATCTCTCAAAAGAGTCTTGAATGCAGTCCAGGTGAGGGCCTAATCAAATGGTAATTGAAAACCAAATAATAATTAATAAGTGGGTAAATAATATGCTTATGTTATCCAGCCTTTGTGTTTATTAACTGAATAAATTCAATGATGAAAGAATTGTACTTAACTAACGCTTGTTGGATCACGTCTCTGGGAACTACTTGGAGAAAATCTTGTTTCGGCTAGTCATGGCATTAGTGATGACGGTTTTTGAGATATATAAAATGCAACATGATGTCATGCTTTAGATTTCATCTTGTATATGGCATCTCATGTAGAACTCCATTATTGAGATAGATGTTTGAATCTGTCAAGAACTGCGAGTTTTTTTTGACATATTACGGTTTATATGACACACAGATAACGCCTTCCTTATTGAACACTCTTGTGAAATTTCAACATTTTGTGACCTACAATCATTCTACAGATTGCAAGTATTCATCGAAATGACCTTAACCAAGTGTCTTTTTTAATGCATTTTGTATCCTTTTAATCTTTCCTCGGTGGTGTTATCATCTTTCATGGACAAAAATGGGGTTTTTTAGGATCAAATCTCATCAAGTCACTTTCCTGATGTCTCTATCATATACTGCAATGGACGATCCATGATTATCAGAAGCCTGGACAATCCCCTGGAAGCTTTTGTGTATGAAGAACATGCATATCTTGCAACCATGCCTCACTTCTCATCAAATGGAGAGTGGGTTGCATGTGGGGAAATTTCTGGCACAGTTCAAATCTGGGGACGAGGCTCAGATCATACTCTCAAATATGCGTACAAGTTTCTCTTTGGAAGGATTGATGATCTCGAGTGGTCTACCGATAGACAACGGATTGTTGTATGTGGAGACAATAAAGGAAAATGAATGGTCTTCATGTGAGTCACTCTTTTCTTTTCTCCTTACATTATAGTTCAATTCGGTTTTCAAAATTAACTTTATTTAGTGCAAAATGATGAGAAAATAACCTACAGAGTTACTCTATAAAACTAGATACACATCTCGGAGCTAGTTTGTTGTGGTAAATTTCTTATGAGCTCTATCTCTATCTCGGAGCATAAGTTGTTTCTTACTCATGGGCTTTGCGAATTTAGAAAACCACCATGTCAAGCTGAAATGACATATTACCACCACATCAAACCCATGGTTATTAGTTTCCATCTTTTGCTAATACCCTTAACTTTCGCACTAGTTCATGAGCTGGAATCCATATCAGTTATCAATCTCTTCAAGCATCAAACGATCCTTATATGTGATTAATTAATTAATTATATACAATTATAATTATATTTAATTTCTCGCCAATACCTATACACGCGCCTTATATATAAATAATTAACCAATTCATGAATTAAGAAATTACATTATAATAGTTATGTGCCGTTATATATGGTTATAGTTATATATAATAGTTAGTAGTTTGAATCTTTGTGAAATCGGTGAAGTTTTGTAAGAGTAATCATGGAAATATTTGAAGCTTGCAAGTGCACTCTTTCAAGGATGCGCACACTTTCAAGGTATCGCTGTGGAACTTGAAGTGCACACTTTCAAGGATGCGCACTAACAGTAAAGTTACAAAACTTCAATTTCAAATCTATTTTCGTGAATGCGTATAGTGTATCGATGTAGTTAATTATTAGAATTTTAAAATCTTTGAGAAAGTCGCCGACAATGTATCGAGACTATTTTGAAACTTATAAACTGGTATTTTTAAAAGATGTCAAAAGTGTTATCAGGGAGATTTAAAGCATTGAAACCGAATGTTTTAGCAAATCACCAAGACTGTTATGGACGCTTTTTAAAAACTCCAAAAAACATCTTTACAAGAAAGAATGCTTTTGTTGAACTGTGATGAATGTTTTTGTTGAACTCCAAAACACATCTTTACAGGAAACACGTAAAATGTATTCTAAGGAAAATACCAAAAAAATCACATAATCATTGAATATAAAAGTTGGATCGTGGTTTTGCTCTAACATCACTAAAAATGAAACCCTTGCACTGAACTACCATCTTAAACAAATTACAATTAAAATGTAGAAACATATATGAGGGTAAATACCCCATGATGCTCGAAATGACTTCAATAATTAAAAAATAAAAATTATGCAAAACATTAAGCTTTTTTAGCTTTAAACTTTAGTACAAATCCCACTTTTCCATTGTTCAGCTAGCAAGTGTGTTTTTTGTGTTTGTGCCAAATCTATTCATTCTTTGCATCTATAAGAAGGAGGGATAAATTGGGAGAAATTGGACACACGATGCAAGGAAAGTTATCAATAGTAAAAAAGTGAGATAAATGACTAAAAAACCTACTAAAAATCACATATAAATGACTAAATTTAGTTAAGTGACTAACAGTCATTTATTGCCAGGCATTTATAGTCCGATTGATTAGTTTGGACGTATATTTTAGTAATTGGTTGTTGTTAAGTGATCATTTATTTAGTCATTGTTTGATGTTAAATGACCATTTGTTTAGTTATTGATCGACGTTAATTGTTCATGTATTTAGTCATTGATTGTTGTTAACTGGTCATTTATTTAGTCATTGATTGCGGTTAATTGATCATTTAGTTAGTGATTAAGTGCAACTAACTGGTTATTTATTGTTGTTAAATGGTCATTTATTTAGTCATTGATTGTTGTTAACTGGTTATTTAATCAATCGTTGATTTTTGTAGATAGGGTAAAGATGAATCGAACCACCAACCTCCTGATGCTCTTCCATTGAGTTGGTACCCTTAAATAGAAGAATCAATATTCACATTGAATCAAAGTTCACACTAAAAAAATAATTTTAGTTAAATATATACAATGAAACTAAAATAAATGGAGATCCAATAGGAATCCCATTAAAATATACAATGAAACTAGAATAATATTGCTTAGCAATACCCCTACCAACCATTTCATAATTTGATATTCTATCACTATTGAGGCCGTGTGACCAACAAAAATATCATAAATATTAGCATCAAACAAAAATGACATAATTTAGACCATTCTCAATAATATTAACAACAAAATGTCTTATTCCTGCTGCAAATACACATGCCAGACTTAATATTACCACAATAAATAATATATTGAGATTACATTCATGGCCTGAAGGACTGAACCAGTGGAAGAGCAATCCCGAGAATGAAAATGTTGCGATGTAACAGACAGACAAGTGACACAACAAGCAATGTTATATACCTGCAAAGTAACATATAATCACTCAGAAAGAAATGGGTTTAAATCTTTTCATAGTTGAATGAATTCTACACAAGATTTAGGTATTGGTGGGAGGAAAAATATACTAACCAGAATTCTTCATCCTTTGAAGCCCAAGCATTATTTCATGTATGAGTGAAGTCTAGTAGTAAAACCTCTTGAATAAGCAAAAAAAATCTGGAACCAAATTTTGAGAGTCTCTACAGTTCAACAATTTAAAACATCAAACAACAAGACGAGGAAAAGGTAATAGGGATGCTTGCCAATCCCTATAAAAGTAAAGTTGTTACTTGCTTGAAAAATAAATGGATTAATCTGGGGCACTGTGCACCCATGATTTATCTTTACTTGTCAGAGAATGATTAAAATTCACTTAAGTGTCATTCCAAATTCAATTCTTGTCATTAACACTAAAATAATGTTCAAAATAATATTCCAAAATGCCATTACTTACCGCAAATACCAATAAGACTATTGAGAAAAAAAAAACATCAATACTACTAAAGTACATCAAGTCATAATCATAACCATCCATCAACCATGGTGCAAACCATCTCAAACATCTCACTAGTGCAAACTATTTGATGTAAACTATCCCAAGCATCTCACTGGTCCTTAACTCCCATCATGAGAAGTGAAAAAAAAAAACACCCTATGTAAAACAACATCCGTCTGAAACCATTCTTTACTAGGAGTGCGAGCAAAATAATTGATAGCAGTTTATAGGAAGAAACATATACTTTTAAAAAATAAAAACATATGCCCAACCAAACACACAAGTTTCTTTTTTATTAGTTTTTGGTATATTGTTGATTTGATTTTGGTCCTTGTCTCACGAATTCATTTAAATTGTTGAGGGTATAATTTTTTAAATAAGGATGTATTCTTAAATGTCTCCTCCAACCATTTAACATTCAAGTGAGCGCTTTTTACATTTTCATGTAATGAACAATATAGACATATTAATATGAATAGAAATTATCATAATATTGCTACACAAATTATTTAGAAAAGATTAGAATATTGCTACACAAATTATTTAGAAAAGATTAGAATATTGCTTTGGTAATTATTACGAAGTTGCTACTTAAACAAGTTTCATCGTTTTCATATATAACACCCATTTTCATGCTAGCTTTTATTATAACGGATATTGTGTCCATTGCAGCAAGCCTTTATTTTAACGGTTATTGTATCCTTTGCAATGCAAACTTAGTTGATACTTTGTGAATGGTTAATTATTCGTCTCTTCACTCACTGTCACTGAAGCCAAGCCATGGATGGAAAAAATCAAGGTGCTGATAAATGAATTTGAGCTGTTTTCCATTTCTCACGTCTACAGAGAATTCAACATTGTTGCGGATGCCCTTTCTACGCGACTACTGGACGATATGGATGGGAAAATGCATGTGAAGGAGGTTGTGAATGGCTGTTTGGTGGATGTGCTCTATTTAGACTAGACATGTGTTGAGACATAGTAGCATTGGGCGCAGGTTGTTTTGTGTTTATACTGTGACAAACTGCTATTGTCTCCGGTCATTCTTGGTTGTTGGTCTCGATGGAATACAATATATGTAATGTAAACTATGTTTTTGGGATGTTTTTTGGGTTAAACTTGTGGTTGGTTAAACTTATGGTGAGAAGATTCTCTCTATTCATACTGAAGCAATGTAATTGTATGACACAACTTTTTCTGTAATAAAAAGTTGGCTTTTTTTCTGTGTGAAAAAATACATCACTCTTTGCATTTATGTATTTTTTTCTTTATATAAAATATATAATAATAATAATATGTCACTTTTTTTATTAGTGGGTAAGATTCAAAGCTGGTGAACGTTATTCCAAGAGATCTGGGTTATTTTAAGTAGTGATTGAAGATGTGGTTTAATCTACAAAAAATATATCAAATAAATTTATGGCTTGTGCATACACCAGCATAGATCCATCTTAAATCCATATCTATCAAGCATTGAGAGGGATCCAATTTCTTGAGGTGTATTTTAAAAAAAAATTTAAACTCAAGAAATTTGATCTCTCTTGATTGATAGATCCGGGTTTAAGTTTTAAGTTTTTATTTTATAAACGAACATCTATTTTTAATTACTTTTCATAATATTTTATTTTATGAACCAACATGGATTTTTTTAAATACTACAGCATCTCCCCCATACTGGGCTGTAGAGCACCTCCTTTTACTTGGTGCAATAATGGGATTAAAACCCACTCCATATTCTTCAAATTTAAATGTCAATTGGATGTAACTCAAGTGGTTGTAAAAAAAATTGTTACCCTCCCCACTTAGGTTCAAATCCCATTTTGTGACACATTTTCTCTTATTAAATCGAGAAGGAGTCTAAACACGCGACCATTTCATTTCCCGACGAGTTGTTGGTCGGAATCCGACAATTTTTTTCAAGAAATCCAAATTTTGTGTTGTTCAAATTGTGATTTCGAATCTAGAAATGGATTTAGCACCCTCAAAAACCTGAGAGCACCTATATTCCGCGAATTTAAACACTGTTATTTAGATTTTTAAGAATTTATGCAAAATTTCTGCTAGACACCCTCAAAATCGTACCAAAAAAATCCACCAGGAAGGATTGAAATTGTCGTCAATTTAAGCTACACTTTAAATTGATTTATGATAAGCTATATGTAATTTATTCACGAGTTCTTGACTTGGCCTTGTGCCTTAGAGAATCTAGTGTTTACTTTGAGTACCATCCTTGGAATGAGGCAAAATATGTGAGGGGTTTCCCACACATTTCATCATCCATTTCTATTCAATTTTCTATAAACTTTACTTTAAGAAATATCAGTTTTAATATCAGTTTTATATGTCGATTTTCAAGAATATCAATTTGTGCTCTCATTGTATGCCAATGGACGAACAATGAACATTGTGGTCAATTCAAGAAAGGAGTCTCACATGTTGTAGCCATCTACGAGGACTACAAGTTGCCTCCTGCCATATGACGTCTACATTTGTGTATAGCAATAAATTATATGCACCATGAAGAATAATCTAGGCTACGTGGTGTTGGACAATGAGCATGAACAAGCTATTGCAATACTGTTAATTGAGAAGAGAAATGAGCTTCTCGATGGGAAAATAGTCCTAATCAAAGCTAAGAGGTTATGTTGTTTAGAGCGCACGTTCCAACCATCTAACAATGATTTGAAAATATGACCTTTCTTTAGGAAAGTTGATCAATCTAAGATGAACATGTGATAAATAGTTTAATGTAGCCTCAACCCCTCTTTTACACTTACAATTATACATTTGGCATCCACTTATCAATTTCCAATTAAAAAGACTAATACTTTTCAAAATCCTCTCATTTCAAAAGCCTCTCGCACACATTGATTCTTAGCATGTTACATTTTTATGGCATTCATTTGCACCAATTGCTAACTTTACACTTGTTTTAAGTTGGCCAACATTGAGGATTTATATCATAACAAAACCCTTCTTTTGCACATTTGTGATCCCCAAGCACATGTTACACCATCTTCTCACAAATGTTTTCGGCTAGGAGATTTTAGTTCGAGAAATTTTCTTGAAAGGAAAGTAAAGAGACAGTTAAACAGTAGGATTTAAAGCATTAATACACATTATGATTTACATTACTAATTTCTAATTACATGCCTTGGATTTGAACATATCCGTTGTCGTCTAGTCCGGTTAGGATACCTGGTTTTCACCCAGGCGACCCGTGTGCAAGTCCCGGCAACGGAAACAAGCTTTCTAATTTTTGTTGGAGCAGATACGGTGGTGCGGGAACCGGAACGGTATTGCTGTAGAGCTTTGTTTTTGCGTTAGGCTCGGTTGGTTTTTAGTAGCAGTGACTGTGATCGTAGATCTACAGTATTATACATGTAATAAGTACGAAAAAACTTAATCATAGGAAGCTGTAATAGCTCAGTTGGTTAGATCGTGTGACTGTTAATCACAAGGTTTGTGGGCTGGTCCTGGTCCGATGTTCAAGCCCTCCTTCAAGCGGCGTTTAATTTTACACCCATTTTATATTACTTGCTTTTGGTTACAGGTATTTTTTTGCCCATACAAATGACAAAGAAGTATAAGCAAATTTACAATGCTGTAGTGTTACACCTTTTATACCAATTTTATATTGCTTGCTTTTGGTTATACGTGTTTTTCTGTCCAATCAAAATAACAAAGAAGTATAAACAAATTTACAGTGCTGTACTCTAAATGGGTTATGGGACGTAAACTTTTAAACGAAAGTTCTAAGCGATCTATACATTTGTATTATTTAGCCATTCAAAATAGCAAGGAGGGAGGGGTAGCACTTGCATAGGATCATTATGGTATTAAGTAACACTTGTGGTCTTGAAACGGCAACGAACATCAAGTTGAGGCCTACGCTTATTTAAGTTGCATAGGATCATTATGGTATTAAGTAACACTTGGGTCTTCAAATTGCAATGAACATCAAGTTGAGGCATACGCTTATTGACTTAAATAAAGTGCATTTTCTAATAGAAGTGGGGAACTGAACAATAATAATAAAGCTCTAGAACAAACATCAACATCATATCTTGATGGAAAACTCTCTCGCTTAGGTAATCTCTAAGATAAAAAATGAAGTCTCCCATTTTAAAAACATTGAATTGTACCATATTCTTTGAGAACTAAATGGAGAACCTATCACATATAGCCAACCAAGCAACTCAAATGGAAGAAGGGATAAACGAAAAAATGGGTAGGTTGGTTATTTCCCAATCTCGTAAGGTTTTAGATATGAAATTCATCAAACTCATTTAATATCCCATACATGTTGTTGGCCATATAGTATTGTGATTAAGGTGGAGATCAACGTCAACAAGATTATATTTAAGCAACATGGCAGTCATCTGGTGGCATCACACATGCCACTCCACTCCAAGTCCCACTGATTTGAATGCCCTATGCTTCTCTTCGTGGGTGAAGGTGGGATAATGGGGTTTTGCACTTTAGTTCACTCTTAGTTTTGTTTGAACTTGGAGATTCCACAACGCTTGGCCTTGAGCAATACATCAATTCATGGCTCAGTCCCTCTGAGGCATGTCGCTCTGTTAGATTTGGGTGGTTGTTTGCCAATTTTTTTAGTCTTCCCCTGGTTTGTCCTTTCATTGGAAAGGTTAGCTCTTTGAAGGCCAACCTAAAGCTTTCTCAAGTTTCTCTGTTTTTCGAAGGGAGACATGGATAGGTTTGTGGAATTGTGGGCTTCAAACATAGATTGAATATTAATACAACGTCTTATGCCCACCTTTGTGTTAGATTGTTAAGATGGATCTGTGCAAGTTTAAAATACTCCAAATACTATTTATAGACATTGAGATGTTAGCACCACAAGAATCTGAGACTTCATGAGGCATTATAGAGTCCAAGCAATTGTGATTGAATAAAAAAAACTTATACATAGACATCGAGAGATTGGCACTTAAGAATATGAAACTTCTTGGGGCTTTACACAATCCAAATCAATTGTGATTGAATATGAAAGACTTATATATAGACATTGAGAAATTGACACCTAAGGAATATGACACTTCTTGGGAAGTTTACAGAGTCCAAATCAATTGTGGTTGACGAATAAATTGGAAATACTAATATTTTTTTTCAAGAAGAAAAAAACTGATACTCCTGTTATTAAAAAAGGAATCAAAGAGTACATAGTCCATCATTAGAGTATATTCAATAACTCTCATCCTTCTTACCAAAATACATCCTATCAGAGGAGGATACTAAAATCCATCAGCACACTCATACATCTAACATAAGGAGGATACTAAAATCCATTAGCCAAAAATCATACAAACACATATACATAAAAAAGGTAAGGTCTCGACCAAAGACCCAGTCCATGACACCACTAATTAATCAAAAAAGAGGATAGTTCCCCCGTCTTCTAGCTTATCTTCAATATACTCATCCCAAACAAGATAACCTTCAGCATAATTCAAGGCTTCCTTGGATAGTCGATCTGCATCAGAATTGTGTTCTCTATAGATATGTGAGATTTCCAAATGAGTGAAGAAATCCAATAAGTCTTTTGTCCCCCAATCCCATTGTTGCAATTCCAATACCTGTAATTTATATTTCTGATTTGCCCAATTAACAATGACGGAGGAGTCGCCAAAGTTTTTTAATGATGAAATACCAATAGCCACAACAAATTTAAAAAGACACCACATAGCGAGGAGTTCCGCCTTGGTGTTTGTTCCATGCCCACCATTAAGTTTTAGTAAAAAGTAGTGATCTAGGTTTATAAAAATTTTAACACCTGCAACACATAAGCCATTTTCAGCGGTGCCATCGAAAAAAACCACATGTCCCCTGAATATCTAGACCAGCCGAGATAAATCTCATTTTTTGTTTTGTACCTACGCCAGGCATGTATGCCTGTACTCCCTGTACATTTTTAAAACTCTGAAGGTACCATCCGATAAAGACGACCTTTGATAACCAAATAATGCATTATTTCGTAACATACAAAGACATGAAGTGTACGATGTATAGGGACATCCTTATACCAATTATGTAGATTGGTATCTATGGGCATGTAACCCCAATCCATCGAAATGTCTAAATCTGAGCAGACAACAAACCACAAATACTTTGTAAATGGGAAATGTATGAACAAATAGATCACATTTTCAGAATCATTCCAACAGAGTGTACATCGATTTGGACCTGACCAACTACGATGCAAAAGATTGTCCCATGTTGAATTGAATTTTCCAAAACCAACCAAATAAAATATTTTAACTTTGGCGGTATCTTCCACTTCCAGATTTTTTCAAACCACCACTTTGGGGTTGAGGTTGAAACTTCTGTAGCAAGCAATTTGTAAGCCGCTTTAGCCGATACCTAACCAAATGCATTATCACCTATCCATACCAATTCATCTTCAACTGAACGTAATCTTATTCTAGCCTTATTCGTATTGGCAATGTATCTCTCCCATTCTTCATCCCAAGCCAAATTTATACCAAGATCCATAACAGAGTACCCGTATGAATTTGAATGTTGAATCCAGACCCGTTTTTATTTATTTATGAGAGGCATGTGTAGCCAATTTCATTTAATTATTCCAAGATTCCATCAGAAATCTTGAAATATTCCTCCATACCTACCATAGGGTCAATGTCAATTTTTATCATATTTCCTGAACCGAATCTCCATGCAAGATTACTGCTAATCCATCGAAAAAATTTCAAGAAACCCACAAGAAACCCAACCAAACATTTGAAGAATTCCTTGTCGAGAGGCATGGATCCCTAATCCAGTTAAAAATTCCAGTTTTAATGTATTTTGCATTTAACACAACACTCCACAGACTAGTTCCGAACAACGCACACCACATACTTTTCATCCTGAGAGATTTACTAAATAGATCCAAATTAATGATATTACATCCACCAAACTTCTTTGGCATTGAAAGCCTCTGCCAATTAACAAGATGTATTTTACTCTCATCACCAACACCATCCCATAGGAAATTGAACATTTGTCTTCTTAACAAATTAATAATAGTCTTTAGAACATCTGCAAGGGAAAACCAATAAACAAGTATTCCTATCATAACAACCTTTAGCAACGTAAGTCGACTTGCCAAGGAGAGAAGGCTAAAAGTCCAATTCCCAATTCTTTTATCAAATATCTGCACTAACCACATCCAATCGCTTTTCCTGTAGCAATTTGATTTTAAAAAATAACCAAGATATTTAAATCCATCCTCAAGCTGTGAGGTCTTTTAAGGTAAAAAACCTCAGATCGCTTCCAAATCCTGAGCATCCATATTATGGTAAATAATAATCGACTTCTGTGTACTAATCTCCATACCTGAGCCAATACAAAATATTTTTAAAATTTCTGAGAATATTTTCCATTCCCCCCAAGAGTCTCTGCCAAACAGGATTACATCATCAACAAAGAAAATATGTGAAATATAAACCGATTTTGCAATTTTAATACCACTAATTGTTCTATTTTTCCTTGCTGCAAGAATCATATTACTCAAACCTTCAATGGCAAGTAAGAACAATAGGGGAGACAATGGGAAACCTTTCCTAATACCCCTAGTGCTATGAAAATATTTGGAAGGGGATCCATTTACAAGAACAAAGAAATTAGTTGAGGACACTCACACTAAAATCCAATTTGTCAACTCCACAGAGAGCCCAATTTGAAGGAGTATCAATCTAAGATAAACCCAGTTTACTTTATCGTAGGATTTGACTAAATCCATCTTGAGAATGATAACATCCACGTTCTTTGATTTAATAGTATGCACACGCTCATGAGATAAACCCACCGCATCCAGAATCTAGCGATTTGCAAGAAACCCAAACCGTTCTTTCGACAACATCTCTGAGAGTTTTGGCTTCAATCCGAGAGGAATGATTTTGGTGCTAGGTTTGCATGCAAGATTGCATAGTGCTATGGGCATGTAGTCATTAAAAATTTCAGGTTTGTTTTTCTTTGGAATGAGGGAAATAAATTTTTTATTGAGTACCTTGGAAACAAATCCCTCCACTCTTGACTGTTCAACCATCTGCAACAAATCCCTTCCCATGGTATCAAAAAATGCTATAAAAATATCCACGGTCCATCCATCAGGACCAGGGATTTTGTCGTTTGCAAATAACTTCAAAACAACTTCAATATCCTCCAAATTGACCAGATCCCCAATGCATTCACCTTCTTCCCTGGAAACTATTGTTGGGAAATGTCTAATGATTTCAAGTTGTTCCCCAATATCACAATTACCTTGATCACTGGATTGTTTCTAGAAATCACCAACAACAACCGCATTTAAATATTCACCGTTATTAATAGTTTGTCCATTTTCTAATTGTAGGTCCCAAATAACATTTATGTTTCTCCTATAGGTAGCATAATTGTGAAAAAACCCCGTATTTTCATCTCCCAAAGCAATCCAAGTAGATTTTCTCTTCTATTGCCAAATCATTTCCTCCTGAAGCAATAAAACCCTTTTCTTTTCCTCCTGAAGCTCAACTAACTCTTCTATCTATTCATCCAGGAAGATGCAATTTGGTTTTCTGTCATAAAAGTATTTTATCTTAGTCTCTATCTCATTAAGATCCTTTTCCCTTTCATTTTTTTTTCCTTTCCCCCATAGAATAACTCTTTTTTTTAAGCAATCAAGTTTCAGAACCATCTTGTCCATCGGGCTCAAGTCCTCTAGAACTTTTATTGTTCCCCAACAATATCTCACCATGGAACATAATTCCTCATTTTAATCCACATATTGTTGAACTTGAATGGGAAGAATCTCATAGATTTAAAACCTTCCATCTGGATAACTATAGGGAAGTGATCAGAAATTTTTGTCTTTATTTCCCAAGTCCTAAATCTCCAAAGTGAAAACGTTACAGTTTATTTCATTAGGAACCTGTAGAGTATTTTTCATATAGCGGCCTCCCTACTTCTTCCATTACACCATGTAGGCCCCAATTTAACTGGTGTAATATCCAATAGGTTGGATCTCTCCAAAAGTTTAGTAAAAAAGTCCGCAAGTGGATCTAGTCTAACATCAAAACCCCAGATCTCAGCAGATGATAAAGTGAAATTTAAATCTCCAGCCACGATCAAATTTGGGATCTCAAGTAACCCACTGTTCTCCAACCCTGTCCAAAAAAATTCCCTATTATTGTATGGCTTGTACACAATTAGAATAGGTAGCATTAGATTACTTTCCAAAAAAAATCCCTCCAATACGATACCTCCAATAGTACGAAAGGGTTTCATTTCCACAACCCTCGGGTTCCATCCTAATAAAGTTCCACCTGATAATCCATCAGAATCAATTGCAGAGAACTCCTAGTCCAACGATAATTTAGAAATGGATTCAATAGCCTAGTGCACTGAGCACATAGTTTCTTGCAGCAGTATGAGGTCAAAGCTAGTAGTTTTAAAAAGTCTGGAGAGAGCCCTATCTTTTCCAACTCCTCCTCGGGCATGATTTCTCTAAGGGCCTGTGAGGGATAAGAACCAGTATCAGAAGAAAAGTTATGCGTGGATTCATTTAGCCTAACAGATAGAGGTATAAATACATTTCCCATCTCTGAGTTTTCCAAAGAAGTGGAGGCATTATTTTTTGCTACCCATTTGTTTTTCTTTTAGATAGTGATATTCTGATGGAGGATGGAAGATACAGGGGAAACCCACAGATTCCGTGAGGGTCTAGCCAAGAAAATATGTAGAGGGGACTTTTTAATGGGAGAAACAACTGCTTATCCCACCCCATTTTGACCTCCATCATCAATAGGGTTTAGACTAAAGGATTTATAAGGCCTACCCAAAGGGTCAGGAAGCCCCCCAGACACTAGAATATTTGCCTTAGAAATTGGACCTAGATCCCCAACCGTCTCCAAAGACTTCAAATTGTTATCCAAAACCCGAGTCTTTCCAGTGCCGTTGTTTTCTTGTGAAATAGGCGAAACATCATACTAAACAGGTACTACTAACCCATAAGTATATCCCCACCTAATATCTAGGGATTATATATCTATATATATATATTTTGTCACTTTGAGAATTTTGAAATATATGTTCATGGAAGATCTCAAAAACAATTTCATTTAAATACTACAAAGACTTTAACATAGACATTGAGAGACTAGCATCTTGGGGTTTAATAGACTCCAAATCAATTATGATCAAAGACTAAAGATATATGATGAGATTGACACCTTGATATTTTTGAAATCTTTTTAGGCATATTAGAAAATCCCTAATAAATTTCATTTAAATACTATAGAGTGCGAGATTCTCTTACAACCCAAGATAAAAAAGATTTGTCACGTGTAACATAAATACATAAAAATGAAAAAAGAAAACAATTCCCAACCTCTAATGCCAAAAAAAGGGGGAAAAATAGTCAAGCTTAACACAATTTATTAATTACTATAAAGTTTGAAAAAACATAACATTTATCCATCTGGACTTTGGATCTTTTCAGGGTCTAGTGGTTTAGACCTGAGTTTCTTTTGATCACTCTTGGCACTTCATAGATCTAGGGTTAAATTTTTAAAACGGATCTATGTTAGCATATAGAAATTAAAGGTTGGAACCTCAAGAATCATACACTTCTCGGCGTTGGACACATTCCAAATCAATTATGTTTAAAGACTATAAACACTTGTATATAGACATCGAGATAGGCACCTCCAGAACTAAAATCCCTTGAACCATGAGAGTGCCCAAGTCAATTCCATTTTAATACTATGAAGACTGATATAGATATTGAAATTGGAACTTGGAGAATATCAAACTTCCCAGGGTATAATATAGTCCATATCAATTCCATTTAAAGTTTACTTGCATAGATCCATTTTAAACTCAACTCTATTAAACACCAAGAGGGATAAAAACAACCCTAGATGTACCTCTCAATGCTTAAAAACTCCAAGGATAAGATAAACCTATGTTAGTTTTTTTTGACATTAGTGAGACATGGTTTTGTGACATTTATACTTAATTATGGCACATCTCTTTCACCCTTGGCTGTAAGAACATTGTGCTTCTCTTTGTGCAACAAAGATCTGCACTTTCTATTTGGAACCTCTGGCACCATGACAATGCGCAAATTGATTCCATTTGACATCTAAAAATCAGAGTAAATTTTAACCAAATAAAAAAAGAAAGTCTAGCTTTTGCTGTGCTTTATAATATGTTTTTATAATCAAATTGTGTCATTGGTGTTTACTGTCAATAAACATACTATTTCAAAATATACTCTACTTTATAATTACCAATTTTATTTTGTCCAATATTTTTTTTTCTCCCATATGCCATGCAATATCACTCTTATTGAAAGAATATGAGATTTAGTTCCAAATCAATTGGTGGTTTTTCATTGGTGAGGGCACTCATTGGAAATAATGATTTTTCTCTTGTGGGTGTCCTTGTGCCCTTTGCTTCTTGGGAACATGGTCTGTTATGATGAACTTATTGGATATATGAGGGTGTCTTCCACAACACACTTACTTTGATTACTCCATCACCACTTTACTTGCAACTATTATTATTACCTTCACATTAGGTCAGAATGGCAGCAGTAAACCTGACAAGCCCAACTTTTTAACTCAGCTTAGCAAGGTAAGCCTGCTTGGTTCTACTACATCCATGATTAAAAAAAATATTTTGTTTTCTACTTTTTGTTTTGAGAATTGATTTTTTTGTTGTCTATTTACCCACTTGGGCATGCATCCAAGTGAGCTATGTTACTGATTGACTTAATGTTTTTCCATCCCTTTGAACCTGAAATGAATTTGAATGAATTTAATTGAACTAATTGACTTAGTCAAGGTAATGTTATATATCTATTATGCACACACAATCTCTTTGAATATGTATTACAAATTCTTGACAAACATTGTTGGAATTTAGGCCCTGATACCACTTTATTATCGAAAAGGCGCGGTTTACTTGCCGGCATAAGTGGTTTTTGACTTGTGGGATTAGCAGATTTAGAAAACCACCATGTCGATCCAGAATGACTATATGGCCACGACCACTTCAAACTCGTGGTTTTAATTTCTAGCTCGTGCCATTACCCTTAACTTCCGTGCTAGTTCACGGGCCGATGCTATCTCAACCGCTAATCTCCTCTAGCACTTGACGATCCTTATATGTGATTAATTAATTATATTAAATTATAATTATATTGAATCTTCCACCAATACCAATATGTGCATCTTATATAAAATTAATTAATCAATTAATAATGTAAGTAATTAAATTATAATTACGCTGTAGGCGTTCTTTCTACGAGATCCTCTCGCTGGACACTATTCCTAGATTCTTCGCTTATGTCTCCAATAGATTAATGCCGCATTTTTTATGTTTTCCCGCTGGTTTTCACGCTGCTCTGGTGTTCTATCCTCTGGTCTGCTATCCTCCTTTCTACTCCCATCTCTTCCATCAGAGCCATGCCATGAACCCCACAGCCTCTGTTGGTCCCAAACTCATCGCAGGGGACGCCATTGGTGCATTTCAATTCCGTTGTGGATAACATGAGCTATTCACAAAGTAAGAGGGTTTTTTCCCATGCATTCTCTTAGCAGGAGATGGAAAGAAACTCAGATGATAGTGCAAAGATTTTCAAGATTGATACTTTCGGGCCAGGTTAGGAAGCAAGTTTGAGGAAGAGAATTGGTTCTTTGATCTCAGGATATGCAGAGCCAAGCATTTCTTCCACTGTCTCTACTGGTCTCTTCCTGTTTTCAAACTCCAGTCTTCAATCAAGCTCCCCTTCACAGAACGAAGTAGGCTATACGTATATCTTTGCACAAAATGTTTCACCTACAATAACTTCCTCGTATTTACGAACATGATTTTCTAATCCTATCCCAATTTCAGATGAGATAAGCATGTTAGCTCTGCATGATTTGACCCCAATAACTTCGAACGGAAAACAAGGATTTCATAGTGAAGATTACAATTTTTCAACAACGAAAAGTAGCTTGCAATTCCTCTCAGCCTCGAAGGCTAATGTAACTACTGCAAACATGGATCCATCCACTCCATCTAAGAGTCATGAATATTTAGAGAGATACTTTCATGGATGTTGTACCCACGTTGTACCTTTCCTAGCTATATGGCTAACACTGAATCTTCAAGGGCCAAGGTTGGTTCCCAGAGTGCTCCCAGGAAAAGGACACAACTTTCTAAGAAAATCACATATTCAATAAGGAAGATAATGTCTCTGCATGAAGCAGTGGAAAGGAGGTCAAGTTTTAGTGGCGTAGGCATGCAAAAATCATCATGTTGTCTGCATCCGCAAACAAACTTGTGCTGCCAACATGCAGATCCCACTAGGATAGATAGGTCCACCATGTCTTTCCGAGACACTAATGGGTTCCAAACTCACTGGCAGCCAAATTAATTACTACAATGATACAAGTTTGTTGGATTTCTCTGTGAAACATGTCAATCAATTTTCAAATTTCCTCAACTGACTAACATCAATTGCTACACTGAGACAAGGTTGTTGGTTTTCTCTCCAAATCTTGTCAAACAATTTTCAAATTTTCTCAACTATCGGTACCAGAATTTGAGATTCACAGTATGATTGGAGGGAGGCCTTAAAAAATGTAAAGCAACTGACCTAATGGACTTCATTCTAATCATTCCTGGTTAATATTTTGAGTTTCATTAAGTAAGAAGGATTTAATCCTTAACATTATAACATAACCAAATGACAAAGGAAAATGAAAGCATGGGACTGAGGTCATTAATGTGGCCATGGTCTGTCACAATCAATAGACCATATTTCAACATAAGGTGCTCTGTAAACAATCTTCTGCAACCTAGATGGAATAGCTAATGTGGGTACTCTTTCTCTCTAATGGTGGTGATAATAGATTCTGCATTTCGTCTGAAATGTAATCTAACTCTACGCAATTTTATCTAAAACCTTATGATAAGAATATGAGTTACTGCAGAAACATATATTGTCTTATATGTCAACTATATTTTAATGCATTTCTACCTACAATTGAAGACCTCTTCAGCTGACATGGGTTGGCATATGGAGTGCCACATAAATTGACTAACCTATTGTATTGGATTGTGGTATAGGATTTGATTGTCATCTCTAGGGCTATTCCTTCTCTGTTAAGAGAAACACATACTATCACCATGGAATTTGTACATACTTATGGAAATCAAGGGATCCTGCTTGTTAAATGTCATTTGTATGAAAAACTAACTGAAAGTTGTATTCAAAATGCTTTTGTTTCCTTTGTTATTAGCTGTGACTAGATCATTTATACTCGGGAAGTGGATGCTTAAGACAACATCAACTCATTTAATTCAATTCAATGCTAATATTTCTTTGAAGCCTTACATTCTGTATATAAAAGTTCAGTGCATAGTTTTAGGTCACATGTGATGGCCACAGGAAAGGTCTCCATGTCCCCTTGGCATGATTATAGTTAAAAGTAGCTAATGCAATAAAGTTTTCCAATCCTTAATTCAGTATATCAAACTTTATTTTGGTACTCATGGTTACTATAATTTTTCCCTCAAATAATCAAGATCCAACACATATCAGTCCATGTGGACTAATTCATACAATGAACCTGAATAGGGTGCAGGTCGTTACTAGGTTTGTAGGAATCTTGGTTTTCATTTAAGAATGTAAATTTGATTGGTTTAATCTTTAATGTACATATAGTCTTTCAATATAATCTTATTATGTTCTAAATTTGGTGCTAATTCTAAACAAATTTTTAAAATCCATGTAGACTAATTCGAATAATGAACACGATTAAGGTACAGGCTATTACTTGGTTTGTAGGAATCATGTTTTTCATTCATTAAATGTAAAAATATAATGCATATAATATTCCATAAATTTGATTCTAATTCTAAACAAATTTATAGGATCTTGAAATCCATTAAGATATTAAGGGATCTTGAATGATCAAATATAAAAATATAAATTTTCTCTGCTCTAATAAAAATATAAATTTTCTCAGCTCTAATAAAAATATGAATTTTCTCTGCTCTAATAATCTATACACATAACCTTTCAATAATCTCATTGTGTTCTAAATCCGATACTATAAATTTGTTAGCTCTAATCATGGATGCACATAGTCTTCCAATATAATCTCATTATATTCTAAAAATCTGGTGCTTAATTCTCCACAAATATTTAGGATCCTTAAATCCATTATGATCCTAAATAATCTTAAATCATCAAAAATAAGAATGTAAATTTGTTGAATTATTACCTTTAATACACATAGTTTTCCATTATAATTTCATTATATTCTAAATTTGATGCCCAATCCTAAACAAATAAGTTACACAATTTTTCAATATAATCTCATTATGTTTTAAATCTTGTACCTAATTCTAAACAAATTTATAACATCCTTACAACCACATAGGGTCCTAAACAATCATGGGCTAACAAGGATAAGACCATAAAATAAAACCAAAAAATATTGAAGTTAATTAGTATTTTCATAGATGCTTCTAAAATGATATTTAATTCATGACTTATAGAACCATAAAATAAAACAAAAAATATTAAAGTTGACAAGTTTTAACCATATAGCATCCTAAAGAATCTTGGGCTAACAAGGATAGGACCATAAAATACAACAAAAATATATTAAAGTTGATTAGTATTTACATAGATGCTTCTAAAATGGTATTTGATTCATAACATAAGAACCATAAAATACAACAAAAAATATTAAAGCTGATGAGTATTTTCATAAATGCTTCTAAAATGATATTTAGTTCATAACCTATAGGATCATAAAATAAAACAAGAGCTGCATAGAGCTTAGTCCCTGCCTTATTGTATACTAGCCTAGATCCAAATCCTAGGCTCTATCAAGCGTCGAGAGGGATCAAATCTCCCGAGGTGCAAACCTCTTCTCAAGTATTGCACTCAAAGAGCTTTTACAAGATTTCCCTCATATTATTACTTTTTACTTTTTATTATTACATTTTATTTATTGCCGACAAAATCGACAAACACTCGACTCACAAGATCTCCCTCATATTATTACTTTTTACTTTTTATTATTACATTTAATTTATGGCCGACAATATCGACAAACACTCAACTCACAAGATCTCCCTCATATTATCACTTTTTACTTTTAATTATTACATTTTATTTATAGCCAACAATATCGAAAAACACTCGACTCACAAGATCTCCCTCATACTGGGCTGTAGAGCGCCTCTCGTTGCAAAAAACAAACATCAATATTAAATATAAACCAATAGCTATCTATTTAAAAAACAAAAAAATAATGTTATTGTTAACAAAATGATAGGTTAATGATAACAAATTAATGCAACTTCCCACAAACAATCCTATTTTATAAGAAACTTCAACTAGAAAGGGCCAAAGCCCTTGACCAAAAATGTCGTTGCTGAAATTCAATTTGAACTCGATGTATATTTGAAATGTCAATAGTCCAGAAATCAGGGTACCATGTCCTTCTTCAAAATAAAAAACGTTTGCAATAGAAACCAAAGTTGTTACATGTAAAATTTATTCTGGGTCTTGATGATACTGAACTTTATCTTAACATAATTGTCAGTAGGAATAGGCAAAGGGAAGGCATGGATCATGGATTCTAGTGTTTGATATAGATATCTGATCTTTGACCTATCATGTTAATTCCAGTTGAGAGATCCGCCCCTCTAACTTACAAAGATGTTTACAAAAGTTCTTTGATTTTATTCATGAGTCTGATTGCCCATCAAACAAATAAAGAAGACTCCTAATGCAAATATGGAGGATTTTCTTCTCGCTAAAAGGTGTCATAAGTTATAGCTTTTCATCTCTGAGCCTCACTCAAAATCTTACCCTCAATCTTACTGATTATTCACTTGTTGGAAAGTTCTCTGGCCCCTTGTCAATCCAACCATGTTGTATTCTTGGATCTTGAAAAACATAGATCTCAATCAGATAAGGTTCTAACTTCTATCTCGTCCTTCCTTGTAGAAGACAAATTTCCATCTCTATTTGCTCACAAAGAGAATTGAGACTAAATTTTCAAAGGGGAACATTGGTTTCGACATGGCTGCAAAGGATATGCTTAAATGACTATTCTTTCTTAATGTTTTAATGGATCATTTTGTTACAAGATTCAAGAAAAAATGGACACGAAAAGAAGGCAATCAAACATTGCTCAAAATATTTATTGGAATCATATCAAATTTTAAAGAAGTGAAAAATTCTAGGCCAACCCTTTCCTTGTTTACAAAGATAGATAAATGAAATTTTAAACTAGCTAATTAAGCATCAGTTAATTATATGGTCAAAATTAATAATTTGGCATCTAATTAAGCATTTTTCAATTTTGTGGTTAGACTTAATATTTGGCATCATGAGAATTGAGAGTATGGAAGAGAGATAAGAGCCAAATGGAAAGATATAGATTCTTCAGAGGGATTACATGTTGATTTTAAGAAAAAATACACAAAATTGTGATTAAAGTTATAAACTTATATGGGCATTCTAGCTACTCATATCAAGGCACACATGAGTTTTCCAGAAAAGGAGGCCAACAATCTGTTAAGGCGAGCTAACAATATGAAATTTGTAATAGCTCATCTTCCATCCCCTGCAAAGTTATCTAGTGTGAAACCCAAGGTGAATGCCTTAACATGACCATTAGCTTGCATAAAACCATTAAACTTTGAAATCCTCAGAAAGAAGGCAATCCATGGGGATTCAAGATGCCCACTTTCTTTTTAGGTAGATGAGAATTTAGATCACATATTTTTACAATGCACATAATCTAAAGATCTTTGGACTCTCCTTCTTAAGTGTTTCAATTTGCAGCTACAAGAAAGGCCTTCGGATTGGGAGAAGGTATTAAGTCATTGGATAAAAAACATGTTTCCATGTTTGAAAGGTGAGTTGACACTAAATAATGCTTTTAATGAGAACAAAATTAGGTTTGATCAATTTGAAATTTCATATTTACTCATGCCATTGTGTAATCAACATTTCTTTATATGTTCAACATTGCATCACACTATCAAATACTATGTTCAACATTGCATTGCATTGTCAAATGTTGTGGCATTATTAACAACAATTCCATCATTCAATATTGTATCCAATCAAATGATGATTTCAAAGTTAGTATACCTCACAATATGCTTATTGGAAAATAACACGTTAATATCCAATCATGCATGGTAGATGGCATGTTTGGTACACCCAATCATAAGTTTGTCATGTTTGGAGTCCAAATGAAAGCCAAATCATTTCCAATTTAAATCTATGTGAAGGGGAGAATAAGTGAAGGTGATGTCAAGCCACTCCTTTATAATGGTTTATTAAGACAAGTCAAATGTTTATCAAACAACATGAATGCCATCATCATCAAACTTATTATGTTATTATATGATTTCTAATTCAACACTCAACCAAATATCATTTGAAAGCATATCCATATTATGAGTTGATAATTAAAAAGGAAAACAAATTTTTTCTTTAATGTCAACATTTGGCTCTTGCTGATGCATTTAAAGGTGTACAATTTTGAACGGTCGACAATGCCTATAAATCCAAAAGCCACTTTACATGTGAAATACAACGAAAATTTTGTAACAAATATGAAAAACAATTAAATATTTGTCAACATGTACTTCACGAAAGACGTATTGAATGGATTCATGTTGCATTTTAACACCACAACATATATTATCATACAAGGTCAACATACTCACAAGAATGAGTAGAGTGATGAAGATATTTGAGTGTTGTGATTGAATTATACACTTGACATCAAGAAAAAAATTATAGATGAATTTAATGCTAATCAACATTTTACAAAAGGAATTGTTTCTTGTAAAATAACTTTTTAATAAAAAATCATGATTTGGAAATTTCATTTTTTTTCCAGTGAGCTTCACAATGTAAATTAGATAGTTTAGGTTCATATTAGATAGCTCCACAGTGTAATCTTCACAATGTAAACTTGAATTTGATTTATAGTTTAAGAATTCAGGTCCTTAGTTTCTCGATTGATTACATACTAATTAGAGAGTTTCATTATATAAGAATTTAAAGGGTTTTAGCTATGCAACATATGTACTTGATAATACTATTTCTTTTAATGTAATTGAAGCACACATAGATATATCATCACATGTCTCTTATTTTATTCCACAACTAAATGTACATACAAAAACATAAAAATATTTGTATAGGTTTATTGTGTTATGGATTTTCCTTATTTATTTTTTCTAATGAATTTCAAGTGTATTATAGGTTTCCTTTTATACCAAATGGATTGTATACATGAACAATTCATATTCTTATTAGTTATAAAGAATATACATTGTAGTTTTTGTTTTAATTGAATATTTACAATTGTTACAATTTAAATACGTATTGTTTTGTTCATATAAAAAAATCAATTTGCAATTAAGTACTTTATCTTTACCCTAATAAATTATAGCATTTTTTATTATTAATTTAATAAATATAACACTATGTATAACCTAACCAATATAATAATATAACAAAGTATACACAACTTTCTTTTATAAAACATGTAAACTTAATGTTATATAAAAGAATATAAGGCATAATAATTTGGAATATATAATTTTTATATTTCATAAAATATTGTTTTTAAATTCTATTTTAATTTAAAAATATTTGTGTGTGTGTGTATATATACATATATATATAGAATTTACAAATTTACAAGGTAGGTGATGTATTTTGCATATAAATGTCATGTCCCAAAAATTTGCATTGGGTCACAATGGCCTAAACCACTTGGCTATATTCATGATAGTCTGTCAAATTGATGATAAGGGTCAAATAATTACCAAGCATGATGTCTAAGTTAGTAATAATTTAAAATTATATCCAAGTGGACAAGGTGGGTCACATTAAGAGAAAATTCCCAATTCAAAGTTTGTAATATTCCCATCCAAATGAACTATCATGGAGGAAAATTACTAGTTTCCAAGGTTGGGGGTGGAAGCATTAAAAGTTGGAGTAAAGGAGCAACAAGACCCAAAATGACCTTAGACTTACAAATTCACATTAAATGGGTCAATTAAATAATAATACAAAGGAAATAATGTGGCATTGGACCATGAGGGCACATAAGAGGTTGTGGGACCCACTTGTGGCAAGATTCCCCACTACAATTGGCATGATTCTTTCACCAATTTGAGTTCAAGATGAAGGGTAACATACTTGGGGGAGTTTAAGAGGTATTATTCATGGAATGAGTCATGTAATGTCAAATTGGAGTGGAAGAATAACTCCCATGGAAGAGGAAGAGGCATCTTAGAAGAATTGTGAGACTTGGGCTAGATTCCCTAGCTTCTATGACAACAATGATGAAGATGCTATGACACCTATGACACAAATCAGACCTGAATGCTGAAATTTGACATATATGACATGTCAGGGCTAAAAATAGCCTCCAAGAAGGTGCACGAGGGAGTTAGGGCAGCCAAAGAGACACCCATTTGAAATGAGGGAAGATGGAGACTAGGAATTGTTGGACAAGTGGCACACATTGGAATCTCTTCCCAACTTGAGTTGGAATGAGTCTTTTGGAAATAATTTGACCCATGGAGGACTTCAGAAGTTTATAAAATACAAGAACAAAAAAGGAGAGTAGATTTTGATCATTTTTTATTTGCATCTTTGCAATTTGGAGAGCTTCTAGCTTGTCCATGATAGTGGAGTGTTTACTCTACTTACCTTAGTGCCGATTTCGAGGGTGAAAGATTCCCATCCTAATTGGAAATTGGAGAGGCCATTCAGAACTTTCATTTGGAGATACAACGGGGTCATTAGTTTCAGGTTGAATCTACATGGAAGCTCGTGGTTCTTTCTTCTACAACTTGTTCTCATCTCTATCACACATTTCCTTGCATATTTTGGCTCTTGGAGGAATTGCGCCTTTGGTGAGATGCCGATATATTTGTGAGAGTCCAAGAATTTACATTTATTTGTATTCTGATATATATACTCTGTATTTGATGCTCAGAAGACTCTCAGGTCAAAATACCAAGTGAAACTATGTAAAAATACCAAACAATGCATAAATGGTGCCATTTTCCCTATATCTTGTTGTTGCAGCTTGAAGAGGCTTTATTTCGACTTGTATCAGTCAATATATATGATTTTGTTGATGTATGGAGTGTCATTAATGTTCTGAAGAAGTTTCATTAACATTTCACAAGTCCTTGGAACCTAAATTTCGAATTTCATAACAAGTGGTGAAGTTTACTATCATTTCCCCCTATGTGAAGACATGTATACAAACCTCAGATTTATGGGAGTTGAAGAAGCCTATAGAAATTAATTGATGATGAATTGGGGAGCCCATTGAAGTCCTTTATCAGTAACATGTCTCTTTTTGAAATTTGGGAAGGTCTTACAACATTTGGGAAGCCATATTTGTCCCCTACCCTTGGGGGTTTGAACCTTGAATTTACAAGTAAAATTCCCCAACTTCTCCTGAAGTTAAATGAATTTTGCAGAAGTATTTTGATAGTGTATAAGCACCCACGAGGTTCATTTTTATGTATTAATACCATTCATATACCTTCATACCCAATTCGAAATCCTCAGGAGTCTTTTGGAGCCATCTACCCTTGGGGGATTCAACATAGATTTTCCTAGTAATTATGCCTTTCATCTTCTAATTGTAAATGAAAGTGGATGAAGTATTTAGAAAGTGTCCAAGCCTATAATAGCTGCATTAATGTTTCCTATTACACATCAATCCACTCTAGACATAGTTCGAAACCATTTGGGATCATTTGGGACAGTTTGGGGCTTCACTAGTCCAAGTTTCGAAAATTGACCAAATTGGGAAAAATGCCAATTGGGGATATTACAATAAACCAAACCATTAATAAATATGTAATTGGAATTTGTGACTAGTTTGAAAAACGTAATGGTAAAAATCAAAATTTCATATTTTTTTTAACTATCATATATTAAATTTAATCAATTTTTATAATAAATGTAATCACATTTTAGAATTTCGATATTAAAAAATCCATAATATGGTTATAGAGTGGAAACCCAAACACACTACTTAGAAGAGAAGAAAAGAAAATGTCATATATAGTTTGTGGTAAACTATTATTTTAAAGAAGTACATTTGCTTATTTTAAACAAAAACTATGACATCTATTTACCTATTTCAAACAAAAACAATGATATCTATATAGTTAGGAACGTCGTCAATTGTCACAACATTATTTTACATTTTGTGGAAAATTATCATTTTCAAGAACACTATTTTACATTTTGTGAAAAATTATCATTTTAAAGAAACACATTTGCTTATTTCAAAGCAAAACACTAACACCTATCTAGTTAGGAATTGAGTCGATTGCCACAATAGGAATTATATATATATATATATAGAGAGATAGATAGATAGATAGATAGATAGATAGACAGATAGATAGATCTATCTATCATCCGTTTTAAGTTTAGCTTGTAAAGTTAAATTTTTATGTTTAGAATTCTTATTAATACTTTTTAAAAACAAGTTTAGCTTGTAGAGTTAAATTTTTATAATTCTTAATGATAGACCATTCTCAACACTTTTTGAAAGCTAAATAATAATAGTGGAGGTTGTACATTTTTATTTTTATTTTCCATTTAATTCTAATCAAGTTTTTATGAGAGAAACATGATCATAATATAAATTAACTCTTTTTTAAAAACTATAGAAAATTAATTCATTTTCTAAAACCATAGAAACTAGTCATAAATTTTGTAACACACCTAAATACATAAATGAAACATAAACTATTAGTAATTTTTTTTTAATGTGTTGTTTTTTTTCATTGATGATGTACACGTCTCCTGGATAATTATTACAAATGCTGAGTTGTTTCCATCCACTCCAAGGCTATTTAAAGACATCGTACAGGCTCTCTAAAACACGCTTTATCATTATCATCTTCCATATGACTCTGGCAGAATCCTTTTCATTTTGTTTGTTCATCCAAGGAGTTCTTCTGCAATTTTGTTACGGGAAAGTCATGGTTATTGCAAAGGTGTTGGTTTTCCAACTCTCGCCGAAATCACACTCTGGATACCCTTGTTTAGCCCTATTGTTCTTAGTTACAGAGCACATATGTTTTGTTTCCTTGGATTTTCTAGATGAATGGAGAAAAAACTATCAATGTAGAAATGGAAAGATCAATGTTTAGTTATTAAATATAACTTGATGGATTACATTAGCGAAATCTATCTTATTAATAATTATGCTGGTTATGTATGCTCAGATTTCCCTGGCCTTAGATTTATGGAGAATTTTGCCGTGCCAATACAAAATCAAGCTTTTGCTGGAGTCTGGGTAAGTGAATTAGATGTTTCAATTGTTTATCTCTACCATCTTCTTGTCATTTATAGTTAATAATATGTTCTATTCTGTTCTCTCTATTGTGCATAATCTCTTCGTTGGCTTCAGACCGCCTAATACGTTTTGCGTTGGATGTTACAGGTATGCACAATTGGTTCCATGCCCCTTTTTTTGTTTTGTGTAGGTTTTTCAATCGAAGAGATCCATCTGTCTCCTTTCCCTTCTTCCTCTATGCATTGTAACCGTATTATACTCAGGTAAATGATTAGGATCCCCGATATATTGGGTATATTCAGTGGGGTTACAATCTGTTGATGTATATGTAACTTCGGAATGTATTTCATCTGTGTATTATATATATATATTTATTGTACCCTTATAAGAGATGTGTTATTCCTCTATAAGGAAGTGTCGTCATGTGGATTGACAAGTGTCGCAAGTGTGTGTACTTGTCGATGGGTTATTAGACCACCATGTGGGGTCGGCTCTGAATTATATATAATATAATGTGGATGTATCTAGATAGACAAGTCGGCCCCATAAGGTCACTGGAAAAAAAGGTAATTATAAATAGAGATTGGAGATCTCTATTTTACTCATTCGGAAAAGCAACTCACTCTCACTTGAAAAGTGGCGCACTAGTGAGGAGGAGGATCATTTGCTATCAGGAGACTATCTCAGTGTTATTTGGTTGTACTTTTGGTTGAGCCATTGCTCTCTCTATCTCTGAGGAAGTTGTGGGGTTTTTCACCTTAGGGTTTTCCCCACGGAAACTCTGTGTCTCTTGTCTTTATGCTTTTGATTCTTGTGATGCTTGTCATATTGTGATTGTCATGCATTGATATACTGTAGATGTTATTCTCTCAGCAAAGATCCTAGAGTATTGTGAATTAATGCTCAAAATTTAACATGGTATCAGAGCTAACCTGAGAAGAAGACATTTTGCAGTGACGGAAGCTTGGGTTCCTTGTTTATTGGGTTTCTCTCCACAGATTTTTGAAAATCAGTATAGTAGATTGACTCTACTCATCAAGGCGCATCTATCTGTCCAGTCAGAATTCAATTCCGAGCATTTTCAGATTTGGCCCTAAAAATTAGGGTTTCCACAAAAATAGGAATTTCTGGAATCTGAAGACACAGCTGGAAGCTCCTTGCAAAAATCGAAGTTTAGAGCTTTGGATCGAGATTTTTGGCTGGGTAGATCTCCGGGAAACTCAAACCCTAATTCAGGGCTCTCCCAAGTGAACCCGGGAGGACAAAAAGGCAATTCTGAAGGGCAAGACTTTGCTGATCTCAAATTCTGAATGCACCAGGATGATTAGCTCACTAAGGCACATCTTTCTATCCTTTCAGAAATTTGAAATTCACATTTTGAATTTTTAGGGTTTCTCTGACAAACCCTAGTCCGGGACCAGATCCAGTTTTCAGCACTTCAATTGGTAAGACCTAAATCTTTTCTATTTCCATTTGAACTACTCTTTAAGATGTCTCTCCACACCAAGCTTGAGGATAAGCTTGAAGGGGCTGATAACTTCCGAGCCTGGAAGTATAGAATTGGGTTAATCCTGGAAGAGAATGAGTTGGACTCATATGTGAAAGAAGACATCACTATCCCAGAGGATGAAGAGGCCAAGGTATTGCATAAGAAGAACTTGGTCAAGGCAAAGAGAATCATTGCTGATTCTATCAAAGACCATCTCATACCCCATGTGTCTTCTCTTAAGACACCCAAGGAGATGTTTGACTCTTTGACCAAGCTGTTTGAAGGGAAGAACATAAATCAGAAGATGACCCCGCAGAACCAATTGAAAGGAGTGAAATTTCAGAATGGAGAAACCATTCAATCTTATTTTTCAAGGGTCTCCCAGATCAAGGAACAGATCGAAGCAGTGGATGAAATGGTGGAGAATGGTGAAGTGGTGATGACCACTCTAAATGGCCTACCCAGGTCATGGGATTCCTTCATCCAAGGAATTTGTGCAAGGAAGAAGTTGATCTCCTTCAGTAGACTACGGGAAGAATGCTCACAAGAAGAAGCAAGGCTTGTGGCACGAGAAGAAAAGATGGGGAATGAAGATCAAGCTCTCACAGCTCACACCAAGAAAGGGAAGTTCAAGAGAGAGCCATCTCACTCCAAGAAATATTCACATCACTTCAAAGAAAGAAGAATATGCTTCACCTGTAATGAGAAAGGACATATTGCCATAAATTGTCCCAAGAAGAAGAAGGACAACAACAACCCCATCAAGAAGAAGAAGGGTAGAAAAAGAAGGTTTCATGCTCATGCTGCTGAAGATGATGAACCCCCAAAGAAGAAGGCTAGGGCAGAAAGTGATAGTAATGATGACTCATCAAGTGAAGAAGAGTATGTTCTGATCTCTGCTCTCACAGGTACCATCTCCCATGGTTGTAATTATTGGTTGATTGATAGTGGGGCTTCCAAACACATGACTGGGTTTAAGGAATCTTTTGTGAATCTATCTGAACATGAATCACCCCATAAGGTGAAACTTGGGGATGATTATCAATACCCAATCAAAGGAAGTGGTGAAGCCTCCTACAACCTAGATTCTGAAAAATCCTTGAAGATGAAAGAAGTACTGTATGTACCTGGGCTCAAGAAGAACTTACTCTCAATCTCTGCATTGGATGCAAAAGGTATGAGGGTTGCATTTGTGGATGTCCAAGTCCTAATGTGGCCAAAGGGAAAGACCATAGATGATGCAGTATTGGTTGGAGAGCAAGAGGGAGGTTTGTATAAATTGAAGGGACAACCTGAACATGTCATGGTGCATGAATCCATGGAGCCAAGTGAACTTTGGCATAGAAGACTTGCTCATATGCACTATAGAGCACTTCCAATTGAAAGCAAGGCTGTAGAGGGTCTTCTTGAAATCAATACCAAACATGAAGGTGTTTGCAAAGGATGTGCAAAAGGTAAGAACATAAAGAAGGCTTTCCCAGGCAGTGAAAGCAAGGCAAAAGACATCTTGGAAATCATCCACTCAGATGTATGTGGTCCTATGTCATCCAGTTCCTTGAGTGGGTATGTTTACTATGTCTCATTTATTGATGACTTCTCCAGGAAGACTTGGGTATACTTCTTGAAGAGCAAAGATGAGGTGTTTGATAAGTTCAAGGAATTCAAAACCTTGATGGAGAATCAAACTGACAAGAAGATCAAAAAATTTAGATCCGACAATGGTGAAGAATTCACCTCAGGTGACTTCAAGAAGCTTTGCAGTGATTCAGGGATTAAGAGGGAGTTGACTGCTCCTTACAATCCACAACAGAATGGAGTTGCAGAAAGGAAGAACAGAACAATCATGGAAGCAGCAAGAGAAATGCTCCATGACCAGGATCTACCTATGCATCTATGGGCAGAAGCAGCTAGGACAGCTGTATATGTGCAGAACAAAACACCCCACAAGATATTGGACAACAAGACACCAGAAGAGGTCTTTTCTGGTAAGAAACCTGAAGTCAGCCATCTCAGAATATTTGGTTGTCCAGTATTCACTCATGTCCCAAAGGAAAAGAGGACCAAACTAGATCCTTCAGGAAAGAAGGGTATCTTTGTGGGCTACAGTGAAAGCTCGAAGGCTTACAGAATATACTTTCCAAGGTTCAAGAAGATTGATGTCAGCAGGGATGTAACATTTGATGAAAACTCAGCATTCATCAAATCAAGGAAGGCACCTATTGAAGTCTATGAAGAACCTAAGGAAACTAGATTTCAAGATACTACCATGACTGAAGCAGTTCCAGAAGTTGTTCGTGAGTTTGAAGATTCGCAAGAACCTATAGATCCACTCCATGAGGATAACTCTCACAAGAGGAAACCTGCATGGGTTAGAGAGCTCATTCAAGATGTATAAAGATTTGGCATTCCAGAAGAAGAACACAGAGCAAAGAAGAGAACCAGATCACAGACCAGCTATGTTGCTTTGCTCTGTGACATATGAACAAAGAGCCTTCCAGTTATGAAGAAGCAACGAAAAAGAAAGAGTGGAAGGATGCCATGGTTGAGGAATATCAGTCAATAATGAAGAATGATGTTTTGGATGTTGTCCCAAGACATAAAGAGAAGTCAGTTGTAACTTCTAAATGGATCTTCAAAATCAAGCATGCTGCAGATGGCAGTGTGGAGAAATATAAGGCAAGATTCGTAGCTCGTGGATTCTCTCAGAAAGAGGGAATAGATTATGAATAAAATTTTGCACCTGTAGCCAGGTATACTTCCATCAGAACAGTACTTGCCCTGGCTGCAGCAATGAAATGGAAAATACACCAAATGGATGTCAAGACAGCTTTCTTGAATGGTGTAGTTGAAGAGGAAGTATATGTGGAGCAGCCACTAGGTTTTGAAATACATGACAGGGAGTCATATGTGTGCAGATTGAAGAAAGCCTTGTATGGCTTGAAGCAAGCTCCCAGAACTTGGTATGGTAGGATGGACAATTTCCTATCTAGTTTGGGCTTTACCAAGAGTAAAGCGGATTCCAACCTTTACTACAAGGTTGAGGAAGGGAATCCTGTGATTCTACTCCTGTATGTGGATGACTTATTTATAACAGGAGATGACAGACTGATTACAGATACTAAGAGGAAGCTTGCTGCTGAATTCGATATGAAAGATTTGGGAATGATGCACTATTTCCTAGGTATGGAGGTGTGGCAGAGTGCAGGTGGGATCTTCCTTGGTCAAGGGAAGTACACAGTGGATATCTTGAAGAGATTCGGGATGATGGATTGCAAGGCCATGGCCACACCTATGGCATCGAATCTGAAGCTTCTATGTGATGCTTCATCTGAGCCGGTTGATGTCTCCATGTATCATCAGATGATTGGGTCCTTGATGTACTTGACGAACACGAGACCGGACATTTGCTTTGCTATGAACACATTGAGCCAGTTCTTGACGGATCCGAGGAGTGTTCACCTGATTGTTGTAAAGCATGTTCTGAGGTACCTGAAGGGTATAGTGGATTATGGGCTCAAGTATGAAGCGAATCAAAAGTTTAACCTGCAGGGTTATGTTGATTCAGATTGGGCTGGCAGTGCTGCAGATAGGAAGAGCACATCTGGGTGTTGCTTCAGTATGGGATCAGGTGTGATCTCTTGGTTTAGCAGGAAGAAGTCCTGTGTAGCACTGAGTACAGCTGAGGCAGAGTATGTTGCAGCCTGTTCAGCTAGTTGTGAGGCAGTATGGCTACGGAAGCTACTGTCTGAGTTATTTGATCTCCCGTTGGATGCTACTGGTATCTTCTGTGATAACCAGAGTTGTGTGAAGCTGTCCGAGAATCCAGTGTTTCATGATAGGTCGAAACACATAGAGATCAAATATCACTATATCAGGGATATGGTGCAGAGAGGAGCCGTGAAGCTCCTATATGTTGCGACGAACGAGCAGATTGCAGATGTGCTGATGAAGCCACTAGCCAGGGTGAAGTTCGAGTACTTCAGAGAGAGGCTTGGCGTTCTTCAGATCGAGGACACTTCGAGGAAGAAGTGATGGACACATTTGCTGAAGCCATTCCGAGCATGTTGGAAGGAGGATCCTTCACATGGCTGTGGATGTAAGTGCTAGATGATGAACATCAGGATGATGTTATGGTTTCTGCTGGATATGATCAGTTGGATCATTTTTATGTATGTATGTACGCATCATGTTGGATGCTGGATATGATCAGTTGGATCATTTATATGTATATACGCATCATGTTGGATGCTGGATATGATCAGTTGGATCATTTTTATGTATGTATGTACGCATCATGTTGGATGCTGGATATGATCAGTTGGATCATTCATATGTATGTATGCATCATGTTGGATGCTGGATATGATCGGTTGGATCATTTGTATGTATTTTGTATATGCATCATGTTGGATGCATGGACCATGTATCTGTATATGTATCAGGTGGATACATTGTATGATCAGGTAGATCATGTATATTGATATGTATCAGGTATGATCAGGTATGTTGATGGATACATTGTGTGGATCATGTATCTAGGTATCAGGTGGATACAAGATGTGTGATGATATATATCAGGTAGATACTTGGTGTGCATCAGATGGATGCATTGTATGATTGTGGATGACGAGCTTCTCCAGATGACATGCAGCAGGATGTTGCAGTGATGATGATCAGGATGATCATGTGTACATCAAGATGATGTATGGTGAGTATCAGATGATACTTTGTGGCCGTGGATCAGGTTGTGCAGGTAAGCATGTAATTTGTGCCCTGGGAGATTTGCAGATGGTCTTTCGAGGTTTTGCCTATGGCATGTAATTCGGTGCCCTGGGACATCTGGAAAATGCTCTTTCAAGGTTTTGCTTGGGAGGACATATAATTTGTGCCCTGGGAGATCTGCAGATAGTCTTTCAAGGTTTTTCCTATGGCATGTAATTCGGTGCCCTGGGATATCTGGCAGATGCTCTTGCGAGGTTTTGTCCTATGGCATGTAATTTGCTCTTAGGAGATCTGGACAGGATGAAAAAGGCCTCATATGCTTCAGCCAGGTTTTGTCATGACCACATGTAATTTTCTCCTGGGAGATCTGGACAGGATGAAAAAGGCCTCAGATGCTTCAGCCAGGTTTTGTGGTGGACCACATGTAATGTGCTCCTGGGAGATCCGACAGGTAGAGCCGTGTGCTCGTAACATCCTGGGATGCTTCAGCCAGGTTTTGTGGTGAGATCACATGTAATGTGCTCCTCAGAGATCTGACAGGTAGAGCCGTGTGCTCGTAACAGCCTGGGATGCTTCAGCCAGGTTTTGTGATGGGTCACATGTAATGTTCTCCTGGGAGATCCTACAGGTAGAGTTGTGTGCTCGTAATAGCCTAGGATGTTGCAACCAGGTTTTGTGACGCACGTAATAAGTCCTGAGAATTCCACAGTATGGCCAGTGATGATGAAGACCTGCAGGTGGTGGGCCTACATCCAGTATGAAAAAGGACTGGCTCTGTAGAACTTCCTATGACGAGTAGAGTCAGAGATTGGTTGAGATAGCAGCAGCAGTGACGATGATGACGACGATGCATCGATGACGATGATCCCGAGAAGAAGACTTGTCTAGCAGATCTGTGTCGAGAAATACCTTCCTAGTTAAGAGGGAGTGTTGATGTATATGTAACTTCGGATTGTATTTCATCTGTGTATTTTATATATATATTTATTGTACCCTTATAAGAGATGTGTTATTCCTCTATAAGGAAGTGTCGTCATGTGGATTGACAAGTGTCGCAAGTGTGTGTACTTGTCGATGGGTTATTAGACCACCATGTGGGGTCGGCCCTGAATTATATATAATATAATGTGGATGTATCTAGATAGACAAGTCGGCCCCATAAGGTCACTGGGAAAAAAGGTAAGTATAAATAGAGATCGGAGATCTCTATTTTACTCATTCAGAAAAGCAACTCACTCTCACTTGAAAAGTGGCGCACTAGTGAGGAGGAGGATCATCTGCTATCAGGAGACTATCTCAGTGTTATTTGGTTGTACTTTTGGTTGAGCCATTGCTCTCTCTATCTCTGAGGAAGTTGTGGGGTTTTTCACCTTAGGGTTTTCCCCACGGAAACTCTGTGTCTCTTGTCTTTATGCTTTTGATTCTTGTGATGCTTGTCATATTGTGATTGTCATGCATTGATATACTGTAGATGTTATTCTCTCAACAAAGATCCTAGAGTATTGTGAATTAATGCTCAAAATTTAACGCAATCTCAGTTTTGTTTTAATTTCGGTTCATTTTATATATGTATGTAAAAGAATACTTTAAATTTGATTATTCGCAGACAATTACTGGGTTTATTAATCCTTTTAATACCGCATCTCCCACCTTGATAGTAGTATTAATCTGAACTGTTTTTCATATTTTAGAACATATGCATTATGATGTTGTTGGTTTGTACATCACACATGATTCGAACTTGTTTTTGTTTGACCTAATAAGCATTTCTAGGTTATAACTTGTTAAGGGAAGGTCATTGTAAGTTTTATATTAATAATGTACAAAGTGATCGGTTCGACCTATATATAACATAAACAATTATTAACCTACTTTGTACAGAAGACAAGCTCCAACCCTTAAATATAACTTCTACTATATGTTTAAGGAATAGTCTTATAGATTTGGTGACTTTTAGTGTCGAGGGATATATCCCTTTGCATCTCTATGCATATGTGTGATTGAATCCATTATGAATGGGTTTTGTAATAATATTGAGTCATAACTTATAATGAGTGGATTTACTCTCTTTGTATGTAATTGTTTAGTTCACTAAACTTCCTATTCCCATAGTTTACCAATATTGACCTATTACAAGGTCTATCTATTTTGCATTCCTTCTTTACTTTCGAGGAAATCAAAGGATTTTCGTAACCAGATACTCCTTGTTCATCTTCGAGAGGACAAACTTATATATTTATAAACTATAGACACACATGCAATCTTCAGGGCTATTCCTACCTAGGGTTATAATATACATTTCTCACTCGACAGTACATTAACCACTGTGAATTCTTTATATAATTTTTTGTTCAGCAAGAACATGAATTATTTTATAACTACCTTCCTCGCAGACAAATACTCAGATATAAATGAATTTCTGTACACAACTTCTCCAGCTGCATTCCTAGCAATTCACCTGTAATATACTTGCAAATGCAATTTTCAAACAGTTCTTTATAAGAAACATCAATTTATTATTAAAAAATAATAATAAACATAATATAACTTTTAAGTAAATAATATCCTACATAAATGACTTCACTTATCTGGAACTTCTCCAGATAAATAAACTGAGCAAAGCCACCAACCATAGATTGGCAGTGACACATAAATTATGTTTTCTGTCAATCTCTCCAGAGGTGGGTCATGTCCCTCTACTCCTGAGGTGGGTCATCTACAACTAGGTCTCCGTTTCTGGGTTTAACTCTCTTATTCTCAGTAAACAGAGAACACACTCCTATCTCAACACATTCTAGTGCACACTGTACGAACCAAGATGCACCTAAACTAATATGGTTACAAGTACCAAGAATTGTAACCTCTCTCAAAGGTGTCTTCCCCCTTCCCCTTATTCCATGAAAGAATAAATATCTTATTTAGGGTTTCTCTATTGGGGTATTGCAAATCTTCTCTCTAAATCAGCTTGGTTAGACTAAAGGTAAACTCACTTTGCGATTGCGGTTGTCATTGTCAAGTTATCGTCGAATACAAGACTAAAGTGCTAAAGAAAAACTAAGAGCGCTTATATTATTTAACAATTAATTAGGGGGCAATTAGAAAAACATAGATCAGGGAGAATTGTGCTATGGGGCATGGAACACAAAGGGTTCCTCTGCAATAGAGATTTTATGAATCTAGTGGTATGCAACGTAATCATAAAGTGGATATTCTACAGTCTAACCAAATGATTTTAAAATTAAAACATTATTTTATTGTTACCAATGGGGTTTCATGTAAATCGACCATGAATGATCGATTAAAGGGTTTGATGTGAATTTTCTTATAATCTAAACTAAATTATGATATTTATATATTATAAATTATAACAAATTTTCATGGAAGACTTCAAAATTTGTACACATATGTCGATCTCTAATGTCGTAAAGTAATTTTTGATAATTTAGAAATATTATTTTAAAAAATTGACCAATAAAAAATTGAATAATAACGAATTTAAAAAATAAATCTTAAAATGTATAAATTTCTTTAGATATATATCCTGTTCACCTAATCTATTGCTATTGTCTACAATTCTAAATTAGTAAAATCCAATAAACTATAATATTTTATATATTAAAAATTATAAGGAATTTCCATATAATATAAATTAAATTATGAAAAGGAATAAACACAAACCTGATTATGGTAATTGTCTGTGCTTTCTTTGTAAAATCAAGAGCACGGATTAACCTAAATGATGTCAATTAACTAAAATATATTACCTTACGGATGGATTTCCAAGGGATGAGGGTGCTTGTATGTAGTAGTGAACCAAAACCCTAGCCACAATCCGCTAAAGGGAAGATTTCTTGGGCTAGCCTGAGCTACAGGAGATCGCTCGTTGATTGTTACGGACTCCGACGAGCATATAATTTATCAAATGGTTAACATGAAGAAATAACAAATTCGTTGAGACTGTAAAAATGTGCAAGACTTCGAAAGGGAATTTTTACTTGTAAAAGATTCTAAGAAATTTCTTTCCTCGTCATCCAAAAAGGATTCTACTCACAACTGAAAAGGAAGGAAATTTAAATTATTGAAGGAAAGGAGGAATATGGTTACTCATAGAAATAGAATATAGATTTAAAAATAAAACTAAATACTAAGAAATCGGTCTACATCATAATTTACATTTCACAGTTTCATTTCACTCTCCAACTAGACTTTCATAAACAACAAATCCCTTGTGATGAAACAAAACCAGCAATGGTAGAAGAGGTATATGTTTCTAACTGACAATTATCATCGATTCTGATACCTATTGCACTCGATATACCTCATTGATAAGGATATGAGGTAATAGATCGTGCATATCCACCCTTTTCCAGTTGGGATAGATCTCGCCCAAATCTCAACATATAACCGCCCGCCCGAATTTTGTTTCCCTTTCTAAGTCATTTTCATCATTTTCATGAAGATGTTTTTGTTAGAAGTAGTAATTTCATTAGTTAAGTTGTGTTAGTTACATTTCGTTATTCAATTTAGTTTGAGGATCGATCTAGTCAGTATTACCTTAAGCCGTCAAAGCATGTAACATATATATACAATTGTGTAATATTAAATATGAAGTTCATCCTGCCCATATTTGGAACATGGTATCAGAGCGGTTGGTCAATCCGTTGGTCAATCCAAGATGGATTTAGGAGCCTCTTCTTTATTGGAGGTTTTGTTGAAGTTGTTGCTGCACACAGAGAGAATTCTGCTCTATAGTGAAGTTTGTTGAAGCAGGTACTGAATGCAAAGTAAAGTCTGTTGTTTAAGTTTGTTGAAACCGATGTTGAAAGCCGAGTAAAGTCTGCTGCAGAAAGCACAAGGTTCCAGTGGGGAAGCCAATAGTCATTGGTTGGATCAGTTGTTGATGGAAAAAGCCCGTTGAAGACAGAACCTCGGCTGTGCCATTTTTAAGAAAGTTTGGTGTCCGTTGTATTTGTTAAAAGGAAGGTTGCTGCCCCGTATGAGGTACAATGTATGGAGAAAGTGATGAAGAATTATTGTCGAAGAAGTTCGTTGTTGTGAGGAATTTGTCCATGACCAAAGAAGGAAATCGCTTCCCAGAAATACGGTTTGATTGATGAGATCGCTGCTTAAAATATGGAGGAAATCACTGCATAAAATGATTCTAGTCAGCATAAATAATTTACAGTCCGTCTGATATGAAGAACCGCTGTTGTCAAGATGTTAAAGCAAGCAATAGTTAAGTTTGTTCTAAAATTTGATGAAAACCCTGATTACACGAGGGAAGCAAGTTATCCGTGTGCAGACAAATAAAGCTGTAAGTTAATACATGGAGAATTCAGAAGTCAATTTTTTCATCGTAAGTTAATACATGGAGAATGCAAAAGTCAATTTTTTCATACATTTAAAAATGTTTTCTTTTTAGAAAAGAAGATTATTCCAGTTTGTTTTATGAATGGTTAATGAAATCCTTTGAAAAGGTTAATGGAATTATAAAGAGTCATATTTGTATGGTGAAGGCTACTTTAAAGAAGTTAAAGTAGTTTAGAATCAAGTGAGAAAAGATAAAAGAGCTAAAGATAGTTAAGATATTTTTATGAGATTTTGCTTAGTAGAAGGTGATTGTAAAAACAAAAGAAACCAAACATGGGTCATAAAAGAAGATTACAATTTCGAAGAGATCTTAAACAAATTGCGAAAGAGAATAGAAAGGCACAAGAAGCCTATTTTGTAAAGATGTATGGTGAGATTTTAGTTGTAGTAGAAGAGCCCATAAATCGAGAAGATGATGAAGACAAGAATCATATTGCAGAGATTAAGCAGATCAATGAAGATGAAGAGAAGAGTAAACCAAATGAAGATAAGGAGATAGATGAAATTTTGAGAAGATCAATGCCGATTTTGCCATTTTTCTGAGGTATGAAGTAGGAAATTTGGGAAAATAAAATGGAAGATTTGCTTTGTTTAGTAAATTTATGGCGTTTTGTTCAAAAAGATTTTGTAGATCCTCGTGATAAGAGAAAAGATGGAAGTTGCAAGACTTCTTATTTTGTAGTGGATGAAAGCATTTTTAATAGTGTTTTCTATAAATTTGATCAAGTTATTAGTGCAAAGGCTTTTTGGGATGCTCTAGAGATGAGGTACGGTAAAAAGAGAAGAACACCATATTTGTACATTAGAAGAAGAAACATAAATACTTTGCACCATATTTGTACATTAGAAGAAGAAACATAAATACTTTTCACCATATTTGTACATTAGAAGAAGCTTCTATGTTTGAAGGAAAGAAAGAGAAAGAAGACGAAGAACTCCTTGATAAAGTAGGGGAGAAGAATATTGAAGACCTTGTGTGTGCCACAGAGAATGAAGATGAAGGTGAATCCCACTGTGTAGATACACCAGTGGATGATGAAGTTGTTGGTAAAGCTGCCATTGCAGCAGCCTGTGATGTTGAAGAAACTTTGGTGAATCCAAGAATAGATATTGATGATGACATTAACTTTATGAACCCATCAATGTTTGTTGATGACAATTCAGTTGAAGATAAAACTGCCCATGTAGCAGTATTTGATGGGAAACAAGATAAATATTTTGTCCAGCACATCGAAAAGATTCCCGACGCATCAACTGAGACCAAAGAATCTCATGCTTTTGGAACTAAAAATTTGTTTTTGTTTGCAGATTATGCAGGTACTATGATATAATAACAACACTTAGATGTAGTGATAACAAATTATGATGAAGAGGTGAGAATGCTAGAAGAATGGCTAGAAAATCCAAGGATTTGTGAAGACATGAATAAGAAGATTGCAACAGATAAAGAATATGAAAAAAATTATTTTTCAAGCATTACAGAAATGCCACATGAAATAAAGTTAAGCAACATGCACTTGCAAGGATAGAGCTGAACATTGAGATATATGAATTATGGAAGTGTTTGAGGAATATTCTTGAGTGGAGACATAATGAGACAAAGAATACAGTCAACCACAAAGATCAGTTGACTGAGGATACTATTGAAAGCACGGTAGGAGGAAAACAACAACATCAAATTTGGGATCCAGGAGAACATCCTATCTTTGAAGATGAAGATGAAAGAAATAGTCCTAAGCAACCTAATATGAAGCTAATTTAGTTTTTGAAATTTTTGTTAAGTGTTTGTAAGCTTGGCTGAGACATACCAACATTTGCATTTGTGAGATTTGCATTTTAGCAGTTTTATAGTATCATAATTAAGAGGGAGTGTTAATTAAGATGAAACCCTCGAGATTAAGAGGGAGTGTTAGAAGTAGTAATATCGTTAGTTAAGTTGTGTTAGTTACATTTCGTTATTCAGTTCAGTTTGAGGATCAGTTAGTCGGTATTGCCTTAAATCGTCAAAGCATGTAACATATATATACAATTGTGTAATATTAAATATGAAGTTCATCCCTTTGTGCTTGTAACTCTTTTGTTATGTCTCTGCCAATATTTTGAACAGTTTTGATCTGTATAATCTGTTGAAAGTATATTAGCTAAGTGTTTGAAGCATAAGGATTTATGAGCTTTCTGACGTTGCTTTCTCGTAAAGACAGGTAATGCCATCTCACTTAGGGACTGGTAAGGCACATGCTTAAAATTTAAAGCCATGTGCACATTTTTTGTGGGTTTTTTCTGTTAAAAAATATATGATTTTCTCTGCACAAACTTTTATTTGAGATGTTCGCAAGATTTATCATAAAACATACATATAGTTTAAGTAATAACCTATTTACACATAATCAATGTAAAATAACTATGCATAAGTATTAAAAAAATACTTTTAATCAATATACTAGAGTGTGAAACGAAGTGCATTATAAGTTTTGTTTAAAGCACATGTTAGAAAGTATGATTTTAATATTGCTAAGGTACATGAAATCGTGTTTTAAAAAGAATGATTTTCTCCATGTGAATTTTGTGCTAAGGTGAATAGAAACTATCTGTTTCTGAATTGTCTTTTAATGCCTTCATTGACAGCAGCAATAACAATGCTCTTCTCTGCGGTCTTTTCCACCTTTGCTATGGTGTCCTGAGGCAGTTCGCAATGTCAAGAAGAGAAATTACCTCACCATTTTTCACAACTAGAAAGTGTCTAAAATTCCTTGTTCATAGAAATATGCCACCATCAAGACCATAAATCAAGAATCCACAAAATGTTAATCAAAACCCTGTAAAAGAACTCAAAATAACCATAAATCAAGAATCCACAAAATGTTAATCAGAACCCTGTAAGAGAAACTTAAAATATTCAAAATAAAGCACCGACCCTGAATCATATTCTTGAGGGCTTCCACGGCCGAGGACTCTACTATGAAAAATATGGGATTTCACATTATGACCTTTGAAATGGGTGTCTCATGAGATTTCAAACCCTCAGTTATAACCCTAGTTACCATAATAACCCGCAGAGCAAAGATAGTATTCTAAATCGTTGTAGAAGGAAAGGAGGAATATGATTACTTCCATAAATAAAATACAGAGTTAGAAATAAAACTAAATACTAAGAAATTGGTTTGCATCATAATTTCCAATCCACAATATTGATCTTTTCCAAGTAAACTTTCATAGACAGTAGACCCCTGGTGATGAAACAAAATCGACAATGGTAGAAGAGGTAAACGTCTCCAACTACAACTCTCATCGATTCTGATATCCATTACACTCACATAGCTCACTGATAAGGATATGGGGCAATATCTCGTGCATATTGACCCTCCTCTCGTTGGGATAGATCTCACCCAAATCTTGACATACAGTCACTTGAGATTATACGCAAGAACCATGTTTGAGGATGAGGGACTTAACGAGGCCAAACCCCGGTAAGCCCAATACAGACTAGAGCTTAGATACAGGAACGAGTCTAAGGTAAGGTCCCATGGTGGAGGACATGCATTCAATTGCATGCAGACATAAATCCATGCACACGTAAATCAATGTGGAGAATGTTTCCAACTGGAGAGAAGGTGGGGGCGGCCACAATAAGAGGCCAAATAAGCCACCCAAACCACTGCATCATTTTATCTGAAGTTGTAGTGCACAGAAATTGCAGGTGATTGCTTGCACGACAAGTAAGTTGGAGTGTGAAGTTTCAGCCTTAAAGTTTTAAGGTAAGGTTTTAATTTTTTTAATCTATTTTTTGATTTATTTTAATGTCGTGCAATGATAAAAAATAGTCAATTCAAGGTGATTGTCTAATTAGAAAATAATAACTTCTTTTTTTCTAACTAATTATAAATACAAATTTTATGTTAACATTAATATAACTTTAGAAACAAACAATATATTGATTGCAATTAATAGAAACAACCGGAACATGTAGTCTCCTGCCTAGGGACTAACAAAAAATATTAAAGTTGACAAGTATTTTCATAAATGCTTCTAAAATGATATTTAATTCATGACCTATGAGAATATCTTTACACATATTTATATTATCATTATAATATATAAATGATTTCTATTCATATAATTGTACCATTATAATATTTAGAACCTTTATGTTAAAGAATCCTTGCCTTAGATTTCTTAAGAATTATAATTAATTGTATCCAACTTTTGCATTAAAAAATTGTAATTTTACAATTTCTGAACTTAGAGAACCTGATTTCTCTCCATAATCATTTCAATAATATTTAATTTTGAAATTCAAATTTAGTTGATTAATATCACACTCCCAATTTGTATTGTATTATAACTAATTTTACATTTACCTCCTTTTTTTTTATATATTTAGAGTGAGAGAGATGAAAATTAGTCTTAAGAATTATCTTAGATATAAAGGTTGCATTATGCAAGGCATTTTTATGTTGTTAAGATCATTTAAGACTAGGACTTATACTTGGCCCATATCTATTAAGAAAGTTTTGAACCTTACCACAAACTAGTAAACTAAATTTTCATTTCTATTATATGGAATCACAAACTATTTGTTATGTCATAATACAAAAGTTTATTTTTGAAAATTACACAGAGAAGTAATGTACATTTTACAATCAAGTATGGATGAGAGAGCAAGGTAAAATTTAAGTTTAATGTTTAAAAATTGGAAACAAATATAATAATATTTAAATAAAACAACCTACATCCATCATGGAAAGATTTATTTAAATTTCTTGTCCTAAGCTAAATGAATCTAAATGAATTGAGTGTGGTATTAAAACCATTACAATTGTGAACTTACTATATCATGCAGTTTATTAAATAATCTCCTAAGAATAATGTTTCTACTATTGTGAACCTAAGAATAATGTTTCTATTATTGTGAACTTACTATATCTTGAAGTTTATTAAACACTCTCATTAGAATAATGTTTCTATAATTGAGAGTTGCCACCACAAAATAAATATATTTTAATGTTTTTTTTTTTCTTTTTCCTTTTTTTATTTTGGAAAATTCCCAACTTTTAAATTGTTTCTTTATATTCTTATGTCATTTGGTCGTTTGAGGATTAATCTTTTGTTAATTGGACTTTGTTTTATGAGCTTAATTGCTGAAATATTTTTATCATTATTATTTGTATTTTGAGACATTTTTTATGTGGTTTGGTCTTTAGAGAGTTTATCCTACTTCATTTGAACTATGTTTTATGAGCTCAATTGTTGAAATCTTTTCATCTTTATTAATTGCATTTTCTAAAATATTTTTTCGTTGGTTCCACTTTTTTGTGCCTTTAATGATCATTTTTATTTTTTTAGTTTTTGTGGTCCTCCTCCTTAATCAATTGCGCCAAGGATAAGATGAATACACATTCTTTTTATTTCAATTTTCTTTATCATCTTCTCAATTTCTTTCTTTATATTTCATATTCTTCATATATCCTTTTTGAGTTAAAGGTGGGAGAAAAGGGGCATGCCTTTATAGACAACAAACTTTACAACAAAATTTTGATGCTTTTCTTTATTAATGGGGTTTTGTTTTAGTAGCAAAGATGATGTCATGTTAGACACTCACCAAGGTTCAATTTCCTTAGTATATGATAACCAACCTAGGCTAGGTGTGAATTCTAAGTGATTTTGATAGAATAATACCACTTGTTACAACTACATAGACAAATGGAAATGGTAATGTTAATGGGGCAAAGTAGTTCATGAGATTTCAAGACTAGAGGTTGAGAGAATGTTTCCATCCTTACTCTATGAGAGAAAATAATGTTTGCTATCAATGGGGGAAGCATTAGCTATGAAAGTGCAGGAGAGATCTAGACATTTGTTTGTTTGTGGGAATTTTATGAAGTGTTGATTGCTCTACAAGCCTAGCTTGAGATTTAAGAGTGACGTGGAATGTTGTCGGGCTTAATGTGGGAGTGAGTGGATGCTTTGGTGTTGAGAAGTGCATGGTGTTGCATGGATTCAATCAAAAGGGAACACTTCCTAAGCTAAGGAATTGTCAGGAATTATAGTAGACATAAACAACAATTTCAAAAGGATTTTGTTGTTAATTTGTTGTTGTGAGTGACTGGAATATAAATATTCTTCCATGGAACATTTTTGTTAGAAAGACAAACGTGCAATGCAATTGAAGGATTGTGTGTAGTGGGTTGTATTTCATAGATAAGTGACAAAGAATATCAACTCAGTGGTGACATAGTAACAAGGACAATTGACATTATTTCATGGATATTCTTCTACATGTATGCACAAGGCTATGGACAACATTGGGTTTTGCAAAATAGCAATGGGTTCTTGATGAATTCTATGCCTTTATCCTTAGAGGTAATGGGGTTTCTATATGGTTCCTCTTGTAGACATTATTCTTAACGTTGAGATAACAAAAGAGCATTGAATTTAGTGTTAGTGTGCTAAAATAAATATGAAATTGAACATCTTGTTAGTGGCAAAGTAGAACTGGAACTTTCTCCACATGGCAACTTTCATGGATAGGAAAAGGTGATGTTCATGGCTAGTAATCAAAGCACTATATGCGGTATGAAAATGACCTATATGAGTAGAGAAAAAGGGGCATTGGGACTAGTTTAGTCCCCATGAAATGTCAAGTCTTACTTCAAAAGGTATGAAGAGCAAGGCATTGTATTTTGAAACACATAAATGTTACAGACTTAATATCACATCAAGTAGTTGTTGTGTAATCAAAAAAAGGAGGTACATATGTTCAATAACCCTAAGACCCTTAAATGCCTAGAAGAAAGGGTCCAAGGAAATGTTCTAAAACTCTCATCTACTCGATCATGTCCCCACCGACCTTCCTGGCCACTGGAGACCGTGATCCATTTTTTTTTCTCCAAAACATCGATTGAGTGCCCATACACATAGTCAGGAGAGATCGGATTTGCAATCCGCAACCTGCATTTGCGAACCCGCAACCTTCAATCCGCAACAGCGGATTCCACAATCTGTAACCCGCAATTGCGGATGCGAAAATGTGGAATTCCAACTTCCGCAGGAGGTCACTCCCGCAACTCAGAACAATGGATCCCGCAATCCGCATCACAAAACCTGCAATTGCGGATGCGGAAATGCAAAATTCCAACTTCCGCAGGAGGTCACTCCCGCAAACCGCCACAGTGGGTCCCGCAATCCGCATCCCGCAACCCGCAATTGCGGATGCGGAAATGTGGAATTCCAACTTCCGCAGGAGGTCACTCCCGTAATCCGCAACCCGCAAGAGTGGGTCCCGCAATCCACATCCCGCAACCCGCAACAACATATCCCGCAACTCGCATCCCGCAGTTGCGGATGCAGAATTGCCGAAGCCCAAAAACGTAATTGAACTTGGTGATCTTGCAACCCGCAATCCCGCAATTGCGGAACCATGCATGCGGAACCCTGCCTCCGCAAGGGCAACTTCATCAAATCTTCCAAGGGGCATAACTCCTTCCTCTAGAATCCAAATGGGGCAAGGTTGGTACCGTTGGAAAGCTCTTGGAGAGATCTATCCAATGGTAGAATCCCTTGATCAGGTGAGGCATCTAACCACCTCATTTTCTTCTCTTAATTTATGACTATATCTCCACTTAGATACTTTCTTTCCATCTGACCCATGGAGGGTTCTGAAAACACTCCCAGGATTCTCTTCCTTCTCAAGGATCAGGTGTAAGCATACAAATCCTTCAAAGGGTTAGTTATACACAAACATTCATCTCATAACAATGAAACACTGTCATTTATCAGGACATGTAAAATGCATTAAACAAATTTAATCAACACATCTATCATATATAAGGTTCACAGTGCATTACACTCATGCAACCATGAAATACACATCACAATGAACTCAACCATTTTACTCAATACTACACATGACTTCATAGCAATCAATTCATTTAACAAGTATTCATACTTCCACAATTAAACCCAAGCAACCATTTCTTCACAATGAAACAACATCATTTGACATAACAAGAAATACTTATCTTTCAATTCCATAGAAACTGGCTAAGTGAGAGCAACGTTCCACCCAACCTTAGATCTCTGTCTAGCCTATACTATTTCAGCTGAGAGATCACCCCCGAGCTGGTCAGTGTATCCACTAAGGAGGGCTAACAGGTTCTCTCGCAGTCAAGGCTCCATTCTCATACTAAATTAGTATGTAGTTGGGTTTATCGAGCATTCCAGGGCACCTACCCATGCTAAGCCAACCTACAATGGTTTATCAAGCATTCAGGGACAACAAGGAAGGAATTGGTAAACCAGTGAGCTCAACCACAGAGCTGCAGGCATCTCAACAGTCAGTTGACCTGGCATCCACAATACTTACCACATCCAACACAAGGAAGACCTCTTTCACTATTACACAGTCTCTCAAGGCATATTCCCTTCTAGTGCTATTCCAGGATGGGCACAGAAAGGTCCAGTCGCTCTCATCCGACCTGGCACCCACAATACCTACCACATCCAACACAAGGAAGATCCTTTACCCTGCTGCACAGTCTCTCACGGTCTTCCCTTCCAGTGCTATTCCAGGATGGGCATAGAAAGATCCAGTCACTAGTTCGTTGAGATTATAGCCTTCACTGGGTTTATCAAGCAACCCAACCCTCTTCCACAATTCAACAATTGATTCATTACTAGGCTTGGGGTTTCCTCATGACCACTCTGCCAATACCACTCTATAGTATCCTTTTGTCAATGCCACTCTGTCACTGTAACCAGGGTTTGCACACAGGGTGTTTACGGCTATCCGCTCTTGGGAATACTCTAACACACAGGAAACACAATTAACTTCAGGTTTCTCTCCTAGGAATTGGATCGGCGTATACAGGAAGTGCATGAACGAACTCTTTGCGAGGGTTGATGGTTCATGAATGGCAAGTTCGTGAATGGAGGATCAGTGAAACCTGCTCTGCGCGAATGGCTACGTTAGTGAATGAATGGGAGGTCTGTATGTCTGTGCATGTATGAATGAATCCCCCCGAATGAATCCTCTTTCCCCGGATAGTCAAACAGGTTCAGCAATTCCCCCCAGGCGATTGAGTGCCATCCCAGACAAGTGATCGGAGCCATGCCCCGCCATACGAAATCGCAGGCATTCTCCATACTCCATCATCTTCAGTGATAAAATTTCTCAACCACCTATTACCATAGCATTAATGTCACCAATGAGTTCAAACGGGTTCTCAATCAGACATGTGGCAATGTGGGCAGCCAATCCCAAACCCCCTCACCTCTCCCTAGTGGATACACACGGCCCCTTCTCATTCGTTGCCTCCTTATCTAGCTTCTTGGTTATTTGATTCATTAATAATAATTACATCATTTACATTTCTTCATGGTTTAGCAGCCCATGAATAATCAACTGTCCAAATACTTTCCTAAGAAAATAACCTCAAACATCCACTAGTGGGGCCTTGGCCTTGAGCTCCACACTGGGGAAATTACACACAGTATTTACATCGAATCCAAATACATTAAGGGAAAAATGGGGTATTACAACTCCCTTTCCCTTAAAATAACACTGTCCTCGGTGTTCTCAAAACTGAACAAAAATGGGAATGCCTCTTTCATGGCATCCTCTAGCTCCCACGTGGCCTTTTATGGACTAAGGTGCCTCCGTTGCACCTTTACCTGCCCTATGGCTCGGTTCCGGAGCAAGGTAACCTTCCTGTCGAGGATGCATGTAGGCTCCACCTGGAACTCTCCTTTTGGTTACACCTGTATCACATGCAAATCAATGATATGATTAGGATCATGTACATATTTCTTAAGCAAAGATACATGGAAAAAATTATGAGCTTTCATGTTAGCAGGAAATGCAACTCTATATGCAACTGGCCCTATCCTATCAAGGACTTCAAATGGCCCACAATATCTTGGTGCCATTGGCACAACTTCCTAATTTCATGGAACTCTTCCTGGGTCTCACTCTCAAGTAGACATGATCCCCAATCTGAAATTCATTATGCACTCTTTTTAGATCTGCATAAATCTTCTGCCTCTCCTGTGCTGCCTTCAAATTCTGCTTGATCTTCACGATTTGTTGCTCCATTTCCTCAATCATTTCTGGTCTAAGCACTACTCTGTTCATTGGGCTGTCCCAACTTACTGGAGTTCTGCATCCTCTGCCATACAATACTTCAAAAGGACTCATATTCAATAATGCTTGATACCCATTATTGTAAGCAAATTCCACTAAGTGTAAATAGTATTCCCACTTGGATGGCTTGTCCATCACATACATCCTCAACATATCTTCAAGGATCCGAATCACTCTCTCTGTCTGACCATCTGTCCAAGGATAATAGGATGTGCTAAATTTCAACTGAGTTCCCAGCTCTTGGAACAATCCTTTCCAAAAATTGGATGTAAACTTCGTGTCACGATCGAAACTATTGCCTTGGGAAATCCATGCAATCTGAATATCTTCCTCATGAAGATATCTGCATGGTCATTAGCCTTGTGGGTGGACTTGACTGGAATGAAATGAGCTACCTTTGATAGCTTGTCCACCACAACCATGATTGAATCATGCTTCTTCACTTTCATAGGCAATCCTGTTATGAAATCCATAGAGATCAATTCCCACTTCCATTCTGGGATGGGAAACGGCTGCAACAATCCTGCTGGATGTTGGTGCTCGGCCTTGAGCTGTTGACACTTCTGGCATTTAGCAATGTACTCAGCTATGTCTTTCTTCATACCGTGCCAAAAGTACTGCTTTCTTGCTGCTGTTATAGTCTTCTGATATCCTGGATATCCTGAGTATGGCTTCTGGTGTATCTCATCCATCACCAACTTCTTCAAATCTGCATTGTTTGGAATGTACAGTCTAGTGTTCTGATAAATGAGAACATCACCCTCACACAACTAATATCTTGCATACTTTTCCTCTATAACATTCTGCTGCAATTTCTCTTTGATCTGAAGGTAGACCTCATCACTATCTTGAGCCTCTAAAATTATTGCCTTCAAATATGATTCACATCTACTTATTGCTGCAATATGGAATCTCCTGCTGAGTGCATCAACAACCTTATTCTCCTTAACCTTGACATGCTTAATTTCCAAATCAAACTCACACAAAAATTTCATCCATCTAGTCTACCTTGCATTCAGATTTGGCTGGTCAAACAAGTATTTCAAACTCATGTGATCAGTTCTGAGCTCAAATCTTCTTCCCAAGAGATAATGCCTCCATCTCTTGAGAGCATGAACTATGGATGCTAACTCTAAGTCATGGGTGGCATAGTTCCTTTCATGCTCCTTCAGCCTCCTCGACTCATGACAAATCACAATCCCTTCTTGAATTAGTACTCCACCGAGTCTTTCAATGCAAGCATCAGTGCATACCACAAAATCCTTACTTGGATCTGCAATCGTCAACACAGGTGCACTAGTAAGCAACTCTTTCAACTGCTGGAAACTTCTTTCACATTTTTCAGACCATGTGAACTTGATGTCCTTTCTCTGTAATGAAGTAATTGGATGGGCTATGTTGGAAAATCCCTCAATGAATCTCCTGTAATAACCAGCAAGGCCCATAAAAGATCGAACATCTGCTGCATTCCTTGGAGTGGACCAATCCATGATGGCCTCAATCTTCTCTGGATCTACTGCAATGCCTTCTGCTGATATAATACGACCCAAATACTACACCTTCTCCTGATAGAAGTTACATTTACTCATCTTAGCATACAAATGATGCTCCCTAAGGACTTTCAATACCATTCTCAAATGCTCACCGTGTTCTTCTTCATTCTTTGAATACGCAAGGATATCATCCAAGAACACAATTACAAACCTATCCAAGTACTTGCTGAAGACACTGTTCATGAGACACATGAACGTAGCATATGCATTGGTAAGACCAAATGGCACTACTATAAATTCATGATGACCATACCTAGTCCTGAAGGTCGTCTTATGAATGGATTCTTCCTTAATCCTTACCTGATGGTACCCAGACCTCAAGTCAATCTTGGAAAATACCCTAGATTCCTTCATTTGATCAAACAAGTCATCAATCCTCGGCAAGGGATACTTGTTCTTAATTTTCATTTTATTGAGCTTCCTGTAATCGACACACAACCTCAATGTTCCATCCTTCTTCTTAATGAACAACACTGGTGCACCCCACGGGGATACACTCGGTCTGATTGATTCCTTATCCATTAATTCTTGCAGCTGCATCTTCAACTCTACCAACTTTGGTGTGCTCATTCTGTAAGGAGCTTTGGAGATGGGTGCTGCTCTTGGAACAAGATCAATGGAGAAGTCGATGTCCCTATTTGGTGGCAATCCTGGAACTTCATCTGGAAACACATCCTAAAACTCTTGCAATATTTGGAAGTCTTCTATCCTGGGTCCATATCCTCTGCTGAATTTGACATATGCACAACATATAATTGACAACCCTTTTTATAAAACTTCCTTAATTGTAGAGCTGAAATTTGCCTTACTGACACGTGCTTTGGAATTCATTTAACCAACCTTGGCTTGCCTTCATCATCAAGGCATTCCAATGCTTTCTCATAACATTCCACCTTGGCTCTATGCCTTTCCAACCAATCCATGCCAATTAGGGCATCATACGATCCTAATGGAAAGACATTTAATTTAGCATGCGTGAGGAGTCCATTCAATTCTATAAAACAATCCTTCACTACTTCACTTACCTTTCTCTTGGTATCGGTGGCCAATTGAACTAGCCAAGCCTTCTCATGCTTTACTTTACCAAGAGAATAACTTTCAAATATCTTAGAAGATACATAACTATGAGTAGACCCTGGGTCAATCAAAATAGAAATAGATTGCTCAACAATCTTACCTGCAACCTCCACCACTGTTGATTGATGGTCTGCTTGGTGATCATCCAGTGCTGCATAAATCCTAGGCGTTTCTATTTCCATATCCCCTACTGTAGCTATTCCTCTAACATTGTGCAAGTTCCTGGGGTTCTTCTTTGCAGTTAGGAAATCTCTGAGCCTGTGGTTTTCCCCACAACCCCAACACTGAAGTGGCCCCATTGATGTTCCGTCCGTTGCTACAGCTGGCTTGAATTCTCTTCTTGCTTACTGGCCTTGTGGAAATCTCGCAGGCTGATTCCTGAATGGTGGTTTAGACTCACCTTTCTTCTGATCAAACCTTCCCTTGGGTTTACCTTTCCACGCTGGTTGTGCCTCTGCCTTACCTTTATTCTACTCATAGCAATGCTTTGCCATCCTGATAGCCTCATTCAAACTTGGTGGATTTACAAACTCTATCCTATCTCTGTAGCTCTGTGGTAGACTACCAAGAAAGCTTTGAATTTTCACTCTTTCATCCTTGGTGTAGTCCACATACCTCAGCAACTCCAAAAACTTATGAACATGCTCGTCCATAGTGTTTTGTCCTAGTTTGAGTTCATTGAACTTTTTTCTTTTGCTATCATAATACCTAGCTGATAGGTATTTCTCCTGAAAGTATCCTTGGAATCTACCCCAGCTGACTCTTCTTTCACTGATTCCTTTCACTTGCATGAGGTGATCCCACCAAATAGAATCTCTTCCACTAAGGTTGTAGATATCAACCTTAGCCTTTTCATTTTCTAAATATTCATGCATTCTGAAGTACTTCTTCATTCCAAGAAGCCATACTTCTGCCTCTTGACCTTCTTTTCTTTCACCATCAAAAGCAGGAGGCCTCGCCTTCCTAAATTCACCCTGTGGAATACCTCGGTGCTTCTTCCTGCATTTACTCTTATTGGCAGTGCACCTTGGGCTCCCTTGAGAACCCTTAGAATCGGCTGACCTGCTAGAAGAAAACTTAGGAGAAGGTGTCCGGTGCCTTCTGCCCGTAGAACCTCTTATAGGGCTTGGAGTTCTTCTCATGGAACGACCCCTAGACTAACTTTCTGCATTCTTTTCTTCTTGGACTTCATGGCTCGGATTGGAACCGCTATTTATCCTTTGCTGCAAGTCCGTCAGACTCTGCAAAATGGTTGCATTGAGTTGATGTTGCTCTTCTTGCGCTTTCATCATTCGCTCATTAAAGCTTACCATAGTCTCAGCCAAGTTTGGGGGCATCACTTGATCCCTTCTTCCATCTGACTCATACTATGTATGTGCTCCTTGCACATTCTCACCCATCACATCATCTTCTGGTTCAAACGGATCCTGCACATCATTAATGGTAACCATTCTTAGGCAGTTCTGCATGCTTCCCAATGATGCAATTCGTCTTACAGCTGCTGCTATCTCTGTGTATATCAGATACATTCTATTAGACATCACAAGCATGCAAATAAACTCTATCATACCCATTCAAACCTGGAATTATTCATTTGAACAACCAACTAATCAATTAAGTTCATTATAATCACGTCGTGGCGTATCCCTGGATCAACAATTCAGGCATGAGCCAACCCAAACAGCTCCCAGTGTTGTAACTGAATCTCGATACCACTCTGTCACATCCCCACGTACCTTCCTTGCCACTGGAAACCGTGATCCATTTTTTTTCTGCAAAACATCGACTGAGTGCCCATACACATAGTCAGGAGAGCTCTAATCCGCAATCCGCAACCGCAGTTGCGAACCCACAACCTTCAATCCACAACAGCAGATCTCGCAATCCGCAACCCGCAATTGCGGATGCGGAAATGCGGAATTCCAACTTTCGCAAGAGGTCACTCCTGCAACGCGCAACCCGCAACATTGGGTCCCACAATCCGCATCCCGCAACCCGTAACCCACAATTGCGGATGCGGAAATGAGGAATTCCAACTTCCGCAGGAGGTCACTCCCGCAACCCGCAACCCGCAACAGTGGGTCCCGCAATCCGCACCTTGCATCCCGCAACCCGCAACCCGCAATTGCGGATGCAGAAATGCAGTATTGCAACTTCCGCAAGAGGTCACTCCCGCAACCCGCAACCCGCAACAGTGGGTCCCACAATCCGCATCCCGCAACCCGCAATAGCATATCCCGCAACCAGCATCCCGCAATTGCGGATGTGGAATTACGGAAGCCCAAAAACGTAATTGAACTTGGCGATCCCGCAACCCGCAATCCTGCAAATGTGGAACCATGCATGCGGAACCCTGCCTCCTCAAGGGCAACTTCATCAAATCTTCCAAGGGGCATAACTCCTTCCTCTAGCATCCAAATGGGGCAAGGTTGGTACCGTTGGAAATCTCTTGGAGAGCTCTATCCAATGGTAGAATCTCCCGATCAGGTGAGGCATCTAACCTCCTCATTTTCTTCTCTGAAGTTCTGACTATATCTCCACTTAGATACTTTCTTTCCATCTGACCCATAGAGGGTTTTGAAAACACTCCCAGGCTTCTCTTCCTTCTCAAGGATCAGGTGTAAGCATACAAATCCTTCATAGGGTTAGTTATACACAAACATTCATCTCATAACAATGAAACACCGTCATTTATCATGACATGTAAAATGCATTAAACATATTTAATCAACACATCTATCATATATAAGGTTCACAGTGCATTACACTCATGCAACCATGAAATAAACATAACAATGAACTCAACCATTTTACTCAGTACTACACATGAATTCATAGCAATCAATTCATTTAACAAGTATTCATACTTCCACAATTAAACCCAAGCAACCATTTCTTCACAATGAAACAACATCATTTGACATAACAAGAAATACTTATCTTTCAATTCCGAAGCAACTGGCTAAGTGAGAGCAACGTTCCACCCAACCTTAGATTTTTGTCCAGCCTATACTATTTAAGCTGAGAGATCACCCCCGAGCTGGTCAGTGTATCCACTAAGGAGGGCTAACAGGTTCTCTCGCAGTAAAGGCTCCATTATCATACTAAACCAGTCTGTAGATGGGTTTATCAAGCATTCCAGGGCACCTACCCATGCTAAGCCAACCTACAGTGGTTTATCAAGCATTCAGGGACAACAAGGAAGGCATTGCTAAACCAGTGAGCTCAACCAAAAAGCTACAGGAATCTCAACACTCAGTTGACCTGGCATCCACAATACCTACCACATCCACCACAAGGAAGACCTCTTTCACTGTTACACAGTCCCTCAAGGAATCTTCCCTTCCAGTGCTATTCCAGGATGGGCATAGAAAGGTTAGTCGCTCTCAGCCGACCTGGCACCCACAATACCTACCACATCCAACACAAGGAAGATCCTTTACCCTGCTGCACAGTCTCTCATGGTCTTCCCTTCCAGTGCTATTCCAGGATGGACATAGAAAGATCCAGTCACTAGTTCATTGAGATTATAGCTTTCACTAGGTTTATCAAGCAACCCAACCCTCTTCCACAGTTCAACAATTGATTCATTACCAGGCTTGGTGTTTCCTCACAACCACTCTTCCAATACCACTCTATAGTATCCTTCTATCAATGCCACTCTGTCACTGTAACTGGGGTTTACACACAAGGTGTTTACGGCTATCCGCTCTTGGGTGTACTCTAACACGCAGGAAACACAATTAACTTCAGGTTTCTCTCCTAGGAATTGGATCGGCGTATACAGTAAGTGCATGAACGAACTCTTTGCGAGGGTTATTGGTTCATGAATGACAAGTTAGTGAATGGAGGATCAGTGAAACTTGCTCTGCGCGAATGGATGCGTTAGTGAATGAATGGGAGGTCTGTATGTCTGTGCATGTATGAATGAATCCCCCTCGAATGAATCCACTTTCCCTGGATAGTCAAACAGGTTCAACAAGTTTCCCCCATGTGATTGAGTGTCATCCCAGACAAGTGATCAGAGCCATGACCTTCCATATGAAATCACAGGCATGCTCCATACTCCATCGTCTTCATCGATCCGAGTTCTCAACCACCCGCTACCATAGCATTAATGTCAGCAGTGAGTTCAAATGGGTTAGCAGTCAGACATGTGGCAATGTGGGTAGCCAATCCCAAACCCCCTCACCTCTCCCTAGTGGATACACATGACCCCTTCTCATTCGTTTCCTCCTTAGCCAGCTTCTTGGTTCTTTTATTCATTAATAACATTTACATCATTTACATTTCTTCGTGGCTTAGCATCCCATGAATAATCAACTGTCCAAATACTTTCCTAAGCAAATAACCTCAAACATCCACTAGTGGGGCCTTGGCCTTGATCTCCACACTAGGGAAATTACACACACTGTATACACACAGCATTTACATCAAAGCCAAATACATCAAGGGAAAAATGGGGTATTACATACTCTAGGAATGAGCATGATAGAAAGCTTCAAAAGAGCATTGTTTTGAATCATAACAACATAGGGGAAATATTTAGAAGCCAAAAGTTGTAAATGTATTTGTTATGAAAAATAGTAGTATTCCAAGAGACTTATTAAATATCATGGCAAGAACGTTAGATTAAAGTAGGACATGTCAGATCTTGAGCTAAGGAGCATGCATTCAAGGGCATTCAAAAGGTGCTAAAAGTTGGATCAAGATAGTATATAGTAGGAGTGATTGCAAGGAGTCTTCAACAAAAGGTTCACTATATAGAAGTGTTAGGGAAAACGACCATTTAGATATGGTCACAATTAATTATATTAAATGTTGTAATGTAATGGTGATTTGAGAGCCTTTTTTGTGATCTACATATGCTTAAGTCATAGGTATATTAATGATTGCTAGATGATTGGATTCTATATCACAATATTGGTATGCCATGCTTAAGAATTAATTATATGAAGTTTCCCATTAATGTGTTAGAGAGGTATAAAGTATAAATTGTTAGTTTTTCAGAATTTAATACATTCTGATCTAGGATCTTAACTGAAAGAACAACATGTACATCATATCAAGCATAAGAGACAAGAGACAAGAGACACAAAACATTTCATCGGGGAAAACCAAGAAGGTGAAAAAACCCCGCAACTTCCTTAGAGATAGAATAATCATCAATACAAGGATCACCATGATCAAACCCAAGAGATAGACATCTTCAGCATCATTCTCCTCCTCCACTTGTGCGCACTCCTCCTCTCTCTCACTAATACGAAGTGAGTGAACAATAGAATGTGTAAAATGAGAGAGACACACTCTCTATTTATACACTAAGTTGACTTGACCTTTACTCAACTAGGTCGGCCTCAACGTAATGACTTAACATAATGCTGACTGGGCTGACCCCCACTAGGGTGGTCTAATAACCCTTTGACCCACATGACTCATACAGGGCCGACCCCATCAGGGTGGTCTAATAACCCATCAAGTATAAGTTACGACACTTACAATATAACTGATGACACTTCCAATCGGAGGAATAATACATCTTCGTTGGGGATACAATAAAGTACAAATACAATAAACAAGTGAATATCTTCCGAAGTTCCAAATACATCAACACTCCCTCTTAACTAGGACGGTATTCTCTTGACACAAGTAATCAATACATATAGGAACAAGTCTTTAATTCTGGAGTTGGATCATCGTCACTAGAGCACGGAGCATCATCATCATCATTGCTGTTGTACTCGTCATCTCGATCATTGGACTATCTCTGAATTCTTCTCATCATAGGAAATTCTACAGAGCCAGCCCTTTTTCATGTTGGATGTAGGCCCACCACCTGCAGGTCTTCATCATTACTGGCCATACTTTGGAATCCTCAGGACTTATTACGTGCGTCAAAAAATCTCTAAAGGGCATCCCAAGACTGATTACAAGCTTACTGCTCAACCTATAGGATCTCCTAGGGCAATATTATATGTGACCACCACAAAACCTCGAAAGAGCATCCCAGTACTGATTACGAGCACACAGCTCAACCTATCGGATCTCCCAGGATCTTTTACATGCAACTTCACAACCTGTCCACGGCCACAGAGTATCATCCTGATACTCATGATCATACTGATCATGTCATCTCATCATCCACGAAGCACAACCCAGATGCACATCACACAACACTTACATTCACTAGCATGGGAAGACACACTTCAACCATCCGTGAAAGGCTCAACAGTTATATCTACGCCATGGGAAGACACACTTCAACCATGCGAGAATGGCATCGCACTTATATCCATAGCCATGGGAAGACACACTTCAACCATGCTAGGAATGGCATAGCACTTATATCGCAGCCTTGGGAAGACACACTTCAACCATGCTCGAATGGCACAACACTTATATCGCAGCCATGGGAAGACACACTTCAACCATGTCGGAATGGCCCCAACCCTTATATCTACACCATGGGAGGACACACCTACCACCATGTGAGAATGGATCATGTGCATCTGTGTCTTTGGAACTCATCACACATGATCCAACTGATCATGCAATGCATCCACCTGATACATATAATCACATATGATCGTCCTGATCATCATCATAGCATCGTCTTGATGCATATCATCCAGAGCATCATCCTGATACTCATCACACATGATCATGCTGATCATCGTCACTGCATCATCCTGATGCATATCATCCAGAGCATCATCCTGATACTCATCACACATGATCATCGTCACTGCATCATCCTGATGCATATCATCCAGAGCATGATCCTGATACTCATCACACATGATCATCCTGATCATCGTCACTGCATCGTCCTGATGCATGTCATCATACATGATCCAACAGATCATACAAAGCATCCAACTAATGCATATCCAAAGCAGTAACTGGAGCATCGTCCTGATGCTCATCACACAAGACTTACATCCACAGCCATGGGAAGGATCCTCCTCTCACCATGTTTGGAATGGCTCCTGCAAATGTGTCCATCACTTATTCCTCGAAGTATCTTCAATCCAAAGAACACCAAGCCTCTCTCTGAAGTACTCAAACTTCACTCCGGCTAGTGGTTTCGTCAACACATCCGCAACCTGCTCATCCGTTGCAATATACAGGAGCTTCACTGCACCTCTATGCACCATATCCCTGATATACTGATATTTGATCTCAATGTGATTTGACCTATCGTGGAACACTGGGTTCTCAGACAGCTTCACACAACTCTAGTTGTCACAAAAGATACCAGTAGCCTCCAATAGGAGATCAAATAACTCAGATAGTAGCTTCCGGAGCCATACTGCCTCACAACTAGTTGAACAAGCTGCAACATACTCTACTTCGGCTGTACTCAGTGCTACACAGGACTGCTTCCTGCTAAACCAAGAGATCACACCCGATCCCATACTGAAGCAACACCCATAAGTGCTCTTCCTATCTGCAGCACTGCCTGCCCAATCTGAATCAACATAACCCTGCAGGTTAAACTTTTGATTCGCATCATACTTGAGCCCATAATCAATTGTACCCTTCAAGTACCTCAGAATGTGCTTTACAGCAACCAGGTGAACACCTCTGGGATCCGTCAGGAACTGGATCAATGTGTTCACCACAAAGCAAATATCTGGTCTCATGTTCATCAGGTACATCAAGGACCCAATCATCTGACGATACACAGTGACATCAATCGGATTAGATGAAGCATCACACAGAAGCTTCAGGTTCGATTCCATAGGTGTGGCCATGGCCTTGCAGTTCATCATCCCGAACCTCTTCAGGATCTCTACTGCATACTTTCCTTGTCCAAGGAAGATTCCATCTGCACTCTGCCACACCTCCATGCCTAGAAAGTAGTGCATCATCCCAAGTCCTTCATCTCGAACTCGACAGCAAGCTTGATCTTGTAGATCCACTTGGAAGTCACAACAAAATTCCCTTCTTGTCTCGGGACCACATCCCAGACATCATTCTTCATGATCAACCGGTACTCCTCGATCATGGCATTCTTCCATTACTGCATCCCGGATCCTGGGAACTTCATATTCTTTAATATCTTCAATAGATAGTTTTTATTTGATCTTCATTGCTGGAACAAATGTTGTAGTCCTTTTTGTAGGTGATGGTACACGGTCTTTCCTACAAGACAAGTCCAATTGCATGATTAGAAACTTCTCATAGTTTTTCAAAAACACATTCTTATGCATAAAGACATATGTCATACACTCATGTAATTATCTTGGCCAATGTTTCAATACAACATTTATCCATATCCCGTAACTTTCTAGATGCCTTCCATCTCTACCAGAACATTTTTTAAGAGTGTGCACAACTCCCAACATGTTAGCAAAGAGGTTTCATTCTATATAAGTAGCAATGGAATGTTGTACAGTACCAATGGCCACTTACCCATTACTTGCATATTAGTAGTATCTTGTTCATTAATGCAACTTTTCGAATATGCATAATACATATCCTAAATCTAGGAACATAAGTATGTACATGACTGGGCAACATCATTTAAGTAATCATATAGATAATAAATGACAATTCAAATACTTATCTTTGTTTAGTTGTTGGGTGGACTCCCTCTTGATCTTTGCTTCCTAGAGTGCTCCCTCTTGATATTTGCTTCCTTGTAGGAACTTTTGGAGTGTGCTCCCTCTTGATCTTTGCTTCCTAGATTACCTGTCCTTGAACTTATATCCATCCTGGACCACTATACATGCTTAAGTGTGCACTAGTGTCATCATTGTGTTATCCTCAAGATCTCATATATAACCATACATATATTAGTATAATCTCAATACCATCAAAATATTATGATTCTAAATAATCTTATGTATGGTCATGATTATTTCATACATAGGTAATAAGCGTTAGTATTCAAAGTTTCAGGGAAGACTTCTATTACTCATGCATATTCTTATTTAACCATAGGACTCTTCTGGTTAGTCATATCATCAATCAAAGTAAGAAACATAATATGCATAAACCCTTGATTACTTAAACTTCTAACTTCAAGAATAATCAAAAGTATAAGATCCTAACACAAGGTAGGATTCTAACTTGATATAGGAAAAACATACCTGGAATATCATGTTGGCTAGTTATGTCTAACATACCCAAACAATGTCTTCTTGTTCTCTTCAATGACTTGTGCTTAGTAACCTGCATAACTCATAAGTTAACCATTGTAGAAACAAATTATACATACCTCGTAAGTGGAGCTTCTATGTGATCCATGAGTCTTTGTCTTAATGTCACCATGGTCATATGTTCTTGATCTAGAACTTGATTTGTAAATTCATGTTAGCATACAACATCAACCTCACACAACACCACAGTGCATTACTACAATCATAAGTGTCATAACCCTAATCAATGAATGTCTTCTGTCATTCACATGCATTCATACTTTTACTAGGGTGATGAGGCAAGTCTAAGATTAATCAAGATTGTACTAACCTCAATAATATGAAGACAAACATATCATAAAATAAATCATGAACAAATTTCAAAACATGCCTGTATCACTTCAAGTCATACCTGTCGGTATTGCTTGTAGCCTTCTCATGTAAAGCCTCAGCCTCATCTCCCTCTGGAACTGGAACTTCTTCACTTATGCAGGTGTCCAATTCATTCTATTCTAGGATTAACCCAATCCACTTGATTTGCAGAAACTGGATCTGGAGCTGGATTAGGGTTTGTCAGAGAAACCCTAAAAATTCAAACTTTGAGTTTCAAACTTCTGAATGGATGGAAATATGTGGCTTGCTGAGCTAATCAAGCTGGTATACTTCAATTTTGAAAATTGCAAAATTTGACCCCTCAAAATTGCCTTTGAAACTTCCGGATTCACTAGACAGGATCTCGAACTAGGGTTTGATAAAGCTCAGTCTTCTGCCCATCCAAATGGTTCAATCTTGTGTTCTAAACTTCAATTTTTCTGAGGAGCTTCCAGCCGTGGTCATAGATTTAAAAAATTCCAACTTTTGCAAAAACCCTAATTTTCCACATTTCCGATCAAAATCCCGAAATAGGGTTTGATCAAGCCTGACCTTCTTCCCAACCAAAAAATTTGATCTTGGTCTCTAAATTTCGATTTTGATGAGGAGAATTCAGCCCTAGACTCTGATTCAAAAAATTCCAACTTTCTATGAAGCCCTAAATTCCCGCAACAGTGACAAACCAAGAATGAAGGTGCTCAAAATTCAATTTTATTTGGACATAAATATGTACCTGATTGTTTCTGGTGCATCTCTGAAATTTTGAATCCACATGGTTTGAAACTTCGACGTGTTGTATCCTGACCTGTATTCTTTCCAACCCCACAGGTCTGACATCAATTGGATTCTCTGAGAGAGAGTTATGCCAAGTGTCGCAACATGACTTGTTTATGGGATAAAACGAGAGAGCGAACTTGTACGACGTGCCACATGTCACTAGTTCAGTTTCATCCTTTGAACAACTTATCTGCGAAAGAAAAGTCCGTTCCCTACCTATCACTTTTTACGAAATTTCATTTGGAGCTTCCTATCCCAAGTTGTGACCGTTTTCCCAAGGTCACATGTTTATGACTGAGATCTGGAAGAGGCATAAATCCTAGATTGTACTGATCATAAATCACAAAGTACAACGAATTAGAAGTTGTGCTTCTGACACAAGGTACATGAGGCTGGTATCTATGACTTGTAAAGGTTTCAGAACCTGAACCTTTTCCAAAATAAATTTATATCGAAAGTACCATGATGACTGGTTTTTGCTATATCAAGCCCTAACTTCCGATTTGTCGCAAGTGCAACAAGTCTCAAAAATGCCATATCATGCCTTCCTTCAGGCTAGCTTTGATACCATGTTAGTTTTTCAGAATTTAATACATTCTGATCTAGGATCTTAACTGAAAGAACAACATGTACAACATATCAAGCATAAGAGACAAGAGACAAGAGACACAAAACATTTCATCGGGGAAAACCAAGAAGGTGAAAAAAGCTCGCAACTTCCTCAGAGATAGAATAAGCATCAATACAAGGATCACCATGACAAAACCCAAGAGATATACATCTTTAGCAGCATGCTCCTCCTCCACTTGTGCGCACTCCTCCTCTCTCTCACTAATACGAAGTGAGTGAACAATAGAATGTCTAAAATGAGAGAGACACACTCTCTATTTATACACTAAGTTGACTTGACCTTTACTCAACTAAGTCGGCCTCAACTTAACCACTTAACATAATGTTGACTGGTCCGACCCCCACTAGGGTGGTCTAATAACCCTTTGACCCACATGACTCATACACAGCCGACCCCATCAAGGTGGTCTAATAACCCATCAGGTATAAGTTACGACACTTACAATATAACTGACGACACTTCCAATTGGAGGAATAATACATCTCCGTTGGGGATACAATAAAGTACAAATACAATATACAAATGAATATCCTCGAAGTTACAAATACATCAACATAAATATGTAACAACTTTAAGGGATTATGTTATATGAACTTCATAGAGAGGATTCTAGCCAAAGTTAAAAAATTGTTGAAGAGCCCAAAACTCTTGGGTTGTATAAATACTTGCACTTTTATGTATGATAGTATGAAAATTCAATATGCGAAAAATGGTGTAAGTTTTTTCTCTTGTTTCCCCTTTCTATGATCTATTGTAATATGAGCATCTTCATGCCAAAATTGTGGTATTGAAGATACACCATGGAAATGGCTTATCACCCAACCCCTTTTTCTGTTTACATAGTGTTCTTCTTGAAACCTAATGTCATGTCCCAAATTAGGCATTGGGTCACAATGGCCTAAGAAAATTGGCCCTATTTATTAGAGTTTGTCAAATTGATGCTAAAGGTCAAATAATTACCAAGGAGGAAAATTACTAGTTTCCTAGGTTTGGGGTGGAAGCATTGGGATTTGGAATAATGGGGATAACAAATGATGTTGGAACATTAGGATGGCATAAATATTTAATAAAGGAAATAAATAAATATATACAAGTGAAAATCAAAGTGGGATTTGATCATGAAGACACATGGAGGAAGTGGGACCCACACAAGCTAGAATTTATGTGCCACATGGCATCCTCTTCTTGCAATTTCGAATCCATGGGAAGCCTAATGTTCTTGGGATGAGTTATAAGGTCCATAATAGTTGGCATGAGTCAATGGGGTATAAATATAGAGGAAGAGTAACTCCCATGGAAGAGGAAGAGGCAATTTGGAGCTAGTGAGACACTTGGGATAGATTCCCTAGCTCTATGACAACAATGATGAAGATGCTATGACACCTATGACAAAAATCAGACTTGAAGGCTGAAATATGACATATATGACATGTCAGGTCTAAAACAAGACTCAAAGAGGGCGCTCAAGGGTGTTAGGGCAGCTAAGATGCTTCCACATGTGATTTGGTGGAAGTGGGAGACTAGGAATTGTTGTACAAGTGGCGTTCTTTGGAATCTCTTCCCAACTTGAGTTGGCATGAGTCTCTTGGAAGGAATTCGACCCATGGAGGACATTAGAACTTTATAAATGTCAAGAAAAAAGAATGAAACTAGCTTTTGATAATTTGTAGAATTTGCAATTGCATTTGTGAAGAGGGAGAGCTAGTGGATGACTAGTTTCTTGCCTTAGCCAATTTCGAGGGTGAAAGATTCCCATCCAAGTTGGTAATTGGAAAGGCCATTCGGAACTTTCATTTGGAGATTTAATGGAGTATTCACTTGCAGTTGTAAGATACAGGTTAGCTCATGGTTTCTTCTATTGCATCTCAATCCTTCAACCATTTCCAGTTTTGATGGCATATTCTTGATCCTTGAGGGAGGGCGTTTTTGGTGAGCTATTGTACTATTTGGGGGAGATTCAAATGCCCCATTTTTATTTCAATATGAATTAAATAATATTTTCTTCATCTCCTGAAATTTTCAGGTCTAAATTCCAAGAATAAATGTATAAATCTTATTTTTAATGAAAGAATAGTGCCATTTCCCCACTACCTTGTTGTGAACCAATGTAATGTTGATGGATTAGAATGGATACGTAAAATACTGATGGTTTATTTATGAATGTAATTTTATTTATGTATTATACAAGTTTCATGTTCAGTTCTCAAGCATTTGAAGTCATTTTACTCAGTTTATTTACATTTGGAGAAGATTTGGTGCCATTTCCCCAAGGGTCGAACTAGTTATTTTTGCTGTTGTTTGGGAGAGGTTTGGAACAGACTTAATAACTAATGAATGGTTCATTTTGGACCTTAATAAAATAATTGATACATACCCTACCTCTATTAATAAATTTGAGTGGGTTTGGAGGCATTTGGGAAGCCATTTTGAGTACTTACCCTAGGGGGATTTGAACCCCAAATTACTAGTAAAATTGCATACTAGGTCCGGAATCTTAAGAGAGTTTTCAGAGGTCTTTTGGTGGCCATATCTCATCCCTGAACATTATATTCAAGTCCTAATATCATTCATACACCCTCCTTGAATATTTGAAGGCACTTGGAGTCAATTTGAGACCTAGAGACCAATACTAGTCAAAGGGAAATTACTAGTAAAGTTCCCTACATTGTCCAGAATTGAAAGAGGATTTGCAGAAGTATTTTAAAGGTCCAAAAGCATCCCTGAAACACATATTTATGTTCTAAAATAATCCATATACCTTCTCAGAATATTTGGGAGAAATTGGAGCAATTTGGGGACCTAGAACTCAAAATTAGTCAAAGGTCGAACTAGGGAAAAAAGTGAAAAATTGCCATTTTAATAAAATTCCTAACAAGCGACATTACAGTGGTATCAGAGCATGGTCCTTGCACCTATGGATTAGGTACATACATTAAAGAATAATTGGCAACCATGTCTTACTATTATGATGAATCCTATGAGTACAATTCTTATGAGGAATATGCAGATGCTTATGAGCAATATGAAGCAAAATGTGAATGGTACGAGGAAGAGGTGCCATCATGCAAAACTTCTTACAATTTCAGGAGAAATGAAGATTATTCTTATGAATTTAAATTTGATGAATATGAGTGTGTCACACCAACCAAGGATAATTCTATGAATGAGTTCAAAAGATGGAAAGCAACATATAACACCTTGCCCCAACAATATAAAAAATATCAAGAATATCTTGTTTTGAGCAAGAATCTTTTGAGTACTTTGCTGAACATATTTTTGAGAATAGGCCCAAAAATGAAGATGTGGAGTTAGTAAAGAAAGGTTTATTCCCTTCTTGTAAAGAACCTTGGAGAGAATATCATATATGTGTGCAGGAAATGATGTCCTACTTGAGGAGAGCTTTTGGGAATTCTTCAAAAAGAGATTCCAAAGATATTGATCCTAAGGAAAACAAGGGGAAAAAGAATTAGCTTTTTTGAAGGAGCAAAAGGAAGAGACATCACAAGAGCATGAAGAAGATTCTATTGAGAATATGGAAGATCATTTCGAGACACCTTCTAGCTTAGACATGAACCAAAGAGCATCTACTGATGGATGCTTAAACTATGAAGGAGTACCTACTGATGGGTGCTCACACCTCTATGTTGGTGACATAGAGATCACTTTTGAAAGTGTTGCTGGAAGCCCAAGTTCCACTAAGCATGATAATGAAGACCTTGTAGCATTTGAAGAAGAACCAAGATCAACTTCCCCATCACCACTTGAGCTTCATGAAGTTGGTCCAAGCAAAAATGAAGAAGATGAAGAGGTTCATTTGCAAGAGCCTCATTTTTTTGAAGGATCCTTAAAGATGAATGCAAAGAAGATCCAAGATTCCCTCAGCATTCTCCATGACACTCAAGCATTGATGTCAAATTCTTGTTGGAGAGCTACTTCATTGGTGGAAACATCCTTCCTTGAAGACATGGAGAAGATTCAAAGAGCAATGTGCCACATCAAATGTAATTTCATGTCTTTTCTTTTTGATATAAACCATTTGTTTGAGCTTAATGAATTGTTACATGATGCATACTTGAAGAATAATGAGGATAATCATAAGCTCACAATTAAAAATGAGCAACTTCTTGAAAAGTTGCAAGATACTCGTTTTTCCTCTTATATTTCAGATTGTCAAATGGTAGATTGTTTGGAGGATTCTCATGACATGGTGGACCATGATAAATGTGAAAATTTGAATGTTATTAATGTGTTTGAAGATGAACTTGAAGAGATCCAAACACTTGATGTGGTGGAAGAGGAACTTGAATTGTCTCTTGATGAAGGTTATGCAATTTTTAAAGAAGAGCATGATTCCTCTACATTGGAACTAATCTACAACAAAGGTTTCACACTTTTGAAGGCGTTGCATGATACTAACCATATGGATCCTTTTGATGATGAAACTTCTGCACTTTTTGATCATTTGGGTGAGTTAGTTAATTCTCCTACATCCTACAATTCCATGTTTTGCAGCATTAGTCTCAATGAAGAATGGGTGAAAGGGTTGTTTTTGATGGTGCCACATGACGAGTATGGAACTCACGGGGGCTTCAGTCAATAAACACCTATCATAGCACGTCCGTTCATGGCATATGAAACAATACCCCTAATTTCACTAAATATTGGAAAATACCTTCCAAAATCGTTTTTTTTTTACCCCCTCCCAATATGCCTTCCCAATTTAAAAAAACCCCTATTTTCACTAGATATTGTATGTATCACTTTTTTTCATTAACATTTTTTATACCCCTTTATATTTATACCTAATATGTTGATATGATACCCCTCTTATGACCCCACATGCATTCTACAATGCACCTTGCTTCTTTCGATGTATATCATGGATGCACATTACTTCACCCACAATGCAATTACTCAACCACATATCATTATGATTTGCAACATCCAATGGTCTAATGAAGAGATAGGAGATCACTTCTTGTATGTCACTAGAGCCAATGCACATAGTACAACATTTAGATTGCATGTTCCAGTTCCCCAATCGCTGACTAAGCTTGTTGTGGGCTAGGTATCCAAGCCCCCAGTGCTTGTAACAAGCTATAGGAGGCTGACTAAACCTCCCAAGGCCTGTAATAGGCACGAGTGGTTGGGTATTCAAGCCCCCAAGGCCTATCGAGGGACTATAACAATCCCTGGAGGCTTAGAACCTCCTAAGGCTATTGGTAACAACTGGCTGAGTGCTATTGGAAACAATTGGTTGTCAATGACCACTGTCTCTTGACTATGATCGACTGGAAACCCACTTCACCACGAAAACCATGGCCTCAAGCATGCCTCAAGACGTGATTTCCCTGTGTACTGGTAAGCCCGAGCCTTGCCTCAACCTGATTTCTCATTCGGCTGTGATCCCACCATCTCCATTTGGCGGATATTTGTTAGCCCGCCCATATAAACAAGACCCCAAAGTATTTTTGTATTATTACATTAAATAAAAAAACCCTTTGCCCCTTAATATATAAGCAATATAATTTTTAGGTTTTCATGAATATTTAATACCACAATATGAATGAACGTGATATTATATTTCCTTCTAGTGAAGCCCCCGTGATGGAACTCCTATATTTACGTTTTATGATGATATGGTTGGAGCACATTCTTATTCACATTTGCAGCATCATCCTTTGTTACTTTATGATGATGCACATCTACATGGATGCACCTATGATATGCATTTGAGTCACTTGAAGACTCATGGTTTTTCTTGCTCAACACTTGATTCATTTGATGTTGGAGGAACTTCGTCCAACACTTGGGTGAATAGATTTATGATTGGAGAACATTTTTGTTGGCATCCACATACTTTGTTATATATTTATGATTCTCACATTCAGGGATGTATGGGTGAGACTTCTTTGAGTCATTAGAAGTCTCCTTGTTTTTTCTGCTCATTATTTGGTTCAGATTTTAGTGGAGATTCTTCATTCACTTCTTGGATGAAAGAATACATGGCTGAATATTTTGATGCATATCACATCCTTTTGGAGAAGCATTATAGGACATGGGATCCTCACCTATGTCATTGGAGCATATTTGATGGGTCACTTGAAGATTGTATGCACTTGGAAAATGGTGGTCTACTTGCTTTGAGGTATAAGCACTTTCATGACTCTTTGATGAAGCATCTCCTTGATGTACATTTTCATTATGGTGTTATGTACTTTGATGATATATATTTTGTACTCATGATGTTTGGAAGAATGCATACAAGAAAATTGGATCCAAGAATCCTCTTATCTGATGGTATGGGTTGGAGAGCACTCTTAATTGTTGGGGTGCAATACAAGCAATGGGACCCTGGAATAATTTTTATCTCATTGGTTTCAAATTTTTTGGGGAAACAAGAAGTATGGGAGATGGATTTCCCACTTAATAAAGTGATTTTTATTAGAGTAGTGCAGCAACAAGCATGGTGGTTCCTCTCTAAAATCTTCATGGAAACTCAAAGATTCAAGGTTGGGCAATTCAATGGCAACTTCAAAGAATTATACAGAAAACAGGTTCTTCAACACCCATGTTTGAAATTGCTTGAGGAAAAGCAGTATTGGGAAGGGAGGATTTGTCATGTCCCAAATTTCGAATTGGGTCACAATGGCCTAAGAAAATTGGCCCTATTTATTAGAGTTTGTCAAATTGATGCTAAAGGTCAAATAATTGCCAAGGAGGAAAATTACTAGTTTCCTAGGTTTGGGGTGGAAGCTTTGGGATTTGGAATAATGGGGATAACAAATGATGTTGGAAAATTAGGATGGCATAAATATTTAATAAATGAGATAAATAAATATATACAAGTGAAAATCAAAGTGGCATTTGATCATGAAGACACATGGAGGAAGTGGGACCCACACAAGCTAGAATTTATGTGCCACATGGCATCCTCTTCTTGCAATTTCGAATCCATGGGAAGCCTAATGTTCATGGGATGAGTTATAAGGTCCATAATACTTGGAATGAGTCAATGAGGTCTAAATATAGAGGAAGAGTAACTCCCATGGAAGAGGAAGAGGCAATTTGGAGCTAGTGAGACACTTGGGGCTAGATTCCCTAGCTCTATGACAACAATGATGAAGATGCTATGACACCTATAACAAAAATCAGACCTGAAGGCTGACATATGACATATATGACATGTTAGGGCTAAAACTAGATTCAAAGAGGGCGCTCAAGGGTGTTAGGGCAGCTAAGATGCTTCCACATGTGATTTGGTGGAAGTGGGAGACTAGGAATTGTTGTACAAGTGGCGTTCTTTGGAATCTCTTCCCAACTTGAGTTGGCATGAGTCTCTTGGAAGGAATTCGACCCATGGAGGACATTAGAACTTTATAAATGTCAAGAAAAAAGAATGAAACCAGCTTTTGATAATTTGTAGAATTTGCAATTGCATTTGTGAAGAGGGAGAGCTAGTGGATGAATAGTTTCTTGCCTTAGCCAATTTCGAGGGTGAAAGATTCCCATCCAAGCTGGTAATTAGAAAGGCCATTCGGATCTTTCATTTGGAGCTTTAATGGAGTGTTTACTTTCGGGCCAGATCTGAGATTAATGGTTTTCTTAATTCCATTCTGATTAGTGGCAGCATTTACAACAGTTTTTTCAAACTCCAATTCATCTTCAACCTCATATAAATCTGCATCATAATACTCAGAATTTAAAAAATCTTCTTCTGTTACAAAACCTGTAAACAATCCATCTCCAATATGATTCATATCCCGATCAGTCTCAGTTTCTTCAAAAAGCAGCTGCTGATCAATTTCTTCTTCATCAACCAAATTATTTTGAAAGGGTGGGGGAACTTTTTTATCTTCATTTTCTCTCCTTTCTTGCTGGATGTCATTATTTCTTCGCTTCCTTGGCATGAATCTAGGAGCAAACTGTCTTCTAAACTGTTTTGGTTATTTGGGTTCCTCTGAGCTTCTGGAGCAGGTTTAGCAGAATTCTTTTCCAGCTCTAGTTTATTCAATTTTGCAGTAAGGATCTTAACCATTTTTGCCATCTCATCTATCTTGGCCTCAACAGACTGAGAAGCAGAACCTGCTGTGACAGCTTCTTTCTTTCCTTTTCTTTCATACAGCTGTTGAGGTGTTTCTTTCTTGAGTCTGTTTGAAGCTAGCAAATTAGACTCTACTTCTAGGGCTGCATCTTGCATGTTCAGCAGGGTGATAGGTATTCTTTCTCTGAGTAATAAAGAGAATTCATGATCAAAAGCATTTGCATAGGTCAACTTGGCTAATGTTTCAGTGGGTTTAATTTCTGCTGGAATTCTACTGTACATCTTATTAAACCTCTTGGAGAAATCTGCAACAGTCTCATCTTTCTTTCTTCTGAGAGCTCCAAACTCAGTTATATAGTATGTGTGATCTTTAGTGTCTCCCCATTGTCTCATGAAAAGATCATGGAGTTCTTCAATGATGGTAATTGAGTTAGCAGGCAGATCTCTAAACCATTTTCTAACATCCCCATCTAGACTCTGAACAAATACCCTCATCCACACATCTTTAATCTCAATATTCTGATTGTCAGCATAACTCAGGAAAGCCTCCCAATGTTCCTCAGCAGTGATTTCCCCTTGTCCATTGAAGAGAGGCATATATTTCTGGTAATCACTTCCAGGCAATGCATGTAGAGGCTGAGGTAAAACTAATGGTGCATACCTAGCTGCTACCATTCTATCCATCATATCCATAGGTGGATTTTGGGCTGCCATTGTGGACTGAGGTTTAGACTGAGGTTTTGAGGAGGAAGAAATTTGACTAGAACTTTTTTGAAAAGGATTTCTTCCTACTTTCAACTGAAAGATGGGTATTTTATCAGGAGAAGAGGTTTTAGCTTTCAAGAAGCTTCGAGGATTAGTGAAAACCTGGAAAGTACTGTCAGAGATGATAGGTTTTACACAAGGTAAAGTTTCAGCTGGATCTAATGGCTCATTCAACTGGTGAGAGTCACAAGAGACTGGTAAAGATTGAGACCTGCTGAGCTTTCTTGCTGTTTTTATAATCTTTTCAGGATCTGTCACACCCAGCTGTAATGGAGATGTAGGTCTGCTCCTGGTTCCAATTCTGTTAGAAGCCAGTGTGACAATTTTCTGGTGAAAATAGCCTTCAAAAACTGCTGGTTCAAGTCCACCTCTTAAACCAGGAAAATGATGAATATCCCAGGGAAGATATGCTTCACCTTCGTCCCCGGCAGCGGCGCCAAAGATGTTTGTGTCAGAAATTGTTACTAAGGCTAAGGTAACAAGCCAACACAATCTCAAAGTAAAAATCAATTCAAACTAGGTTTTAGGGTTTTGTTTCATATGTTTTTGGTCATTGACTTCAAGAGCATAAAGGGAATACATTCAGTAAATAAGCAACAACTAAATCATACACATAAATCAATAAAGATGTATATATATCACAATAATCCAACAAAAGACTGTAAATGAAGTTCACACATAAAGGACAAGCATCACTGGAAATTACACAAAAAACCAGAAATGAATTTGTCATTCATGAAACTAAATAAGTTCAAAATGAAGCCAACACAGATCAAATGTAGGGTAATGAGTCATATATTCATAGTTTCATCAAAAAATGCATATGAGAGTTCACAGTACCTATCACTGAACAAGTCTGGAAGTATAAGCAGCTTAGCAGACCTCCTAATGCTCTCCAAAATCAGAACCATTACAATGTCTTTCCTTCCTCTCTAAATAGTTTTCTTTTCAAAAAACAGTTAGGGTTTTTCCTACTAATTCTCCATCGACTGACTAGACTAGGTAAAGTAAAATTTACATTTTTACAAAATTATAATTTTGCTAAAAATAGCAAATTCTTTAACAAAATGTCTTAAATGAACCTAACTGCCTCATATCTCTTTCGATGCCTCCACAAGCAAAGATATGCCATCTGGACTTGAGGATCTTTTCTTCATTCTTTTATGCTTCTTCTCCTAACATATATCCCTCATCATCCGAGAGGATTGTGATGGGGCTTCTTGGCTGATCATGGATTTCTTCTTTAGCTACAGGAATTATTTTGATGTCAACTTTCTTCTCCTCCTGAGAATTTGCTATAGGTGGTGACTTTTCAAGCAATTCCTTTTTGTCTTCAAATAATGAGAACTTGATTTTAGTGTGATCTGGAATTTCTTGGGGCTGACTGTCATTCTATCCTTCTTCTGCTACCTGTTTTGTCACCTTCTTAGCTTTAATGTCATGTTTTCTTGCAGGTTTGACTGAATGGCCTAACTTTTGCATCATTACCTTCCCCTTGTCAGTCTGTCTTTTGGATTGTTGGTCTTCTCCTTTAGGATGAACCCCTGACCAGAACAAAAAGAAGTCCCAAGTTTTTCCCTCATGCTGCAACACTGTAGTGATGATTAGTTTAATGAGACCATGATGAAAAAGTGATTGAGAAGTGTGATCATCATGCTGTTTTATTTTGCTTGACATTTTCTGCAGGCTTTTAAAGAAAAAGAATGGCAAATTCATTTTAGAAATCCCTGCCATGTGTTGTAGGAACCTGAGATGATATTTGAACACTAATGAATATCTTCCTTCACAAGTCACATAACTCTGAAGTATCCTTATGGGCTCAATCCACTCTTTCCTGAAATTATGTATGAGAATACCCTTGTTCTAGTCAGGAGTAACATTAGGCAATAAGTACCTTTGGGGATCAAACTCGAAAGGTGACTTCTTAAACCAGTGCTCACCTTCATTACTAATCTCAGTAGCTTCTGCTATTAATTCCACAGTCAGCTTGAATCTCTAAGTATCCATTATAATCATCTCATTTTTAAGTCCCTTAGCAAAATTGCAGGACACCTGAGCATCAAAACCATCTATCCTTTTGAAAAATTTCAACCAGCCTGCCTGCTGGAACAGCTCTGCACAGTCTGGAAGCTTCTGAATCCATGTCAAGTCTGTGGGCTCAGCCCTGTTAACCTTACCACTTTTGCCACTTTTTCCCATATTCTTCTTTTCAGGGAACAGGAACAGTCTGATTTCAGGTTTCAAAATATGTTTTATAAGCTGTTTTCTGATGCTTTGAGCTCTTTTGAACTACGCTACACACTCCTGGACAATCTTTCAATTCAATGTTTTCTGAGCAAGTGATCTTACAGGTTATCACAATTTTCAGCAATGTTTAAACCACTTGCACAAATTAACAAAAACCCCTTTTGTGTAACATCTGCACAAACTAGCAAAAACCCCTTCTGTGTAAAAACTGAGCACTACAGATAGCTCTGTGAGTCCTTTCGATGCTATATTATGTATATTCTGATGTTTAATAACATTAGGTCATGAGAGAAAACAGTTCATGCACATTTCTCATACCGGGTTTCAGATAGCTATTTCTGTGGTGAATTCCTTATTTTACGATCTACTATATCCTCTTCAGCAACCAATTTCTCCAGAAAATCGTGCAGCGATAAAAACCCAAATTTTCCAGCTATAAGGGTTATAACGGAATACCTGTCAATTGCTCGTCTGTTGTGGCTTAATAGCTTCAATTTGAGGTGTCAACGATGTCCTCTTATGAGCATAGGTGTCCTCATATCGTTTCTTTAGCTACTGGTGAATGAATTCAGAAGCCCTAATTTTCGTTGGCGATAAAACACACCTGTCTCCTTTCCACAGCAACACCATCCACCGTTTAGCAGTGAACTCTCCTTCACAAACACTACTTCTCCTGCAATGATGCGTGTAACAAGAGAAATCTGACAGCTAAACCGGAATTTGCTGGTTTCTGTGCAACTGATCCCCGCATACCATGCAATGATGAACTTGTTTTTCTTCGTGATTAGCAACCAACTAAAATCATGCTCAAACTACTGCAAACACGTGTTAAAACACTCACACAAGGCGATTAGACACTCCCATTCTGCATCATGATTGAAATCAGATCGAAAATTGAACAAAAATTCAGGCCACGATATTCCTGTAGCGCGCTCTTTGTTAAACTTTGGTATAGCGCTACAAGAATAACTTTTAGACTAAATTTTAGCAATTTTTCAACTTTTTGCTAATTTGTTGGAGGTTCTGGCAGTTATTTGGTTTAAGAAATAAGTTTAACCACTCTCTAAAGACATTAATGATTCTATCTTTGAACATATGACTCTCATTGACCCCCTTTACAATATAAAAAATCACTAAAATCAAATAAAATCTGAAAAAGACAGGGCTCAAAACTTATTCAATCACTCATAAAGTTTCTAAGAAGACAAAAACTAAAAACTGAAAACCAAAAATTTAACTGAGGTAGATTCAAAAAACAAAACAAAATTGGAAAAAATAACTCAAAAATGGAGAAAAATTTATTGACTTAACAGATCCTAATGAAAACAAGGGGAAAAAGCATTAGCTTTCTTGAAGGAGCAAAATGAAGAGACATCACAAGAGCATGAAGAAGATTCTATTGAGAATATGGAATATCATTTCGAGACACCTTCTAGCTTAGACATGAACCAAAGAGCATCTACTGATGGATGCTTAAACTATGAAGGAGTACCTACTGATGGGAGCTCACACCTCTATGTTGATGACATAGAGATCACTTTTGAAAGTGTTGCTGGAAGCCCAAGTTCCATTAAGCATGATAATGAAGACCTTGTACCATTTGAAGAAGAACCAAGATCAACTTCCCCATCACCACTTGAGCTTCATGAAGTTAGTCCAAGAAAAAATGAAGAAGATGAGGAGGTTCATTTGCAAGAGCCTTATTTTTTTGAAGGATCCTTAAAGATGAATGAAAAGAAGATCCAAGATTCCCTCAGCATTCTCCATGACACTCAAGCATTGATGTCAAATTCTTGTTGGAGAGCTACTTCATTGGAGGAAACATCCTTCCTTGAAGACATGGAGAAGATTCAAAGAGCAATGTGCCACATCAAATGTAATTTCATGTCTTTTCTTTTTGATATAAACCATTTGTTTGAGCTTAATGAATTGTTACATGATGCATACTTGAAGAATAATGAGGATAATCATAAGCTCACAATTAAAAATGAGCAATTTCTTGAAAAGTTGCAAGATACTCGTTTTTCCTCCTATATTTCAGATTGTCAAATGGTAGATTGTTTGGAGGATTCTCATGACATGGTGGATCATGATAAATGTGGAAATTTGCATGTGATTAATGTGTTTGAAGATGAACTTGGAGAGATCCAAATACTTGATGTGGTGGAAGAGGAACTTGAATTGTCTCTTGATGAAGGTTATGCAATTTTTAAAGATGAGCATGATTCCTCTACATTGGAACTAATCTACAACAAAGGTTTCACACTTTTGAAGGCGTTGCATGATACTAACCATATGGATCCTTTTGATGATGAAACTTCTGCACTTTTTGATCATTTGGGTGAGTTAGTTAATTCTCCTACATCCTACAATTCCATGTTTTGCAGCATTAGTCTCAATGAAGAATGGGTGAAATGGTTCTTTTTGATGGTGCCACATGACGAGTATGGAACTCCTATATTTACGTTTTATGATGATATGGTTGGAGCACATTCTTATTCACATTTGAAGCATCATCCTTTGTTACTTTATGATGATGCACATCTACATGGATGCACCTATGATATGCATTTGAGTCACTTGAAGACTCATGGTTTTTCTTGCTCAACACTTGATTCATTTGATGTTGGAGGAACTTCGTCCAACACTTGGGTGAATAGATTTATGATTGGAGAACATTTTTGTTGGAAGCCACATACTTTGTTATATATTTATGATTATCACATTCAGGGATGTATGGGTGAGACTTCTTTGAGTCATTAGAAGTCCCCTTGTTTTTTCTGCTCATTATTTGGTTTAGATTTTAGTGGAGATTCTTCATTCACTTCTTGGATGAAAGAATACATGGCTGAATATTTTGATGCATATCACATCCTTTTGGAGAAGAATTATAGGACATGGGATCCTCACCTATGTCATTGGAGCATATTTGATGGGTCACTTGAAGATTGTATGCACTTGGAAAATGGTGGTCTACTTGCTTTGAGGTATAAGCACTTTCATGACTCTTTGATGAAGCATCTCCTTGATGTACATTTTCATTATGTTGTTATGTACTTTGATGATATATATTTTGTACTCATGATGTTTGGAAGAATGCATACAAGAAAATTGGATCCAAGAATCCTCTTATTTGATGGTATGGGTTGGAGAGCACTCTTAATTGTTGGGGTGCAATACAAGTAATGGGACCCTGGAATAATTTTTATCTCATTGGTTTCAAATTTTTGGGGGAAACAAGAAGTATGGGAGATGGATTTCCCACTTAATAAAGTGATTTTTATTAGAGTAGTGCAGCAACAAGCATGGTGGTTCCTCTCTAAA